>CAWUFW010010496.1:0-689973 GCA_963921515.1 Calotriton arnoldi
AGTACTTCGTTCAGTTGCAGTATTGCTCCCTCAAACACCAGCCCCAGCAAGACCCCTACACTGCCCGAACACCACTGCACTGCCCTAAACCCTGAAACACCACCCCCAGCAAGACCCCCTACACTGCCCGAACACCACTGCACTAAACCCTGAAACACCACCCCCAGCAAGACCACCTACACTGGCCGAACACCACTGCACTGCCGTAAACCCCGAAACACCACCCCCTGCACGACCCCCTACACTGCCCAAACACCACTGCACTGCCCTAAACCCTGAAACACCACCCCCTGCAGAACCCCCTACACTGCCCGAACACCACTGCACTGCCCTAAACCCTGAAACACCACCCCCAGCACGACACCCTACACTGCCCGAACACCACTGCACTGCCCTAAACCCTGAAACACCAACCCCAGCACGACCCCCTACACTGCCCAAACACCACTGCACTGCCCTAAACCCTGAAACACCACCCCCTGCACGACCCCCTACACTGCCGGAACACCACTGCACTGCCCTAAACCCTGAAACTCCAGCCCCAGCACGACCCCCTACACTGCCCGAACACCACTGCACTAAACCCTGAAACACCACCCCCAGAAAGACCACCTACACTGGCCGAACACCACTGCACTGCCCTAAACCCTGAAACACCACCACCTGCACGACCCCCTACACTGCCCAAACACCACTGCACTGCCCTAAACCCTGAAACACCACACCCTGCACGACCCTCTACACTGCCCGAACACCACTGCTCTGCCCTAAACCCTGAAACACCACCCCTCAGCACGACACCCTACACTGCCCGAACACCACTGCACTTCCCTAAACCCTGAAACACCACCCCCAGCACGACCCCCTACACTGCCCAAACACCACTGCACTGCCCTAAACCCTGAAACACCACCCCCTGCACCACCCCCTACACTGCCCGAACACCACTGCACTGCCCTAAACCCTCAAACACCACCTCCAGCACAACCCCCTACACTGCCTGAACACCATTGCTCTGCCCTAAACCCTGAAACACTAGCCCCAGCACGACCCCCTACACTGCCCGAACACCACTGCACTGCCCTAAACCCTGAAACACCACCCCCAGCACGACCCCCTACACTCCCCCGAACACCACTGCACTGCCCTAGACTCTGAAACACCAGCCCCAGCAAGACTCCCTACACTGCCCGAACACCACTGCACTGCCCTAAACCCTGAAACACCAGCCCCAGCATGACCCCCTACACTGCCCGAACACCACTGCACTGCCCTAAAACCTGAAACACCAGCCCCAGCACCACCACCTACACTGCCCGAACACTACTGCACTGCCCTAAACCCTGAAACACCAGCCCCAGCACCACCCCTACACTGCCCGAACACCACTGCACTGCCCTAAACCCTGAAACACCAGCCCCAGCATGACCCCCTATACTGCCCGAACACCACTGTACTGCCCTAAACCCTGAAACACCAGCCACAGCAGGACCCCCTACACTGCCCGAACACCACTGCACTGCCCTAAACCCTGAAACACCACCCCTGCACCACCCCCTACACTGCCCGAACACCACTGCACTGCCCTAAACCCTGAAACACCACCCCCTGCACCGCTCCCTACACTGCCCAAACACCACTGCACTGCCCTAAACCCTGAAACACCACCCCCAGCACGACCCCCTTTACTGCTCGAACACCACTGCACTGCCCCAAACCCTGAAACACCACCCCCAGCACGACCCCCTACACTGCCCGAACACCACTGCCCTAAACCCTGAAACACCAGCCCCTGCACGACCCCCTACACTACCCGAACACCACAGCACTGCCCTAAACCCAGAAACACAATTCCCTGCACGACCCCCTACACTGCCCGAACACCACTGCACTGCCCTAAATCCTGAAGCACCACCCCCAGCACGACCCCCTACACTACCCGAACACGACTGCACTGCCCTAAACCCTCAAACACTCCCCCCAACACGACCCCCTACACTACCGGAACACCACTGCACTGCCCTAAAACACTCCCCCAGCACGACCCCCTACACTACCCAAACACCACTGCACTGCCCTAAACCCTAAAACACTGCCCCACGCATGACCCCTACACTACCCAAACACCAATGCACTACCCTAATCCCTAAAACACTACCCCCGCACGACCCCTACACTATCCAAAGACCACTGCACTACCCTAAACCCTAAAACACTACCCCCCGCACGACTCCCTACACTACCCAAAGACCACTGCACTACCCTAAACCCTAAAACACGACCTCCTACACTACACAAACACCACTGCACTACCCTAAACCCTAAAACACTACCCCTACACTACACAAACACCACTGCACTACCCTAAACCCTAAAAAACTACCCCAGCACGAACCCCTACACTACCCAAACACCACTGCACTACCCTAAACCCTAAAACACTACCCCCAGCAGTACCCCTACACTACCCAAACACCACTGCACTACCCTAAACCCTAAAACACTACCCCCAGCAGTACCCCCTACACTACCCAAACACCATTGCACTACCCTAAACCCAAAAACACTACCCCCAGCAGTACCCCCTACACTACCCAAACACCACTGCACTACCCTAAATCACTACCCCCATCACGACCCCCTACACTACCCAAACACCACTGCACTACCCTAAACCCTAAAACACTACCCCAGCACGAACCCCTACACTACCCAAACACCACTGCACTACCCTAAACCCTAAAACACTCCCCCCAGAATGACTCCCTACACTACCCAAACACCACTGCACTACCCTAAACCCTAAATCTACCCCCAGCATGACCCCTACACTACACAAACACCACTGCACTACTCTAAACCCTAAAACACTACCCCCAGCACGACCCTCTTCACTACCTAAACACAACTGCACAATTTGTTACAGGCGTTGCAACGCAGGCCGGTGGTGCTTACTGGAAGTACCTGGTGGGCAAGTTGGGCCCCAGGGACCCTCAGGATTCAAGGTGACCTAATCCCCCAACTTAAAATGCTCCACGGGGCGCATTTACACAGTGGTGAAGGGAGGGGGCGGGGCCTCAGATGACATGTGCGCAAACATGCCCTGTGGTGCGTTTTAAGTTGGGGAATTAATTCCCTTTGAATCCTGAGGGACCCTGGGGGCCAACTAGCCCACCAGGTACCTTCAGTAAGCACAACAGAGTTGCGTTGCAGAGAGGTGAAAAAAGGTGCGTGGCCTCGGAACGCCTCTCTGCAACTCAGCTCTGTGGTCCTAACTGTAGGTACCTGGGGGGCTAGTTGGGCCCCAGGGACCCTCAGGATTCAAGGGGACTTAATCCCACAACTTAAAACACGCCACAGGGTGCGTTTGCACACATGTCACCTCAGGCCCCCCCTCCCTTCACCACTGTGCAAACGCGCCCTGTAGCGCGTTTTAAGAGGTAGTTTTAATCCCCCTGCCCTATTATATACTAGGGACTTGCAGAGGAGGTCATGCTAATCACAGGGGTACCCCAACGCATAGTGTTCCCTAGTGTATGTAGGTGTTTTCACTGTATTCTAAGTGTCTTTTAGCATAGCACTGGCTCTGGTTAGTCAGAGTCAGTTACCACCAGTACCCGTCTGAAAAAGTTGTGGGCACAGGATGATTTTGCAACAAGGCCTCTTTCTGCTCCTCTGTTGGTTCTTTCTGCACATCTTTTGCTTCTTTCTGTGCGTTTTTTCTTCTTTCTTCACATGTCCTACCTCTGTAGGCATAGTTAGAAACTAGCATTTAAAAAACATTTGAAATTCACTTAAAAATCATAGGTTTTAGGCACGTTATAGTTAGAAATTAGCATTTAAAAAACCTTTGAAATTCACTGAAAAAACCATAGGTTTCAGACACGTTATAGTTAGAAATTAGCATTTAAAAACCTTTGAAATTCACTGAAAAAACCATAGGTTTTAGGGACAGTTATAGTTAGTTGGACATTTCACTCGTACAAAACCATAGAAATTCCCCCGTTATAGTTAGTTCAGCTAGCTATAACTTGCGCCCCGCAATGTACTGCTGATGACGTCACATATTACATCACTCATGACATGGTCAGTGACATCACTGATGACATCTCAAATGACATCACTGATGACATCATCCATGTGATAATTTCATGCATCTTCTCACACCCTAATATATCTTTTGATACTCCCACTCTAAATTACAGACTGCCATTCTCAAAACCATAGACACTCCAACACCAAAAACTACATACCCACTCACTGATTCTTAGGTCTACACACACATCCACTCACTCACCCGTACAGTCACTCATACTTACAGTCACTCAGTACAGGACTATCATATGCACTCATACACCTATATAAACACTCACACACCGCCACTCATCCATAGAGGTACTCACACACCTGGTCAGTCATGCAAAAAATTAATCACACACCCATTTACTCACCTATACAGTTATACACACACCAGCTCACTTACTCATACAAATACTAGCACATTCTTATGCTCTTATACAATAACTGATACAAGCACACACGCATCCATACAGCCACTCTCACTATCACATACTCTCACTTATAGCCATTTAAATACTCTAACACACATATATACTGCCTTTTACATATGTAATTACTCGCACATGTACCACTGAGATATACATTCACTCACTAACACACCCATACACACACTCACCCACCCAAGCAGTCCATCACAGATGCACTCTTGAAATCATGCACCCAGTGAATCACCCACTCACACATCTATGTACAGAGTCACACACACCCCACCCACACAAACACTCAGGCAGCCATACAGATACTCAGAGAACCAATCAATAACCCATATAGACACTCATGTAGCTATTCGCAAATCCATGCATCCACTTACACACCAACAAACAGACGGATACAGACATTCACACAGTTTTGTCACTAACCCATGCATTCAGTAAGATACATTTAATCACTCACTTGTAGAGTCAGTCACTCACGTACTAAATCATCCATTCAGACACTTATACACCCACTCATTCTTCAATACGCCTTTCCCTATATATATTAAACATATTTAAACTTTACAGAAACATACAGTCACTGGATGATGTCATCAGTGATGTCATCAGTGATGTCATTTGAGATGTCATCAGTGATGTCATCAGTGATGTCACTGACCATGTCATGAGTGATGTAATATGTGACGTCATCAGCAGTGCATTGCGGGGCGTGAGTTATAGTTAGCTGAACAAACTAAACGGGGAATTTCTATGCTTTTGTACGAGTGAAATGTCCAACTAACTATAACTGTCCCTAAAACCTATGGTTTTTTCAGTGAATATATATATATATATATTTAACACTCATAAACTTTTTAAAAACACTCACAGTCACTGGATGATGTCATCACTGATGTCATCAGTGATGTCATTTGAGATGTCATCAGTGATGTCATTGGTGATGTCACTGACCATGTCATGAGTGATGTAATTTGTGAGGTCATAAGCAGTGCATTGCAGGGGCGTGAGTTATAGTTAACTTAGCTAACTATAACGGTTGAATTTATATGGTTTTGTATGAGTAAAATCTGACCCTAACTATAACGTCCCTGTAACCTTTGTTACAGGGACGTTATATATATTCACAAAAAAACAAAGGTTACAGGGACGTTATAGTTAGGGTCAGATTTTACTCATACAAATCCGTAGTAATTATATATATATATATTTATATGTATTTATATTTTAGAATTGACTAGTCTTGTCTATTTGAAATATCTTGAGATACATGTCTGTCAATATGTCCTTCAGAACCTTCCAATGCCCAATGAGCAATTATGTGGATATTATAGTTAAATATATGACTTGGGGAAGAACTACAATCTCAAAAAGTTTCTTTATCTTTTTTAAAGTCATTTATCACTATCCCACATTTTACTTCTCTATTTACTTATTCAACTATTCCTTTCTTATATATTTATCAAATGTTAGAAATGCACTTGCACTTTTAGTGTGATGGTACATATCTGGGAAATTTCAAACAATTAACAACACTTGAAGGGAGGCTTCCCCTCAACTTATTGCCTAGTGGCCTAATATGCCCTCTCAGAAATCTGTTCAGTCATCTAACTTGGTTGGAGGAAATAATATTGAAACTCTGCATACCTTGTTATTTTTCATTGCATATATGTGTGAAGTTGAAGTTATTGTTTTAAGAGATTCCCCAATACACGTTTTCAGAAAATATTACATTAATTTGCACCAATATTCTTTGGCATAATGTCTAACGCATTGGCACTTTACAAATAGTACTGAAGGTGGTTTCTATTGACACTAACTTTTTATCAACTTCAGAGGAAAGTGATTCACATTAATTGCAGTTTTTCTTGATAATTGCACTTTATTTTTGTGTGGCTCTCTGAATTGAACTTTCCTGTACTAAATCCAGTACTTTACTGTGATTTGGACACATGTGCATAACTCGTTAATGCAATTATGGGAAAAAGAAGGTCATTGTTTAAATCTGATTTGCTGTCAAATGTTCGATACACCAAATCTAAAATGAAAAAATAAGAATACTTTACATGAAAGCATGTGAAAAGAAAGGTTTTACAATGGTGGATAAGCAATGACAGCTTCTTGTAAAAATGTATACGGTTTAGTTGCTGTAGGCAATCATAATGGGAAAAGGATTTTGATGTTATGAACACTTTAAAAGGACACTGTAGATGGTGAAACTCTATGATTCTGTGGAAGGCAAACTTCGAAACGTGGTGACTGTCCCCTTTTTGCACTGTTGGTGAAATAAAAAAGAAAAATTGATTTATGGTTGTTATTCCGCTTCTTTCCTGCTCCGTGGAAGAGAGGTTGGGGAAGTTTGCTGACACATATATTATATATATATATATATATATATATATATATATATATATATATATATATATTTCCAAACAGGGCTCGTTTTTGCTGGTAGTGTGGCGCATACAGTTATAGAGGGTGCAGTTCTCCTCGGCTGAGCCAAGCCGTGTTAAATCCTTTAGAAATTCTCCCAGCAGGGAGAAAAATGGAGCGCACTCAATGGAGCATTTTCATAGTAGTTCTTATTTAATCCACAGGTAAATAGGCAGCATTACAGCATTAACACCAACGCATTTCGAGCTCCCTGAGCTCTTGTTCATGGTTCAAACGGTTGAACAAGAGCTCAGGGAGCTCGAAACGCGTTGGTGTTAATGCTGTAATGCTGCCTATTTACCTGTGGATTAAATAAGAACTACTATGAAAATGCTCCATTGAGTGCGCTCCATTTTCTCCCTGCTGGGAGAATTTCTAAAGGATATATATATATATATATATATATATATATATATATATATATATATATATATATATATATATATATATATATATATATATATATATATATATATATATATATATATATATTATCTACTGGCGGTCGCCAGTAGATAGTTATAGTTAGGACCTATTTTCCATAGGAAATCAGCGACATTCTATTTGAAATAACTCTCTTGCCGGTTGACGAATCTTCGCGAAATTTTCAAACTTTATGGCCTGCTCCGGTCCGCTCCTACCCTGAAAGTCTCGGGGTGATTCATCAAGCGGGGGCCGAGAAAAAAGGGGGTTCCCAAAACGTGTTTTCCCCATTCATTTTCCCATAGGAAACTTTAGACACGGCTACAGCCCGAACTGCTGAACGGAATTACACCAAATTTGGCAAAGAGGTAGTTCTTGGTTCAGAAAGAACCCTTTTGTTAAATGGTGTAAATCCGTTCAGTAGTTGCGGAGAAATTAAAAAATAAGAGTCAAAAATCAATTTCCCATAGGAAACTTTATGCAAGGCTACAGCCCGAACTGCTGAACGGAATTACACCAAATTTGGCAAAGAGGTAGTTCTTGGTTCAAAAAGAACCCTTTTGTTAAATGGTGTAAATCCGTTCAGTAGTTGCTGAGAAAATCAAAAGTAAAAACACATATATATCTGGGCGGAGCCTAACCACACATGTCATCGTGAGATCTGATTGGCTGTCAGCACTTCATCCTGGAATTGCTGGCAGCCATCTTGGGACCAATATAAATGATAGTACCATTGAAATGCATTGTAGTGAATCGAAGATTTTGAGGGTTACCAAAAGGAGAACTATAAAGGGTGATAACAGACTTTAGTTACATTAGAATTCATTTGTTGATGGTACCATACTAATTTCAGGAATTGTGGTGTGTTCTAAGGTGATTTTACCCTGTGAAAAACCTTCTGCTGGGATATCATGAATCATGTTTGAGAGAAAACTATTTTCACATGCTTGTCCCATACAGTTTTGGAAGGTGCCCCAGAAGCTAAAATGAGAGCATATTTTCTGTAAATTCACATTATCTTTCTCAGTCATGTGAGAATGAAGTCTGACATTCTCAGTAAAACATGTACATCCAACAAGGGCAGAGACTGTCAGTTGATGCCTTTGTGTTCTACTGCAGCTTCCCAGAGTGTTCTAAAGAACAACTAGAGTGCTAACAGCCTTACTTATGACAAAAGTCTGGCACACCTGAAGCCATCTTGATTGGAATAAACTGGTAACACTTAAAACATTTAATTTAAAAAGGAACAAAATGATGGGGTTCATTTTGTCATAGAAATTATGGTTAGTGCTGTAGAAAGAAAAATTAGGACATGTTTCAAGTGTGATCTCAAATATCTTCCTGTTATATTTCAACAGGAGCAGCCTGTCAGTTGATGCCTTTGTGTTCTACTGCAGCTTCCCAGAGTGTTCTAAAGAACAACTAGAGCGCTAACAGTCTTACTTATGACAAAAGTATGGCACACCTGAAGCCATCTTGATTGGAATAAACTGGTAACACTTAAAACATTTAATTTAAAAAGGAACAAAATGAGGGGTTCTTTTTTAAATAGAAATTATGGTTAGTGCTGCAAAAAGAAAATTTAGTGCATGTTTTAAGTGAGATCTCAAATCCTCTTCTATTTCATTAGAAAATTCTGACATGCATACTGAAACAATCACTTTCAATACCAGCAGTAGACTTCCAGTTAACTCCTTGGTGAGCAGTAGCTTTACTACAGTGATCTAATGAACAACTAGAGTAATAACATTCTGAATTTATAGCAAATGTGTGACACATCTGAATGCCTTCTTGATGGAATCAAAGTAAAAAACTGAAAGCATTTCCTACTGAGGAGACTGCAGTAAATGAGGAAATTAGGAAACTTCATAACAAAGAAGTCTTCCAAGATGGCCACCAGTGAAAAAGAGCCCAAATGTAGCACAAATATTACCCAGATGTAGCCCACATATAGCCCAATGACAAAAGTGTGCAAAACACTTTTTATTTTTAGTTTTTTTGCAGTTTTATGTAGTGCAGACTGGTCAGGTATTGGAGCGTTGCATCTTAAAACATGACCCCCTACACTACAAAAACACCACTGCACTACCCTAAACCCTAAAACACTACCCCAGCACGACCCCCTACACTACACAAGCACCACTGCACTATCCTAAACCCTAAAACACTACCCCCAGCATGACCCCCTACACTACACAAACACCACTGCACTACCCTAAACCCTAAAACACTACCCCAACACCACTGCACTAACCTAAATCCTAAAACACTACCCCCAGCACGACCCCCTACACTACCCAAACACCACTGCACTACCCTAAAACATGACCCCCTACACTACACAAACACCACTGCACTACCCTAAACCCTAAAACACTACCCCCAGCACGACCCCCTACACTACACAAGCACCACTGCACTACCCTAAAACCTAAAACACTACCCCCAGCATGACCCCCTACACTACACAAACACCACTGCACTACCTTAAACCCTAAAACACTACCCCCAGCACGACCCCCTACACTACCCAAACACCACTGCACTAACCTAAATCCTAAAACACTACCCCCAGCACGACCCCCTACACTACCCAAACACCACTGCACTACCCTAAAACATGACCCCCTACACTACACAAACACCACTGCACTACCCTAAACCCTAAAACACTACCCCCAGCATGACCCCCTACACTGCCCAAACACCACTGCACTGCCCTAAACCCTGAAACACCAGCCCCTGCACGACCCCCTACACTGCCCGAACACCACTGCACTGCCCTAAACCCTGAAACACCACACCCTTCACGACCCCCTACACTGCCCGAACACCACTGCACTGCCCTAAACCCTGAAACACCACCCCCAGCATGACCCCTACACTGCCCGAACACCACTGCACTGCCCTAAACCCTGAAACACTACCCCCAGCAAGACCTCCTACACTGCCCGAACACCACTGCACTGCCCTAAACCCTGAAATATCACCCCCAGCAAGACCCCCTACACTGCCCGAACACCACTGCCCTAAACCCTGAAACACCACCCCCAGCACGACCCCTACACTGCCCGAACACCACTGCACTGCCCTAAACCCTGAAACACCACCCCCAGCATGACCCCCTACACTGCCGGAACACCACTGCACTGCCCTAAACCCTGAAACACCACCCCTGCACGACCCCCTACACTGCCCGAACACTACTGCACTGCCCTAAACCCTGAAACACCATCCCCAGCACGACCCCCTACACTGCACGAACACCACTGCACTGCCCTAAACCCTGAAACACTACCCCCAGCAAGACCCCCTACACTGCCCGAACACCACTGCACTGCCCTAAATCCTGAAACACTACCCCCAGCAAGACTCCCTACACTGCCCGAACACCACTGCACTGCCCTAAACCCTGAAACACCACCCCCAGCACGACCCACTACACTGCCCAAACACCACTGCCCTAAACCCTGAAACACCACCCCCAGCAAGACCCCCTGCACTGCCCGAACACCACTGCACTGCCCTAAACCCTGAAACACCAGCCCCAGCACGACCCCTACACTGCCCGAACACCACTGCACTGCCCTAAACCCTGAAACACCACCCCCAGCAAGACCCCCTGCACTGCCCGAACACCACTGCACTGCCCTAAACCCTGAAATACAAGCCCCAGCACGACCCCTACACTGCCCGAACACCACTGCCCTAAACCCTGAAACACCACCCCCTGCACGACCCCCTACACTGCCCGAACACCACTGCACTGCCCTAAACCCTGAAACACCACCCCCAGCACGACCCCCTACACTGCCCGAACACCACTGCATTGCCCTAAACCCTGAAACACCACCCCCTGCACGATCCCCTACACTGCCCGAACACTACTGCACTGCCCTAAACCCTGAAACCCCACCCCCAGCACGACCCCCTTCACTGCACGAACACCACTGCACTGCCCTAAACCCCGAAACACTACCCCCAGCAAGACCCCCTACACTGCCTGAACACCACTGCCCTAAACCCTGAAACACCACCCCCAGCAAGACCCCTACACTGCCCGTACACCACTGCACTGCCCTAAACCCTGAAACACCACCCCCAGCATGACCCCCTACACTGCCCGAACACCACTGCACTGCCCTAAACCCTGAAACACCACCCCCAGCACGACCCCTACACTGCCCGAACACCACTGCACTGCCCTAAACCATGAAACATCAGCCCCAGCACGACCCCCTACACTGCCCGAACACCACTGCACTGCCCTAAACCCTGAAACACCACCCCCAGCACGACCCCCTACACTGCCCGAACACCACTGCACTGCCCTAAACCCTGAAACACCAGCCCCAGCACAACCCCGTACACTGCCCGAACACCACTGCACTGCCCTAAACCCTGAAACACCAGACCCAGCACGACCGCCTACACTGCCCGAAAACCACTGCACTGCCCTAAACCCTGAAACACCAGCCCCAGCACGACCCCCTACACTGCCCGAACACCACTGCACTACCCTAAACCCTCAAACACCAGCCCCAGCACGACCCCCTACACTGCCCGAACACCACTGCACTGCCCTAAACCCTGAAACACCAGCCCCAGCAAGACCCCTACACTGCCCGAACACCACTGCACTGCCCTAAACCCTGAAACACCACCCCCAGCAAGACCCCCTACACTGCCCGAACACCACTGCACTAAAGCCTGAAACACCACCCCCAGCAAGACCACCTACACTGGCCGAACACCACTGCACTGCCCTAAACCCTGAAAAACCACCCCCTGGAAAACCCCCTACACTGCCCAAACACCACTGCACTGCCCTAAACCCTGAAACACCACCCCTGCATGACCCCTATACTGCCCGAACACCACTGCACTGCCCTAAACCCTGAAACACCACCCCTCAGCACGACACCCTACACTGCCCGAACACCACTGCACTGCCCTAAACCCTGAAACACCACCCCCAGCATGACCCCCTACACTGCCCGAACACCACTGCACTGCCCTAAACCCTGAAACACCACCCCTGCACGACCTCCTACACTGCCGGAACACCACTGCACTGCCCTAAACCCTGAAACACCACCCCCAGCACGACCCCCTACACTGCCCGAACACCACTGCACTGCCCTAAACCCTGAAACATCAACCCCAGCAAGACCCCTACACTGCCTGAACACCACTGCCCTAAACCCTGAAACAACACCCCCTACACTGCACGAACACCACTGCACTGCCCTAAACCCTGAAACACCACCTCCAGCAAAACCCCTACACTGCCTGAACACCATTGCTCTGCCCTAAATCCTGAAACACTAGCCCCAGCATGACCCCCTACACTGCCCAAACACCACTGCACTGCCCTAAACCCTGAACACCACCCCCAGCACGACCCCCTACACTGCCCGAACACCACTGCACTGCCCTAAACCCTGAAACACCAGCCCCAGCAAGACCCCCTACACTGCCCGAACACCACTGCACTGCCCTAGACTCAGAAACACCAGCCCCAGCAAGACCCCCTACACTGCCCGAACACCACTGCACTGCCCTAAACCCTGAAACACCAGCCCCAGCATGACCCCCTACACTGCCCGAACACCACTGCACTGCCCTAAACCCTGAAACACCAGCCCCAGCACGACCACCTACACTGCCCGAACACCACTGCACTGCCCTAAACCCTGAAACACCAGCCCCAGCACGACCCCCTACACTGCCCGAACACCACTGTACTGCCCTAAACCCTGAAACACCAGCCCCAGCACGACCCCCTACACTGCCCGAACACCACTGCCTGCCCTAAACCCTGAAACACCACCCCCTCCATGACCCCTACATTGCCCGAACACCACTGCACTGCCCTAAACCCTGAAACACCACCCCTGCAGCACCCCTACACTGCCCGAACACCACTGCACTGCCCTAAACCCTGAAACACCACCCCTGCACCGCCCCTACACTGCCCGAACACCATTGCACTGCCCTAAACCCTGAAACACCACCCCCAGCACGACCCCCTTTACTGCTCGAACACCACTGCACTGCCCCAAACCCTGAAACACCACCCCCAGCACGACCCCCTACACTGCCCGAACACCACTGCCCTAAACCCTGAAACACCACCCCCTGCACGACCCCTACACTGCCCGAACACCACTGCACTGCCCTAAACCCTGAAACACCACCCCTACACTGCCCGAACACCACTGCACTGCCCTAAACCCTGAAACACCACCCCCAGCACGACCCCCTACACTGCCCGAACACCACTGCACTGCCCTAAACCCTAAAACCCCACCCCCAGCATTACCCCTACACTGCCCAAACACCACTGCACTGCCCTAAACCCTAGAACACTACCCCCAGCACGACCCCTACACTACCCGAACACCACTGCAGTACCCTAAACCCTAAAATACTACCCCCAGCACAACCCCCTACACTACCGGAACACGACTGCACTGCTCTAAACCCTCAAACACTCCCCCAGCACGACCCCTACACTACCCGAACACCACTGCACTGCCCTAAACCCTAAAACACTCCCCCAGCACGACCCCCTACACAACCCGAACACCACTGCACTGCCCTAAACCCTAAAACACTCCCCCAGCACGACCCCCTACACTACCCAAACACCACTGCACTGCCCTAAACCCTAAAACACTACCCCCGCATGACCCCCTACACTACCCAAACACCAATGCACTACCCTAATCCCTAAAACACTACCCCCGCATGACCCCCTACACTACCTTAAACCCTAAAACACTACCCCGCATGACTCCCTACTCTACCCAAAGACCACTGCACTACCCTAAACCCTAAAACATGACCTCCTACACTACACAAACACCACTGCACTACCCTAAACCCTAAAACACTACCCCCTACACTACACAAACACCACTGCACTACCCTAAACCCTAAAACACTACCCCCAGCAGTACCCCTACACTACCCAAACACCACTGCACTAACCTAAACCCTAAAACACTACCCCCAGCAGTACCCCTACACTACCCAAAGACCACTGCACTACCCTAAATCACTACCCCCAGCACGACCTCCTACACTACCCAAACACCACTGCACTACCCTAAACCCTAAAACACTACCCCCAGCACGACCCCCTACACTACCCAAACACCACTGCACTACCCTAAACCCTAAAACACTCCCCCAGCACGACTCCCTACACTACCCAAACACCACTGCACTACCCTAAACCCTAAATCTACCCCCAGCATGACCCCCTACACTACACAAATACCACTGCACTACCCTAAACCCTAAAACACTACCCCCAGCACGACCCTCTTCACTACCTAAACACAACTGCACAATTTGTTACAGGCGTTGCAACGCAGGCCTGTGGTGCTTACTGGAAGTACCTAGTGGGCTAGTTGGGCCCCAGGGACCCTCAGGATTCAAGGTGACCTAATCCCCCAACTTAAAACGCACCACGGGGCGCGTTTGCACAGTGGTGAAGGGAGGGGCGGGGCCTCAGGTGACATGTGCGCAAACACGCCCTGTGGTGCGTTTTAAGTTGGGGAATTAATTCCCTTTGAATCCTGAGGGACCCTGAGGGCCAACTAGCCCACCAGGTACCTTCAGTAAGCACAACAGAGTTGCGTTGCAGAGAGGTGAAAAAGGTGCGTGGCCTCGGAACGCCTCTCTGCAACTCAGCTCTGTGGTCCTAACTGTAGGTACCTGGGGGCTAGTTGGGCCCCAGGGACCCTCAGAATTCAAGGGGACTTAATCCCGCAACTTAAAACGCGCCACGGGGTGCGTTTGCACACATGTCACCTCAGGCCCCCCTCCCTTCACCACTGTGCAAACGCGCCCTGTAGTGCGTTTTAAGAGGTAGTTTTAATCCCCTGCCCTATTATGTACTAGGGACTTGCAGAGGAGGTCATGCTAATCACAGGGGTACCCCAACGCATAGTGTTCCCTAGTGTATGTAGGTGTTTTCACTGTATTCTAAGTGTCTTTTAGCATAGCACTGGCTCTGGTTAGTCAGAGTCAGTTACCACCAGTACCCGTCTGAAAAAGTTGTGGGCACAGGATGATTTTGCAACAAGGCCTCTTTCTGCTCCTCTGTTGGTTCTTTCTGCACATCTTTTGCTTCTTTCTGTGCGTTTTTCTTCTTTCTTCACATGTCCTACCTCTGTAGGCATAGTTAGAAACTAGCATTTAAAAAACCTTTGAAATTCACTTAAAAAATCATAGGTTTCAGGCACGTTATAGTTAGAAATTAGCATTTAAAAAACCTTTGAAATTCACTGAAAAAACCATAGGTTTCAGACACGTTATAGTTAGAAATTAGCATTTAAAAAACCTTTGAAATTCACTGAAAAAACCATAGGTTTTAGGGACAGTTATAGTTAGTTGGACATTTCACTCGTACAAAACCATAGAAATTCCCCGTTATAGTTAGTTCAGCTAACTATAACTCGCGCCCCGTAATGCACTGCTGATGACGTCACATATTACATCACTCATGACATGGTAAGTGACATCACTGATGACATCACTGATGACATCTCAAATGACATCACTGATGACATCATCCATGTGATAATTTCATGCATCTTCTCACACCCTAATATAACTTTTGATACACCCACTCTAAATTACAGACTGCCATTCTCAAAACCATAGACACTCCAACACCAAAAACTACATACCCACTCACTGATTCTTAGGTCTACACACACATCCACTTACTCACCCGTACAGTCACTCATACTTAGTCACTCAGTACAGGACTATCATATGCACTCATACACCTATATAAACACTCACACACCGCCACTCATCCATAGAGGTACTCACACACCTAGTCAGTCATGCAAAAAACTTAATCACACACCCATTTACTCACCTATACAGTTATACACACACCAGCTCACTTACTCATACAAATACTAGCACATTCTTACGCTCTTATACAATCACTGATACAAGTACACACTCATCCATACAGCCACTCTCACAATCACACACTCTCACTTATAGCCATTTATATATTCCAACACACATATATACTGCCTTTCACATATGTAGTTACTCACACATGTACCACTGAGATATACATTCAATCACTAACACACTCATACACACACTCACCCACCCATACAGTCCATCACAGATGCACTCTTGAAACCATGCACCCAGTGAATCACCAACTCACACTTCTATGCACAGAGTCACACACACCCCACCCACACAAACACTCAGGCACCCATACAGATACTCAGACAATCAATCAATAACCCATGTAGACACTCATGTAGCTATTCAGAAAGCCATGCAGCCGCTTACAAACCAACAGACAGACGGATACAGACATTCACACAGTTTAGTCACTAACCCATGCATTCAGTAAGATACATTTAATCACTCACTTGTAGAGTCAGTCACTCACGTACTAAATCATCCATTCAGACACTTAAACACCCACTCATTCTTCAATACGCCTTTCCCTATATATATTAAACATATTTAAACTTTACAGAAACACACAGTCACTGGATGATGTCATCAGTGATGCCATCAGTGATGTCATTTGAGATGTCATCAGTGATGTCACTGACCATGTCATGAGTGATGTAATATGTGACGTCATCAGCAGTGCATTGCTGGGCGCGAGTTATAGTTAGCTGAACTAACTATAGCGGGGGAATTTCTATGGTTTTGTACGAGTGAAATGTCCAACTAACTATAACTGTCCCTAAAACCTATGGTTTTTTCAGTGAATATATATATATATATATATATATATATATATATATATATATATATATGAAACAGGAAACGTCTTTTCCACGCTAGATAAGTCAGCAAAGATGAAGCGAACCCAGATGCAGTGCAAAGTAGTTTATTCAAACCCCTGCACCACCGCCATGAGAAATCTGCGCCCTTTTCAACTAGGCACAAGGAAGGAGAAATGCTTTCATTTCTCCTTCCTTTTCCGACTTTGCATGCGTGCTGCACCGTGTAGCACGCATATAAAGTGGGAAAAGCTTTCCCTCGTGTCTAGCATAGTATTTTGTACAGGAAGGGTACCCTTCCTGTACAAAACCTATGCTACACTCATGCACACACCTTAGCGTTACAGCGCTAAGGTGTGTGCATGGCACAGGGCTGCTGAAATCAGTGTCGGCACAAGGGAAAGGGGAGGAGAGAGCCATAGCTTTGAAAATATGGCGCTCCCCTGCTCCCTCCCTGTCGCGCAATGCAGCACAGCCTCGCGGGGGGGCTGCGCTGCATTGCGCGACTTTTTTGTAAATCTCCCCCATTGTTTCTGTATGTGTGTGATGTAAAGTGCTCTGACACCCTACACTAGTATGAGAGATGCTATAAAACAAATGAAATACATGTGACAGAGGTGCTATGGGAAGAAGAGAGCCACTGTTGGAGGATGATAGAGAGGGATTCATGGCAGAGCCCCAAAAAGATTGTTGTATTGGAGCATAGTAAGGTCATCATTTACTATGCTTTAAAAGCGAATACAATTCAATATATAATTACAAATGTGTTGTAGAATGCACCATTTTTCCCCAAATTTTCTTGGTGGGAGAGCCCCCCAATATCCCCTTTGTAGTGGCCAGGCTCACTCACTGTACTTGTTGTGCACCGTACGGGGACTGATCTGACAACATTTGCCAGGGCTGCTTTGGGTTCCAGTCCGGCCCCGTCAGGAGCAGGAGCCTCACACTCTAAAATAAAGCCAAATATTTTAAAGTTAGTCGCCGAGATGTAGCACCAACCTTCCTATTAAATATTTTCAATGTTGCAAATTTTTCAATATAAAATACTAAAAGCTTTAGTAATTCGGGTATCTATTTGGTGTGCACACGTGTGTTTATTTTTCGAATTACTGTTTTAATGTTTGAAATTTAAATCGTACGAATTGCTTGGGGTCCTCGGCTTCCAGTAGTGACTCAATAGGGGTCCTCAGGAGTCAAAAGTTTGGGAAGCACTGCCTTAGGGCACTGTAATAAGGCAAACTGGATATCCATCACATTTGTGACCGTTAGACCTGACATCCTTAGCGTCATATTGCCCCAAACCTTTTGACATCACTCCCTCACTTTGTTAAAAGTTTTGTTGGCATTAGGCTTCTGGGCACTTTACCTCTGCTAACCAGTGCTAAAATGATTGTGCTCACTCCTAACATTGGACTACACCTAATTAGCACAATTAATTGACTTTGAAGTCCCTCGTAAATGGTCCTACATGTATCCAGGGCCTGTAAATTAAATGCTACTAAATGGCTGCAGCACTCATTGTGCCACCCACTAAGGTAGCCTTTACAAACATGTTTTAAGCCTGCCACTGCCCACTTAGTGCAGTTTTAAACTGCTATTTGGACTTGGCTGCAAAATGTTTTGCCAGATCTAAACCTTTCTTTTAACCCCTTGACCGCGATCGGAATTCCGCTCGTGTGCTGGACATTCCGATCGCGGGTGCGGTCGTGACGAGCTCAGCTCGTCATGCGCACAGCGCTACCGCGCAGCATGACGAGCTGAGCTCGTCACGCGCATCGAAGGGGTTAATACTTTATAAGTCACCCCTAAGGTAGACCCTCACCACCTCTACAGCAGGGTGCATGGTCTTTAAAAAGTAGGACATGTGTGTTTTTATTTTACATGTCCTACCAGTGAAAATCTCATAAAGTTGTTTTTCACTGTTGTAAGGCCTATCTCTGCCATAGACGGACACTAGGTTATGCTATTACATTTATTAAGTGCTAACTTCAGATTTGAAAGCAAAAGAAGCAAATAGAGATATCCTGTTTACACTCAAATGGATTAATTGCAATCCATTTGAGTGTAAACAGGATATCTCTATTTGCTTCTATTTTTAAAGCCTTTTTAATGGTGAAGTCTGATTTTAAGTTACAATTTCAAAAACGCCAAATTTTGAAGGCTTACATTTTCTTGTTCCAACCAGTTGTGCCTTTTGCCAGTGTCCTGGGTCACATGATTGTGAATGGCTATGCTGTTGAGGTATGTGTACTGATTCCAGAAGAAGGCCTAGGAGCTACAGGGACACAGCAAGCATCCAGAGGCCTGTCCTTCAACTGCCTAGCTGACCAGCACCAACTGGACCTATGTGAAGCTGCCTGAGCCCTGCTGCTGGCCTCTGCTGGAGGGAGTTCTTATCCCCCCAAGAGGTGCTCCTTCAGTGAAAACTGCTCCTCTAGAAAAAGTAAATATCCTGATGTTTGGGCTCCTCGAGACCGCAAAGTGACCTCTTCACGCCGAGGATCAACCGCCAATGCAAGACTCCAGCAGGACCTGCTCGCACACTGACAGCAACCCCCCGTGATGACAAACCATGGCAAATCTCCAGCGACAACCAGATCTTTGCGCTACAGCAACAGTCAACTGCAACACTTAACTTGCTCATCGGCCTGAAAGCCTCCTCCTTGCATCCCTCTCCAATGCAAATGGAACTCTTTGTGCCACACTTGAGAAGGAATATCTTCAAGGGAACAAACTCTGCCCCTGTATCTGAACTGCATTCTATCGCAGTCAGTCTGAACCTGTGACCTTCCCTTGGTCAAATGTGACCAGATAACCATGACTGGCCCTTTGTGCTTATGGCGCTGTCTTTACCAACATGTTCAAAAAATTATATTTCTGATTCTATTGATTGGACTTTTGTTGTACTGCTATCATTATATTTATTAAAATATATTCAACTGTTCTAAAATGGTTTAGGATTTTTCTTTATTACTGTTTGTGTGCTGCATAAATACTTTACACATTCCTCTTAGTTAAGCCTGACTGTTTTGTGTCAAGTTACCAGAGGGTTGAGTGCAGGTTAATGTAGTGACTTTTGTGGTTCCCCCGACACATGTTTATTATTTGACTGCGGTTTCCACCCCTCTCAACTAATAACCTGATTTCTTACAGTGGCTGTGTAATCCATCTGCCAAATTCTAAAGCAGGCCCTTAGATTTTAAAGTGACCAAATTTTGATGGAAAGAGTTTAGATCTACAAAGATCTTCAGTATATCTGCTATGTATATGTTAACGAGAGTTAGGGTTTAAATGTAATCTTGTTTATGTCTCTTTCATGGTGCGCTTACAGGACTGGTCTTTATTCTGACTAGGGAGCCTCGTGTAAAATGGAGGCTTCAAACTAAAATTAGAAGATACTTCCTAATTAGCAAAGGCTTCAAGGAAGTAGTTGTTGAGGCAACATCTTACCTTGGCCTCAGCCTTTTATTTCCAATCCATCCCAAAAATGTAGTATTTCCCAATTTTCTTTATTCCCAAAGCCACTGTAGTGGAGCGTACCCAAGGTGCCATTGTTTCAGCTGTACTTTTAATATTTAAAAGTTACCTTTCACTTGTCTGCCGCAATAATTTGGTACAATATTCTGTATGTACACAGATTACATACCACTACTCTTCATCCTTACCTGATCTCACTAATCTGCTGTTCACTTGTACTTCTGCTTAATGGCAGCACAGTGGTGGATGTTCTCATCAAACTTTGCAGAGTTGAATCTTTCCAAGACTGAGGTATTGGTTATTGATGTTTCTTCCCCTTATGGGAACCATTGCAAAAGCATCTCTCTAGAATCATCAGTTTAATTTCTGAGGCATCTTGATCTGATACAAAATGACTGCTCACTGCTGCCAAAGAAGGGAGGATATTTTTACTATTACGCACCATCTACTATGGCTTCTAGTCCATAAGCACATACAATTTAAAACTCTAACCGTTATACCTAAAGTTCCGAATTCTCTACAAAAAACAGAACTCAGCCCCCATAGCCATTGGTCCCTACAGTTGATCTTTGTCAAACAGTATGCTACTCATCGAAGGAAGGTGGTTCTTCTGTGTTCTCAAAACAACATTAAAATATTTCACAAGGAGGAACCTAATGTCATCCAATAATCCACCACATTATAAATGCTATGAGATGACAGGTGAGTCAAGAGAACAGGATAATCCATTTCCATGTGCCCATTTACATGTCTGAGATTCATTGCAAAAAGTTGCTCTCTCAGACACTTTCACATAAGGTTGATCTTCTGGGCATTAAAGAGAGCTGAGGAAGTTTCCACAAAGAGGAGCAAATAGCAAAGAACTTAATTTTAGCATCTATATTAAAAGTATCAGTCAACCCCACAACATTAATCAAAGGTATCCATGATTAATGATCCATCAGATTTGAGAAAATGTTAAGGATACTAACAGTGGGATTATTATCTTTAACATTCTTGGCCTGTAAATACACACTGAAGAAAACGAGGTGGCTTAGTTACTTATTTGCTTTTGGAGTGTGCCATAAAACTGCAAGCATAAAGACCATAAGAGGGTGATAGCAACATATCTAGCACCACTTGCTCTACCATACGTTAAATGCAATGCTTTAGGATCAAATACTGCAATGACAACAAGGTGATGGATGGAAATCTTTAAAAAAATCAACCACTGCCGATTGCTCAGGGCTGCATTCCAGTCCATTGCTTTTCCCACCATACCACTCTAGACATAGACTTACCTTTTGCAAATCAGTACCATCTATGCCCCTCATAGGAACAGTACATCCTTAACTACCAGGACCGCCGTACTACAGAAGGGACCAGAACCAACTCTAGACCAGTTTCGATGTACTTGACGTTTGTCAGTAGGATATAGCTTAATTCCTAAGATACAGTGAGCATGGCCCCCACAGCTAGACACACCCATCACACTTAAAGCATCAATTGCAGCAACAACAAGGTGATAGATGGAATGCTTGAATTAATTCCAGGCCCTTGAAATCACTTGCGTTCACATTCCATTTCTTCATTTTTACCCACCATGCCCTTCTCATTATGAAAGAGCTAGGGAACTTCTATCCCTTACTCCAAAAGAAAAATTAGGTTATTTACTGTCAGGTAATGCCTCTTTTTACTGCTCACCCCCATAGTTTGGGACTGATGCTGCTGTTTTTTTTAACTCTGAGAGCACACTGAGGCCTACTAACCAGACCTCAGTGCCAGTGTTCTAACCCATCTCAAAATGTAAGTTGAATTGGCTACCCTCAATTAGCATAAGCTGACTTACTTATAAGTCCCGAGTAGATGGTACCAAGGGTACCGAGTTCATGTATTTGGAATGTCCACCAAAGGCTGCAGCACTGATTCTGTGTGTGACAAAGTACAAATTGGCTCCCAGCCTGCCACTGCATCGTGGAATAGTAGTTTTAAAACTGCTAGTTCAACTTTGCCATTTAAATCAATGGCAAAGTTCCCACTTCCCTCAACAATATAGAGAAGTCTCGCTTAAGGAAGGTGTATGGAACCCTAAACAGAGAGGTGTATATTTTTAAGTAGGGTATATACTTTTAATATATCCTAACCACCAAACTTACAAAGCGTCGTTTCTGCTGTGGAAAAGTTCATATCTCCATTGGCTAACTTTGAGTTACTGGTTGACCTCTCAGTCCAACAAGCTTTTGAATGGGACTACTAAAATGGATACTTCAACGTATCAAAGTAGTTATGGTAATAATCCCAACTTGATTCCCAAGTTGAATTTAATGTCACTTTTAAGGAAAGGCAATTTTTATAGAAAGTTGCCACTCTGTTTTCCAATTTGTCCAGTGGTCTCCCACCGCGGCTGGCCACCAGACAGCCTTCTGCTCTCCTGGGAAGTGGTGTGAATGACACCCAGGCTCAAGGACAATAGAGGGCTTCTGTAGAAGGAGGTGTTACCTCCCCCTCGCAGAAAGCAACTCAGGGTGTTGGCCCAAAAGGTGAGCATTAAAGGTGAAGCCGCCTTTAGTGGGCAAATGGCGAGTACACTCCTGGAAGGCTGCTCTTTGTTCGGGTAGACAGGCTGGCAGTGGGAACAGAGAAGGACCCGTAGCCCACAGGTAGCCACAACTCTAGGTTGGGCTACCAAGCTCCTAAGATTCAAGGAGGGGTTTAGACATCTTGAGAGTGAGCAAAGGGGTGCACTCTGGGATTGCTAGATGCCACACATAGCAGGGAGTCATCACAGGGCAGGAGGGATCCTGGTAGCCCATTGGCAAGTGACTGCGTCATCACCCAGGGCACTTTCTGGTCATAAATATGGCACCTGTGGCACCCTGAAGTTCAGATCACAACACTCCTGGTGAAAGTACTGAAGAAGGACTGCCCTACTGACCCCTGGACCTGGCGAGAGATGCTGCACTGACTGTTGGACTGCACCTGCTGCACATTGGGCTAGCAAAGGAGGGATTGTGCCTGTGGCTCCTGGATCGCGTAAATGTCGCTCCCAAGCCCCAGACCAAAGAAGTGACTCCAAGGGCCAGTGGGCTGACCCCCTGGAACTAGCACCAGGGCCATTAAAGCTGAAGTAAACCATTACAGCACGTCAGTACCCACATTTGTCGAATCATCGCTGACGGGCAATACAAGAGTTTGAGTCTCAATGGTCAAAAGTTGCACCTGAGTTGGCTGGACCCGGGCATGTCATCTGAGTCCACATTGGTCAACAAAGAATGACATCAGTCCTAAATATCACTAAATACCGCTGGAACTGCTCTGTATGGAGATCTGTAGCCCAGCCACAGTTGGCCTTCTACTGGCTCAAAGGGGACATCGAGGGACACTGACCCCTGTGGCTAAAGTCACCTCACCTTACCTATGGACCAAAGAATAATGGCAAGGACACCCCCATTGACCACAAAGCACCCACAACAACCTCAGCATCCTGCATCCCCAGCATCAGGACCTCTTCGTTACAGTCTGTGGTGGTTTTGATGTAAAGTGTGGAACTGGACTTGAGATTGCATTGGTGACCATGTAACTGTCCAAATACTCCTTCTTGGCCCCCTGACCCTCATCCTGCTGGAATTGGTCATCCACCTCGGGATGGAGTAGCCAAACATGACTCTTTCAATCTTTTCAAAAGTTTCCAAACTTTATAGGTAACAATACTTGTTTGCACTTTGGACTAAAAGATGAGATTTATTTTCTCTATAAAAATCTATATCTCTGAAACCCTTCAGTGGATTTTCTCATCTTATAATAATATAATCTATGCTTATAAACTGGTATTGGTTTTATTTTGTGTTGCATGACTTTTCTATTTACACAGTACGGTCGCACAACCATACCATATAATAGACCAAAATCCTCACATTTACTGAACAACAACAGTAATACATAAAAACTTAAGATACAAAAGACATAAGATACAGGCTAAGAAAATGCTAAACATTCTAATAATAGTAATAATAATAATACCTAACCACAAACCAGTAAAGTACTGGGGAACAGCAGATAGAAACAACATTACATATTAATATATCTATCAAAATTTAAAATATTTGTAACAGAGCATTAGGGAATCTGGGCTACGCTTTTAAATTTTTAAGGTCTACATGATTCCCAAAATGATAAATTGTGATCATAATTCCTTCCCTGCACAAGGCTCTGGGCTGAGTAGATCTGAGGGAATTCTAAACAGCACACACAAGGTTTTCAGACTACTTTGTGCACATTACTTTTACATTCAGTCTTCATTGAAGCTCAAATTATCACAAGTGGTTTTCTTCTTGTGCAGATGTAGAAGGACCTAAGAGTACTCTTTGTTGTACAGGATGTAAGGGTTTTTCTTCCAGCCTATAAGCGAATTCTCGACTTATAGATCACAGTTTTTGCTTAAATTATGCTTTGCACTTAATAGTCCTGCTCCTCGTAGCCTTTGATGTGAATGCATTGTTTTGGTGGGCTTAGATGCTGAGATACTGTTCATTTACTTGGAAAGCAAACCTAGGCAGTTTAGATTTCAATGGTTTTTATCATGTGTTTACCATCTAAAAAGATTGAAATTACTATCTCTAGCAATACACAATAACCAGTGACATTCCTACTGCTAACAAGCAATACAATGCACAAAATGCTGAAGCCCATTCAGACCCCAGCAATCTACTTCCATGTTTACTAACATTTGCTCCAGTAATTTTCATAGTATGAAAGTCTCATCTTGTCTATTTAAAATATCAGGTGAGAAGAGACAACAACTGTAGATGCGAGAAAAACACAAATCTCAGGTGATCAGGTCCGAATTTAACTTGACTGACTCATCGTCCACAAATGAGAAGGTTTTAGCATGTATGTTTTTCAGGAAACTAGTAGGAGAAAATGTTTCATCCCTTTTCAAGATCTGCTTTCTTGAGCGAGAACACTTCATAGTCATGACCAAGACTCTAATTGTGACAGTTCTTTTTTTAGGCCTGATTTAGAGTTTAGAGGCCAGCTCACTCCATCACAAACATGACGGGCATTCCATTCGCTGTATTACAACCCCATTATGCCCAATGGCACATGTAACACAGCGGACAAGAAATCTGTCATGTTTGTGACAGAGGAACACGTCCGCTGAACTCTATATCAATTCCTTAGTTCCTTTCTTGATGTCTAGGACTTGTACCTCTGACTTATTTCAAAGTAAACTTTTCAGATCTTATTCTATAGGAGATGTTTTGTTTCTAGATTGAGTCCCTTTTCAGCCCATCGATCAATCATTAATTGTAAAGCGCAGCTTATTACCAATGAGGGTATCCAGGCGCTGGGTTGCTGGGCTTAGTCAAAAAGCCAGGTCTTGGGTCTCTTCCTGAAGTCCGTCATAGAGGGTTACGTTCAGAGCTGAAGGAGGAGGGCATTCTAGGACTTGGCGATGAGCTGGGTGACGGAGCGGCCCCCACTGTGGCTACGGCGGATGCACAAAATTTGTGCAAGGGAGGTGGAGCAAAGGTTTCTGGATGATTAGTGGAAATTCAGGAGGTGGTTCATGTATGCTGGTCCTTGGTCGTGGAGTGCTTTGTAGGTGTGTGTCATTATCTTGAATTGTCTTCTTTTCTGGACAGGGAGCCAGTGTAGGTTCCTCAGGTGTGGGGTGATGTGTATCCATTTGGGCAGGTTGAGGATCAGTCTGGCCACTGAGTTCTGTATCGTCTGGAGACTTCTCATTAGTTCGGTTGTGGTTCCTGCCTACAGTGCATTGCCGGAGTCCAGCCGGCTGGTGATTAAGGCTTGCATGACTGTTGTTCTGGTGCTGATGGGGAGCCATTTGAAGATTCTTCAGAGCATACTGAGTGTGCAAGCAGTTAGAGGAAACTGTATTGTTTTGTAATTTCATGATGAGTTTGCTGTCCAGGATGATGCCGAAGTTGCAGGTGTGGTCTTTTGTCGTGGGAGTGGGTCCAAGTTCAGCGGGCCACAAGGTATTGTTCCAGGGGGAGGTGTGTTTGACAAAGAGGCTGAGGGATGAACCTTGAGGGATGCCGCAGATGATGCTCTTGAAATCCGAGGCAAAGGTAAGTAGGCAGATTCTCTGTGTATGTCCCATGAGGAATGATTGAATCCATCTGAGTGTATCCCCCTTGTTCCCGATCTGGTGCGGTCTCTTGATCAGTGTATGGTGGGATACTGTGTCAAATGCTGTGGAGAGGTCGAGGAGGATAAGGGCCAATGATTCTCCCCTGTAGAGTAGGGTGTGTCTGTTGTCCTTGATGAAGATCAGGGTGGTCTAAGTGCTGTGTTAGGCGCGGAAACCAGATTAGGGGGCATCTAGCATGTTATTCCTCTCCAAGTGCTTGTTGAGCTGCAGGTTGATGGCCCTCTCCAAGACTTTGGCAGGGAAAGGAAGCAGCAAGATGGGGTGGTAGTTCTGGAGTTTGCTCGGGAGGTGGAGGGTTTCTTGGGGAGAGGTCTGATTTCTATGTGTTTTCATGTGTAGGGAGAGAGATCTGTGGCAATGGATCCATTGAGGATGGTGGTGAGTTGACAGCTGATTGCCTTCCTTCCTCAGTTGAAGAGACGCTGGGGGCAGGGGTCCATGGGTTCTCCCGAGTGGAAGGAGTTCATGATGGCTGTGGTGTTTAGTGTGGTGAGTTGTTCCCATGCGGTGAGATGCTGGTTGGGGGAGGCTGCCGTTGGAGTGAGGAGGCTGTGGAGGTTGGTGGGTTGGGGCTTGAAGTCCCTGTAGATGGTGGCTATCTTGTTGTGGAAGTGATTCACTAGAGCATCGCATAGTTATTGTGAAGGAGGAATTGTGTTCTTGGTGGCTGTTGGGCAGGAAAACTCTCTGACCATGGTGAAGAGTTCCGTGGTGTTGTTGGTGCTTGCCTTGATGCAGTCTGCAAAGACATCCTTTTTCACATCTTTGAGTTATTAGAGGTATGCGTTGAGGGATGTCTTGAAGGTGGCTCGGTCTGTAGTGTCTCTGCTGGTGCGCCATTTTCTCTCCAGTTGTTTTTCAACTCATGGTTCGCCCATCAGACAATAGTCACCTTTCAACATCATTGTTTTGGGGGGTAATGGAGTCTAAACTGTACACATGTGAAAGTTTATATTTCTGCAGTGCATGGCCTTAGTTTACGTTTATGGTGTGAGGAAATGCACTCTGTTGGTTGAAAAGCAGTAGACAACCTCAGCATTCTTAATAAGCAAAGGTTTGGTGATATCTATGATCCAGGTACGAATAAAAGCATCTATGCTTAGCTGATATCAATTATTAAGAGGTTTTATGGGCAACCTGTTGAGAAGAAGCAAGACGGGCGAGAAAATGTTGTCACTACACAAATACGCTTTTTTCTTGTTGTTCATGAGTCATGATTTGTGCATGATGCAGAACCTTAAAGGACACCCAGGATTAACTAACCCTTGTAAAGGGTATGCACCCCCTATCCCTGTGAGGTCACTTGTTTTTCTAATACTAATGACACATGGCAACTATAGTTCACATGCCACAATATTATTTATGGAGGTAGAGCCATATTCGATCTGTTCATTATCTAAAAACTGCTTAGAACTGAATTAACACATGATTTCTAAGATTGAGTTTTGGCTGACATCGGTGTTTGTGTGTATATATTTTAGCGTGAGGTCAACCATATAATTCATTTGCCTCTGCTTTGCTCTTTTGAGAGGTAGACCAATAATTTGTTACATATTTTTGATTAGGAATATATAATGCTGGTAAACATCTTTCAAACAGACCTTCATATGTATAAAAAATGATTTAAATTGATCATGAGAAAGGTCTGTCTGTCTGCTTGCACGGGCTCAGAATTCATGCTGTTTACGAAACGAGTAACAACACATAGATGAAGATGAGGGTCTGTGACTGGGCCATTCTTTCTTTGAGAAAAACTTCAGAGTTATCATCAAAATGTCTTTATACTCATGGCTTGCCCTATTTTTGCCAGTACCTTTTTCAAAAATGCTTGAGCCGGAAGAATCTCTTTTTGTGCCCTAACAGCCAAAGAATGGAATTCACTGCGAATAAGGTTTATTGGCAATCACCTCCAAATCATAAAAGTATTGGAAACATATTTGATAACTAAAAGATACAGACTATGATTTATACAAACTGGTAAATTGGTATCTGTGGATGCACCTATTCTCACTATTTCCACATCAGTTCATGCGTATCAGCTGTGTGCAGTGGCGGCTCGCAGAGGAGTGCTGCGGGCGGCGGGGCGGGGCAGGGTGGGGGTAGTGGGGGTAGTGGAGTCGGACATACGACGGCCAGGAGTAAAGTAAGTAAATAAATAAATAAAACTATTTACCTTGCGCTCGCTGCATCGCCGAGTTGGCGATGCAGCGGCGCAGGTAAATGGTTTTATTTATTTATTTGCTACTCCTGGCCGTCGTATGTCCACTACCCCCCACCCTGCCCCTCCCCCGCCCCGCAGCACTCCCTCTGCGAGCTGCCACTGGCTGTGTGGCTTGCTGCACCAGGTTTGGAGGATTCCTTTAAACCTCACACTCCTAGACAACATCTCCCACATAGCACATACTTCATATAGCACACTTGGAAATGACGCAGTTTTGCGCTGCTGCAAATTTTGAAGCACCGCGCTGTGCCATTTCCAAAAATTCAGGGATGTGCTGTAGTTAAAAGAATATGGCGCACCCCTGTGTTTCCCCTAGCCCTGGCACTAAAAATAGCTGCCTGGCTCCAGGACAGACACACTTGCACCATAGTGCAAGGGTGCCTGCGTTGCAGGGAGGAACAATAATGGTGATTTGCTACTTCTATGTGTGCATTCATTCTGCAGCACACATAGAAGTAGCAAATCACCATTATTTAATTGTGCATGAAAGGACACTTTCATGCCCAAAACAATCAATATTGGCATTTTGCTCTTTCTACATGTGCTGCAGAATGCAGCATACAGAAAAAGCAAAAACGAGGAGAAATAAAAGTATTTCTCCTCGTTGCGCCACTCTAATGCCTGTTTTTGCATGGCGTTCGTTTTTGATTCTGCCTTAGATTTACAGATCCTTGTAATTCTGGGGCAGCAATGGGTGTAGTGGTGGAACACCCACAGCAACACCCATTGCACGCTCCTTTCATGCAGATACCTGCGTGTAAGGGTACCATATTTACAAAGCAGTGTTAAGCCACAAAAAGTGACCTAACGCCACTTTGTAAATATGGAGCAGGTCCTTGCGCCATCATAACATCAGTAATAGTGACATTCCGGTGGTGCAATCCCCTTGTACATTTGACCCACACTCTTTAGAAAGGGTGCCTAGAAGCTAATGAAAATTGAACTGCTTTGCGGCCATGCCAGGGGTATGAAGTAATATATAAATGCTTCACTACCATACAATATATAATGCAAGTGCCAGATTGAGTTCTTACAATGATGTTACAAAAGGTATTAAGATATTATTTTTGGTTTGTTATGGTATGGTATATAATTGGTACGCTGTGGCCCTCTGTGTCGCTAGACTTGAATTTTTTTCATTACAATAAAAAAAGGAAGAGACTTACAAAAAACATACTCCCCATATGCTCTAGCGCAGGAGTGGACAAAAGGGCATTTTGCACATGAACTGATTAAACAGTGTGGGGCATATTTACAAAGAAATTACGCAGCACGGCACTGCATCATTTAAAAAACACAGGGATACGCTGTATTCGCAAGAATACGGTGCCCCCTGTGTTTTCCCTTGCGCCAGCACTAAAAAAGCTGCCTAGTGCCAATGCAGACACACTTGCGCCATGGTGCAAGGGTGCCTGCGCTGCAGGTATGATTGTTTATGTGCAGGAAGGTACACCTTCCTGCACATAAACAATGATTAAAGGCAATTTGCTCCTATGTGGGCTCCAGAATGCAGCACACATAGAAAGAGCAAAAAAGAGGAGAAATAAAAGTATTTCTCCTCGTTGCCCCACTCCAATGCCTGCTTTTCAATGGTGCTAGTTTTTGGTGCAGCCTCAGATTTACAGATCCTTGTAAATCTGGGGCAGCGTCAAAAAGCAATGGGTGTTGCAATGGAATGCGCACAGCAACTCCCATTGCATGCCCCTTTCACGCAAAGTGATGTGTGAAAAAGGGCCGTATTTACAAGGCCATGAAAAGCCACCAGGGTGGCTTTTAGTGGCCATGTAAATATGGACCAGTACACAGTGCCACTGAGGCATCAAAAAAAAAGTGACGCTCTTGTGGTGCTAGGGGCATGTAGATATGCCCCTAAAGGCTATTATTTATGACCCAGTTTGCATTGCTCTTGCACCATGCAAGGTGGTGCAAGAGCGATGCACACCTGAAGTCATATTTTTGAAGCCGTGCAAAGCCACTTTGCGTGGCTTTGAATGGCTCCAAAAATATGGAGTAATGCAACGCAGCACAAATCACTGTGCTGCCTTACTCTGCACAAAGGAGGCATTCCATGGGCAAAATGTGGGTGTTCCAAAAAGATGCGCCTCCCCAGGTGAGGCGTAACGAGGAGAAATATCTTTATTTCTCCTCGTTTTTCCTCTTTCTATGTGTACTGCATTCTGCACTCCGAGAAAGAGGAAAAGAAGTGTCCCTTCCTGCACAAAATCAATTTTGCCTACAACACAGGCACACTTGCACCATGGTGCAAGGGTGCCTGCATTGGCGCTCGGATGCCAAAATGGCACCAGAGCAAGGGGAAAGGACACGAATGTGCCGTAGTGGATAAATATGGCACATTTCTGCCCTTTCCCTGTGACACAGGGCAGCGCAGCAAGGTGACTTGCTGCACTGCCGTGCACCACAAGGGTCATAAATATGACCCCTAATTTGGGCGTGTAAAAAATGAGCTTTTGATGCCCCATTTGTGTTTTTTACCCACTAATGATCCAAATCAAAATATCCTTTAAAGTAGGTGGCCAGTTGCATGTTAAGCCCATACTTTGGGACATCCCTTGTTCACAAAGGGATGCACTAAGATGTGTTTTTGGCCAACAAATTATCGATATCTTGAAGTCTGCTTAAAAAAGGACTGGCAAAGCAGAACACCTACTGCTTATGGAGACAGAATATCCAAATGTCATTATTCCACACATGTGCACTTTACTCCTAATGATACATATTCGCACTGCATTGTTGCATTCTAGCCCTCAGTTAGGGAAGAAGTGCAAATCCCTGTAATGCAATGTTTGCTATGAACAGGTACTTAAAGGTTCTTTGCAGGTTCGATAAGTGATTTGTATGTAGGAGCAGAAGGATGTTGACATCATGAGACCACGGTGGCTATCGCCACATGGCTCATAAGAGCCAATGGGGCATATCATCAACAACCGGCGATAATCATCGCTAAGCGCACTTAGCGCTAGGATAATTATCGCCGGCTATCGCTTGTTTTTATCGTGGAGATAGCGCGCTATCAGCGACGCTTATCTCCAGAGCGATAAAAATAACCGAGGATTAGCTGCCAAATGTGCAATTATCGCTGGGATTCCAGCGATAATCGCCTAACGTTTGGCACTACGTTGTTGATAGGGCAGGGCATACTTAACCATGATATCCACCTTCCATTGGATATCATGGTGTAGTAATGAGGTTCCGGAGACAGGAAGGTAGGATGAAGGTTCTTTATTTCCAAAAATACCAGCACCCACAACCAGACGCTCACGCCGCATGCAAGGATCTCTGATAACTGAATAACGTTATCAGAACCCTGGCACCCAGCGTTCGCGGAATTACGTTAGAACAATCGAAGGAGAGCGAGGCATCCTCGAGCCCACATGCTGACACGAGGATGCTCGCACTAACTGAACACTACAACTTCTCTCTCCCCACAAAGAACAAAATGGAAAAACAACAATATCTAATGAAAAACTTCGAGATAAGGAGATGAGCATACAGCAGATTGGCTTCTCCAAATAAGCACAGAATCATGACAAAACATAGTCATTTAATTTGGAAGGTAGTCTCCTACAACGAACTCCCAATGCCGGTGGTAAGGAATAGGCGTCAGCAGTGGTCACAACAGAACCAGGGACAGAAACACGTTCTGAGCTGGAATGCACCTCGCGACAGCGAGAGGTGGAGGGATTATCAACAATGGACTCTGGATCATGTACCCAATGAGTCCAATCATAATCCTCTAACTCGTGTTTGGATAACTTGAGCAAAGAACTAGTCTGTGAGTCTGAAAGGTGTACAAGGGATCTCTTATTCCACCAACCCTTATATCCAAGTAAAGCTGAGCCTCTGCTGACGTCAGTGACTTGCACCGGAGGGAAAATTTTGATAAACCTTTAGACACTTTTTTGGGGTTCTTAATAAGGACCCAATCACCCACCCTCAATTCTAGAGTATTCATATTTTTTGCAGAGTCATGCACTGACTTCATGTAATTTTGCTTTTGTAAAACTCTAGATGCCACGTCTTTATTGCAAGCAATGTTTTTGTTGTGCTTGTTAAGTAACCAGTTAGGACACAAACTAGTGTGAGCAGTTCTACCCCTTAAGAGGGAAAATGGAGAGACACCTGTGGTGCAGTGAGGAGAAATATTATAAGACCACAGTTTGGCTTCAAGAAAATCTTGTACATCATGATAGGAGGAGAGAGCTGTTTGAATCGCGTCCTTTACCAGTCTGTTTGCCCTTTCAACTAAACCATTGGAGGTTGGTGAATATAGGGCGACCTTAAAATGTTTGACATCACTCTCAGTTAAAAATGAGGTAAATTTTTGGGAGACAAAATGGGTGCCATTATCAGTGACTATGATAGAAGGTGAGCCTTCTATTGAAAATATCTTCTTCAAAAATTTAATGGCATTGGTAGAATTGGGTGAATCAAAAAACATGTGGTAAATCCATTTTGAGTGATAATCAATTAACAAAATAAGGTATTTAAAGTCATGGGGAAGGAGATCATAGGGGCCGGAAAAATCTAAAGCAACTTTGTCCCATGGTTTAGTAGGAAAGGGCACAGGGTGTAGGGGTGTGTTCATAACTTTCCATTTTTTATCAGATAATAAACATTCAGGACATGAATCAATGTAAAATTTGACCTGAGATTCTAGGGATGGCCACCAATAGTACGACTTAATGAGCTGTGAAGTTTTTGAAATTCCTAAGTGGCCTTGGTGCGCAAATTTTATGATATCATTCCTGAGACTGGACGGGGAACAAAGGAATCATGTCTCATGACCAAGCCATTGACAATGGATAATTCAGATGCTACCATGGCGAAGGCTCTCAACTCATTAGGAAGTTTCCTATTTTCTGGCCAACCCTTAACAATATAATCAGTGACCAGTTTGAGATTTTCATCCTGGTTGTATGCTTCCAACCAGGATTGTTCAGTAATGGTGGGACACAGTTTAACAGCATCTAAAGCAGCAACTACACACTCTGTGTCTTCTGAGTTCTCAACTTCTGAAGGATCATGAAGAGACATACGTGAGAGGCAATCAGCCCTGAAGTTTCTCCCTCCAGAAATATGTTTCATGGAAAAGTGAAATTCTTGTAATTTTGAAAGAAGTCTGACCAGTCTAGCTGATGCTTTGCCAAGCCCACTACCAGTAAGTAACTGAGTAAGGGGCTTGTGGTCTGTGAATAATTCAAACTCACGCCCCCAGATGTAATTTTTGAACTTTTCTATAGCCCAAACACATGCAAGAGCCTCGCGTTCAATGGTGCTATAATGGGTCTCAGAAGGTTTAAGCATCCTTGAAGAAAAGGCTACGGTGTGCTCTTTTCCTGAAACCCATTGGCCAAGAACTGCACCCAAGCCCGTGAGACTGGCGTCCACCATAATAAAACACTTTGAGGAATCATTGAAGGGATGTAGGGCAGGTGCTTCCACTATGAGCTTTTTGACTTGATCAAAAGAAGATGAGATTTCTTCTGACCAATCAAATTTAGAGCCTTTCCGTAGAAGGGCACGCAATGGCTCAACAGTTTGAGCGTATCCTTTGACAAAACGGGCATAGTATTCTGCTAGGCCTAAAAATGATCGAAGTGAGTCTTTATCTTTGGGAGAAGTAGCGTGGCTGATGGCTTTGATAAGTGAGGTCTTAGGCTTAATTCCTTCTGAAGACAAAGTATGACCCAAATAATCTAATTGTTGTGTGGCAAATTTACATTTGTCAGCCCTGACTGTCATACCTGCCTCACTTAATTTGGTCAAAACGGAGAACAAATTGCTCAAGTGTGTTTCCCAGTCCTTGGCATAAACCAAGATATTGTCTTGGTAGGCCTGAACCCTTGGCACGTTTTTAAAAATATTATCCATGACTTTTTGAAACACACTGGCCGCAGAGGCCAGGCCAAAGGGAGTCTAAGGTACTTGTATACTCCGAATGGCGTAATAAAAGTTGTGAACTCTTGTGAATCTACTGTTAGGGGTATTTGGTGGTAAGCAGAACGCAGGTCAATAAGTGAAAAAATTTTGCCCCCCAAATTGGCCAGAAGGTCATGAATTTTGGGAAGAGGGTGGCAGTCAATCAAGATGTTTTTATTTAAGGTGCGCAAGTCTGCACATAATCTGACCTCTCCGGATTTTTCCGAACGATAACGATGGGAGAAACCCATTCAGAGGAGTCACAGGGAGCAATGACGCCGTCATCGCACAGTGACTTAAGTACTGACTTAAGTTCGTCCTTTGCACTAAGGGGCAAAGGGCGTACCTTGTGGACAAAGGGTTGGGCATTTGACTTAAGTCTAATCTGGTGTTGATAACCTTTGATGGTTCCTAATTTGTTGGAAAAGAGTCTTGGGAATTTATCTAGAACCTTTTTAAGATCAAAGTTGTGGTCTGTGAGAAATAGGCAATCAGTTTTGGGGTCGGAACTATCCCTAGAGGCAACAGGACTATAGCCCGGAGGAGGATCACCAAGGGTAATTGGGCTATCAGAACCTGGGATAAGATGAAGACCCATTTTGGCGAGGTCTTGCCAACCAATTATGTTGCGTCCCTTAACCGCAACGTATACCTTTGTGAGTATGGACCTACCTAAACATTCTAATCTTGAATTGAAGTAACCTAACATGTCTATTTCGAACTCGCCAAATGCTTTGGGGTTGACGTCAGTGTGGTATAATGTGACGGATCCTTGCCATTTCTCAAGAAACATGACGTCTGATAAGATGGTTATGGGAGAACCAGAATCCGCCATAATGGGGATCTCTATATTTCCAAAAAGGCAGTTCCTATAGGACCTTTAACGTAATGAGGAGTAAAAACAGAGTTGCATTCAATTGATACAATTATGTCTTGAAAATGATCTATACAATCATTAACGGTTTCAGAGTACTCAATGCTGTTGACTCTGGTAGGTCTTTTGGAGGACCTACATGAGTCTTGGAAATGACCTATTTTTTTGCATAGGACACATCTTTTCCCAAGAGCAGGACACATGGGGTAGTTGCCCAGGTGTGATTTCGAACCACATCTGTAACAAAAGGTATTTCCTTTGTTAACAAATTGTCTAAAAGGAGGTTTGTTTGTGAATTGTCTAAAAGGAGGTTTGTTTGTGGACACAGCATTAACGGAGTTACCAAAGTCTTGCGCAGGATTTTTGAAGGAGTTAAGAGATTGATCATGTTGAAGAGCCTTGGAGGTGATAATGGATCTCTCTATGCTCTTGGCAATATCAATTGTTTCTTGGAGTGAGGGTTTCCTGCAGCTGAGGAGGCGTTCCTGAATCTTTCTTGAAAAGCAAGCAAAAACAAATTGGTCACGAATATATATGTCGGGATCCGCCTCAAACTCACAAGTTGAGGCTAAGAGTCGCAACTGCGCGATGTATTCCTCCACAGATTCATCTTCACGTTGTTTTCTCCTATGAAAATTATGTCTTTCAAGCATGATGTTCGATTCTTGGTCATAATGTTTCGCTAGCCGAGATAATGCCTCTTTGTAGGAATTCCAATGTTCAGCATCCCGGCTTCTCCAACAGGTGTGGGGAATTTGGGTAAATTTTCAAAGACATATTGTGCCGCAAGTCCTAAACAGCCATACAGAATCGCAACTTTGCGTTCCGGAGAAAACTTAACAGCATCGATGGCAACAATGTGGTTTTCAAAAGCTTTCACCCATTGACGCCATGGAATACTGGGTTTGCCTGGCTGTTGTAAGAAGGGAGGAGGTAGCGCAAATTGTGGAGAAGAGGCCATCAAGAAGAATTTTGTGACAAAAAAAAAAAAAAAAAAAATATGAGGAAAATGAGGCTGTAGCTGTAAGTACGTAAGATTGACAGCGAAGTTTTGAGTGAACAAGGAGGTGAGAGTGACACTGATGTTTACAGTTGCTGCTTGAGCTTAGCGTGAAAAATGAGATGAAAGGTAGAGGTGAGCCTATCACCGAGTTAGAAGGCTCATGAGTGACGAATCAATTTGAATTTAAAAGGTGTGCCTGTCACCGCGAAATCGTGCAGGCTGGATCCTACCTGGGATTAAGAAGAGAGATCACGAAGATACAGCTCGTTGTGGGGCATCGGCTGTGTCTTCGTAGTGTTGGGTTACCACGGTAACCAGAAGGACGAGTGAGGAGAAGATGGCCGCCGACGTGGAGACGCTTACGTGAAGCGTGGGCTCTTAGAGCGTCAGGAGGCGTCTTATGTTGCTAGGCGATGGAGCGTTGCGAAGGGAAGGCAGGGAAGGGTGGCGTCATCCGCTCTTGCCCGCAAGGTTGTAGAAAGTGAGGAAAAGACAGCTTGGGTCGAGCAGGAAGCGGAGAGCAGGAACAGGGAGAGGCTCATGGGCACTGGCGAGGAGTGTAAGGCAGGAGCCGTCCGAGGTTCGCGCTCCCTGTTAGGGTGGCGCGACGACGGGTGGAAGGCGAGGAGATTCGGCTGGTGGGTGCTGGGCGTGGAGTTTCTTCCGCTCGTCGCCAAATGTAGTAATGAGGTTCCGGAGACAGGAAGGTAGGATGAAGGTTCTTTATTTCCAAAAATACCAGCACCCACAACCAGACGCTCACGCCGCATGCAAGGATCTCTGATAACTGAATAACGTTATCAGAACCCTGGCACCCAGCGTTCGCGGAATTACGTTAGAACAATCGAAGGAGAGCGAGGCATCCTCGAGCCCACATGCTGACACGAGGATGCTCGCACTAACTGAACACTACACATGGCTAAGTCAAACTAAAAGCAGGTGTAAGGAAAGTAGCGATAACCGCGGTTAGCGCTACTTTTCTTATCGCTATGCTTGTTAGCGTGCCCATTGATAATTGGAGAAATGTCGGTTAGCGACATTTCTCCAGTTATTTTGGGAAGGAACGCCCACTTTGCATCTCATTATAGATGCAAAGGGAGGCGTAGGGAAAAAGGGTGCTAACATGCGATTATGCATGTTAGCACCCTCTTGTTAATAGGGCGAAAACATTATCTCCGCTTTTCTGGCTTTTAAAGCCAAAAAAGCGGAGATAAGGCCCTTGATGATATGCCCCAATGTATATTGGAATAGTGGGCAAGTACCTGCTGCTTTTATATGCACAGAGCCTGGCTAAACCTGCAAGCGCAACAACCTGAATTTAAGGATTCTTCGTCCCTCAGTCTGCAGGTCCTGATATTTCTTCCAGACCTTTAAATAAAAAAATATAGCCGAACATTTGCGACACAAATACGCTCTTCCATTTTCGTCTTTGCTTTACATTGATGAGCCCTGTTAATTATTGGAGAAAGCTGAAAGGAAATTCAGATGTGAGGCAATAGAATAGATTCTGCTGTATATAGGTTTTTAAATTGTCTAACTCTAGAAGGATGAGCTAAAGACTTTGAACTTGATGTCAATTAAAAAGTGCTTCAAATTGATGATTTGAAAGTACGAATTACCCTATTGAATCGCATGTCTTAAGTGCATTTGATTTAATGTGATTTTAAATGTGTCTTAATGTAATTGTAATAACTATTTATATGTTTTGTTCAAACTTAGAATTCCCACATTTCTAAAAAGAAAAAAAAACTATTATGCATTAAGAGCACATTTTGGTTGGACAAGCTTCAAAGACCGTGAACACATTGTTGAAAGATGGCAAAACAGAACTGGGCTTTCACATATTACACAACAAGAATCAACCCGAAATATGTATCCTAGCTATCCTATTTAACATATTCTTCCAGACTACTGGCAACATTCACAAGCTTTACTTTGTAAGAAGGATTCACGGTTTTGTAAACTCACAACTTCCTCTCCAGCTGGGAATTCATGCCAAAAATGTTGTTGGAAAAACATTTGCACAAAATCATAATTTGACTGAAATGTATCCAACTGAAGGTCAGTTTTACAGAGTTTTTTCTGGTATACTGTACATTTTTTTTTTTAAATTCCGCTAATTGTAACCTGCACATTGTTGATGAAAACTTTACAAAGTTTACAATGGGAAAAGTTTGAAACGTCTTACTCACTTAAAGGTCATCTTTTTGCATGGTTTCTTTTTATCTCTTTATTTGCAAAAACATCCCAAAAAGAAAGTCAAAGGCAGGTGGAATTTTATAGCTTGTTAAACGCCAGGGTCCAACATCTAGAGGAAAATCCATGCGAACTGCACTTCTCTGGTGATGTCCATGGCTTGGAGTAAGATTAATAAATGTAGCAATAGTAGACGTATTCCCATTACTTAGTAGTTAGACAATTTCACTCAGGGCTAGTAGATGGATTTTTGCCAGTCAGACAAAGTGATTTTTCATTTTGTCTTTCATTTGATTCTTGCCAAGCACTCTGGTGGCCCTTGTGCGAAGCTTCCAGGGCAACTAGCTAGAATTATTTAATGGGAAACTGGGTCATAGTTTCAGGATATTTGGAGTTATCATAAATTGTTCAAAATATTTCCTACAAAGTATCACTCAGGCCGGAAACATATGAAGACTCTTGGCCTGTGTAGGGGTAATACGATAAAAAGAATAATACCATACCAAGGGGCATTTTTACTACAAAATGACGCAGCATGGCGCTGCAAGCCATCTTGCTGCGCCGAACTGCGTCATTAGAAAAGTGCAGGGATTCGTCATATTTACACCCCCAACGCAGGCACCCTTGCACCAAGCCTGCGTTGCAGGGATGATTGCCTTTTGTGCAGGAAGAGACACCTACCTGCACGAAAACAATCATTGATGGTGTTTTCCTTCTTTATGTGTGCTGCAGAATGCACACATAGAAAGAGCAGAAAACGAGGAGAAATAAAGGTATTTCTACTCGTTGTGTCACTTTAACGCCTGGGGAGGTGTTAGAATCTGACGCATTCCCAGGTTTACGAAATCTTAGGGCCATATTTACAAGGCCCCTGCACATACTGTAGCGTCACTTTTTTTGACGCTTTGGTGGCGCACAATGCTGAGCCATATTCACAAGGCCATGCAAAGCCTCCAGGCGTGGCTTTTCAGGGCCTTGTAAATATCGCCACTTTCACGCATTACTCTGCGTGAAAGGGGCATTCCATGGGTGTTTAGGGAAAAGGTGTGGCGCAGCGGCCAGGGCGACTGACTCCGGAACCTGGGGCTCACGGTTCGATCCCCGGCACCGGCGGCAGATCAGCCCAGCACCATGTGACTCTGGGCAATAGCTCGCTTAATCTTCCCCACGGCCCCCAGCGCCGGGACACCTCTCCGGAGGTAGCTGTGTGCTTTAAAAATACTGGACATTTACATGTACATTTGCTGTGGGTGTTCCCAAGCAACACCCATGAATTCTGACGCATTGCCAGATTTACAAGGGATCATATTTACTAGAAAATTATGTAGCCCCCAAATTTCTATGTAAATAAAACAGACTCTAACTCTAACATACTCTAACTCCACAGATGAGCCTGCGTGGGGTCTGCAGCTTGCCTTCCATTCCAGGCTTCAGATTGTGTGTTTTCGACGATTCTCTTCAAGGCACGCATTTATTTGGGCACACTGTACTGCTAATTCAATCCTTGTGGGTATGGTTGCTTATTTTCCTCGCAAATCGTTCTCAGCTGAAACGCAATCATTCAACTTTCCATACACTCGTCACTCTCTAAACGTTTCATGGACTATTTGTACACCCTAGTGGTTAGAAGTGGTAAATGCACGAAACAAATATTGCATCTAATATGTTTCTTACTAGTAAAGTGGTGCACTCTACAGCTGACGGAACAAGGGGCATAAAACATGCTTTAAAATGATTTGAAGTGGCATGAAAATGTGCAGGGTGTGATATATCTTCACAGATAAAAGATATAATTCCGAAAGGTCAGCTGGCATTTCCAATTTAAACTTTATTTTCAGGGATTCCTTTGTACAGTGCAGCTATAACTCAGTATTTGAAACTCAGATATTGAAATCAAGGCAGGGTGGAACCAATGTGCGAGTCTCTTCCTGGAAGGCACATTTCTTTAAAGAAAAAAATGCATTTGAATAAAATACAGTTTAGCTTTTCACAAATCAAATATTCTTTGCAGCTGTTTCTAATAGATTATTTTCTGATTACTGATCTTTTTTTTTATCACTGAACTACGTCTAGGAAATGTATTGTATGGGAGGCATGCTGCAAATCCAATTACAGTCTTCAATTGTATGAAATTATGTTTAATTACATTGACAATGTTTGAGCAAAATAGCTGGTTGACTGAGTAGCTCTCCTCAACTTCAGTTCCAGTTTTCCCTGGGTAGTTGCCGCTGCCCCTAGCTTGGTAGAGTTGGCACAGCTCATTACAGCAGTGGTATTCCAAGGGCTCAAGCAAAGAAAAGCCTGACGGCTGGTAGGTAGTGAAATACAGGAAAAATCAGGGTTCAGTGGGTTCCTCAGGCCTCCAAGCCCCTATGCCACAGTACCTGCTGGCCAATTGATAGGTATGCCCTGGTTGCCAGGCTCAGATGAAATAAACATTAGATTTAGGGGTCCTTGCAGCATTCATTTCCTATGCTTTTTTTATTTTAAGAGGAGAAGAGAACACCAGATTACTGCAAGTACATGGAACACTATGGGGTAGATTTACAAACATTTTGTGCTGAGTTTGCATCACAAAAGTGACGCTAACCAGCACAAAATGTTTTTTCCTAATTTACTTTCCAGTGCAAAACTTGTTTTGTTCTGGAAAATACCCTGAAAGTAACACAAAGCAGCGCTAAGCACTGCTTTGCTTTATTTATCGCCAAGGGAGCATTATTGAGGTGGTACATGGGCGTTCCCATGCATCCAACCATACCTTTTGACACTAAACCCTATCTACAAACAATAGTTGACAGGGCTTAGTGCCAAAAGTTAACGCCATTTGAAAGGAGGTGTTAAATGGAGAAATGTTTTTATTTCTCCTTTCGTTTCTGACTTTGCATACGTGATGCACTGTGCAGCACACATACAAAGTAGGAAAAGTTTTAAAGTGTGTCTAAGCATAGTATTTTGTACTGGAAGGGTTCTCTTCCAGTACAAAAGTATGGTAGACTCAGGCACACACCCTAGCACTATGGCGCAAAGAGGTGTGCCTGGCACATGGCAGCTAAGATCTGTGCCGGCAAAAGGAGAGGGTAGGAGAAAGCCATATCTCTGTAGATATGGCCCTCTCCTGCTCCCCCTTGTCACACAATGCAGTGCAGCATTTGTGGCTGCCGCGCTGTGTTCCGTGACTGTTTTGAACATCTGGGACAGCGATACTACCTATGGTCTGTCATTTAACAAACCACTATCAATGCATGGTTATCCAATTGACTCCTTTAGGACAAATATTGGAACTCCCAGAATGCACTGAATTTGTACATGCATGTCTAGGACTATAGACAAGGAACCCAATGTGCTGCAGTCACAAACCAGTTACCACAAAATACACAGAGACACTATATCAAAGGACTCAAAATACGTTGACAGAAAAATTGGATCGTGACTCAAATGAATAATAACTCACAAAATATGGGACCCGATTAAGCGATAAAAGTCATTACCTGCTTGCAGATCGCAATCACTATGTACGAAACATTCGGAAATCACGACAAGTCACAGAACAGAGGTTTAGCACTTGCTAGGGTGGTTGTTTTTTATTCCTGATTGGCTATGCTTTATGGGAGAGCGAGGAAGATAAAGGTGTTGGCAATGTGGCAAAGGAGGAAAAGGTGACTGCACAAAAGAAGCTGCTCCTAGAAAAATGACCGAAAAACTGTCTTTAGTCCTTCCCTGGTGGAGTATGACAGAGGTCATCCCACCAAGTGGTAATTTCTAAACCATAATTTTGGTAAGAACGGAGCCCTTTCATTTTTTAGTCCTGATGAATGCCGCAGACCCTTTGGGCCAAAAGGCAGAAACATGTCGACCACAATAATCACTACGGTGAGGGGACAATAATATCCCCATGCTCACCGTTTTCATTATTTTAGCACCATATAGCTACCACCCTTATTAAATGTAACTTGGTAACTGTACTGGTTTTTAACTTCACTCACTTTTCACGGGCCCCCACTTAGTTTTAGAAGTGCCTCCCTGTCTCCAGGTGTAGGCCCGCCCTCTACCAAACCAAGTTTCTAGAGGGCGAGGACTGCAGATGATGAAGCATGACACCGGGTGGTGTGTGAGGACAGTCCTTCTCTTTTTGTAAGATGCCAGCACTCACAGCGAATACCTAAAGACAGTTTTTTGGTCATTTTTCTAGGAGCAGCTTCTTTTGTGCAGTCATTTTGTGTTGGAGGCTGGCTCGCTCCTAGTGCCCCGCACCTCTAGTTCCCTCCCCTGGATTCCCCTGGGGTTAGTGTGCTTTCAAAGGAGGAAAAGGTGGCAGAAGAGGATTTTTAGAGTGGCTATAACAGTACTTGACCAAACAGGAGACGACATATCGCAAGTACAGGACCAGCAGACAGGTGGCACATGTCCTCATTGATGATCTGGACCCATTATTAAGTAGGGACGCAGAAAGACTTGAGGCTATATGCACACATCAGCATGTCCTATGACTATTACACCTCCTTGCCTTCTACAGTTGCGGGCTATGCAGTAGCAGCAGGAGGTGTGTTACAGAGTTACCTACGTACATCTCTTCATACTTTCTTGAACCCAGTTTTGACCATGATTGGCACCCATATTTCCTTCCCAAATACCCCACAGAACACAGAGGAATACAAGCTTCAGTTTTACAGCACTGCACAATTCCCTCAAATGTTAGGATATGTGGATAGGATACATGTTTTGTGCTGGCATCTCTCTGTTGCTGAATATCTGTACCTGAATCGCAAGAATTAGCACATTGAAACATACAGGGGCATATTTACAAACCCCTATCACCACAGGAACATCACTTTTTAAGACGTACCTGTGGCAATAGAGGCTTCGCCTTATTTAAAAGGCGGCGTGAAAGGGACGGGCAATGGGTGTAACGGTGGGCGTTCCACCACAACACCCATTGATTTTAGAGTTCCCCCATATTTACATGGGTGGCATAAATATGGGGCAGTGCCAAAATTAAGACCAGGGAAAACCTGGTCTTAACATGGCGAAACGAGGAGAAATGCTTTATTTCTCCTTGTTTTTGCTGTTTCTATGTGTGCTGCATTGTGCAGCACATATAGAAACAGCAAAGCGCCATGAATGATTGTTTATGTGCAGGAAGGTGTCCCTTCCTGCACATAAACAATCATTAGGAAACTGACAATTTGCAATGTCTATGTGTGCTGCACAATGCAGGACACATAGGAGTTACAAATCACTATTTGTGATTGTTTATGTGCAGGAAGGGACACCTTCCTGCACATAAACAATCATTCCCCCCCAATGCAGGCACCCTTGCACTATGGTGCAAGGGTGCCTGCATTGTCACTAGGCAGCTTAATTTAGCGCCAGCACTAGGGGAAATGCAGGGATGCACCGTATCTTTGTAAATACGGTGCATCCCAGCGTTTTCAGAACAGCGGAGCATGGCGTTAGCAAGTTTTGCTTAATGCCACGCACCAACATTCTGTTGTACATATGCCCCACAGATTGTTTACAATAACAGGAATGCGGTCACTGGTGGTTTTGCAAAATGCCCTTAGCGCCTGCGAGTAACCAATATTCTTATTTGTTACGGCATTGTAGACTTCCCAACCATTTGCTAGAGGAGACTTTGTAACAATTACTTATTAGTTAAGTCATACATGAATTGACATAGATGTACACTAGACATTTGATTTGATAATAACTTCCAGGTGGCAACTAAGGGCTTGATTTAGATTTTACTGGATAGGGATCTCCACCTCAAAAGTAGAGAAGTACCCTGTCCACAAACTGATAGTGCGCCAGCTCTATTTAGAGTTGGGCACTATTTAGAGTTGGGCACATCAACATGTTTCCAGCAGACAGTGCCTTGCTCGCTCTGCCAGTGAAAACTCTAGACAGACAGCACTATAGAGATTTGCCCCACAATGTAGGTACATCAGTCTATCTGCCCTATTTAGAGTCGATGGTCGGATGTACTCTTTTCAATTTGGGAAGTCCGGGAAACTTTACTTATAGAAAAAATTTACATAGTGGCAGCAATCACCGGATACCCAGGTCGAGTTAAAACCTATCTGTCTTAACTCAAAATATGTGTACCCTCATGATTCACTATTTCTACCCACCACTGTCAAAGTTCTTTTCCCATCATTTTTGCAGATATTTTTTACCCCATTAATATTTACTCTTGTTAGAAATAGGGGTCTCTAGTTGGCAGAGGTAGGTACCTTTGTCCAAATAGGGACCCTAGCTTCTAGTCAGGGTAAGGGGGATACACTCCTAAAATAACCCCTGCTCAGCCCCTTGGTAGCTTGGCACGAGCAGACAGACTTATCTCAGAGGCAGTTTGTAAAGCATTTTTGAACACATACAGTAATACAGTGAAAACATTACAAATGGACACCACACCAGTTTAGAAAAATAAGTAATCTTTATCTAAACCAAACAAGACCAAACAACAAAAATCCACAATACAGTAATAAAAATATGACTTTCAAATGGTAGAAATAGTTCAGTTTAAAGCAAATTGCAGATGCAACACTTTTCACACAAAGTACCTTGGATGCATCACGCACACAAACAAAAAGGGCAGCAGGGAAGGTGATGTGTCGGTTCCTAACACTCAGGGAAGGTAATGAGTCGGTTCCTTGCTCAGGGGGAGGTGAAGCGTCGGTTCCTTACTGCTGCGCAGGGGAGGTGATGTGTTGGTTCCTTACCAGAGAGGAGGTGATGCTTTGGTTTCTTACTGCATGGGGAGGTGATGCGTCGGTTTCTTACTGCGTCCCCCAACGATGCGACAGACTTGGCACCTCGATGCGATGGGACGATCCGTGACGATGCGTGGATTCTTGCAGCCGCACAGCAGGGCTTGTGTCGGAATCGGTGCTGTGATCTCGGACTTCGGAGACCGATGCACTCGATGGGGCGATTTCTCGGGCCGCAGGCCGTGGGCAGCCACTGCGACGATTTCTTCGGCGATGCATTGGAAACAGGTGCGGATGCGTCACGCTTCTCGAAGTTGCGTTACTTTTCTCTGCTCCCAGCGGCAAACAGCCTCCAGAGGTCCAAAGCAAAAGCAGGCACTTATTATCAGGTCAGAACTCCCAGCAAGGAAGTTCAGGGGAGCTGGTGGTGAAGTCTTTGTGTTCCTGAGACTTCAGAACAGGAGGCAAGCACAGTTTCAAGCCCTTGGAGATCTTCCTCAAGCAGGGGACACAGCAAACAGCAAAGTCCTTTCTCCTTTCCTTGGCAGCAAGTAGCCACTGCAGGCCAACCCCAGACAGCAAACAGCACAGGGGCAGTAATCCTCCTCAGCTTCTCCGACACTTCTCCTTGGCAAAGGTTCCTCTTGATTACCAGAAGTGATCTCTGAAGTCTTTTCTATCCCTGAGACTTCCAACAGGAGGCAAGCTCTACTTCAAGCCCTTAGAGAAAACTCTAACAGCAGGATGATGAAAGTACAGGCCAGTCCTTTCCCTTCCCAAGATAAAAGCAACCACTGCAGGCCAACCCCAACAGCACACAGCACAGGGGCAGTACTCCTCCTCCAGCTTTCCCGGTCCTTCTTCCTGGCAGGTTCCTTAGTTCAGCAGTGATCTAAAAGTCTGGGGTCTTGGCCCCTCTTTTTATACATTAAATCTCTTTGTTCTCTCCTGGCCCAGGGCTCTGAGCCCAGTCCAAACCAGTTCTGGGGGGCACTTTGCAAGTGCACAACAACCTCCATTGTCAGTGTGAGCCCTGGCTCCAAACACACCACAGGGGGGCAGAGCCATCATTGTGGACGGCAGGCACAGTCCTATTCAGGTGCAGGTGCTACTCCTCCCACCACTCCAAATGCAGACCAGGCCTATTCAGCCTAGCGCTGACTCATCCAGACTCTCTGGAGCCACTGCACATACCCAGCCCCTGTCACTCCAAAGCCAGACAGTCAATACACACCCTAGCAGAGGCACACTGGAAGGCTAAGCAAAAAAATACCTACTTTCTAAAAGTGGTATTTTCAAACACAGAATGCAAAAATCACCCTCACTAAAAGATGCATTTTAACATTCTGAGTTCAGGCATACTAAACTTTGTTTTCCTACCTTGTTCCCAGGGGTAGTTATGTTTATATGATGTTAGAAGCAAACTCCCCATTCCATCATATGGGAATAGGTAGTCTTGCAATAGTGAAAAATGAAATTGGCAGTATTTCACTATCAGGACATGCCACACACACCAGGGCATGTCCTACCTTTCACATACACTGCACCCTGCCCACAGAGGTACCTTGGGCTTACCTAAGGGGTGACTAACATGTAAGAAAAGGGAAGGTTAGGGACTGGCAAATGTGTGCACTTGCCAAGTTGACATGGCAGTACCAGACTGCACACAGGCTCTGCAATGGCAGGCAGGAGTTACATTTACATGGTTGCTTATGTAGGTGGCACAATCAGTGCTGCAGGCCCACTAGCAGCATTTGAATTACAGGCCCTGGGCACACACAGTGCACTGTACTAGGGACTGACTAGTACACCAAATCAGCCAATTATGGAAACACCAATCCATACACACAATTTACATGGAGAACATATTGTTGGAGGGAGCGTTTTAGGGGGCTAGGGGAGGGGGGGCTAGGGGGCACCCTTGCCATCTGTTCGAGGGAGTGGTTTAGGGACAAAAGAGCAGCTTAACTTGAGGCAGGGTGCGCAGGAACGCTCTTACTAAAATGAAGGAAACAGATGTGTGAGCCATGGAGACCAAGCCAAAAGGTTTAACAGATTTATTTAGAAGGTGCAACTTCAAGAAAAAGGCATTTAAAATACAGAATACAAAATATAGTGACCTCGCATTCATAGAGAGTCTTACCAAACAGAAGGCATTATTACATAATTCTCAATAGGACTCAGAAGGCATTGAAATCGTTTGAAGAGAGACACTTCAGAAAACCTCAAAGACATTTATAAATGAACTATGAAAAACATCATTTAAATCAAGGAAAATGTTCTCAGAATGCAAAACACATTTGATCTAAAATGCAGAGAATACTCACGTTTAAACCTAAAAGAAAGCAGCCTTGCAAATGTAATATAAGCATTAAATTCTCAATAAGAAAACACCAATTTAGAGACAAAATAGCATATACAGCAATTATATTGGCAAGTTAAATTGTATCTTAATAAAACAAAAACAAGAGCTCTTGGGGAAAACCCACACCCGCCTGCCATCCTACCAACAGACGGCTGGGGTAGTCCGACGAGAACTCCGTGGGCTCTCTTTTTATACCCTTCAAGGCTGGGATCTGAAGCAGAAGTGCTTATTGCAGCATCAGTCCTACCTACGTCACAGCAGAAAATATGTAATGTAAGGAATAAAATATATAGCAATATCCTGGTTGCCACATTCATCACCCCGGTGTGACGTTCGTGTGGTGGGAACTCTTCCTTATTCTCATGTTCAGACCCAGGATGTGGTGTGCTATTTGTCGACAGGACAGAGGAAGAGACAGTGAACTTTGAGACACACAGGTAGGGTGGGGGCTATCCAGCCTGGAGCAGAAGAGCCTCGCAGAGAGAAGCTGGCTGAGATTTTTAGTCAGACAGGCTTAGAGCCTGCTGTTCAGAAAAATGGCAGAACTCTGGTCAATTTAACAAAAGGCCTGCAGAAAGACCGCAGGGCCTACCTAGGGGTTCATACTGACTGAGTGACTAGGATGGCCCAGGGCATTTGTTATATGGTAAAACCGGACCCTCTCTCATTTGGTCAATTTAGCAAAAGGCCTACAGATTGAGGCAAGCAGGGCCTGTTTAAGGGTCTCATACCTTAGGTGTGGGCAGAGCGCGCCTGGGGGGGTCTTATATGATAAAAATGGACCCTGCCTCATTCCCTCCTCTTGCTCATTCTTTGAACAAAATCCTTACAGCAGACCTTTCAGGCCTTTCAGGTATTTGGTAACGGTAGCGGGCTTGCTCTCCCTTTGCCAATTATGCTTTTCTCAGGAGGTGCAACTGCTACGGACATGGTGTGCTGACTGAAGAGCATATTGTACATTAGGACACAACCCACGTATTTAGAGACAGGTATGACATTGTAACACATGCTGTTTTCTGTGTCGGTAGGCCGGTGTGTGCAAACATAATATCCTGCCCTGTCAACTGTCCCCCTGTCCCATCTTTATCAATGGCTATTTATTCAATTTGGTACAATTTCTCTGTGTCATTTTAGCAGTATCTCAGGTATAACACTGTGATCACAATACACTATAAGGAGCTTAGTCACTATAGCAATGGGGGTCAATGCTGCTACTAGCACTCATGGTCATTTTCTCTAATTGTTCTGAAAGTCTTGAGCAAGTCTTGAGGCATTGTTCCAATCGTTGGTACGTGTGGCTAGTGTGACTAGTTGGAAGAATGTCTTATCTTCTGTTGTACTTTTACTCTTTTCAAAAAAGGTCTGCTGTGGAATAATGTAGAGCCTCAGAGATGACACCTGTAAACAGAAAAAGTAACCGTTGGTGCCTGTCTTCAAGTAATTTGAGAGGTTACAAGCACTTCTATTACTTAGGCACATTCAATATGAAGAAAACAAAGTGATGAGGAAGGTATAGATGTCTCGTTGTCACAGGTTGTAGACTGAGGGGTTGGGGCATCGATTTTTCCAGGCGTTCTTAGTTGATGTATTGTTAGGGTCCGCTTACACACTCTTCCTTTCTCTGCTGTGCAGCACTTGCAACCCTTCAGGACAAGCTTGGGATACCATTCCCACTTGGTGGTTTCCGTGGAACACATGTAGTTTCTGTGTGGCACCTTGCCCCTTGCACAACCCCTCAATCACATGTGAGATGAACGCCGGTCCATTGTCAGAAGCCAAAAGCATAGGTACTCAAAAGTGCGATATGAACTCTTTCAGGAGGCATTTGGCAATAGTTTGTGTATTGTTGTTCTTGAATTGGCATTCCTTAGTCCATTTGCTGATCATGCACACAATAACCAACACATACTTGTAGTTTGAGTAGTTTGAGTAGGGGGGGTATGTTGATGAAGTCTGTTGGACTTGGCCCTTTTTGGCAGGTTCACCCCTAAACTTTTTGCCTGTCTCCTAGCCTTTTCCCTGTGTAGTGTTGGTGGTTTTAGGCCTCTGCGCACTTTAGCACTGTGTCCCAGTGTAAAGTGCGGGCGCACGCTGAGTGCGTGTGGTGAGATTGGCCTGCCCACCCATAGGAATGCATGGGGGATATGAGTGTCCATGGTAATTCCTGGTGTGAGAGGAGTGCAGGGGCGAGTTTAGTATGTGCGAACTCGTGAGAATAAATGCTGCGTAATGGTGTGCGCAGATTTATTGTGACTAGTGGAGAAGTGCCACTTTTAGAAGTTGGCATTTATGTGTGCTCTGTGTCTGCCTGCCTGATGTGAATTGCATGTCTGGCTTGTGAGTGACAGGGGCTGGGAGGTGTGTGTGGCTCCAGGAGGGGCAGGGTGAGTCAGCGCAGTGGTGAATAGGGAGATCTGCATCTAGATGGGAGGGAGGAGTTGCACCTGGGACCTGAATAGGGCTGTGCCTTCCCTCCACAATGCTGGCTCCACCCCCTGTGGTGCGTCTGATGTCCCTAGCCTGTCCTGTGAAAGGAGAGAGGAGCTGAGCAAAACAAAGTGCTCCAAAGCTCCCCCAAACCAGTTGCATCTGGTTTTCCCTAAACCCTGCACCTTTAGACAAAGGAAAAGGTGTATAAAAGAAGGGGCTGTGACCCCATGAAGAGGTTCTCTGTTGAGCTGTTCCTTTGCTGAGGGGGCCTGCTGCTGCTGGGCTCCAGGAGGAACCGCCACTAGGGACTGCCTCCCTGCTGGAGGGCCCTGTGAGCTGGCCTGCCTGAGCCCAGCCCTTTGCCGCCCCCCTTTTATCCTAAAGGGCTTGCTTTGGACTACAGCGCCTGTGAGCGCTTTATTTTGCCTTTTTGCAGAGCGCTTGACTTTTGCCTTTGTAAGCGCTTTATTTTTCCTTTTAAGAGCGCTTGACTTTTTGGGCTTATGAGCGCTGTGTTTCTGCCCCAGGAGGACTGCTGGTGGCCTGCAGCACGAAGCTGCACCGTGTGGGATTCGCCTACTTGACGTGGGACCAGCGGGAGCCCACCCCGCGTTATCGCCGCTAATTTGTGTTGGAAACCGAGCGGGAGCCCACCCCGCATCGGTACCTTGAAAGCAGGTGCCCACCCTGCTTATCTGATTTATTGTCCTCACGGGTGCCTACCCCGCATCTTGAGAGGAATCACCGCCGCGGCACCGAGCTGCACAGAAGGAGAAGCCGCCGGCCGCCGCTCGCGGCGAAACAGGAAGACAGGCATTCGGAAAGCCTGATTGTGGGCGGGGCCGCGTGACGAGGCGGAAGTAGCCCGGGAGCCTCGCGGGCTCCAGAGCGAAGTCCTGGTCCCGAGGAGCGGGACCGGGTGAAGCGAGGCTCAAGTGCGGCGCAGGGCTCCCATACGTGCAGAGAGCCCCGCAAGTGCCGTTGCTGACAAGGAGCAAGACGCCGCCGCAGGAGAAGTCCGGAGGAGTCCCGCCGCCGGAGACCGGGGAGAGCGCAGTGAAGTCCCGGTGAGTGGGGCTCAGTGTTATGGTGGTTGGGGGTATGTCGGGGCACATTTTCGGTGCCCGCCCCGTGACCAAGCCTCGGGCACTGCAGGTGCCGTGCTCAGTTTTCTTTCCCGCTGCCCCGCTTGACAGTGGGCAGCGGCAGTGCCTTGGGGGCATTCTTGCCTCATTTCCCGCCTTCCCGGAGTAGCCCTGCAGGGGCCCGGGTTGGTGAGGCACAAGTAGTGCCAGTGCCTGTTTTGGTGGCTTCCCCAGCTGTCCTGCAAGACCGCAGGCAGCTGCAACGCTTGGGGGCATTTTATTCCTCAGAAGGAGAGAGAGAGAGAGAGGAGTGAGAGACACTCCTGCCCCAGCGCTTTGCGCACTTTTGCTTTCGCTGCTTTTGCAGCCAGCCCTGACATTATGGACGTTGGGCATTTGAGCCCCTGTGAGAGGCCAGTTGGCCTGGGGGCCAGTTCCAGGTTGTGTGCCCCGATTGGGGCACCCTGTGTTTATGATGATTATTACCTAATGTGTTTATGCACCATGATTCTTGCCTAATGTGCTTTTACGTATGAGGTTGGTGCATAATGTGTGATGCTAATAAGGTTTGGGCCTAATGTAGATTTATGCCTAATGAGATTCATGCCTGATATGATTTAGGTGTCCCCCTCTTTTATGTGGCAGGATAATGCTGAGTACAGTATTTGTCAGTAATTACTGGTTGTGACCTACCTTTTTTACAAGTTCTACATTTACTCTTTCCACTTTGTGATGGTCCTGACAGTGGCCCAATTGGCCCTGTCAGGTGTATATAGTCCCCTGTAAATACTGCCTAGTGCCAGTTGGCACAGTGTACATTGTGTGATTATGATCTAATGTGTTTTATGATAATACAAAGGCTATTTTTTATATAACCTTGTGTGGAGTTTCCTTTGTGGTGTGCCCAGTGTGTTGCTGTTGTGAGTGTGTTGCGCAAACGCTTTACACATTGCCTCCGGGATAGGCCTGACTGCTCGTGCCAAGCTACCAAGGGGTGAGCAGGGGTTATCTTGGGTGTGTAACTCCCTTGCCCTGACTAGAGTGGTGGTTTCTGCCTGGCTTTGGCGCAAGCCTTAGCCAACCAGAAATCCCATTTCTAACATTGGTTGTCAGCGGTGAGGATAGGACTTGCGTTTGCGCAGTACCACAGCGACAACTGGCTGCACTACAAAACTCTGCATTTAGATAATCATGTGTTTGGGGATTATTGTTTCTGAGTTTTAGTTATTTTATTCTTCTCCTAAAAGTGTCATTTGTAAATTGTGTACTCTTGCTTCAGCTCAGAAACCTAGGTCTCCTGTGTTGCACGTGTCCCTGAGCGTCCTGCCAAAATGGAGTCTGCTTTTAATTTTTGTGGTCTGTTTAGATACAGTATGTGGGAGTTGGTGGAGTTCTGTGAGGAGAGAGACATAGCAGTGAGTGGGTCAGACACCCAGTCAAAACTTAGGGGAACCTGATCCAATGGCAAAAGGATGAATGGGACTGTGAGCGCAATGAGGAGAAGAGGGCCCTGGCCGCACGCCAAGAGGGTGGTGGGTCTGAGGGGGCCCTGAGGAGTCTGAAGAGGAGGAAGAAAGTGACAGGACAGGGTCGCCAGTAGATAGTGAGGACCCCATGGATAGGGAGTCCCTTGCTGGGTCCAGTGTCTGGGGCAGTGCCCCATCCCTTTCCCTGTCCCCAGAGGAGTGGGTGGATAGGAGGGAAGAAAGGGAGCATCAGCTGGCTTTGGAGAAGCTCAGGTTAGAGCATGCCAGGGAGATAGCGCAGCGGAGTGTGGAGGAGAAAAAGCTAGAGACCGAAAGGGTCTTAGTGCAGGAGAGGATGGCGGAGGCTGAGAGGGCCTTCGCCAGGGAGAAATTAGCTCTGGAGGGTAGGTTATCCCCTGAGAGTAGTTTCAATTGTCTGGATTCACCAGTGAGGGTGGGATCCAGTGGTGGCAGCAATATACAGTCCAGTGCAGGAAGTCCCAGTTCCCAAAATATGGTACCTTGTTCCAGAGAAGAGGAGTACAGGTTGAAGTTCAGGGGCAGTAGGAAACTGTCTCACCAGTCTTGGGTGGATTTTTCGGATGAATGTAATGATGCACTGGCTGATTGGGTAACGGTTAACACGGAACAGGATTTTGAAGGACTGTTCGATCTGGTTATCAGAGAGCACCTGCTCAGTTGTTGTTTGCCGGGGTTGCGCCAACACCTGTTGGAGGGTGGGTTTTCTGATCTATGGGAGTTTACACGTGAGGCAGACCTCTGGGTGGAGGCCCAAGGTTCTGAAGAGGCATTGGGGAGTGATCCCAAAAGTAGTGGCTCAGGTATCTTCCCGTCCTGTATTGGGGAAGAGGTTCAGTGTAGCCCAGCTAGGTCCCAGTGTAGTGGGAGGGGTGTAGGGGCTCACGTCCTGTCTCAGTGGAGTAGGAGTGAGTGTGGGACTGAGTGTCCCCAGGTGCCCGAAACCCAGTCTCAGAGCCTGGATGGTTTCTTCAGGGAACACCAGGTTGGGAGCCTAGGCTGTCCTGTTAGTCCATTTGAGGAGGATCTCCTAGTGTCTGGAGAACCTGGAGCGTCTGTAAATAGAGCTCCAGTGGTTCTAGTGTCTGGCAGTGCCGCTCCAGTTGGGAGGGTACAGAAGTCCGGATTGAGGGGTGAGAGGGGATGTGTTCCCCAGTGGAAGAACCAGTGGGTCAGGGGCCAGCCAGAAGGGCTGAGTCTCCTAGAAGTGACCATGGTGACACCACTTCTGTCGTGGGGGATCTCTGCGCACTGTCAGATGGACAGGGGTCGGGAGGTCTGCGCCACGCAGACTGTCACGCAACACATGAGTCATGTGTTACCCTCGGGGGGCTGCTGTGTGCGCCCCCGGAAGTCCTGGTGTGCCAGGCAAATGCTCAGCCGTGGGGTTCAGCCCCAAGGTTGGGAGGCCAGGTTCAGGATCCGCCTGATCTGGAGGAAGGGACATCTGTAATCAGTGTCCTGACCGGTTCATCTTCCAGGGGTACCGCTCCAGTTGGGAGGGTGCAGAACTCTGGAAGGGGGTGCAGAGGAGGGAGTCCTCACCTCTGACCCCGGTGCAACCTGAGGGGTTAAACCCTAGGTTGGGAGACCAGTTCTTGGAGAGAGGTCCTGAACTGGTGGGAGAGTTGTGTTCTGAGGGTGCCTCTCCAAGGAGGAGAGTGCGGAGCCCTAGAAGAAGAGGTAGGGGGAGGAGAGCCTCACCCGTGACTTCTGGTCCGCCTGAGGGTGCAGACCCTAGGCTGGAGGATCAGTGGCAGTCTAGACCTGCCCTGATGAGGGGAAGAGTGGAGAATGGCTACTATGTGCCAGGGGTTACTACCCCCACTCTGTGAATGGGCAAGGACCAGTGGCATCTGGATGGCCTAGGGCCTGGTCCTGGCCGCGGACAGCTAGGGAGTACCAGTGGGGTAGCCCAGTTGGTCCAGACAGCTTTTTCAGAAGGAACCACATGGGTTCACCGTGGCGTAGAACCGGAGGGTGTCCCTGCAGTTGCGGGCCCGCGTCCGTGTTCTATCGCCCCAAGCAGGAAGCCCATCACGGTGGTGATTGGTCTGCCCTGCGTTTTGGCTGGAAGGGGGTTGTGTTGGACTTGGCCCTTTTTGGCAGGTTCACCCCTAAACTTTTTGCCTGTCTCCTAGCCTTTTCCCTGTGTAGTGTTGGTGGTTTTAGGCCTCTGCGCACTTTAGCACTGTGTCCCAGTGTAAAGTGCGGGCGCACGCTGAGTGCGTGTGGTGAGATTGGCCTGCCCACCCATAGGAATGCATGGGGGATATGAGTGTCCATGGTAATTCCTGGTGTGAGAGGAGTGCAGGGGCGAGTTTAGTATGTGCGAACTCGTGAGAATAAATGCTGCGTAATGGTGTGCGCAGATTTATTGTGACTAGTGGAGAAGTGCCACTTTTAGAAGTTGGCATTTATGTGTGCTCTGTGTCTGCCTGCCTGATGTGAATTGCATGTCTGGCTTGTGAGTGACAGGGGCTGGGAGGTGTGTGTGGCTCCAGGAGGGGCAGGGTGAGTCAGCGCAGTGGTGAATAGGGAGATCTGCATCTAGATGGGAGGGAGGAGTTGCACCTGGGACCTGAATAGGGCTGTGCCTTCCCTCCACAATGCTGGCTCCACCCCTGTGGTGCGTCTGATGTCCCTAGCCTGTCCTGTGAAAGGAGAGAGGAGCTGAGCAAAACAAAGTGCTCCAAAGCTCCCCCAAACCAGTTGCATCTGGTTTTTCCTAAACCCTGCACCTTTAGACAAAGGAAAAGGTGTATAAAAGAAGGAGCTGTGACCCCATGAAGAGGTTCTCTGTTGAGCTGTTCCTTTGCTGAGGGGGCCTGCTGCTGCTGGGCTCCAGGAGGAACCGCCACTAGGGACTGCCTCCCTGCTGGAGGGCCCTGTGAGCTGGCCTGCCTGAGCCCAGCCCTTTGCCGCCCCCTTTTATCCTAAAGGGCTTGCTTTGGACTACAGCGCCTGTGAGCGCTTTATTTTGCCTTTTTGCAGAGCGCTTGACTTTTGCCTTTGTAAGCGCTTTATTTTTCCTTTTAAGAGCGCTTGACTTTTTGGGCTTATGAGCGCTGTGTTTCTGCCCCAGGAGGACTGCTGGTGGCCTGCAGCACGAAGCTGCACCGTGTGGGATTCGCCTACTTGACGTGGGACCAGCGGGAGCCCACCCCGCGTTATCGCCGCTAATTTGTGTTGGAAACCGAGCGGGAGCCCACCCCGCATCGGTACCTTGAAAGCAGGTGCCCACCCTGCTTATCTGATTTATTGTCCTCACGGGTGCCTACCCCGCATCTTGAGAGGAATCACCGCCGCGGCACCGAGCTGCACAGAAGGAGAAGCCGCCGGCCGCCGCTCGCGGCGAAACAGGAAGACAGGCATTCGGAAAGCCTGATTGTGGGCGGGGCCGCGTGACGAGGCGGAAGTAGCCCGGGAGCCTCGCGGGCTCCAGAACGAAGTCCTGGTCCCGAGGAGCGGGACCGGGTGAAGCGAGGCTCAAGTGCGGCGCAGGGCTCCCATACGTGCAGAGAGCCCCGCAAGTGCCGTTGCTGACAAGGAGCAAGACGCCGCCGCAGGAGAAGTCCGGAGGAGTCCCGCCGCCGGAGACCGGGGAGAGCGCAGTGAAGTCCCGGTGAGTGGGGCTCAGTGTTATGGTGGTTGGGGGTATGTCGGGGCACATTTCGGTGCCCGCCCCGTGACCAAGCCTCGGGCACTGCAGGTGCCGTGCTCAGTTTTCTTTCCCGCTGCCCCGCTTGACAGTGGGCAGCGGCAGTGCCTTGGGGGCATTCTTGCCTCATTTCCCGCCTTCCCGGAGTAGCCCTGCAGGGGCCCCGGGTTGGTGAGGCACAAGTAGTGCCAGTGCCTGTTTTGGTGGCTTCCCCAGCTGTCCTGCAAGACCGCAGGCAGCTGCAACGCTTGGGGGCATTTTATTCCTCAGAAGGAGAGAGAGAGAGAGAGGAGTGAGAGACACTCCTGCCCCAGCGCTTTGCGCACTTTTGCTTTCGCTGCTTTTTGCAGCCAGCCCTGACATTATGGACGTTGGGCATTTGAGCCCCTGTGAGAGGCCAGTTGGCCTGGGGGCCAGTTCCAGGTTGTGTGCCCCCGATTGGGGCACCCTGTGTTTATGATGATTATTACCTAATGTGTTTATGCACCATGATTCTTGCCTAATGTGCTTTTACGTATGAGGTTGGTGCATAATGTGTGATGCTAATAAGGTTTGGGCCTAATGTAGATTTATGCCTAATGAGATTCATGCCTGATATGATTTAGGTGTCCCCCTCTTTTATGTGGCAGGATAATGCTGAGTACAGTATTTGTCAGTAATTACTGGTTGTGACCTACCTTTTTACAAGTTCTACATTTACTCTTTCCACTTTGTGATGGTCCTGACAGTGGCCCAATTGGCCCTGTCAGGTGTATATAGTCCCCTGTAAATACTGCCTAGTGCCAGTTGGCACAGTGTACATTGTGTGATTATGATCTAATGTGTTTTATGATAATACAAAGGCTATTTTTTATATAACCTTGTGTGGAGTTTCCTTTGTGGTGTGCCCAGTGTGTTGCTGTTGTGAGTGTGTTGCGCAAACGCTTTACACATTGCCTCCGGGATAGGCCTGACTGCTCGTGCCAAGCTACCAAGGGGGTGAGCAGGGGTTATCTTGGGTGTGTAACTCCCTTGCCCTGACTAGAGTGGTGGTTTCTGCCTGGCTTTGGCGCAAGCCTTAGCCAACCAGAAATCCCATTTCTAACAAAGTCCATTTAATGTGGGGAATGAAATGGCCTGGGGCAGTGGAAATACAGCATTAGGAAAACAGTCTGATCTTCCCATCACGTCCTACAAGTGATGAACCATGAAAAAGACGGGCCATGGGACCAAGCATTATCGTTGGTAAACATTTTTTTTTCCATTTGGGCCTAACCGTATTCCTTTTCTCTTTTTTTTCATACATCCTCCCCGTTCCCTTCTTCATTTTCTTCCACCCAGCCCTTTCAATAATATACTTAGGGTCATAGTACATCATCCTTTATCTTCATATTATGATATCATGTGTAGTAGAAGCAATCTGAACCATTGTGTACTCACAACCAGTTAATGCTATTGCCTTTTGGTCATCTGCATCAATAAATTATTTACCAATTGATACAAAGTCCTTGGAGGAGGTGTGTGCAACACATTCTACAATTGAAACTTTGGTAGCAACATGTCTTGCAATCGTTGAGCTATTAATGGTGCACGCTGCATTTGTTGGCCAGCTGAGGTAAGGAGGGAACTCCAAATGGAGGAAAGAACCTAAAAATTATATTGGCGTCCCTGTACAAGACTTTAAAAAGAAATTCATTTATCTCTAGAAGCAAAAGAAGAATTAAAACATTGTACTATAGCTTGTCCCAACAGCAAACACAGATGAAAATCTCTGTCACAGTAACACCTTTAGGAATCAAAACACTCATAGTTGTCAAACTGTGCCCAGGGATGTGGAATCCCTATAGCCCCACGCCCAGGACATATTGTTTGAAGTCAAGGGCAACAAGTTTTCATGCGTATTTTGTCCTTGGGACAAGTAGGCCCAACCCCCTACAGCACAAACCCTTTGGCTGCCAGTCCACAGTACCACATCATGGCTCAGGGAAAGGCATAGTCTGCAATAAAGGTAATATTTGTATCCATGTGCTAATGCTGTTCAAACTTGTATTTATTGTCCATTAATGCAAAGGCTTTATTATTAGGGTGAGCGCTCTAAGTAAATGTTGTAAGCTCAGACTGCACTACTGACAGTGGTTGGAGTATAAAAATGTGTAAACACTTTTTCAATATTTAGCAATGTGAGGCTATGTATACTGCTCTCAGAATGCTCTCTCATTAGATGCAAATATTTGCAGAAGCTTGAAAGCAAGACTGATAATTCTTTGCTTTCAAAATAAAAAGAAAATGCAAAAACAGTTCGCTAAGCTACTGGAATATGATAGGTACCATTTCTTTGCAACATAAAAATAAACAAGCATTGGCAAAAAGCAAAAATTGTTTTGATCTCAAAAAATCACACATTGCACAGTAGTTCCTGGCACTGAATAAAGCAACTGTGTGTCGATATGCTCCTTGTGAAAGAACAGAATGAAGTCACTCACAGTGAAGCTAGACGAGAGAGAGAGAGAGAGAGACAACATTTTATTAAACATACAAGGTCATTGTTAACGCCAGACCTAATTAGGGGCCCAATTATTAAATAAAGTGCACCCATGTCCTTGGATTATGTGCAGATATACAACTTTTGTGAATTCACAAGACTACAGAAGTAGGCCAAGAAATAGTACTCCTAGAAAATATTTGTGAACTGCATTTAAGCATGAGCAAATATGCAGGTGTACATTTGCTCAAGCGAAAATACCCTCAGCCCCAGTATGTAGACCTGTGGAAATGTGGCCACATAAGGAATTGTTAACATTCAAAGCCTACTATGGAAGGAGCCCTAGCATAATCAGAGAGGCTATTTCAGAGCTCTTATATAATGAATATTGCTGCCATAATTTGTTGCTGCATTACATGGCACAAAAGGGACAAGTGTATTTTGTTACAGAACAAGTAATTTTAAGAAGCATCCAGGCCCATGGACAAGAAGATATTTCGTTAAATTCCACATCTCTTTGCGCCAATCCTTTATACCTTGAAACCTGTTTTCAAACACCCTGAAAGATTGCACCTATATATTAAAAGACATATTTAAATCTGTGCAGATTGTATCCTTGAGACATTACAATATGAAGCACTGTTATTCAATGCACACTATCCTTCTGTATTGGCATCTACTCATTACTAATGATCAATACATAAACATAATATAAACACAACATTACTACTTTTCCTATTACTCCTATCCTTTGTAGTCCCTGGCGAATGCACTGCATTAGAATGCATTTTAGCACATTCCACCTTACAATTTAATTTGTTACAACAATATTCTCTCCAACTCTGAAGAACCTAGGAATGAAAAACATCAATATACATACACATTATTTCTTTTAGATACACATATTAAAACAGCACGTCTCCTTGCGCCATTCAAATAGTCAAAACCCTTCAAGAATGCAATATACCTAGTGCCATTCTATATATACATCTGCTTGTGAAGATGGCGGTGTTCCTGTTGCGGCTGATCACCGTGGTCTTCCTCTTTGGACAGTCAATGGAAACACAATAAAATCTGTGTTCCAGGACTGATAGGTCGGAGCTCAGGGATGATGGGGCCCTTCTTCTTCCACCTGAGTGCTTGAGAAGACAGAAACTTCGTAGTGCGTGTTAACCTATGCAAATATATGTCTTCTTTCATAATTTGAATGTCACTGTTAGGTCTAGTTGATGTGACTTATACATATATTAATTGTTCAGTGAGGAGGATATGGGGCATTAGGTGGCTGTCAGAACATTGTAATATTTTTGAGTGAAAACAGAGTGATCCATGGGCAATAAACTACTTTCGCTTTCTTTAAATTATTTATTTATTTATTTCCCTCAATTGTGGCGCTTATTTTGCCTATTTTATTTTTAAGCAGTCTTTGCTGAAAGTTGTTGCTGCTTTAATATCATGATGGACACAAAAACTCATGGTATTGGAACTGACAAATATATGCAACCACCTCTAAAGGCTGCAACTGTACTTTTAAAAGGCCTCTTTAAATCCACACCTATTATTCTGACAACATTGTAATACTGAGCATTGCTTACTCCATGCATACCGTCCTTTACCATTGAAATTGGTGTGGTGGCTACCTGTGGTAATCTAGTCCTACGAATCTCTGGTTGTTTCATACTTTGAAGGCTGCACACAGCTGTGCATATCCAAAAACGTATCCCTTACCTCCTCTCACATAGACACATACATATTCCGTCACTAAACTGCACAACGTGAAACCTGAAACACTTTACACCGTTTTTTGTTGTTGTTTTTTTTAAAAATCTCAGCTACCCCGTTACCAAATTGTGTGATTCTACGCACCTTATCTCTCTTGTTCACTTCCACAGTCCAACTATTCTCACACATACATATCTTTCATCTAAATCTTATGTCCGTTTCCAACCACCGGAAGTCCCTTTCCTGCCTGGCTCAACGCCCAGAATCTGTGGTCGGCCAGGAATGCCACTTCCGAAGGCAGCCCAAGAAAAAATCTATTAACCCTTCAGCACCACTTAATATCTAAAAACATGCGCTGTCTTTAATTGTAATATGCAAAATATATATAGCTTATTTTAAAATAACATGGCTTACTTGTAAAGCGTACGTTCACTCAGAATGGTATTTTGACGCTAAACAGCAGATCTTCATTGATCCCCAACTCAATGGTACTCATTCCATCCACCTCAGAATGATGAAGGGCTGATCAGACCCCGCAGCATTTGACGTGTGACCATGAAGTCAAACCATGCATTCCACTCCATCATTTTATCTCCCCTCTTTGTGCACAAGAAATCGGAAGAGATCAGTCTTAACTTGCTACTTCCAATCTTCTGTCTAATGTTCACCATCTGCTCTGACATTTACGTTACTCTAAGTCTAGTGTCACTAACTTCCTTTACCACGATACATACTTTCAAAATCTTTTCTATTACCTAACTCCGTGTTTTGTAGCTGTACTTCCTGGATTGGAGCTTGCATTCGGGCTACTGCTTGTGCCTGGAGGGTAGCACTTTTTACTGCTTGCTCTATCGTTAAATTGGACACAGGTAGGAGTAAATTATTCTGTACTTAGTTGCTCAGTACTGCAATATTTGGTGTAATCTTCAGTGTGAATCTAGCTGACCTGGTCGGCCTTTGCATTCTGTGCATTGAAATATGGATGCGTAAAGATATTCATCAGGTCTATAATGAGAAATTCTTTTATGAATTATAATTGGTCATCTAAATAGAGAGATATTCATGTGCATTTGAAACTGAAAGTATTTTCCCTCTGCCAGGACTATATTACTTATATTGATGGCATTTTTAGTCTTTTAACATTGTGGGCCACAGAACATTGTATGTACTATGTTAAGCTTATGATCCAAAAATATCAAAGGGAATAGCTCCATTTTACCTGGTAGTACATTTTCTATCATTGGGCTCTGGGCGGTAAGGGATGACAGCCCTTGACCTCACCTTATTATGTCACTTTTTCTTTTGTGTGGCTTGTCTATCATTTGACTCTTGGCCAAGTCTAGGGCATAATAGCAACCAGAAACCGTAAAAAGGTTGCGGTGTGTTGCGGCGAGAAATGCATGCGAAAGCCTTCCTCCCCATCTTTTTACCACTTGACTGAATATTCAAGTGGGAGCCTTCATTACTAATAGTCCAAGCACGCCAGAAAGGGAAGATGTGAAGCGTGAGGTGTGACTGTCAAGGAACTGAATGTACTTCATTCAGGGTATAAGGAGTTAAAATAGGGGAGCCTATTTAAAACGTGCTAAAAAAGATATAACTAAGAGTCGTGAAGGCAGTTACTTGGAAGCTAGACAGTATTCACTGGATGCACCGCGCACCAGTTGCGTGGTCTCTAATTGAACCTGTCTCAGTTAAAGTGGGTGTGCTTGGCACATACCCAGATGTTCCTGCTAATCACCTCTCACTGCAGTGCACAAGAGAGAAGTACTCCTATATATAAGATCTCGCTAAACAGTAGTGAAAACCTGTGGTAACACTGTGAGAGAAAGAGATGAGAAAGGCCCATAAGCCAGATAAGAGAGGGAGAGACGCAAAATGCAGACCGAGAGAAGGAAATAGAGTATGGCTATTAGAGTACACTGCATGCAACTAAGAAAGGCGGAGAACAAAGGACACTTCTTTTACAATGAAAAGAAAGATGTTTGAAAGGCGGTGGCTGACACTGTTAATCTCAATGCGATAAGATGCCTCCCATTCCTTGCAGAAATAGACATTCAAACAACACAATTTACACTAAATAGGTAATCAAAATTCAAAACAAATGTGAGCTGCCAGACGCAGTCCCATACACACGTATTTGCGGCACAAAGTGGGTGACGCCAGACACAACCTCCCGTCGCAAAGTACAAACTTCAAAATATAAATGTGAGGATGTATTTCAACAATTCGGTGTATGTTGTTGTGCATAACGTGGTCAGTTATCTGAAAGTGACTTGTGCTAATTAAATGTGGTGCTGCGCCACATGGGTCAGGGGGTATTGGCTGATCCTGGGGAACGTAATTCTACAAGTGGTAATGCAGATACTTCTTACTTCAGTTGTTGGAGTGAAGGTGACTCCTAGTATTTCCCAAAATGTGCACTTACTTCTTCCTAGCAGGGTCTGTAGAGCTGGTGGGGGGGGGCTGGTGTATTACTACAGACCACAGCATCAATAACTAGCGGGGGTCTGTAAGGCTATTGTCAGGTGTTTTACAGACCACAGCAACACCCTACCTAGGGGGCCTTTACCCTTTAATGACTGAGTTGGTCTCACTAATGGATCAGCCACTGCACCAGGCAGTGGCCTCCAATACAATGAGCACAAAAAGTTTTGCTGCAACAGTTAGTCAATGCAAAAAGAACAAAACCATATATATATATATATATATATATATATATATATATATATATATATATATATATATACATAGGTAAACACTAGCGAATAACACAAAGTCCTAAAGGTGCATAGCAAGTAATGAACATTTTATACATGTACTTTAAAAAGAAAACAATGCATATGCTTTAATGCTTGGAACTCTTAAACAACAATTGCGTATTTCTGACCATTTGAAGGCGATAAAAGCGCTTTATACCTTACTGCTTCACAAGAAAAGGAAAACACAGAAAAATGCTTATAACCAGCGAAAATACAATACCCAATACATCCCGGGGAAACCAACTTCTTCCTTTTCACACAAGAGGAAATCGTAAATCTGTTAGCTAGACAGCTACGGTATTCGTCTTCTTTCTCAGGACTATTGACTGAGAGCAATCGTCCCGTCCCTGCTAATTCTTGCAACTGGACAGAGGAATTCCATATATTTACTTATAAAACCATACAACTGAACACTGAAAGTTGCCAGACGCAATCTTCCCTGCCCTGTCAACCCTTAGACAGAGGCTCTCAGAGAGGCACGAAAAACAAAAACCCCACTCATAACAATGATAAAACAAAAGAATCACTGGAAGATGCCAGACGCAATCCTCCCTACCTCGTCAATCCTAGACGGAGACTCCTCTCTGGCGCTCAGAGAGGCACAGTAACAACGTATGTCTTTTTATAAAAAGAAAAACATATAATTCAAACAACTTCCTAACGTCACCCTTTGGCTTTAGAGCTCACCACATACACCTTTCCTCATTTTGGGAATGTTCTTTTAATAAGCGAGACCAGTTAGACAGGACAACCTGAAACAAGGAACACAGATGTTCCACGGTCGCCCTTACCCGCTGCTCCCAGAAAGACAGCACATCAGGCAGCAAAAATAACTTACCCGAGTGCTGTTCTCTGTGGTTCAGTCAGGAAAGAGGCACGAAGGGTGGTCTGCGTCCGGGGTCCCAGTGGTCTCCTGTCAGCTGGCACTGCTGATCCGAGTCACGGCACCAAGATGTTGGAGGGAGCGTTTTAGGGGGCTAGGGGGGCTAGGGGCACCCTTGCCATCTGTTCGAGGGAGTGGTTTAGGGACAAAAGGGCAGCTTAACTTGAGGCAGGGTGCGCAGGAACGCTCTTACTAAAATGAAGGAAACAGATGTGTGAGCCATGGAAACCAAGCCAAAGGTTTAACAGTTTTATTTAGAAGGTGCAACTTCAAGAAAAAGGCATTTAAAATACAGAATACAAAATATAGTGACCTCGCATTCATAGAGAGTCTTACCAAACAGAAGGCATTAATACATAATTCTCAATAGGACTCAGAAGGCATTGAAATCGTTTGAAGAGAGACACTTCAGAAAACCTCAAAGACATTTATAAATGAACTATGAAAAACATCATTTAAATCAAGGAAAATGTTCTCAGAATGCAAAACACATTTGATCTAAAATGCAGAGAATACTCACATTTAAACCTAAAAGAAAGCAGCCTTGCAAATGTAATATAAGCATTAAATTCTCAATAAGAAAACACCAATTTAGAGACAAAATAGCATATACAGCAATTATATTGGCAAGTTAAATTGCATCTTAATAAAACAAAAACAAGAGCTCTTGGGAAAACCCACACCCGCCTGCCATCCTACCAACAGACGGGTGGGGTAGTCCGACGAGAACTCCGTGGGCTCTCTTTTATACCCTTCAAGGCTGGGATCTGAAGCAGAAGTGCTTATTGCAGCGTCAGTCCTACCTACGTCACAGCAGAAAATATGTAATGTAAGGAATAAAATATATAGCAATATCCTGGTTGCCACATTCATCACCCGGTGTGACGTTCGTGTGGTGGGAACTCTTCCTTATTCTCATGTTCAGACCCAGGATGTGGTGTGCTATTTGTCGACAGGACAGAGGAAGAGACAGTGAACTTTGAGACACACGGGTAGGGTGGGGGCTATCCAGCCTGGAGCAGAAGAGCCTCGCAGAAGAAGCTGGCTGAGATTTTTAGTCAGACAGGCTTAGAGCCTGCTGTTCAGAAAAATGGCAGAACTCTGGTCAATTTAACAAAAGGCCTGCAGAAAGACCGCAGGGCCTACCTAGGGGTTCATACTGACTGAGTGACTAGGATGGCCCAGGGCATTTGTTATATGGTAAAACCGGACCCTCTCTCATTTGGTCAATTTAGCAAAAGGCCTACAGATTGAGGCGCGCAGGGCCTGTGTAAGGGTCTCATACCTTAGGTGTGGGCAGAGCGCGCCTGGGGGGGTCTTATATGATAAAAATGGACCCTGCCTCAATATGCACTTTAGAACTGATCAGCAGTCGTAAAGTGTCCAGAGTCATAAAACCAACAAAAACAGGTCTGATACAGAAGGCCACAAAGCAAAAAATCTGGGGATAAACCCGCTGTAAAAGCCAGGTCTAACAACTCTTAATACCCATGTGTATGTAACCCTCTCCTTTCAGCTCTCCTTTAAGAACCATGTTCTGTTAATAAAAAGCCCTACTTGTATTTCTTGATTTTATAATGACTCCTTTTCAACACACCATCTCCCCCTCCTCCTCAAACACTACAAACCCTTGAGGTACAACATGCTGAGAGCCCAATAGTAAACACATATATCTTAAGCCACTCAAGAGAGGAAACCACTTCCTTGATGGCTGATATCCAAAAGCCATTTAGATGGACCATCTCTAATCAGAGACCCCATTCAGTATAATCTAGAAAAAGGAAATAAAAGATTACTACATCTATAACATATAGAGACTCATATCAAAGCTAAAGGACAATAAAAGATGAGAGTCCTTAATCAACATCATATGTGCCTGCCTTTTGTCACTTGCTTATTTCCTCCTTTTCTTTAGCCTCTGATGTGCACTAATAAGAATAATTTTTATATGAAATTTAGATTTTTGCAGATTCCTATTGTCCTATACTTTCTCATCCTTGCAGTAATATATAGTCAGTGTTTGAAGTCTGCATGTTTTCCATGTTGGGCCAGGCCTCAAACCCCAGAAGGTTAACAGCCTTCCTGGTGGAGGAGGACCCGGAGGAAGAGCTGCTGTACTCAGATAGTGCCTTCTGGTCCATCTGACTGTGACCGGGCCGAGCCACCTCTCTTTCATCTGCCCTAGAACATTTCAATGTCATAGGGAAACATAAGTCAATCTCTTCAAGCCAGAATGCCAATATGCTGAAAAGCAGTATCCTCTCTAAATCTACAATTAAAGGCCTGATTTCAATCTTGGTGGAGAGGACTATACCATCACAAAGGTGACAGATATCCCGTCCACCATGTTACGATTCCATTGTATCCTATGGAGATCCTAATACGGTGGAGGGATATCCGTCATGTTTGTTACGGAGTATTCCATTGGCAGAGATCTAAATAAGGTCCTTAGTCTTTTTTTATCATCAGGGGTGGGTGCCATAAGTGAGGAATTAGCTACAGTTGAGGAGGAACTGGTACTGAACGTTTCAGGGGTTGCTGTGGGTGTCCCTACGGACAATCAGAGGCCGAACCCCCCATCATGATTAACCTCCCCTGCTTTAAAAACTAGAGTAAGTGACTTAACCATTGAGTTTAAATCATTGATCATTTTGGCTGAAGTGCAGCATGCTGCCATAGATTTTAATCATGATATCTTGGGAAATTCATTGTGTGATAAACCACCATCTGAAGTCCCTAAATCAACCAAGGGGATATTTCAAGTAGATTGATGGACCATTTATACTCCAGAGTGGAGCATCTGATAGAACAGTCATTTAAATAATCATTTAAAAGAATATCTGCTGTTGAGAATGTTTTGCATGATCTAGCCTCTCAGATTGAGAAGCACTCTGCCATACTGGACAATTTTGAGCATGTATAGAAAATGGTGGTGTCCCCTTGCATGGCTGACACCTTAAAAGAAGGTAACGGAGGGCCGTCTCAGCCATATAGTTAGGACATAGTGACTGATGTTGGGGGGGCATTAGGTTAGCACCACTTAATGCAGTCTTGTTGAGCTTGTGTGACCTGTGAAAACCCACATCATTTTTCCCTCCATGATATTTCCACCAAGCGGGCTGCTTCAAACGTCACAGGAGTGGATAAGATGCCCCACAGAGATGGTGTCTTAGTTATCACTCCGGCAAAAGTAATAATTAATTTCCTGCCTGATGTAGCACATTAATTTGTGGTCTTGAGCAATATCCCACCTTACAGGAGAAGTCCAAGGAGGATTATAGCCAATTAAAAAACAAAGCCATGCATTGACTGAGCAGACATGTTGAAAGTGGAGCCCAGTTAGCATAACATATTATTAGGGTCAGGATGATGGGTTGGATCAGACCTGATACAAAATGGTTTTATGATGACTGTGTGTTGGTAAATTTTAAAGTCTGGCATTGCAACCCAAATTTTGGCTCAATCTGCTGTCAAAATGTGGTCTGGCTCTGTCATTAAGGTGTTGCCACTGTTTTTTTTCAAAACCACATCCAGTTTTTGTAATTCTCCTAATTTCTCCAGTATACGCTTACAAGATCACAATGTGGGTGCCAAAATTAGTGGTATTATCCCAGTGAGTAACAGGTGTGAGCCTCTGAACTCTTTGGCTAACTGTGATTGATAATGCACAGATCACAGGATCGCACAGTCCTCCTGTGGTAAATCTTTAGGAGGGGAACTAACATTGACTGTCTTCAGACATTGAGTTGGAACATAGCGGGACTTAATCATAGAACATTTGATCTTACCTGGCTTGATTTCATCAAGCACTTTCATATGATTTGCCTGCAGGAGACTTGGTCGACCTCAACCACTTTTTGTCTAGATGGATACCAGGTATTCTATATACCGGGTATTCCATCTTACACGAGCAGAGCCAAAGGAGGTTTGATCACTATGATCTAAACGTATGCTCAAGGCACAGATCACAGAGCTCGACACAGGCTCTGCCAATATCCAGGCAGGGAAGGTCATCATTCACAAATTTGTTACTTTGCTATTGATTAATTTTTATAATGCCAACGTGCTAGTGCATAATCTGAATGTTTCACATTCCTCTCTGGATTGTTTTATTGTTTTATAGAGCAGAAATCTGGATTGATTTGTTATTTGGTACTGGGAAATTTTACTATCCATTTATGTGAAGGAGTATTGTTTGTCTCTAACTCAGTTGAAACCTGCCCCTTTAACATTGGCTCACTACAAATGGAACAAACACACCAGGGTGAAATCTTCAATGCCCTTATTCATCAGTGTGATCTGGTTTTCTCTCTAGAGAGTGGTATTCAGACAAAATAAATATTGAGATGCAGAAATATCGAGTTTTTAATATTGTTATCCACAAATATCATGATGCAGGAATATCGTTGACAATAATATCGATTTTCTAAGGTAAGTAATATCGAAGTCAAACGTATCTATGTTGTTAATATCATTTACAAAAATATCTATGTTGCTAATATCAATGTTAAAAATATCTATGTTGTGAATATCATTTTTAAATTATTTGTATGTATTTTAGTGTATGCTTTAATTGCAAATGTTGTAAATTGTTTCTATAATTATTGTTAATGTTTTGTAATATAGTTTGTAAATTCTTGTTGTTTTTAAATTTAATTTAATTTTTTATTGTAATTTTTAGCGTCATAGTGGGTTGAGGGGTTTGTAGGGGTATACAGGGTGGGAAGTAAATTATTTATAATTGATTAATAATTATTTTTTAATTATTATTAATTATTTAATTGACAAATAATTATGTAAATTGTGTAATTAATTTATTGTTTGAGTTAAGTTTTATGTGAGGGTTTTGAGGTTTAAAGGGGTACAGCATAAGAAGTAATTTAAATATAAATAATTAATAATTATTTTTAAATTATTTGTAATGACTTAATTTTTTATTAATTATGTATATTGTATAATTATTTAAATATATAATTTATATTTTTGGTGTAGGTTGTGGGTTTTGTAGGGCTAAAGGGTGGGAAGGTAATTAATTATAATAATTTATAATTAATGGTAATTAATAATTATTTAATTGATAATTAACTATGTAAATTGTGTAATTAAGTTATTTTTTAAGTTATATATCAGATGCGAGTTGCTATGTGTAAAGGGTGGGAAGTTAATTAAAAATACTTAATTTATTATTAGTTAATTATTATTACTTGTTTAATTGATGATTAATTTTGTAAAGTGTGAAATTGTTGTAATGTTAAAGATATATTTTAGGTGTGGGTTGCTGGGCTTTTAGGAGTACAGGATGGGAAGTTAATTAAGAAATAATTTGGTAATAACTAATTATTAATTTGTTATTAATTATTTAATTGACAATTATGTAGATTGTAAAATTATCATATTTGTTAATTTATATTTTCGGTGTGTGTTTAGTTTGTAATTGTATTATTTAATATGTTATATGTCAATTGTTTTATGCTTTTTAATTTCAATTACATTTTTTTTCTTGGCTATGTTGTGAGAATAAAGTGTGGTATTTTATTTACATTAGTATAATTTGTTTTAATTGATAATCATTATTAAACATTGTAATAAATATGTAATTTGTTTAACTTTTGTTAAAATTAAGACAATTTTTAAATTTAAATATTTTTATTTTTTGTTATTTAATAGAGTTGTTAAACTACAATTATTTGTTTAAAGTGAACTATTCTCTCTCTACTGTTGCACCAACTGGAGTGGAAATAGTCATTTTTACGTCTCCTGAGTCCAACTCTTTCCCTACTGTTCCACACACTGGAGTGGGAATAGTCAATATTACCCCTCCACAATCCAACACTTTCCCTACTGTTGCACCGACTGGAGTGGGAATAGCAACTTTTACACCTCATGAACCCAATGCTTTCGCTACTGTTGCACAGACTGGAGTGGGAATAGCAAATTTGACCCCTCCTGAGTCCAACGCTTTACTCACTGTTGCACTGACTGGAGTCGGAATAGTAATTTTTACCCCTCCTGAGTCCAGAGCTACTGTAGGGCCCCCTTTGTTTCCTCTCCACCACGGTTTTCATGGAGGAGGAACCGCCAAGCATAGTGCGGCCTCTACACTGCCACACCACTGCCACAGAATGGCGGTTTCCTGGTGGCTGCAGCGGGGCAAGGATGGACCGACCGCCCTAACTGTGATAAGGTGGCAGGAAGACCGCCATCACAGCGCCCCCGCGGGCCCTCAGTTTTTTCTTTATTGGAAGTCAAGATGGGCATTCAAGGGCTGTCCAAAAATACTGACCCGGGCCCTGATGGGATTCTTACAGATTTTTAACCTATTGAGCTATAGATATGGACTCTCTACACACTCAAACTTTTAATGTAACCATAAAGGAAGGCCCTTTAGCTACGTGGTCATCTTCAATTATAATCTCAGTCTTCACAAACAGAAGAAAATGAAGATGATCCGAAGTGCTATCGTCCATCTCCCTAATCGACTCTGTTGTTAAGGTGATTGGGCGAGTGGTGCTCAATAGATTGACACCTTGGCCTGAAGAGAACCATATCCTTCCTGATCTGCAATTTGGTGTTAGGCCTGTTTTTACCATTGATCAATGTTTGAATTTGCACCTAATCATTAACAAGTACACAGTGGCCAAAGTTCACATGGCTTGTTATGGATCTGACATCAGCCTTCGATAGAAATCTGGAACATTGTCCTGTCCCTGGGGTAGACACTGACATTGTAGTTTCTCTTTGTGATATGGACATAGATACATCAGAGGTTGGCTGTTACCATTATGATAGCGCATGTATGGAAGCCTTCATGGTCCAAAATGGTATGCACCAAAGATGTTTCCTGGCCTCGGTTTTGTTTAATTTATATATCAATGGTCCAGAAAAGCCATGTTATACATTAACCAGGATTTCCCCATGGTCAATAAATATCCTCTCCCCGCATTATTATACATAGATGATGTGATGCTCTTATCTAGAACAGTGGTGGAAATGTAAAAATTAGTGGGCTCATTTGTAAGTTTCATGGGAGCATAGATCTAGCAACAAATTATAATAAGTTGTTTGTGATGGTGGTGGGGCCCCATTGGGTCAACCCAATCTAGAACCTGTCACACCCAGAGGCACATGTTGGCCAAAGTGAATACCTTTTCCTATCTTGGAGTCCAATTTGACTCTGCACGCACATGGCTTTCCATGATTGACACTTAGGGGCCGATTCTGATGCAGGTTGGAAAAGCTTCCTGACCGAATCGGTTGGGAAATGGTGTCCGACCCACTCGGATCGGGAAAGTCCGACCGGCGGAGTAGGATGCATCCGGATGCTTCCAGATACGATTTGGTTGAACTCCCATTGACTTCAATGGGAACATTTGTTCCTAACCGCATCAGAATTGGGCCCTCGGTCGGGAAGACACGTTCCCGATCCGATTTGGAAGGAGCAAATGCCGTTAGGAGGCCTTCCTAACCGCATCAGAATCAGGCCCTCGGTCGGGAAGCTTTTCCAACCCGCATCAGAATCGGGCCCTAAGAGAAACCTGTTTATTCGGGCCACTGTCTTAGTTTCTGATTTTGCCTTCAGACTGTGAAAGAAACTATTGCGGGTGTACCTTAAGATTTATCCAGCAAAATGTACCTCGGTAGTTGCCTATGGTAGCAATATATGGAGATACATTGATGTCTCCGCTATTCAGATAGCTGAAAAGAAATATCTTAGATGCCTCTTAAGCGTTGCACAGTGTACCCCTGGATATATTGCTCAACAAGAACTAGGAGTCAATTGTTTATCTGATACACTCACCCTCCACCCATTATTAAGATGGCTTTTCATTTGGTTAAGGCCTGAGAAGAAGCTCAACCGAGAGATTTTATGGCACCGTTTATCTCCTGATTATGCCCATTAAATACTTTGGTTAAAATTTCTCAAGAACTCTTTTTCTTCCCTGGGCCATAATGATCTGTTTGATACCCTGAGCTGATAAGGAAAACCGATCTAAATTGGACACAGAAAGCTTGTCTATCCTTGTGTCAGGCAACAGAAAAAGCCAGGAACTATCGAAATGTTAAGTCTGTGCTTATATACTGTTAAAAACGTTGGGGCAGATTTACAAGCCCCTTTCGAAACTTTTGCGCTGCCATTGGGTCACTATTGTGACGCAGCTGTGGCGTAAAAAATGCGGCCAATTTACAACGTGACACATCTAGGGAGATGCGTTACGTTGTAAAGCCCTGTGTCACATTATACCTGTGTCAGGTATAATGTATGCATTGTGGGCGTTCCCACGCAGAAAAGCCTCGTAAAAGTGAAGCAGTGAAATCTGCAAGATTTCACTGCGTCACTTCTAGGACGCCACTGTGTCAAAACCTTACGACTGCTTGAAGCAGGCGTAAGGAGTGACGCAGTGTAGTGGGAATAGGCCTCAAAATGCATTGCTGGAGTTGCGTCGTGCTTGCGACACGACTCCAGCAATGCGTGACTTTTGTGCCAACAGATGCATCAGAATTTCTGACGCATCTGTCAATCCTTGCGCCATGGTGCGCCGTATTGTACATATGGCGCATCCATGGTGGCGCAAGGGACTCGCAAGGAGGTGCAGGGAAACTGACGCATCTCTACAGATGCGTCACTTTCTTGTAAATCTGCCCCCTTTTGTGTAATGGAACCTTGTCTTTCTTGGGTATCTTATTGTAATCATCGTTTTTAGCTGCCCCGTTCTCTACAAGCACTTTCGCATATGCTTGAATGGTGCCCAACTGTGACATAATACCCAGCTTTGGAGCTTTCAGAGTGCCATCTTGCAAAGGTAAAGGATGAGCCATTCTCTTTTTTTTACACTTATCATTTTTTGATGGATCTCCTGTTCCAAAAAACATCACAAACACTACTTATCTAGGGTTTTTCAAGGCTTCTACTTTGTTTTTCCGGGCTCAGCAAACCCTTGTTCCACTGCGTTGTGGGTCCCTTATCATTCGTTCACACAGTTGCTTTATCATTGTTAATGAGAGCATGTAGCACTTCAGGATACGCCTCCCGATGTTGCCGGGATCCTTCATTGCGACCACCAGGGGCTTGAGCTGCACCACAGCCAGCCATCACCTTCAGCATCTAGACAATCACCAGACCAAGAGAACACTTCCGATGTCAACACATCACAGCAAACAACATCTGGAGCTTGTGTCCTGCAGCCACAGATACGTTGACGCATCCCAGTGGCCATTGCGAGAGCACAGCTTGTAAGAGAAGCAGCATTTAAATCTGCTAGCTTCTCCATCTAGGGCAGTGGTACCTCACTGTTCCTTCTGCAGCACTGAGCAAACATGAAAGGGTCCTAGGTGGAAATGGGTCAAACTTTGTGCAGCTGATACACTGTCTTAGCCAGGTACCAACTCTCTCCCCCATGAGGGGATAGGGAGAAATCAAGGATATTTCCAGTGGCAAGCACTATTCATATGCATCTACATAGGCTTGCTTTGTAAGGCAGCAAGGGCACTTGTGGTAGGAAGCAAGAGGATGAATCTAATGGGCTGGTCTAGTCACCACAGGATTCCCGCTTCTCATTAACAAATTCTGTGCTGCTTGAAGATCATTGTGAGAAAAAACTGCCCTATATGCTCATTTAATTTTTAACAAAATTGTTTTTGAAAATTCTAGTCGCAAAGTGCCGGAATTCTGAACTGAGAATTCTCTTTCAGTGACTTTGGCTTGAGTCTATGCATGGACTAATGTATATTCTTTATCTGATCATTGGATATTCATAAAGATATTTCCATTCGTAATTTCCTAAATCGCATCTGATCAGAACTGTACTAAAGAGGATTCCTACTCGAAGCACAATGCATTTTGCTACCCAATTTTACAATGCAGCAATTGATTTCTATTATGTCCTTTCCTCTCCAAAAATCCAAAATGCCACGCGCAGCAGTCAAGCATTTTGCTCCCTGTGCCTCTCCATAGGTCAGATATCGGGATACATTTTCAGGGATATAGCACATGCAATTGCAAATTCCACATGATATAACCGGAATAAAGTACTTTAGATGAAATCCACATGAAAGGATGTACAGCAGTTGCAGGGCCAGACTGGGAACCGAAACCGGCCCTGGCAAAGAGCTCGGCCGGCGGGGGTGGGTGGGGGGGATTCCAGTTGGAAAGCTTTGTAGCTTTGTGGCGCTTTTGTTGCTGGGGGCTGTTATGCTGCAAAACTGGCCCCCCGGTAACAAAAACGGCCCCCCAGGGGTTTAAAACCGGCCCCCACCCTGGCGGCCCACCAGGGAAACGCCCGGTGCCCACTACGCAGTGGCGGCTCCTCGAGGGAGTGCTGCGGGGCGGGGGAGGGGCAGGGTGGGGGGGTAGTAAACTCTGGCAGACGGCCGAACGGAGTTGAGTAAATAAATAAATAAATAAAACAAATTACATTGCGCGCGCTGCAACGCCAAATCGGCGATGCAGCACGCAATGTAAATCGTTTTATTTTATTTATTTACTCAACTCAGTTCGGCCGTCTGCCGGAGTTTACTACCCCCCACCCTGCCCCTCCCCCGCCCCACCGCCCCACCGCCCCGCAGCACTCCCTCGAGGAGCCGCCACTGCTTTGCTATAGGCGAACCGTTCGCCAAAAGCACACGGTACTAGTATTGTAAAGGAAGAAATAAAAGTCATTGTTTAAAGCTAAGAAATTCTTTCACAGCTTAATTTAGACTGGCAGTTTTTCAAATCCATCTTATCCTTCAGAAGTCAAAAGGAGTATCCTGTTCCTCTACAGCAATTTGTTAGAAATAGAATCCATTTTTCAATTTAGACAGTTGGGATGCTTATCGAGAGTGAAAAGTTTCATTTCCTACAGTTTCGGCGCATCATTCCCTGAAACGATCACTGATAATTATACAGAACAGAAAGTTGTCATTAATCAAATCTATAATATATCAATTTATCATGGTCTCATTCTAGTGTGAAGAAGGGAGACCAAAAATAATCCGTCAAACTCATCTCTATCCCGTCTGAACGCACAAAAACACATTTAGATGAATAAAACACAGTTGGTTCCTCCGCGGAATGATAGCCCTAAAGGTTAAACTATATTCTGTCATTAAAGAAGATGATTTTAATCTCATTTCCCAGCCAATTGAAGCAACTGGACGAGAGAGGCAAATTGTGAAATATTAAATGTTATCTGACCTTTAAATGGAGGTAAGTGATTTAATTTCTCATATCCCAGCTAACATGAAAATTAAATGATTATGACACTGGTGAAAAATGTTACTTCTAATTATTTTAAAAACTAATGGCAAATTTGATCGAAACATAGCCTGATATTTATCTTTCAGTTTGCATTGACGCTGCATCCCAAACAGAAATGTAGCAGGGAGATTACTTCACACAGTGCACTGGAATTTAAGGAATTATGTAGAGTTTGGTGGACTGGATAATCTGTCATAAATGTGGCTGATAAACTGTGCATCATATTAAAAAATCATTATAGCCTATGCCAATTGTAATACGGCCAGCAGGATATCTGTCACAGAATATCGCCGTTATATAAATCAAAATAAGATCAAGAGTTTTAATGGTACCAAAAGCAACATTCGACAGAAAGGGTATGAAATGAGCCCTCTTAATTGACCTGACATACCTTGGTTTTGTCTTTCCCCAAACGTTTTGCCTCATCACCTCCTGTTTGCTGAAATTCATTTTTATTGGCTTTAGGATCTGGTGCACTTTATCCCCGCTAATCGGTGCTAAAGTGCTTGTGCTCCCTCCTTAAAATGGTAACTTTGGATTACACCCAATTGGCACATTTCATTTACTTATAAGTCCCTAGTAAAGTGGTACAACATTTACCCAGGGTGTGTAAATTAAATGCTAAACATGTGCCAGGCCTAAAACTCCGCAAACAAATGCATTCTGTCCATCATTTGTTTGCACAGCATTTTTTGCCCTAAGTGGGATAGGTATGCCCAGACGTGGGTACCGTGCTCGCTGTGCGTCTGGATTCAAGCTAGCCTGGCTGATAAGAGTTGATACCCCGATACCGGTCCCAGGATGCTTGTTTCAGCTACAGGGAGGACATGGCTTGGCAGTTTGGGGTGGACTGTTCCCATGAGGAGCATGGTCAAGACTGATTTACATATGACTGAGTCCAAACTGGGGTGGCATGGTGAGCAAAAGAACGATGGATTTAACCCAGATCTTTTGACTGGGGGTCAATGCTTGATTTGTTCAGCATTCTGTCCATTATTTGTTTGTGCATCCTTTTTCGCCTTAAGTTGGATGGGTATGCCCAGACATGGGTCCCTTGCTTACTGTGCCTCTGGATTCAAGCTAGCCTGGCTGATTAGAGGTGATACCCCGAAACCGGTTCCAGGACGCTTGTTTCCTGTCCAAGGAGGACCTGGCTTGGCAGTTCAAGCTGGACTGTTCCCATGAGGAGCAGGGTCAAGACTGATTTGCATATGGCTGGGTTCAAACTGGGGTGGCATGGTGAGTAAAAGAATGATGAATTTAACCCAGATCTCTTGACTGGGGGTGAGTGCTTGATTTGTTCAGCATTCTATCCATCATTTGTTTGTGCAGCATTTTTCTCCCTAAGTGGGATGGGTATGCCCAGACATGGGTGCCTTGCTCGCTGTGCCTCTGGATTCAAGCTAGCCTGGCTGATGGGCGGTGATACCCTGAAACAGGAACCAGGATGCTTGTTTCCGGTCCAGGGAGGACTTGGCCTGGCAATTCAGGCTGGACTGTTCCCATGAGGAACAGGGTCAAGACTGATATGCATATGGCTGGGTCCAAAATGGGGTGGCATGGTGAGCAAAAGAATGATAGATTTAACCCAGATCTCTTGACTGGGGTGAATGTTTGATTTGTTCAGCATTCCGTCCATCATTTGTTTGTGCAGCACTTATAGAAAGCTGGCAATTTTTTGCCCTAACAATTTAATGCCTGCAGCCTGTATCCTGGGTCACATGACTGCGATTAGAATGGTAGATAGTTAGATACATAGATAGATAGATAGATAGATAGATAGATAGATTTGTTATTGTGCGATTATTTAAAATTGTTACAATAAAAGCCTTAGATGCATTTCAACATATCAACAATATAACAGTGCTTACAAAGGCCTCAAGGTGCATAAAAACTGGACAAATTAGAAGTCACAAAAATTTGTAAAATATGGTTAAAAAGGTCACTGTACCTTTTAAAAGTGATGGAATATAAAGTGCGGATATTAAGATACACAAGAAGTCAAAAGTGCAATTTTTACCCTTAGATGGCTTACAGGGCTGGCCCCATAGATTTGCACAGGGACTCTAAACTTGACTAAAAGCTGACAGGGTTCTAGTCAAGAAGGTGCTTGTCCATACACAGTATGACTAGACAGAGCCCGGGTTAAAGTTCAATTGCTAAATGGTTTCTTGAGATCAAAACTTGACAGGAGGTCTAGTCAAGAGGAAATCTCATCAAGAAAGTGCTTATCCAAACGCAGCACCTCTTAAGAGAGCCAAGATTGAAATGCAATTACTAAATAGTTTCACAAGATCATGAGGACAAGTTTTATCACAAGCCGTCCTTCTGTGGAGCCAAGATAAAAGGGGAAAAAATATTGGGCTCACTAGCGAAGTTAAGCCTTAAATGATTGTGATGTCTTTAGCAGTCTATTGGGGCTTGGCATCAGGTGCACATGTTGCTGATGCCCAAACCGCTCTCAGGAGCTTCATGAATCGAGCTGCCAGCAGCGAGGACTCGCTTTTCAGGAATGCTTCAAAGGGTGCACAACAAGTTCCAATGTTTAGGGAGCACCATATTGGGTGCAGCCAGAATATTCTAAGGTGGAGCAGCTTTTCACAGACACAAAGGACATGGATTAATGATTCCTCCTGCATAGCACAGAATTGGCAGCGTCCGTCATGCTCATAAAAGTTTCTCCAGCCATACCAATACATTTTTAGTGGAATTAAGCCCAATTGCAGTCTCATTAGCTCCTGCTTTAAAACTAGGCTGAAAGGCAGGGAAATATAAATCAGGAGGGCCCCTGGTTGATAAAGTGTAGACGCCCAGCTGCCATGGGTCAATTTCTTAATTGTCAGAGTATCCTGTTCCCTTGAGATTGCTTTTGCTTGCTTGGTTATCAGTCTGGAGATTATTGGCACTGGGAGGCCACTAGACCAGATCTCTCAATCCTCTAGAGAATCCAATGCAGAGTTGAGATACTTGTGACAGTTAGTCAGGGGATTTTTTGTTATTTCCCAAATTATGTTTGTTAGAGTGTTTTCTTTTGCTTGTTTGGCTTTCACGCAGTATATAAAAAATGTGGCTTTGAGTGTCCAGTGCTGTGCGACCAAGCAGAACTCTTCTCAAATGTGGGCATGTGCCGTGCAGTTGGGAAGGGAGAAGACTGTTCGATAGCAGTTGGATTGGACCCTAGCTAGCCAGTTTGCCATTCTTTCTCTAAAAGTGATTGCGATGAAATTTACAAAAAAGGCACATTCCAGTGAGTTTGCAGCTGCCTGTTGCGTGTGAATGTGGGATGAAATGCAGCTCCTGTGGTCCAGCCATACTCCCAGATATTTGTATGCTTCCATGACTTCAACAGGGCTCCCCTCAATGGCCCAGGTCTGACTTTTTTCAATTTAGATGAAATTATCAGGGCTTTTTTCTTTGTTACATTTATCTTCAGGCTGTTGTTTTGACAATAAACTGCAAGTGCGTTGAGGAGTCGCTGCAATCCAATAGGCGTCAAGTCAAGGAGCACAGTATCGTCTACATAATGTAATGATTGTATTCTGGTGCATGCCATTTTTGGTGGAAAGGCCCCCGCCATCTCTAGGTGGATTGAAGGTCAGCCAGATACAGGTTAAACAATAGAGGTGCCAATATACATCCTTGTTTTAGGCCCTTATGTGTTTTAATTGTTGCTGTGGTAGCCTATCCAGCGCTGACCTTTATTTTGACCGACGTATCTGTGTAGAGCGCGGTGATGACTTTTAATAAGTTCGTTGGAATTCCCAAGGCATGAATTTTTCACCAATGGTTCGATCTTGAACACTATCAAAAGCTGTTTGAAAGTCTATAAAGCCAGCATACAAAGCCTTGCCCTTGCAGCTGTGGTTGCTTCGCTCAAGTGGGACAGGCATATGAGATTATCCTCAATGTGACATCCCCTTTGGAAACCAATTTGGCTGATCAGAGTTGAATTGATGCCCTCTGCCCAGGCTTGGAGCTCTATGTTTAGGATACTGGTGAAGCACTTCCCTTCTGTATCAAGAAGCGCAATTAACCTGTAGTTCTTGAGGGATGACCGGGAGCCCTTTTTGTGTAGCGGTACCAGTAGTGAGCCCCTCCATGACTCTGGGACAGCTCACCCGAATAGGTATTGCTGAAGTAGGGGGGCTATAACTAAGGCTCATCTGGTTGGGGCCCATTAGTATAATGCTACCGGGATACCACTTGGGCCTGGAGCGCCATTTGGGCGCATTACTTTAATCACCTCCATTACTTGAGCCAGGCTTATTGTTGTCAGATCACCCGTCAATGGGATAGATGGTCTTGGGGGCAGGTTGATGATCTTGCCAAGAGCCTTGCTTTCATTTTTGTTTTCATTTTTGTCCTCCGCCGGTTCCCTGTATAGGCTTGTGACATACAATTTCCAATCGGTGAGAGTGACATTGCCACCTGTAGGCTGAGGCTTTGGAGTGAGACTTTTATTGATCCACCTCCAGAATTTCCTCTGATCCTTTGATTTTATTATCATATGCGATTCGGCCCATTATCTGGCTTCCTCCTCTTCTCTTTGAATGTTAGAGGGCTTTTCTGTATTTTTTCCATATCGTGATGATATGGAATTGCAGCCATTTGTTCTCCACCTAGTTGTTTCTGGGGGTGTTCAGGGCTTTGTTTTGTTGTTGTTTTAAGGTGCTGGTTTGGTTTTTACTAGTTGTTGAGGGCGTGAGCTGGAATGAACCCATACTACTGGCATTTCTTGTAGGAATACTGTCTGTCTCATTTAAGAATGTAGCCAGGCGTCCTCAAAGATTTGAGTTAGGAGATTAACTGTAGGAAGCCATCCATATGCGTTCTGTGCCCTTCTTGGTTATGCATATTCCACCTTACCCTGTTGATGGGTTCAAGTTCATCTTGTTTTACGATGAGGACCGCTTTGAGGTGGCAGTGGTGCAATATTGTGGCTTCACAGCTGAGGATGGAATGATCGCTGGCTAGGGTCGTAGAGATTTCAAATTTACCTATTTTACCCCATGTAATCTAGGGTGGCCATCCTAAAAGAAGTGGTGTGTGTATAGGCCGCTGGAATGTCCGATGCTACTTGCCAATTCTGATGCAGAGGCCCTGTTGGTTTAATTGCGCTGCAAGCGCTTTGCCTTGCTTATGGATCCTTTGGTATTGTGCATTGATTGTCTGAATATCCCAAATCTCGCCGTTCAAACATATTGAGCTGTTGTTCAAGTCGTCTTGCATTAATTTGGTGTTAAAATTGCCCAAAATTATCTACATGTCATCCGGATTTGAAGCGATGAGATCCCGCAAATTTGGGAGCAGTGACGTCCAAGTTGATTTCCTTCTTAACCTGGTGGGATGTAGATATATGCAGCCTATGATGAGGGATAGCCTTGACCTCGTTTGCCCACTGCTGGTCGGGGTTATTTTCAAGATGATTTAGTCCCCCTTTACTGCATTTAGTACCTTGGTTATTGCTATTAAATCGTTCTTTACATAGAATGACACCCCGCCGGAGGTATGGCCCCCAACTTGTGAGGCCATTGTGGGGGATTCATATATGGTAAAGTCCGGCCAGGGGGAGGAGTTTAGTGCCCATGTTTCTTGGAGAATGATAATGTCATGTTTTCACTACTCTTTGATAGATTTTTTCTTAACTGCGTAGCCGGGTAGCCCTCTTACATTCCATGAGCTTATTTTCAGGCAGGACCCCCTTATTTGGTTTGTAGTATTTTGGGGCCCTGGACTAGAAGCGGGAATTTAATTAGAATTGCAGTTAGCCCTTTTGTATTCCTCCCAGACAGTGAGAGAAAGTGGGCTCAGTGTTGGCAGGATGGGCCATCCTGCCAGGAAGGGAGGGGCAGAGCTGTACCCTACTCACCTTAGATGTTAAAGGGGCAGCCTCAGCGCACTAACAAACAACTTTACACCAGTCTATTGTTACCCTAGATCCCTTGGAGCCTGATCAGGGAAGGAAGAACATTTCCGGAGCCAGATGTGGGGAGAAGTCTAGAAGTTTCTGCTAGTTCAAAGATTGGCACAAGGTATAAATATTGGAACTTCAGACGAACTCTTCAGTACGTTCCGTGACCTGTGGAAGAATTCAACAGGACTGCCCTGTACTCAGAGGACCACCCTGCTGCCTGAGGCCTGTCTTTGTGCGTGATGGAGAGAGGACCATCTCTTTGTTTTCAGGAAGACCTGAGTGACTCTAAGGGTAATTGGCTGACCTCCTGTTCTGAGCTACAGGGACACAAGAAGCTCCAGAGGCCTCCCTGCAAACACTGCCTGGACCTGCAACTGGACCTGCCTGGGCCCTGTTGGCATCTGCTAGAGTGTGTCCCTGATCTCCAAGAGGTGCTTACCTAGATCCTGGACTCAGCATGAATTAGAGTGCGTTACTCTTGAAGAAAAGGAGACATCGTGAAATTTTGGGCTCTTTGCGTCCGCGAACGGGTTTGCGGGAACTTATAAACTGCTGCCTGCAATGAGCACCAATGGGAAGCTCCAGTGAACCCGACCCCTCGTGCTACAGAAACCACCAGCGATGACCCATATTAGACCTGTCAGCTTTAGGGTAGTGTTCACCCAAACCTTTTACCTTTGCACTTCTATGATGCTGAATTTGTTTTTGTTGGTTTTAGAACTCTGTGCACATTACCATGGCTAATCAGTGCTAAAGTGCTTGTGCTCTCTCCCTAAAATATATTAAGATTGGCCTGATTAGCATATTTGAATTTGCTTTTAAGTCCTGAGTAAAGTGGCATACTGTATACCTGGGGCCTGTAAATTAAATGCTACTAGTGGGCCTGAAGCACTCATTGTGTTACCCTTTAAGTAGCCCATTAAGACATGTGCAGGGTGTGCGGTTGCACCTTGAATGCAGTTGTAATCTGCCAGTTCAACTTGGCAATAAAATCCCCTTGCCAAGCCTTTTTATTACATATATACATCACTCCTGAGGTAAGCCCTAAGTAGCCCATTGGGCAATGGGCATTGTAATTAAAAGATTGGATATATACTTTCAGGTTTTACATGTCCTGGTAGTGAAAAACTCCTATAATAGATTTTCATTACTGTGAGACCTACCTCTCCCGTATGGTAACATTGAGTTTCTTTATTACATTTAATAATTGTTAACCTTTGATGGGTAATAGGTGAGAATTTAGTGTTTTGTGTTTGAGAAATTGTAATTAAAAATCCTCTTTAATGATTGCGTCTGATTTTAAGTTACAATTTTGAAAATGATTCTTTTAGAAATTTGGCATTTTCCTGCCTAACTATTTGGTGCCTGCAGCCTGTTGCTGTTCGACTTTGTTTATTCTTCCCAGACAACCACAGAATACAGGGATTAGGTGTGCCTAGATGGCCCATCAACTGGCAGATTGGGGACAGAGCTGGGCACAGCCCGTCTTGCAATTGAATAGGCTGTGCTCTGTCTTCATTCAAAGGCTTGTCACCCCTGCATTGTTCATGCAGTCCTCTTGGAGCCAGGGCAGGGTAGTCAGGAAACTTCAAACACATCAAAGGGAATTTTCTAGAAACTTATTCTACTTCAAAGTAGGCACCAGGGATAGAAAGAGGATCCTAAATTACACTTTTCAGTTCACTTTCTGGACCTGATGAAGTACTCTCAGAGGACTGCCTGGTGAGGTGGCCTGCTGTGCTGTGTACTCCAGAAGACGGCCTTGCTGCACCTGGAAGACTTTTTTTTGTCCTCATTGTTTATCAAAAAAGGCTGGGAAACTCCGGTGCAGTAACGAGAGGCAGAAGTGCCCAGGGGCAGGTTCCCATACCTCATACACAGAGCTGTTTGAAAATAGGAGTTCTATGCATGACCCTCAAGACCAACTCCCTTTCAAATTTTATTGCGTTAATGTAGAATCATTGGACCTCTGCATTTTACAAAAAGGAAGGTGATTAGGATCTCCTATTAAAATGACGGGTTTTATGCCAACCTTCCCAAATGTCCCAAAATCTCTCCCCCCATTTACAACCCCAAAAATAACCAGTGCCAGGCTTACCTCGATTTCTTGGCCGATTACATCTGAGAGCACCTTACTCATTTCTTGGCAGAAGATCTCGATCAAGGGACACTGCCAGAACATATGGACATCATCAGCCTTTTCCTCACCGCACTTGGGGCACTTCCTTGACTCCCATCTTCCCAGCTTCGACAGCTTTCTTGGCGCACACTATGCCTTGTGCACTGTAAAGAAATGATTTTTCCTAAGAGGCGCAGATTTAAAAGATGACCAAAGAAAAGACATCGATACTTACCACAAGGTTTCCACGTCCGAACTTGGCAGGTCCCTCTTCCAGAGAGGTAAATTCTTCCTCTCCTGCCTGTACTAACATCCAATACCACCCGGTAATTTTCTTTCCCTGGAGTGATGTTCTTTGTATCTTGTCCCCCCAAAAGCGATTAACGTTGCCGTCTTTGCGTAGTCCCCTTTCCCATCTTGCAAGTTGGTAGTACTTGAATTTCGACAGGTTGCTCTCCATAATTTGTGTCTGAGACTCCCAGGGGACTAATAGGTTGTCTTCAATGATTTGTCCCCATTTATGAACTCCCCCTTCAATCAAAGGGGTTGCACGCTTATCAAAAGGAGATGCCGGTGTCCCGGGAGAATTCCATATCGGCGCAGAACAGCTATAGTATGGTATTCCTAATGTGCATCTAATTTGATACCACAACTTACAGGCAGCAACAAGTACCTTAAGCCTCATCTTCTTGAAGTGTTTTGGATGGCCAAATTTAAAGAGAATAAAGTCCCCACTCATAGGGAGGTCTCTCGTCAAAGCTCTAAACAATGGGGTAAAGCCCTTATATTCTTCAGATGGAAAGCACAATAGTATTGGTAGATTCTAGAAATGGGGTTTCTGGTTGGCTAGGGTATACACCTAAGCCAGGCAGAACACACCACTCCAGTCTGGGTAAGGGAGTTACACACCCAAGATAACCCCTGCTCACCCGCTTGGGAGCTTGGCAGAGCACTCAGGCTTATCCCAGCGGCATTGTGTAAAGAGTTTGCGCAACACACACACCAGTGACACACTAGGCACACCACAAAAGAGTCTCAAATCAAGGTTCTATAAAAAAGTTCCTTTGCATTATACCTAGAACCCATTAGACCACCATCACATAAATCACTGAGCCACTAGGCACTTGTCATAAAAATGCACATAAAACACATACATCATAAATCACTTTGCCATAAGGCAATTGTCATAACAGCACCTTTAGGGCCACAATCACTGTGCACTTATCTGTAAAACATATTAGGCCACAAACACTTAACATTACCTTGCCATAAGATAATTGTCATAAACATTCCAGGAAGTGCAGTAGGTAAACACTGATAAGTTGCATACGTTTAGAAAACATCATGCAACCATTATGCCTAGCACCACCTTACACCATCCCCGTGCACATCATGTCATCCAGATATTTCATTACATTAGGGCCTAACATTTGGGCCTAGAACTGTAGGTGAATACCATAAGTCACCTGAATTATCAGTTAACTTTGTGCTCAAGTAACTACTTTGTACCTTAAAAACGCAGCCGCAATGCTGCTGCGCTGCTTTCACAGAGTATACGGTAAGTAGCCTGAGCAGGACCGGGACCTCCATCGAGGATCACAACCCTGTCCTGCTACCTGACTCAACTCAATCAGGGCCCCCACGGTATCGCCCCCCCTGAAGGAGGGGGCCCAGACACTGAGGAAAATGTGTGGAGGCCTCGCTGGGTCCTCTCCGTCTGCTGAAGGTACAGCCGGCAGCTAACATTGTTGGGGAGACCACGCTGGGTCCCCCGCAGGCAAAATTGGCAGATGGGGCTGCCCGCGAGCACGCAGTGCAGCCCTCGACAGCCGATGCTCGTGTGCTCTCCGCGCTTGTCTCTGAGATGTCAGAGACCTCCAGATTCACCCCAATGCTTGAGGCCAGCCGTTGGTGCAAGGAACTTCCCTCGGTCTCTCTGGGCGGCGCAGCGATGAAGGCCGCTTCCCCCTCCTGCAGCTGCACGAACCTTGGTGGCCTCTGAAGGGGTTGCCGGCACCACGGGGGCTTCGTAGCGGTGTTGGTTGCCAGGCAATGCTTGGCGGTTCCTCGGCGTTCCCCCAGCTGGGGAGCAAGCGCACTCTGGTTCGGGAGGCCTGCCCAAAATCTGAGACCGCACACCATGGCGGGCGGGCGGCAGCTCAACTGCTGCACGCCGCAGTTTGAAGATAACATAAGGGAGCTTTACAGGGTGGCTTCCCCACAAGGTACCAGAGCCCAAGGAATTTGTAATCAGCACAAGGAAATATGTTTCTTCCGAAATAAACACCAGGATGGTGCAAATTAAAGTGAAAGCACACGGCCCTTGTAACACAAATTGTAAAACAAAGTGGAAGCACCAGGGTTCTTGCAAAACAGAGCACACGCACCGGAACTTTCCCAACACAAAGGGAAAGTGTGCCGAAGGAAGGCTTTGGCGTCTCTGAGTCTTCTAATAACAGGAGGCCAGCACACACAAGCCCTTGGAGATTCTCTACAAGCAGGATACCACAACAGGGCAAAAAGAGTCAGTCCTTTTCCTCCACCATAGACAGAAGCACCAACTGCAGGCCAACCCACCCCTCACACAGAAAAGGCAGTGCTCCTCAGACAGTCCTTCCTCTCTTCTTCTTGGCAGGGTCCTCTAGTTCCTTGAAGTAATCTAACATCCTGGGGTTGTAGGTCCAATACTGATACTCCAAATTGTCATTGTTGTCTTTGCTGTAAGGGTCTCTCAACCCAGTCCAAACCAGTGCTGTCCTCCCTGGTGCAGCATGCCCACAGGGGGCAGAGACAGCATTGTGAAAAAGGAGACACAGCTTATTCAAGTGTAAGCAAAACTCCTCCCACCACTCTAAATGGTGGGCAGGTCTATTCATCCCAGCGATGAGTCACCCAGGCAAGGCAGGGCACACCTCAACCCCCCAAGTGACTGTCTAGAGTGAATACACATCCCCAGCTCCTGTCACTCAACCACCAGATGCTGAATACACAAACAGCCCAAGGCATACAGAATGGTAAAGCAAGAAAATGCCCACTTTCTAAAAGTCACATTTTTAAACACAGAATTTAAAAACCACCTTTTTTCTATCTTGTCCCTATGAAAAGCTACACATGTGAAATGTTACAGCACAGCCCCAATAATAAGCCTATGGGACAGACAGCCTTTCAATAATGAAAAACAAAATACACAATATTTCACTATCAGGACATGTCACACACACCAGTACATGTCCTACCTTTCACATACACTGCACCCTACCCATGGGGGTACCTGGGGCCTACCTTACGGGTGCCTTACATGTAAGGAAAGGGAAGGTTTGGGCCTGGCAAGTGGGTGCACTTGCCACGGCAACATGGCAGTTTACAACTGCGCATGCAGACACTGCAGGGGCAGGTCTGAGATACATTTACAGGGCTACTGATGTGGGTGGCACAACCAGTGCTCTAGGCCCACTAGTAGCATTTGATTTACAGGCCCTAGCACACACTGTGCACTTTACTAGGGACTTACAAGTAAATCAAAGATGCCAATCATGGATAACCAATCATATCAGAATTTATACAGAGAGCATATGCACTTTACCACTGATCAGGAATGGTAAGGTGCCCAGAATGTTCTAGCTAACGAAAACAGGATCAGAAAAATAGGAGGTAAAAGGCAAAAGGTTTGGGGAAGACCCTACGGAAAGGTCCATTTCCAACTGTAGAGGTCAGGGCTTGCGATGCCACCATGTTCTTTCTTTCTCCGGAGTTTCTTCCATGCAATTCTCACCCCTTTGGCCCTCCATATGAAACTGCTCAGATCTCCATGCAGTTTCTTAAACCATACCGGTTTGAATTCTAGGGGAATTGCATTAAAGATGAAAGTAAATTTTCGAAGTATAGGCATTTTTAATAAATTGGATCTTCCTATGAAAGAGAGAGGAGGCCTCTCCATACTTTGAGTAACTTTCTAATCCCTGAGGCTACCTTATTAAAATGTACTTGGGCCATTTTCTCTAGATCGTGCACCACCTGAATTCCCAAGTACCTAATTTCCTGCTTTACCAATGCACTGGTGTGGTGGGTGTTCTATTCCATAATTTCATTTTTCTGTTGGACTGCTTTGCTGCATGAAGCCTGCCTTAAACCCTCAGAAGCCTGCCCTGCAGTTGTGCCTTGTTCTACAGCTGAACACAAGGCTACCAGAGTGACTCCAAGGGCTAGTTGGTTGGCCTCCTGATCATAGCCTCAGGGACAGAAAAGGTTCCAACCATCTTGAACCCGCACCTGGACCCAACCTGAGTGAGTCCTAACCCCTCCAAGTGGGGCCTCTCCAGTCCTGGACCCTTAGTGACAGTGCTAAATGTGCGCAGATTGTCAAAGAGAACCGAGAGGAGACAAGGACCAACCTGCTTGTCTATCCACCAAAGATGCATCGCCGGTTGGCCTAACTTTGCGGCAGCTCCCGCTATATTCTTCTCTGCAGCAGAAAATCTTGTCGAGTAGTCCTTCAGCAAAGGGGTATCTGGCCTCCTGAAGCTCTCGTCTGCTACAGCCTCCAGCTTTATCCTGCTGGTGATTTTCAATTTCCAAAAAAGTGTCTAAGTCGGAACGTAGAAATCTTCACCACGACTTTGATCAGTGACTCCCTGACGACGATGCTCCCTCCCCGAACACGGCCTGCATTCTTGCCCCGCTGAACTTTACCTTCTTAAAACATTTTCTTTAAAATTTCTTTTAAGTCCGAAGGTAAGCGCCGACCAGGCCCAATCCACTTTTTGTCTCGACATGTGCTCCATCGCAGTCATCTTCAATCGCGCAATTAGATGTCTGAGGTTAACGCTTTGATTCTGTAGGTGATTGTTTTTACCTTAAATTTAAAAATTCATAACTCCAGTTCTACTGATTGAACTTTTGTCATTTTCGAGTCAAATATTTCATAAAAATATACTCTACTGCAGTACAGTACAGTGCATACACCTCGGTGCCCTTACATTAGCATGTAAGGGCACGGAGGATTAAGCACATGTTAATTTAATGAATTGTGTGTTTCACCGTGACAGGGATTGTGGCTGTTGCTTGAAGAGGGGTCACCCCTCTTCAACCAACACCCGAGTTTCTCACAATCAAGAACACAAGCTCTGCTCTTCATGCAACAGCATCAACTGCTCACAGGGACCGCTGATGCAAAGGTCCGACAATGACCATCCGCAATGCCCTTCCGGACCTTTGCACTACAGTGGTGAAAGTCTGCAATTGCAGGCCTGTTCTTTGCACTACAGCGATGACCATCCACTGTGCTCTCCATGCTCCTCACGGCCTCCTCCACCACGAACAAGGACTCTTGGCGAACGACTTGGAGAAGGTAACTGTTTCAGCAGGACAAACCTGGTCCCTGTATCTGACCCGTGCTCCATTGCGGTCGACCTGAACCTGTGACTTTACCCTGGTTTAGCATGTTCAGATAACCACGAGTGATATTTTGTGCTTTTAGGTGCTATAGTTACATGAAACTTTAAAACTGAATATCTTCAGTTCTACTGACTCGATTGCTGTTGTTTTGGTGTTAAAGTACTTATTAAATCTCTCTCTTTCTTTAAAAGTGGTGTGAAGCTTTTGCTTGTGTTGTGTTTTCAATTTATAACTGTTTTAGTGCTGCATAACTACCTTACACAGTTAAGTCTGACTGCATTTGTGTCAAGCTGCCAGAGGGTTGAGCACAGATGAATTTAGAAACTTTCGTAGTTCATCTGACAAGGATTGTGGTTGTTGCTTTGGATGGGTTCTTGCCCTCTCAATATAAAGCCTAATTTCCTTCACCTCTCCATATAATGGTGGTGAAACTGCTGTGTTTAGTACAGCATGGTCTCACTGTTTCCCTTTTGAAAACACTTTGATGCCAGGCATGCTGCTGCAAAACCAAAGGCTGTTTTAGCTCAGAAGGCCAGTCTCTTTAGGGTGGGGTGTCTGAAATAATTTTCACTAGGTTTTTTTCAGGCTGAGGTTACCACGCATGGAATGGCAGCCCTGTACAGAACAAAATGGCGCACCAATTCATGTATACAACTGGCTTTGTCCATGAACAAATACAAAGGGGCAGATTTACAAGAAACTGACGCATCTCTGCGTTAGAGCAGAGATTCGTCAGTTTCCTTGCGCCTGGCAAAAAAACTCTTGCGCCACCATGGATGCGTCGTATTTACAATACGGCGCACCATGGCGCAAGAAGTGTCAGATGTGTCAGAAATTCTGACGCATCTGTTGGCGCAAAAGTAATGCATTGCTGGAGTCATGTGGCAAGCACGACGCAACTCAAGAAATGTATGGGGAGGCCTCTACCTAATACGCAGTGTCACTCCTTACGCCTGTTCCAAGCAGGCGTAAGGTTTTGATGCAGTGGCGTCTTAGAAGTGGCGCAGTGAAATCTTGTACATTTCACTGCCCCACTTCTATGAGGCTTTCCTGCGTGAGAACGCCCACCCTGCATACTTTATACCTGACGCAGGTATAATGTGATGCAGAGCTTTACAACGTGATGCATCTCCCTAGGTGCGTCACATTGTAAATGGGCCGCAACGTGGCACATTGTTTGCACCGCCGCTGCGTCACAAAAAGTGACGTAACAGCAGCGCAAAAGTGTTGCAAGGGGCTTGTAAATGTGCCCCAAAATATTTAAACATATCTAATGATGTTCTGAAGTAAGAATTGGAGAAGAAATGTTACTATCTTTCAGTGATGAAATGTATAATGATAAAAGAATTGAAATGAGCTCTTTTTATCAGCATTATCTGTGGATGATGCTTGAGAAAACACCAGGCCTAACACTTAATAAGTGGCACAGGTGTCATGATAATCTATTCAGCATAATCAGCTACTCTAATGAGCGCATCCAAGTCCTAAAAGCTGAGAAACGGTGCTTGATTCTTAGAAGAGGTTTATGGTTGAGTTTAGGAGAGAAATATGTTGCTATTTATTTTTGATAGTTTTCAGCAAGCAAAATGATTCCAGCATTTATCCAAGCGAATTCAACTCATTAGTAATTGGATGGGGTTCCACCCATGTAAAGCAAACTGGAGGAAGGGGGTTGTAAATTGCGCATTTTTTTAATGTCATGGTGGAAAAAATAGCATACCACTGCTTCATAACTGTGAATTATTTAACCAAAATTAAGACTTACTTTAAGTATGTAGAAGATATATTTTCATTTCACAACATCACAGAAACGTTTACATGTATTTCTTACATTTTACTACATAGGCTACGATTTTGCCCCCAAGCAACTTTTGTCAAATTCGCTTTAAAGAATGCCTTCTACCTACAATATAGACTGCATTGGTAATACGAGTGAGACACTGGACCCCATCACAAAACATTTGTGACATCCACTATTTCATGTTGTTGTTGGTAAGTTAAGGCAGTGCTTGGTGTGAACACCTTTACCACAGATTTATGAAAGCAGGTTTATGGAGGTGGCAATGTGTAACAGGGATGCCTGTGCATATTTGTTGTGTTGCGTTTGAAGTGGTGTTGTATTCTGTTGTCTTTTGGCTGCTTTGTTTTTGTGCCACATTATTGCCATGAAATGCTATTGTGTTGTACAGGTCTGCTGTGTTGCATTTGGCTTTGACTCTTGTTCTGCTGTGCCCTGTTATGTTTTGTTTGTGTTGTTATGTTGCCATGAAATGCGACCATTTTCCACAGTAAAATAGCGCTGCTCCAGCTCTTCAGCTATTTAAGACACCAGTTAGCCCAGAACTGTGGAAGAGACTGTGGGCCATATTTATGACCCGGTTTGCATCGCTTTTGCACCATGCAACATGGTGCAAGAGCAACTTAAACCTTAAGTCAGATTTTTGAAGCCATGCAAATCATTGCGTTGTGTTACTCTGCCTGAGTAGACATTTCATGGGTGTTGCGTGGGTGTTACCATGCAACTCCCATGGGTTTTGATGCATTCCCAGATTTAAAAGACCTTGTAAACCTGGGAATCTGCCAAAAAGATATGTCTCCCCAGGTGAGGAGTAATGAGGAGAAATATCTTTATTTCTCGTTGTTTTTTCCTCTTTTCCTCAGAATGCAGCACACATAGAAAGAGAAAAGACTCTCAGGATTGTTTTTGTGCAGGAAGGTGCTCCTTCCTCCACAAAATCAATCCTGCCTACAACACAGGCCCCCTTCCACCATGGTGCAAGGGTGCCTGTGTTGGTGCTAGGCTGCAAAAACAGTGCCAGTGCAAGAGAAAAGGACAGGAATGCGCTGTATTCCTGCGCATTTTGTGCATTACTGCCCTTTCTTTGTGATGCAGGGCAATGCAGCAATGTGACTTGCTGTGCTGCGCTGTGCCACAAACCTCATATATATGCCCCTGTGTCTTACAATAGCAACTGCAGTGTTCATTTTTTATGATATGGCCCCTTGTGTGCACTTAACCTCCACAGTATGCCCATGTAGTTTTCTTGTTTTAAGCCAAAAGATGGCAGCTTAAACTGCATTTCCTTGACTTTCTAACAACTTGTTTGATGAGAGGCGCCACAGGCATTTGTGATATATAAATGACAAATGTTGATATTAGACCTTTGTAATCTGTGTAATTTGGTTCCTGAAATTTCAGGAAACTACACAGAATTACTCAGGTGCATAAAAAAACCTAGGCCCGGAATCTCATATGACTCTTGAAGGGAAATGCATTCTTCAAATAGAACCAATCTCCTACGTGCAAAAGTCACACCACATTTTGATTTTGGGAAATGGTATAAAGGTTCTACTTGTCACGTAATGCAAAATTCTGGAAAAGGTTCTACTTGTCACGTAATGCAAAATTCTGGAATTAGAATGCATTTTGTCAGCATAATACAGATCAGAATGTGCATAGGACTACTTGTAAGATGACATTTAATAAGGTAAAAGCATAATGTATTCACATGTGTATCATTGGTTCCCTAATGCACCCATGGCTTTGGTATCTTTAATGAAGCTCGAGACTTAGGGAAATAACAAGCACAGTGCAGATATGTATAATATATATTTAAGGTTTTCACAAAAAAACGTATGTATAGAATCTATTAATCAATAATAACAGGTATTTTTACAAAAAAAGGTGGTGGGAATCAAAGCAATATGGTTTAGGGATAATGCCATTTAAGTCTCTGACTGGAACATTTTCAGAAAAGTTTGAAAACATTTTTTGGACGTTTTACAGGGTCTGTGATCAAATACAGCTCGAACCATCAGTGAGTCAGGTAGATGGACAGTCGAGTTTGAACCCTCGGGGAAAACAATGTCCTTTGTAGCTAGCTGAGTTTCAAATTAAGTTTTAAGTTGTCCTTTGTATTAATATGGTAGTCAAAGAAATAAATCAATATTTGTTAGCATTATATCCATTCTTCATGTCGGTATTTCCTGCATTTTTTTCAATATATCATTTGTGTCCTCTACTTCAGACATATGTTCTGTCACATAGCGGGTGTATATAGAAAAATTTTACCATATCCATAATATGCGGTATTGTGTCAAGAGTGGATTAACATATAAGGATGACAATCTAATTGTTTTAAATGATTATGTAAGAAGAATGTTATTAAAGACAGTCCTTCATTATGGTATGTACATTCACAACATTAAGAGATAAATCCAGTAAGATAGCTGCCAACAAGGCTAGTTAGTCCATCTGAAGAAGAAAACTTATGATCAGTACCTCTCTCACTTGGCTGATGAGCAACGAAAATTTTTGAAAAAGTGGTGATATTTAAAATCAATTTGGCTGAATCCGAAATAATCCATTTGGCTCTCAGCCAGGTGAGTGTTGATGCACTGAGAGAGACAACTTTGTTTAGTTGGTCGGATAAGTTAATGAAGTATCTAAGCAGCCAAATCACCCCATCTGTAGATGATCTCTAAAAGTTCAATTACCCAAAATGTCTTATGACACTGCAGAAATAACTTGAGAACAGAGTCCCTTCTTTATCGCTCATGGCTAGTACAAATAAAGTCATGAAAATTATTAGGTTACCGGAAATATTATATTGCTTTCAGGCTCTTCTTGTCTTGGCAGAGCAACATTTTTTGGAGGGTTTGAGGGAAATTCCCCTAGAATTTTCTTTGGAGTGAGCTCAAACACTCACATCGTACAAATGATTCCAAAGATCAAAGAAGAAATACAAGTAGGACTTCCAGATTTCTTCATTCATCTCAGGGGGTACTTGGTTGGGACCTCAAGAAAGGCACGAGATGTGGCCATATTTGGAATGGATATAGCCACAGCATCGAAGTGAAAGATAGACTGATACCCTCAGTATATACCATAGTGCTACCACGGGCACCTTACTGGAAATTTAGGACACAGTGGTGAGATACATGGGTTAACTATATTTCTCTTCTTCATGTACTCTCATTCATTCTAACATATCCTTCTTCCAGACAGTCATGAAAAATCCCTTTGACAGATGGATGAGTGGCTTGTATCACAATTCCTGACATATTTAAGGGAGGTCTATTAAAATCTTTTGAATCTTGCAAAAGAAGATTTTAAGATAGGCGGGGAAGAAAGTTTTATTATGCTCAATTGACACTTTGAATGATGCACCTTATTTTGAAGGCATTGGCTACATCAGACTACAAATGGCACTATCTCAAGACAGTCTAATGGAGTCAAACCCCCAAATCACTGACCCTACATGGAGCTGTCATTTCACATCCCGTGGAAAGAGATAGATTACACTTCCTGAGACCATTTCTGGCATGATACAGTGAAGGAAAATGCTAGCATCCTAGTAAACAAAACCTGTGACATGCTCAGGTATGATTTGTATTATTTCCTAAAAAACGTCACCACTTTTATCCTGAGATCAGTCCGGTATACTTGTGGGGACACAAGATAATAGGTGGCACAATAGACCTAATTGATAAAAAAAATGTCTGGGGGAAATAAATAGTATTCTGGAATACCCTCTGTCAAATGGCAGGGCTCATTTTTATTGGGAACCTGAACACTCATGTGGGGCTTTTTGAGGGCCTTGAAATTGGAACTGGTTTTGAAGTGGACATGTGTAGCTCCACCATCAGTACAACAATGTCAATTTTATCTCTGGAATATTAAAGCTATGGAAAGAGTGTCTTAAACAAATTAGAACTCTACAAATACAGGAAAACCTTGGTTCCACTGTTTCCTTGCCTGCTGACTGGCCTCTTAAATATTCCCTGCCTCCTCCTCAAAGATTGAAAGTGTCAAACCTGTTCTCATACACTGGAATGTGAGGTGGTTTGTGTCATGGGAGAGGATGTGTGCCACTGCTTAATGATTACAATTGTTGAGTTAATACTCAGAAAGTTCTAGAGTTACTGTTTCGAATTGGAGGCAACGTATTTTGTAAGGGATGGGGCAGAGTGAGGTTTCTGAAATGAATGTGGGTTACAGATGATTTTGATATGATGGTGAAACTGCTCCTGCTACATTGCTATGTATTCTAAAAATGAACCATGAATTTATGAATGCTTAAAATTGTATATAGACAATTAAAAACTAATAATTGTTGTTTACAGACATTACAAAGCTGAGCTGAGCAATACTTTGAAGGTTAATCTAATTGTAATAATTTATGATGTCACAGTTCATGAATAATTAAATAAAACATCAAACACAGGAAGCAAAAAAAAAAAAATCAGCTATAAAATGGCAGATTTTCACCATTCTTCTAACAGCTTGAGCCTTGACAAAAAATGTGGAGCATGGAAAACAATTTGGATCTGTAGCAAAATAAGTTATTTTAGCATTGTTCAGTCTACCTCCACATACTCCATTGTCTTGGTAGGAAATGGGGAAGAACCACATGACCTAAAAAATATTTGCTTCATATGTCTCCTCATTAGGTTTCTTGTGATTTCTTGCACTGGCTACTGTAAAGTTGTATATACGTGAGTTACACGTTATGACATTTTGTGCAGCACCTCCATGGATCTGAAAAATTCCTTGAAAGTAGCATTAGTAACTTCTCAGATGAAAGTTGAAGGAACTGATTAATTATTTCCCATTTTTAAATGGCCTTATATTGCTTTACAGATTATTCCTACAGTGCAACAGTCTTGCAACAGTAGATCTTTGCATTATCAATGCGTGTGAAACTAGCCTTAGGCCACATACACTCTCCAGCATATTCCCAAGACCGATAAATCCATGAAGCCCTGATACGATCTGCTTCTCTAAAACATTGATCTTATGGAAGATTAAATCACACCAGTCAATGAGACAGCAGTTTGGAGGCACCTGGTTCTGCAAGAGGTTCCTCTAACAATTTTTGTGAGTAGAGAGTTATAGATGGAATCAACAGTAGTGAATTGACCCATTGAAGATTTAGAATTTAGATATCTGAGAAATTGGTTTGTTGTTGAAGGGAGGGGAGGTGATCCCTGTTCAAGCAGCAGCTACAATCCCTGTCACGGTGTACCACAAAATTCACTCAATTAACCTGTGCTTAACACTCTGGTAGCTTGGTACAAAAGTAGTCAGGCTTAACTTAGAGGCAATGTGGAAAGTATTTAAGCACCACACAAACAGTAATAAAATTAAAACACAACACGAAATATCCCACACCAATTTATAAAAAATAGAGTTAATTTGAATAAAATGCAGTTTAAAGTAAAAACTAGTACCTAAAAGATCAAAGTGCCAACTGCGGACATCTAGTTGTGCGAGATCGGGGCAAAGTTGAAAAATATGGCTGACTGCGGTGGCGTGAGGGTCGGATACAAAAAGTGGATTGGGCTGGGTCAGCCCTAACCATCTAACTTAAATTATATTCCGAAGAAAATGTTCAGAGAAGATATAGTTCAGCGGGGCAAGGCTGCAGGCAATGTCTGAGGAGGGAGCGTCATCATCGGGTAGCCACTGGACGAAGATGCGTGGAAGATTTCTATGTTCAGACAGTCTCTTTTTTAGAAGTGGAAAATCTCCAGCAGGATGAAGCTCAAGGCTCTAGCCGATGAGAATTCCAGGACACGTAATACCTCTTTCCTGAAGGACCGCTGTACAGTATTTGCTGCTGAGGAGAAGAACGTAGCGGTAGCTGCCATGAAGTAAGGCCAACTGGCGATGAACCTTGGGTGGACACACAAGCAGGGTGGGGATTTTGGTTATCTGGGCACTTTTTGTACCACCATTAAGGGACCAGGACTAAAGGGGCAACACTTGGGTGGTTGAGACTCACTCAGGCTCGGTCCAGGTGCAGGTTAAAGAGTGTTTGAGCCTTTTCTGTCCCTGAGGCTCTGATCAGGAGACCAGTCAACTAGCCTATGGAGTCACTCTGGTAGCCCTGGGCTCAAGTGTAAAAACAGGGCTCAGGCAGCAGGGCATGCCTCTGAGGTTTCAAGGCAGACTGCAGGCAGCAAAGCAGTCCTTCCAGGTGCAGCAACGCATTCTTGTGTAGTACATAGGCAGTCCTCTGAGAGGCTTCAAGCAGGTCCAAGAGCATCTAGGACAACTTCGACGAAGACAACCAACACACTGAACCCTCACCAACCACCCCGACACCCTGAAGCCAGCGATCGACAAATGGACAGCCCTCACCACCGAAGACACACTGAAGACAATGAAGTCAATCCACTCCGGGGCCCCCACGGACCCCTGCCCCCACCACATTTTCAACAGAGCCGCCGACACCATCGCACCCATGCTCTGCCACACCATCAACTGCTCCCTGGCAACCGCCTCGTTCCCCGACGACTGGAAACACGCCGAGGTCAACCCCCTCTTGAAGAAACCCTCGGCGGACCCCACCAACTTCAAAAACTACAGACCCATCTCCCTGCTCCCGTTCCCAGCGAAAGTCATTGAGAAAGCCATCAACAGCCAACTCGCCACATTCATCGAAGAGCACAACATCCTCAACTCCTCCCAATCCGGCTTCAGAAAAAACCACAGTACGGACACCGCCCTCCTCACCGCAACAGATGACATCCGCACCCTACTGGACAAAGGAGAAACAGCAGCCCTCATCCTCCTCGACCTCTCAGCGGTGTTCGACACAGTCTCTCACCGCACCCTAATACGCAGACTCCACGACGCAGGGATCCAAGACAAGGCCCTCGACTGGATCCGCTCCTTCCTCTCCGGCAGAACGCAGCGGGCCAGACTCCCCCCTTTCCTCTCGGACCCTACACCAACCACCTGCGGAGTCCCCCAGGGGTCCTCCCTCAGCCCTACACTCTTCAACATCTACATGGCTCCGCTCGCCCCCATCGTCAGAACCTACGGACTCAACATTATGTCATACGCAGACGACACCCACCTCATCCTCTCCCTATCCAACGTACCCAATACCGCCAGACACAACTTTTGAGAAGGCATGGAAGCTGTCGCCAAATGGATGAAAAACAGCTGCCTACAACTAAACACCAACAAAACAGAAGTACTCATCATGGACCCAATCCCCGATGCCTATAACGACACCTGGTGGACCCCGGCCCTCGGAAGCCCGCCCACCCCCACGGACCACACACGCGACCTGGGAATCATCCTGGACTCCGAGCTCAAAATGGACCGCCAGATCAACTCCGTCTCGTCCTCCTGCTTCCACACCCTCCGCCTCCTACGTAAGACCTTCAAATGGATCAGAAAGACCATCACTCACACCCTGGTCACCAGCAGACTCGACTACGGCAACGCACTCTACGCTGGAATAAACAAAAACCTCACCCGCAAGCTACAAAACATCCAGAACGCCGCCGCAAGACTGGTACTTGACCTGCCAAGACACTGCCACATCTCCTAGCACCGGCGCACACTCCACTGACTCCCTATCGAAGCTAGAGTCACCTTTAAGATGCTCACCCATGCTCACAAGGCCCTCCACGACACCGGACCAGCATACCTGAACAGCCGACTCAAATTCCACGCACCCCAGAGGACACTACGATCAGCCCAGCTCTCCTACGCCGTGGTCCCCCGCACCAGAAAGACCTGATCGGGAGGCCGCTCCTTCTCCTTCCTCACGGCCAGAGCCTGGAATGCCCTTCCGCTCCACCTCAGACAGACAACATCGCTCCCCATCTTCGCAAGAAACCTCAAAAGCTGGCTCTTCGACAGACCCCCCCCCTTGATGGACTGGAACCTGCCAACCCCCCCCCAGCGCCTTGAGACCCTTACGGGTGAGTAGTTGCGCTTAACAAATGCCTGATTGATTGATTGATTGATTGATACTGAAGAGTGGGTCTGAGGGTCTCATTTTTATACATGGTGCCATCTTTGAAGTTGGAGAGGTTTCCAAAGAATTCCATCTGAAATGCTTGAAGTTTCTTGCTTCTTCTGCCCTGGCTCCAAGCTGGCTGCATGAACAATGCAGGGGTGACAAGTCCTTTGTGTGAAGACAGAGCACAGCCTATTCCATTGCAAGTGAGGCTATGCCCAGCTCTGCTCCCCATCCTGCCAGTTGTTGGCCCATACATGCACACCCAATCCCTCTATTGTGTGACTGTCTGGGACAATTAAACTAAGTTCAACTGCCAACTACATCTAGTCATGTGACCTAGGACAGAGTGCAGGTAACAAATAGTTTAGGACATGAAAATGACAACTTTCTAAAAGTGGCATTATCACAATTGTAACTCCGCTTTTACCATTAAAGGTGAGTTTTAAATACAATTGCACAGACACCAAGCTCAAAATGCTTACCGGTTACCAATCAAAAGTTATCACTCATTAAATGTAATAATGTTATTCTATCAGAGAGGTAGTCCTCACAGTAGGGTAAAACAAATTTGTGAGTTTTTCACAGCTAGGTCATGTAAAACACATCCAACCTTTTAATTACAGTGCAACCTGCCCTATGGGCTACCTAGGCCATACCTTAAGGATGACTTATATGTAATAAAAAGGGAGTTTAAGGCTTGGCAAAGGGGTTGTATTGCTAAGATGAACTGGTGGATTAAAACTGCAATTAGGCTGCAACAGCCAACTTGAGGCATGTTTTAAGAGGGTTATGTAAGTGGGTGGCACAATAAGTGCTGCAGGCCCATTAGTAGTATTTAATGTACACGTCACAGTATATGGAATGCCACTCTACAAGGGAATTATAAGTTAACTAAATATGCCAATCAGGTGTACGCCAATTCGACCATGTTTAGGAGAGAGGGCCCAAGTACTTCAGAACTGGTTAGCAGTGATAAAGTGCACAGAGTCCTAAGGCCAACGAAAACAAATTCAGCAAAAATAGGAGGGGTAAAGTCTAAGGGGTATATTCACAAGAACATGTGATAACTACCGCAAGAGTAGCGTAACGCAACTTTCAATATCGCAGCCTAGCGCGGGAAAATAACCCTGTGTCAAAGTGGAATTCACAACAAGGCGGTAGCAAGCGATAGTCTGCCGAAACCGCGGACAATGTCCGCGATACAACCACCACGATGGAGATAAAAACACAAACCACAATACCAAAAAACACGCGATGGGCCAAAGCACGATGAGGAAATCAGCGACAAGCAGCGCCAGGCCTGCAACACACACCTGGCAGGCGTCAATAATCACCATAAAAGTAAAAAATACACCCACACACAAACTGACCAACACCCAAGCACCATGGAGGCATCCGGAGCAGGCGCAGAGGACGAACGCAACCCCACAAGCACCCCGGATGACCAGCCTGGGACCTCGGGGACAGGGACGGGCAAGGACAAGAAGACCAGGAAGACCAAGTTCAGTCCGCAGGCGGACAGGATCATAGTTACGGAGGTGATGGAACACCATCAACAACTCTTCGTCACCTCCAACGTGTCACTGGGCACCAAAAATGGAATATGGTGGGACATCGTCGACAAGGTGAATGCCGTCGGAGAGCACAAGTGGACAATGGACGAGGTCAAGAGGTGATGGAATGACAGCAAGCGGAAGACCAAGGAGAAACTCAGCGCCAACCAGAAGGCAGCAACGCAGACCGGAGGTGGGGGCCCAGCACCACAGCTGGAGCTGGATGACATGGAGGAGCTGGTGTCGACAGTCATCAGTATGGATACTGTGGCCGGAGTCGGGGGACCGGACACTGCTCGTCAGGACACAACACAACCGCAACAGGGTGAGTGACCACCAGGTACTGGGGGGACGGGGGAGATGGCCAGAATGGCACACATGCACAAGCAAGCAGGGCACAGTGCACACCCACAATGACCCGGGTTCCTCGCCCAGACCCACAGACTGTCACAATGTACAATGCCATGCTGTCTGAATGTCAACCTGTACCATGCGGCTACATACATGTGGACACATTGTAAAACACCATCTCCCCTTCACATCGCAGGGGCACCGTCAACACCGCCTGCAGAGCAGTCACAGCCACTCTTCACTGATGATGAGGAGGACACCCAAACCATCCAAGACATCATTGACCTCATCCGCCAGCAACCTCCAGGATCAGGGCAGCCCAGCTACATCGATGAGACCCCACCCACCACCCAAACCACCCAGCAGGAGGCACCCACAGCCCCGGCACTCTCCCAAGACCCCCAGGAACAACAAATGGCCTTCCAATGCCTTGTGCTGGAGGGCCAGAGGGAGACGGCCGAGCAGGTGTGGGTGGTGTTCGACCTCATAGCTACCAAACTGGATGCCATCCTTGGGTGTCTAAGTCTGCACCATGGTCTCCAACAGCCATGACTGACATCGCTGGAGTCATGACGTGGAGGGAGGAATACCTGTCCGCTCAGAGTGGCCCCAGCGATGCCAGCCGTGAGCTGGCACACATGCGGAGGCTCATGGAGGACATGGTGCGGATGGAGGCTGAAAGGATGGCAGCCACCGCTGCACATCAGGGAAATGTAGCTGGGATCTACCAGGCCCTGCATGTCTTCATCATGGCATTGCTGCCACAAGGTGTGGCAAGGATGAATGCTGCTGCCCCCACACCCTCCACATCTCTGCCCCCTGGTGTGTCAGTGCCTCCCAGTGCGGCAGGCGTATCCACTCAGGCACCTGATGTGTCACTGCCACACAGTGCGGCCGACAATCCTCCTCCGGCCCCTGATGTGTCAGTGGCACACAGTGCCGCAGCAGGTACTGCAACACCCACAGGTGGGGCAGAGCACACATCTGGGGACGAGGACATGGATGGGATTGAGATCAGAAGGAGGTACTAGCATTCATGTCCGCCACCTTGCCTGTTTCTGCTTGGTGCCGCACATGGCCTCAAGACCTACCACTGACCCCCGATACACTCCGATGCACTCACCTTGGACAGTGACATGGACTGCCACATCCTGTTTGACGACCATTGACACGGCGGACAGACTGCGGACTGTACTCTTCCCCTTCCGCAGTACAGGTCATCCCCAGATGTATACTGGCTGGCCCTCCATGGGCCCATATTGTGTAGTGTGCTCGGCATTGCCCTGTACCGCTCCAGCTGCATGACTGCACTGGATGTGCAAATAAACATCTAGTGACACACTGCTGTGTAATGTCTTACGTCATTCATGTATGGATGTGTGGATGAATGTGGGGACAGTGCCTTCCCTTGTGTCAATGATGTTCATCCTGTGGGATGCCAGTCAGAGGGTGCGACATTGCATTTTGTGTACCAGGTCCCGTGAACACTACAACAGGGACACACGCATCAGTCACTTCCTTGTCCGGACATGGACTGGACCACGCCCAGATCCCACGAGTCATTGTTGCAAGCCCTGCGCTGGTCCAGCGTACGGCAGGCCAGACCACTCCGCTTACTCCCCGAGGGGGGGCCCTCATTGCTACCCGTCGCAGCCGTACTCCCTGCTGGTCTGCAGGTCACTGGTCTAGTTGTCAGCATGTCACAGCTACTCCCTGAGGGCAGGTTTTCACACACACCACACCCATCTGGCACAGGCGTCACAGGCCATGTGACTCCGCCAATATAAGGGGCCGACGACGTCACATTCCCCTCTTCCGGTGGTGACTGGATGACGGACGCTCCACGGTTCGCACTCATATAGGGCCCATGAGTTGTTGCGCACAGGGTTAGTGGCATCCGAGGCCTTGAGTACTGCACGGGCATACCACCACGTGGCGCAGACTGGGGTTGCATAGGGTTAGTGGCATCTGAGGCCTTGAGTACGGCACAGGCCTACCACCACGTGGCGCAGACTGGGGTTGCACAGGGTTAGTGGCATCCGAGGCCTTGAGTACGGCACAGGCCTACCACCACGTGGCGCAGACTGGGGTTGCACAGGGTTAGTGGCATCCGAGGCCTTGCGGATGGCACAGGCACCCCGCCACGGGACGGTGACTTTGGGTGCACTGAGTCAGTGGCACCTTGAGCTGCTGAGCGGGTGTGCAGCCTGCGATGATGCCCTGTCCCAGCGGTCCGGACAGCTCAGGTTTTGTGTGCCCTGCTGGACTGCAGTGTAGGCCAGAGCCAACGGGCAGCGCAGGCCTACCGCCCCGTGGCGTCGCTTCCAGGATCCCAGAGTTGGTGGCACCCATTGGGCTGAGCAGGTGTGCAGCCTGCGATGGTGCCGGGTGCACTGGTATGTCCTCTGCCATGGAGTAATCAAGACCCAGCACCAAACGTGAGACCTGGTGACGTGTGGAGCGGGGCTGCATGATGTGGAGGGTGCCATGTCCGCGGGCCCGGGCTTGTGACTTGCAGCGGCACGTGGTGGGACCTCCTGTCTATGCGCCGGTGGCGGAATGTGAGCATTGAGGCCTGGGTGTGCATGGGCGGGCATGCTCCGATGGGCGGCGGGAGGGGTTGGGGTGCCTGGGTGGGCAGGCGATGTTGTCTTGTGCAAGTGTATGTACTGTGCCAGTCATGTATCTGGGCTCTGTTTCAGCTGACGGCTCTGACTCAGATGTGTGACCTGGTGTCCTGCTATGCATACCAGCACGTGGTTGGGGACACACCGGTGGCAGCAGGTGAGCAGTGTGGCCTGGGTGCGCAGGGGCGGTACATTCTCTCTCTCTCTCCCTCTCTTCCTCTCTCTCTCCTCTTCTCTCTCTCTCCCTCTCTTCCTCTCTCTCTCTCTCTCCCTCTCTTCTCTCTCTCTCTCTCTCCCTCCCTCTCTTCCTCTCTCTCTCCTTCGCTCTCTCTCTGTCCTCTGAAGTGCGCAGGACACACCTTCTCATCATGTTTTTTGTCTTACAGGCTGTGACCTACGTATTGTCCCGAGGGGAGCGGCCATGTGTCTTCATTTCATTTAGTTGTTCATTTTAATAAAGTTTTATTTGTTACTTCGAAAGTGAATGTGTGCTGCTCATTTCTGTGACGACACATGCATGTCGCCAGTTGTGATTGTGCGGTATCAAGCAGAATATTTTGTACATGTTTAGGTGTGGCTGATGTGGCATGTCTTTGGTCGGGGGGTGCCAGGGAGAGGTGGTCCTGGGGGTGGTGGCGGTGGGTGTTGTGGCCCTCTTGGTTGTCCGGGCCGCATGATGGGTGGCTCCATGGCATCTGTTGCCCTTGGGTTGTGGCCCTGGGCTGTGCTCCCTTTTGTGGTGCTGGCTGCCGTCCGACTTTACACCAGGTCAGAGCAGGTGTAGATTTCCTGGTGCTAACGCGCCTTATCGTCTGTTTTGTGTTTTTATCGCCGATGTGGCTGGTCGTTGTGAATGTTGAGGTGTGATGTTGTCGCGCCTTTTGGCAAGGGAACGCCCACTCTGTATCTCATTAGCGATAGTTGCGCGGGTCCTCTGTGGCGATGTTTTTTACGGCTGCTATCGCGGGTAAACTGGTGCTGTGGGATGTTAACACCGGCTTGTGAATGGGGGGGTAAATTTATCACGACTTTGGCTGCGATAAAGCGCCGTTAATTCGGTGATAGCTCCTTGTGAATATGCCCCTAAGTTTGGGTGAAGACCACCCTAAGGCTGACAGATCAAATAAGATACATCATTGTACCCACTATTATCATGAGTACCAATACAATGTCTGTAAGCTTGGCAAAGATATGTACTACAATTGAGGCCTGGTCAGCCATTGGGGTGTATATAGAAGCTAGAGTCAAGATAGGACAAATATTTTAGCTACTGCCAAAAAGATATTTGTCCCCTTTATCCTGCCTGGTGGTCTGGACATGCTAAACCATCTGGATATCCATTTCATTTTTCTTTGAAGAGGTGGAGTCCTAAAGGTATGGACCTGTTGCAGGGGGATGATATTTGCACAATGTTGATTATTGGCACAAATTCAAGTAAAAGCTGCTCTCGACAAATGGACTTTTAGTCTCGGGCTGAGGATTAATATCAACAAATAACAATACATCAATTAGAAAGAAACACATTAGGCCTGGAAATTTATTAGCAGATTGGCAAAGTTGCAAACTCAAATCAATCAAAAAATTATAAATCCATAATCATCACACGGTATACTGTTCAGTTCAATTCAAAGTGATTCAAAATAGCAAATACAAAGACAAGTTGAGTAATTTGAGCAAATTCAATTTCTAAGCTAAGGAGTCACAGGAGTGAGGAAAAGGAGCAGAAGATGTCATCAAACAAAGGCATTCATTATGATGTCGGTCGCACCACAAGCAACGGTCTGTCGTTTGCAGTCCGTCCAACATCTAGTGCTGCGGTCCGACTGCCATATTAAGATGCAACGGAGGTCGGATGCAGCATGCGGAGGGGCAGACAGACAATTCCGATGGGCACAAGATTACAATTTCCCTTTCAGGCAGCCTTTCAATGGCGGACCGCCCACCATTGAAAGGCTGTCAGAAATGGACTTTGGGGGCCCCTAGTAGGGCCCCCGTCCCTCCGCAGCCTCTTCTATGAGGCCTGGGGGGCACCTTTGGTGCCCCTCCAAACATCCATGCCCTCCTGGCTCCTGGCAAACGGGGCATGGATGTTTGCAAACATCCATTTTTCCAAAGTGGGTTGTGCTGCAGTCCTTTTCTGGCCGCTGCACAAGCCGCAATGGAAAAATTGATGTTTCTGACTCCCTCATGGCAGTCACATCCAAATTTGTCATATGGAACCGCTGACTACAAGTTGGTCGGTTTCCATTCAACATGATGCCGGTCAGAAGCGCATCCAACCGGCATCTAAAAAGAAGCATCTAGTGAAGATTCAGTCGAATAAATGAGAAAAGATTTGCTCAAAAGTCTAACTCTCTGAGCAGGAGAAAAATACGACATCTAGTCTCAGAAGAGAGAAAGGGGCATCTGTAAATAACTAGCTTACTAATGCGCAATAAAAACTAACTATTCTTGACAAGATGCAACACTCCCCGTAGTTCTCTGGGAGAGGGGACCAATCTGAGTCACACAATTTACAATAAAGCACTTGCAGTCTTCTTCCCAGGCATAGCACAATGTAAGTTTTCAGCTGCATGCTTTCAAGACATATCCCATAACACAATGATACATCGTGGCCAGCTTATGCCAGGCACAGCTGTAGAAATTCACTATTCACTCTCTATCAAAGATAACATTTCCTGCAGAAACCAAAATATCGGCAACATTTAATTAGCTCTATCTACTACAGCTTGACCCTTTGAATGAAAGAAAAAGAGAAGGAACATTGAGCAAAAATGCATTTTCAGGTTAGCGCGAGTCATTTAAACTGAGGCCTACATTACCTGTAGCTACTAAGTCTTAACGTGAGAATCAAACATTGAGTATATATATATATATATATATATATATATTATCTACTGGCGGTCGCCAGTAGATAGTTATAGTTAGGACCTATTTTCCATAGGAAATCCGCAACATTCTATTTGAAATAACGTTGGCGCCGGTTGATGAATCTTCGCGAAAGTTTCCAACTTGTTGGGGCGCTCCGGTCCGCTCCTATCCTGAAAGTCTCGGGGTATTCGTCAAGCGGGGCCGAGAAAAAGGGGGTCCCAAAACGTGTTTTCCCCATTCATTTTTCCGTAGGAACCTTTAGTCGCAGCTACAGCCCGAACTGCTGAACAGAATTACACCAAATTTGGCAAAGAGGTAGCCCTTGGTTCAGTGTCGTGCCTTTTGCTTAAATGGTGTAAATCCGTTCAGTAGTTCCTGAGAAAATCAAAAGTAAAATCACATATATATCTGGGCGGAGCCTAACCACACATGTCATCGTGAGATCTGATTGGCTGTCAGCACTTCATCCTGGAATTGCTGGCAGCCATCTTGGGACCAATATAAATGATAGTACCCCATTGAAATGCATTGTAGTGAATCAAAGATTTTGAGGGTTACCAGACTTTAGTTACATTAGAATTCGTTTGTTGATGGTACCATACTAATTTCAGGAATTGTGATGTGTTCTAAGGTGATTTTACCCTGTGAAAAACCTTCTGCTGGGATATCATGAATCATGTTTGAGAGAAAACTATTTTCACATGCTTGTCCCATACAGTTTTGGAAGGTGCTCCAGAAGCTAAAATGAGAGCATATTTTCTGTAAATTCACATTATCTTTCTCAGTCATGTGAGAATGAAGTCTGACATTCTCAGTAAAACATGTACATCCAACAAGGGCAGAGACTGTCAGTTGATTCCTTTGTGTTCTACTGTAGCTTCCCAGAGTGTTCTAAAGAACAACTAGAGTGCTAACAGCCTTACTTATGACAAAAGTATGGCACACCTGAAGCCATCTTGATTGGAATAAACTGGTAACACTTAAAACATTTAATTTAAAAAGGAACAAAATGATGGGGTTCATTTTGTCATAGAAATTATGGTTAGTGCTGTAGAAAGAAAAATTAGGACAGGTTTCAAGTGTGATCTCAAATATCTTCCTGTTATATTTCAACAGGAGCAGCCTGCCAGTTGATGCCTTTGTGTTCTACTGCAGCTTCCCAGAGTGTTCTAAAGAACAACTAGAGCGCTAACAGCCTTACTTATGACAAAAGTATGGCACACCTGAAGCCATCTTGATTGGAATAAACCGGTAACACTTAAAACATTTAATTTAAAAAGGAACAAAATGAGGGGGTTCTTTTTGAAATAGAAATTATGGTTAGTGCTGCAGAAAGAAAAATTAGGGCATGTTTTAAGTGAGATCTCAAATCCTCTTCTATTTCATTAGAAAATTCTGACATGCAGACTGAAACAATCACTTTCAATACCAGCAGCAGACTTCCAGTTAACTCCCTGGTGAGCAGTAGCTTTACTACAGTGATCTAATGAGCAACTAGAGTGCTAACATTCAGAATTTATGGCAAATGTGAGACACATCTGAATGCCTTCTTGATGGAATCAAAGTAAAAAACTGAAAGCATTTCCTACTGAGGAGACTGCAGTAAATGAGGAAATTACGAAACTTCATAACAAAGAAGTCTTCCAAGATGGCCACCAGTAAAAAGAGCCCAAATGTAGCACAAATATTACCCAGATGTAGCCCACATATAGCCCAATGACAAAAGTGTGCAAAACACTTTTTATTTTTAGTTTTTTTGCAGTTTTATGTAGTGCAGACTGGTCAGGTATTGGAGCGTTGCATCTTAAAACATGACCCCCTACACTACAAAAACACCACTGCACTACCCTAAACCTTAAAGCACTACCCCAGTACGACCCCTACACTACACAAGCACCACTGCACTACCCTAAACCCTAAAACACTACCCCCAGCACGACCCCCTACACTACACAAACACCACTGCACTACCCTAAACCCTAAAACACTACCCCAGCACGACCCCCTACACTACCCAAACACCACTGCACTAACCTAAATCCTAAAACACTACCCCCAGCACGACCCCTACACTACCCAAACACCACTGCACTACCCTAAAACATGACCCCTACACTACACAAACACCACTGCACTACCCTAAACCCTAAAACACTACCCCAGCACGACCCCTACACTACACAAGCACCACTGTACTACCCTAAACCCTAAAACACTACCCCCAGCACGACCCCCTACACTGCCCGAACACCACTGCACTGCCCTAAACCCTGAAACACCAGCCCCTGCACGACCCCCTACACTGCCCGAACACCACTGCACTGCCCTAAACCCTGAAACACCACCCCTAGCATGACCCCCTACACTGCCCGAACACCACTGCACTGCCCTAAACCCTGAAACACCACCCCTTCACGACCCCTACACTGCCCGAACACCACTGCACTGCCCTAAACCCTGAAACACCACCCCCAGCACGACCCCCTACACTGCCCGAACACCACTGCACTGCCCTAAACCCTGAAACACTACCCCCAGCAAGACCCCCTACACTGCCCGAACACCACTGCACTGCCCTAAACCCTGAAACATCACACCCAGCAAGACCCCCTACACTGCCCGAACACCACTGCCCTAAACCCTGAAACACCACCCCCAGCACGACCCCCTACACTGCCCGAACACCACTGCACTGCCCTAAACCCTGAAACACCACCCCCAGCACGACCCCTTACACTGCCCGAACATCACTGCTCTGTCCAAAACCCTGAAACACCAGCCCCAGCACGACCCCTACACTGCCCGAACACCACTGCACTGCCCTAAACCTTGAAACACAAGCCCCAGCACGACCCCTACACTGCCCGAACACCACTGCACTACCTTAAACCCTGAAACACCACCCCCAGCATGACCATCTACACTGCCGGAGCACCACTGCACTGCCCTAAACCCTGAAACACCAGCCCCAGCACGACCCCCTACACTGCCCGAACACCACTGCACTGCCCTAAACCCTGAAACACCAGCCCCAGCACGACCGCCTACACTGCCCGAACACCACTGCACCACCCTAAACCCTGAAACACCACCCCCAGCACGACCCCCTACACTGCCGGAGCACCACTGCACTGCCCTAAACCCTGAAACACCAGCCCCAGCACGACCCCCTACACTGCCAGAACACCACTGCACTGCCCTAAACCCTGAAACACCAGCCCCAGCACGACCACCTACACTGCCCGAACACCACTGCACTGCCCTAAACCGTGAAACACCAGCCTCAGCACGACCCCCTACACTGCCCGAACACCTCTGCACTGCCCTAAACCCTGAAACACCACCCCCAGCACGACCCCTACACTGCCTGAACACCACTGCATTGCCCTAAACCCTGAAACACCACCCCCAGCACGACCCCCTACACTGCCCGAACACCACTGCACTGCCCTAAACCCTGAAACACCACCCCCTGCACGACCCCCTACACTGCCCGAACACTACTGCACTGCCCTAAACCCTGAAACACCATCCCCAGCACGACCCCCTACACTGCACGAACACCACTGCACTGCCCTAAACCCTGAAACACTACCCCCAGCAAGACCCCCTACACTGCCCGAACACCACTGCACTGCCCTAAACCCTGAAACATCATTCCCAGCAAGACCCCCTACACTGCCCGAACACCACTGCCCTAAACCCTGAAACACCACCCCCAGCAAGACCCCCTACACTGCCCGAACACCACTGCACTGCCCTAAACCCTGAAACACCAGCCCCAGCACGACCCCCTACACTGCCCGAACACCACTGCACTGCCCTAAACCCTGAAACACCACCCCCTGCACGACCCCCCACACTGCCCGAACACCACTGCACTGCCCTAAACCCTGAAACACCACCCCCAGCACGACCCCTACACTGCCCGAACACCACTGCACTGCCCTAAACCCTGAAACACCACCCCAAGCACGACCCCCTACACTGCCTGAACACTACTGCACTGCCGTAAACCCTGAAACTCCATCCCCAGCACGACCCCCTACACTGCACGAACACCACTGCACTGCCCTAAACCCTGAAACACCAGCCCCTGCACGACCCCCTACACTGCCCGAACACCACTGCACTGCCCTAAACCCTGAAACACCACCCCTAGCAAGACCCCCTACACCGCCCGAACACCACTGCACTGCCCTAAACCCTGAAACATCACCCCCAGCAAGACCCCCTACAATGCCCGAACACCACTGCCCTAAACCCTGAAACACCACCCCCAGCAAGACCCCCTGCACTGCCCGAACAACACTGCACTGCCCTAAACCCTGAAACACCACCCCCAGCACGACCCCTACACTGCCCGATCACCACTGCTCTGCCCAAAACCCTGAAACACCAGCCCCAGCACGACCCCTACACTGCCCGAACACCACTGCACTGCCTTAAACCCTGAAACACCAGCCCCAGCACGACCCCCTACACTGCCTGAACACCACTGCACTGCCCTAAACCCTGAAACACCACCCCCAGCACGACCCCCTACACGGCACTAACACCACTGCACTGCCCTAAACCCTGAAACAAAACACCAGCCCCAGCACAACCCCGTACACTGCCCGAACACCACTGCACTGCCCTAAACCCTGAAACACCAGCCCCAGCACGACCGCCTACACTGCCCGAAAACCACTGCACTGCCCTAAACCCTGAAACACCAGCCCCAGCACGACCCCCTACACTGCCCGAACACCACTGCACTGCCCTAAACCCTCAAACACCAGCCCCAGCATGACCCCTACACTGCCCAAACACCACTACACTGCCCTAAACCCTGAAACACCAGCCCAAGCAAAACCCCCTACACTGCCCGAACACCACTGCACTGCCCTAAACCCTGAAACACCACCCCCAGCAAGACCCCCTACACTGCCCGAACACCACTGCACTAAACCCTGAAACACCACCCCCAGCAAGACCACCTACACTGGCCGAACACCACTGCACTGCCCTAAACCCTGAAACACCACCCCCTGCACGACCCCCTACACTGCCCAAATACCACTGCACTGCCCTAAACCCTGAAACACCACCCCCTGCACAAACCCCTACACTGCCCGAACACCACTGCACTGCCCTAAACCCTGAAACACCACCCCTCAGCACGACACCCTACACTGCTCGAACACCACTGCACTGCCCTAAACCCTGAAACACCACCCCCAGCACGACCCCTACACTGCCCAAACACCACTGCACTGCCCTAAACCCTGAAACACCACCCCTGCACGACCCCCTACTCTGCCGGAACACCACTGCATTGCCCTAAACCCTGAAACACCACCCCCAGCACGACCCCCTACACTGCCCGAACACCACTGCACTAAACCCTGAAACACCACCCCCAGCAAGACCACCTACACTGGCCGAACACCACTGCAATGCCCTAAACCCTGAAACACCACCCCCTGCACGACCCCCTACACTGCCCAAACACCACTGCACTGCCCTAAACCCTGAAACACCACCCCTGCACCACCCCTACACTGCCCGAACACCACTGCACTGCCCTAAACCCTGAAACACCACCTCCAGCACAACCCCCTACACTGCCTGAATACCATTGCTCAGCCCTAAACCCTGAAACACTAGCCCCAGCACGACCCCCTACACTGCCCGAACACCACTGCACTGCCCTAAATCCTGAAACACCACCCCCAGCACGACCCCCTACACTGCCCGAACACCACTGCACTGCCCTAAACCCTGAAACACCAGCCCCAGCAAGACCCCTACACTGCCCGAACACCACTGCACTGCCCTAGACTCTGTAACACCAGCCCCAGCAAGACCCCCTACACTGCCCGAACACCACTGCACTGCCCTACACCCTGAAACACCAGCCCCAGCATGACCCCCTACACTGCCCGAACACCACTGCACTGCCCTAAACCCTGAAACACCAGCCCCAGCACCACCACCTACACTGCCCAAACACCACTGCACTGCCCTAAACCCTGAAACACCAGCCCCAGCACAACCCCCTATACTGCCCGAACACCACTGCACTGCCCTAAACCCTGAAACACCAGCCCCAGCACGACCCCTACACTGCCCGAACACCACTGTACTGCCCTAAACCCTGAAACACCAGCCGCAGCAGGACCCCCTACACTGCCCAAACACCACTGCACTGCCCTAAACCCTGAAACACCACCCCCTGCACGACCCCTACACTGCCCGAACACCACTCCACTGCCCTAAACCCTGAAACACCACCCCTGCACCACCCCCTACACTGCCCGAACACCACTGCACTGCCCTAAACCCTGAAACACCACCCCCAGCACGACCCCTACACTGCCCGAACACCACTGCACTGCCCTAAACCCTGAAACACCACCCCCTGCACGACCCCCACACTGCCCGAACACCACTGGACTGCCCTAAACCCTGAAACACCACCCCCAGCACGACCCCCTACACTGCCCGAACACCACTGCACTGCCCTAAACCCTGAAACACCACCCCAAGCACGACCCCCTACACTGCCCGAACACTACTGCACTGCCGTAAACCCTGAAACATCATCCCCAGCACGACCCCCTACACTGCACGAACACCACTGCACTGCCCTAAACCCTGAAACACCAGCCCCTGCACGACCCCCTACACTGCCCGAACACCACTGCACTGCCCTAAACCCTGAAACACCACCCCTAGCAAGACCCCCTACACTGCCCGAACACCACTGCACTGCCCTAAACCCTGAAACATCACTCCCAGCAAGACCCCTACAATGCCCGAACACCACTGCCCTAAACCCTGAAACACCACCCCCAGCAAGACCCCCTGCACTGCCCGAACACCACTGCACTGCCCTAAACCCTGAAACACCACCCCCAGCACGACCCCCTACACTTCCCGATCACCACTGCTCTGCCCAAAACCCTGAAACACCAGCCCCAGCACGACCCCCTACACTCCCCGAACACCACTGCACTGCCTTAAACCCTGAAACACCATCCCCAGCACGACCCCCTACACTGCCTGAACACCACTGCACTGCCCTAAACCCTGAAACACCACCCCCAGCACGACCCCCTACACGGCACTAACACCACTGCACTGCCCTAAACCCTGAAACACCAGCCCCAGTACAACCCCGTACACTGCCCGAACACCACTGCACTGCCCTAAACCCTGAAACACCAGCCCCAGCCCGACCGCCTACACTGCCCGAAAACCACTGCACTGCCCTAAACCCTGAAACACCAGCCCCAGCACGACCCCCTACACTGCCCGAACACCACTGCACTGCCCTAAACCCTCAAACACCAGCCCCAGCATGACCCCCTACACTGCCCAAACACCACTACACTGCCCTAAACCCTGAAACACCAGCCCCAGCAAGACCCCTACACTGCCCGAACACCACTGCACTGCCCTAAACCCTGAAACACCACCCCAGCAAGACCCCCTACACTGCCCGAACACCACTGCACTAAACCCTGAAACACCACCCCCAGCAAGACCACCTACACTGGCCGAACACCACTGCACTGCCCTAAACCCTGAAACACCACCCCCTGCACGACCCCCTACACTGCCCAAATACCACTGCACTGCCCTAAACCCTGAAACACCACCCCTGCACGAACCCCTACACTGCCCGAACACCACTGCACTGCCCTAAACCCTGAAACACCACCCCTCAGCACGACACCCTACACTGCTCGAACACCACTGCACTGCCCTAAACCCTGAAACACCACCCCCAGCACGACCCCCTACACTGCCCAAACACCACTGCACTGCCCTAAATCCTGAAATACCACCCCTGCACAACCCCCTACTCTGCTGGAACACCACTGCACTGCCCTAAACCCTGAAACACCACCCCCAGCACGACCCCCTACACTGCCCGAACACCACTGCACTAAACCCTGAAACACCACCCCCAGCAAGACCACCTACACTGGCCGAACACCACTGCAATGCCCTAAACCCTGAAACACCACCCCTGCACGACCCCCTACACTGCCCAAACACCACTGCACTGCCCTAAACCCTGAAACACCACCCCTGCACCACCCCTACACTGCCCGAACACCACTGCACTGCCCTAAACCCTGAAACACCACCTCCAGCACAACCCCCTACACTGCCTGAACACCATTGCTCAGCCCTAAACCCTGAAACACTAGCCCCAGCACGACCCCTACACTGCCCGAACACCACTGCACTGCCCTAAATCCTGAAACACCACCCCCAGCACGACCCCCTACACTGCCCGAACACCACTGCACTGCCCTAAATCCTGAAACACCACCCCCAGCACGACCCCCTACACTGCCCGAACACCACTGCACTGCCCTAAACCCTGAAACACCAGCCCCAGCAAGACCCCTACACTGCCCGAACACCACTGCACTGCCCTAGACTCTGAAACACCAGCCCCAGCAAGACCCCCTACACTGCCCGAACACCACTGCACTGCCCTACACCCTGAAACACCAGCCCCAGCATGACCCCTACACTGCCCGAACACCACTGCACTAAACCCTGAAACACCACCCCCAGCAAGACCACCTACACTGGCCGAACACCACTGCACTGCCCTAAACCCTGAAACACCACCCCCTGCACGACCCCTACACTGCCCAAATACCACTGCCTGCCCTAAACCCTGAAACACCACCCCTGCACGACCCCCTACACTGCCCGAACACTACTGCACTGCCCTAAACCCTGAAACACCATCCCCAGCACGACCCCTACACTGCACGAACACCACTGCACTGCCCTAAACCCTGAAACACTACCCCCAGCAAGACCCCTACACTGCCCGAACACCACTGCACTGCCCTAAACCCTGAAACATCATTCCCAGCAAGACCCCCTACACTGCCCGAACACCACTGCCCTAAACCCTGAAACACCACGCCCAGCAAGACCCCCTACACTGCCCGAACACCACTGCACTGCCCTAAACCCTGAAACACCAGCCCCAGCATGACCCCCTACACTGCCCGAACACCACTGTACTGCCCTAAACCCTGAAACACCACCCCCTGCACGACCCCCACACTGCCCGAACACCACTGCACTGCCCTAAACCCTGAAACACCACCCCCAGCACGACCCCCTACACTGCCCGAACACCACTGCACTGCCCTAAACCCTGAAACACCACCCCAAGCACGACCCCCTACACTGCCTGAACACTACTGCACTGCCGTAAACCCTGAAACTCCATCCCCAGCACGACCCCCTACACTGCACGAACACCACTGCACTGCCCTAAACCCTGAAACACCAGCCCCTGCACGACCCCTACACTGCCCGAACACCACTGCACTGCCCTAAACCCTGAAACACCACCCCTAGCAAGACCCCCTACACTGCCCGAACACCACTGCACTGCCCTAAACCCTGAAACATCACCCCCAGCAAGACCCCCTACAATGCCCGAACACCACTGCCCTAAACCCTGAAACACCACCCCCAGCAAGACCCCCTGCACTGCCCGAACACCACTGCACTGCCCTAAACCCTGAAACACCACCCCCAGCACGACCCCCTACACTGCCCGATCACCACTGCTCTGCCCAAAACCCTGAAACACCAGCCCCAGCACGACCCCCTACACTGCCCGAACACCACTGCACTGCCTTAAACCCTGAAACACCAGCCCCAGCACGACCCCCTACACTGCCTGAACACCACTGCACTGCCCTAAACCCTGAAACACCACCCCCAGCACGACCCCCTACACGGCACTAACACCACTGCACTGCCCTAAACCCTGAAACACCAGCCCCAGCACAACCCCGTACACTGCCCGAACACCACTGCACTGCCCTAAACCCTGAAACACCAGCCCCAGCACGACCGCCTACACTGCCCGAAAACCACTGCACTGCCCTAAACCCTGAAACACCAGCCCCAGCACGACCCCCTACACTGCCCGAACACCACTGCACTGCCCTAAACCCTCAAACACCAGCCCCAGCATGACCCCTACACTGCCCAAACACCACTACACTGCCCTAAACCCTGAAACACCAGCCCAAGCAAAACCCCTACACTGCCCGAACACCACTGCACTGCCCTAAACCCTGAAACACCACCCCCAGCAAGACCCCTACACTGCCCGAACACCACTGCACTAAACCCTGAAACACCACCCCCAGCAAGACCACCTACACTGGCCGAACACCACTGCACTGCCCTAAACCCTGAAACACCACCCCCTGCACGACCCCTACACTGCCCAAATACCACTGCACTGCCCTAAACCCTGAAACACCACCCCCAGCACGACCCCCTACACGGCACTAACACCACTGCACTGCCCTAAACCCTGAAACACCAGCCCCAGTACAACCCCGTACACTGCCCGAACACCACTGCACTGCCCTAAACCCTGAAACACCAGCCCCAGCCCGACCGCCTACACTGCCCGAAAACCACTGCACTGCCCTAAACCCTGAAACACCAGCCCCAGCACGACCCCCTACACTGCCCGAACACCACTGCACTGCCCTAAACCCTCAAACACCAGCCCCAGCATGACCCCTACACTGCCCAAACACCACTACACTGCCCTAAACCCTGAAACACCAGCCCCAGCAAGACCCCCTACACTGCCCGAACACCACTGCACTGCCCTAAACCCTGAAACACCACCCCCAGCAAGACCCCCTACACTGCCCGAACACCACTGCACTAAACCCTGAAACACCACCCCCAGCAAGACCACCTACACTGGCCGAACACCACTGCACTGCCCTAAACCCTGAAACACCACCCCTGCACGACCCCCTACACTGCCCAAATACCACTGCACTGCCCTAAACCCTGAAACACCACCCCTGCACGAACCCCTACACTGCCCGAACACCACTGCACTGCCCTAAACCCTGAAACACCACCCCTCAGCACGACACCCTACACTGCTCGAACACCACTGCACTGCCCTAAACCCTGAAACACCACCCCCAGCACGACCCCCTACACTGCCCAAACACCACTGCACTGCCCTAAATCCTGAAATACCACCCCCTGCACAACCCCCTACTCTGCTGGAACACCACTGCACTGCCCTAAACCCTGAAACACCACCCCCAGCACGACCCCCTACACTGCCCGAACACCACTGCACTAAACCCTGAAACACCACCCCCAGCAAGACCACCTACACTGGCCGAACACCACTGCAATGCCCTAAACCCTGAAACACCACCCCTGCACGACCCCCTACACTGCCCAAACACCACTGCACTGCCCTAAACCCTGAAACACCACCCTGCACCACCCCTACACTGCCCGAACACCACTGCACTGCCCTAAACCCTGAAACACCACCTCCAGCACAACCCCCTACACTGCCTGAACACCATTGCTCAGCCCTAAACCCTGAAACACTAGCCCCAGCACGACCCCCTACACTGCCCGAACACCACTGCACTGCCCTAAATCCTGAAACACCACCCCCAGCACGACCCCCTACACTGCCCGAACACCACTGCACTGCCCTAAATCCTGAAACACCACCCCCAGCACGACCCCTACACTGCCCGAACACCACTGCACTGCCCTAAACCCTGAAACACCAGCCCCAGCAAGACCCCCTACACTGCCCGAACACCACTGCACTGCCCTAGACTCTGAAACACCAGCCCCAGCAAGACCCCCTACACTGCCCGAACACCACTGCACTGCCCTACACCCTGAAACACCAGCCCCAGCATGACCCCCTACACTGCCCGAACACCACTGCACTAAACCCTGAAACACCACCCCCAGCAAGACCACCTACACTGGCCGAACACCACTGCACTGCCCTAAACCCTGAAACACCACCCCTGCACGACCCCTACACTGCCCAAATACCACTGCCTGCCCTAAACCCTGAAACACCACCCCTGCACGACCCCCTACACTGCCCGAACACTACTGCACTGCCCTAAACCCTGAAACACCATCCCCAGCACGACCCCCTACACTGCACGAACACCACTGCACTGCCCTAAACCCTGAAACACTACCCCAGCAAGACCCCTACACTGCCCGAACACCACTGCACTGCCTAAACCCTGAAACATCATTCCCAGCAAGACCCCTACACTGCCCGAACACCACTGCCCTAAACCCTGAAACACCACCCCCAGCAAGACCCCTACACTGCCCGAACACCACTGCACTGCCCTAAACCCTGAAACACCAGCCCCAGCATGACCCCCTACACTGCCCGAACACCACTGCACTGCCCTAAACCCTGAAACACCACCCCCTGCACGACCCCCCACACTGCCCGAACACCACTGCACTGCCCTAAACCCTGAAACACCACCCCCAGCACGACCCCCTACACTGCCCGAACACCACTGCACTGCCCTAAACCCTGAAACACCACCCCAAGCACGACCCCCTACACTGCCTGAACACTACTGCACTGCCGTAAACCCTGAAACTCCATCCCCAGCACGACCCCCTACACTGCACGAACACCACTGCACTGCCCTAAACCCTGAAACACCAGCCCCTGCACGACCCCTACACTGCCCGAACACCACTGCACTGCCCTAAACCCTGAAACACCACCCCTAGCAAGACCCCCTACACTGCCCGAACACCACTGCACTGCCCTAAACCCTGAAACATCACCCCCAGCAAGACCCCCTACAATGCCCGAACACCACTGCCCTAAACCCTGAAACACCACCCCCAGCAAGACCCCCTGCACTGCCCGAACACCACTGCACTGCCCTAAACCCTGAAACACCACCCCCAGCACGACCCCCTACACTGCCCGATCACCACTGCTCTGCCCAAAACCCTGAAACACCAGCCCCAGCACGACCCCCTACACTGCCCGAACACCACTGCACTGCCTTAAACCCTGAAACACCAGCCCCAGCACGACCCCCTACACTGCCTGAACACCACTGCACTGCCCTAAACCCTGAAACACCACCCCCAGCACGACCCCCTACACGGCACTAACACCACTGCACTGCCCTAAACCCTGAAACACCAGCCCCAGCACAACCCCGTACACTGCCCGAACACCACTGCACTGCCCTAAACCCTGAAACACCAGCCCCAGCACGACCGCCTACACTGCCCGAAAACCACTGCACTGCCCTAAACCCTGAAACACTCAGCCCCAGCACGACCCCCTACACTGCCCGAACACCACTGCACTGCCCTAAACCCTCAAACACCAGCCCCAGCATGACCCCCTACACTGCCCAAACACCACTACACTGCCCTAAACCCTGAAACACCAGCCCAAGCAAAACCCCCTACACTGCCCGAACACCACTGCACTGCCCTAAACCCTGAAACACCACCCCCAGCAAGACCCCCTACACTGCCCGAACACCACTGCACTAAACCCTGAAACACCACCCCAGCAAGACCACCTACACTGGCCGAACACCACTGCACTGCCCTAAACCCTGAAACACCACCCCTGCACGACCCCTACACTGCCCAAATACCACTGCACTGCCCTAAACCCTGAAACACCACCCCCTGCACAAACCCCTACACTGCCCGAACACCACTGCACTGCCCTAAACCCTGAAACACCACCCCTCAGCACGACACCCTACACTGCTCGAACACCACTGCACTGCCCTAAACCCTGAAACACCACCCCCAGCACGACCCCCTACACTGCCCAAACACCACTGCACTGCCCTAAACCCTGAAACACCACCCCCTGCACGACCCCCTACTCTGCCGGAACACCACTGCATTGCCCTAAACCCTGAAACACCACCCCCAGCACGACCCCCTACACTGCCCGAACACCACTGCACTAAACCCTGAAACACCACCCCCAGCAAGACCACCTACACTGGCCGAACACCACTGCAATGCCCTAAACCCTGAAACACCACCCCTGCACGACCCCTACACTGCCCAAACACCACTGCACTGCCCTAAACCCTGAAACACCACCCCCTGCACCACCCCTACACTGCCCGAACACCACTGCACTGCCCTAAACCCTGAAACACCACCTCCAGCACAACCCCTACACTGCCTGAATACCATTGCTCAGCCCTAAACCCTGAAACACTAGCCCCAGCACGACCCCCTACACTGCCCGAACACCACTGCACTGCCCTAAATCCTGAAACACCACCCCCAGCACGACCCCCTACACTGCCCGAACACCACTGCACTGCCCTAAACCCTGAAACACCAGCCCCAGCAAGACCCCTACACTGCCCGAACACCACTGCACTGCCCTAGACTCTGTAACACCAGCCCCAGCAAGACCCCTACACTGCCCGAACACCACTGCACTGCCCTACACCCTGAAACACCAGCCCCAGCATGACCCCTACACTGCCCGAACACCACTGCACTGCCCTAAACCCTGAAACACCAGCCCCAGCACCACCACCTATACTGCCCAAACACCACTGCACTGCCCTAAACCCTGAAACACCAGCCCCAGCACAACCCCTATACTGCCCGAACACCACTGCACTGCCCTAAACCCTGAAACACCAGCCCCAGCACGACCCCCTACACTGCCCGAACACCACTGTACTGCCCTAAACCCTGAAACACCAGCCGCAGCAGGACCCCCTACACTGCCCAAACACCACTGCACTGCCCTAAACCCTGAAACACCACCCCCTGCACGACCCCCTACACTGCCCGAACACCACTCCACTGCCCTAAACCCTGAAACACCACCCCTGCACCACCCCCTACACTGCCCGAACACCACTGCACTGCCCTAAACCCTGAAACACCACCCCCAGCACGACCCCCTACACTGCCCGAACACCACTGCACTGCCCTAAACCCTGAAACACCACCCCCTGCACGACCCCCCACACTGCCCGAACACCACTGGACTGCCCTAAACCCTGAAACACCACCCCCAGCACGACCCCCTACACTGCCCGAACACCACTGCACTGCCCTAAACCCTGAAACACCACCCCAAGCACGACCCCCTACACTGCCCGAACACTACTGCACTGCCGTAAACCCTGAAACACCATCCCCAGCACGACCCCTACACTGCACGAACACCACTGCACTGCCCTAAACCCTGAAACACCAGCCCCTGCACGACCCCTACACTGCCCGAACACCACTGCACTGCCCTAAACCCTGAAACACCACCCCTAGCAAGACCCCCTACACTGCCCGAACACCACTGCACTGCCCTAAACCCTGAAACATCACTCCCAGCAAGACCCCCTACAATGCCCGAACACCACTGCCCTAAACCCTGAAACACCACCCCCAGCAAGACCCCCTGCACTGCCCGAACACCACTGCACTGCCCTAAACCCTGAAACACCACCCCCAGCATGACCCCCTACACTGCCCGATCACCACTGCTCTGCCCAAAACCCTGAAACACCAGCCCCAGCACGACCCCCTACACTGCCCGAACACCACTGCACTGCCTTAAACCCTGAAACACCATCCCCAGCACGACCCCTACACTGCCTGAACACCACTGCACTGCCCTAAACCCTGAAACACCACCCCCAGCACGACCCCCTACACGGCACTAACACCACTGCACTGCCCTAAACCCTGAAACACCAGCCCCAGTACAACCCCGTACACTGCCCGAACACCACTGCACTGCCCTAAACCCTGAAACACCAGCCCCAGCCCGACCGCCTACACTGCCCGAAAACCACTGCACTGCCCTAAACCCTGAAACACCAGCCCCAGCACGACCCCTACACTGCCCGAACACCACTGCACTGCCCTAAACCCTCAAACACCAGCCCCAGCATGACCCCTACACTGCCCAAACACCACTACACTGCCCTAAACCCTGAAACACCAGCCCCAGCAAGAACCCCTACACTGCCCGAACACCACTGCACTGCCCTAAACCCTGAAACACCACCCCCAGCAAGACCCCCTACACTGCCCGAACACCACTGCACTAAACCCTGAAACACCACCCCCAGCAAGACCACCTACACTGGCCGAACACCACTGCACTGCCCTAAACCCTGAAACACCACCCCCTGCACGACCCCTACACTGCCCAAATACCACTGCACTGCCCTAAACCCTGAAACACCACCCCTGCACGAACCCCTACACTGCCCGAACACCACTGCACTGCCCTAAACCCTGAAACACCACCCCTCAGCACGACACCCTACACTGCTCGAACACCACTGCACTGCCCTAAACCCTGAAACACCACCCCCAGCACGACCCCCTACACTGCCCAAACACCACTGCACTGCCCTAAATCCTGAAATACCACCCCTGCACAACCCCTACTCTGCTGGAACACCACTGCACTGCCCTAAACCCTGAAACACCACCCCCAGCACGACCCCCTACACTGCCCGAACACCACTGCACTAAACCCTGAAACACCACCCCCAGCAAGACCACCTACACTGGCCGAACACCACTGCAATGCCCTAAACCCTGAAACACCACCCCCTGCACGACCCCCTACACTGCCCAAACACCACTGCACTGCCCTAAACCCTGAAACACCACCCCCTGCACCACCCCTACACTGCCCGAACACCACTGCACTGCCCTAAACCCTGAAACACCACCTCCAGCACAACCCCCTACACTGCCTGAACACCATTGCTCAGCCCTAAACCCTGAAGCACTAGCCCCAGCATGACCCCCTACACTGCCCGAACACCACTGCACTGCCCTAAATCCTGAAACACCACCCCCAGCACGACCCCCTACACTGCCCGAACACCACTGCACTGCCCTAAACCCTGAAACACCAGCCCCAGCAAGACCCCTACACTGCCCGAACACCACTGCACTGCCCTAGACTCTGAAACACCAGCCCCAGCAAGACCCCTACACTGCCCGAACACCACTGCACTGCCCTACACCCTGAAACACCAGCCCCAGCATGACCCCTACACTGCCCGAACACCACTGCACTAAACCCTGAAACACCACCCCCAGCAAGACCACCTACACTGGCCGAACACCACTGCACTGCCCTAAACCCTGAAACACCACCCCCTGCACGACCCCCTACACTGCCCAAATACCACTGCCTGCCCTAAACCCTGAAACACCACCCCCTGCACGACCCACTACACTGCCCGAACACTACTGCACTGCCCTAAACCCTGAAACACCATCCCCAGCACGACCCCCTACACTGCACGAACACCACTGCACGGCCCTAAACCCTGAAACACTACCCCCAGCAAGACCCCCTACACTGCCCGAACACCACTGCACTGCCCTAAACCCTGAAACATCATTCCCAGCAAGACCCCCTACACTGCCCGAACACCACTGCCCTAAACCCTGAAACACCACCCCCAGCAAGACCCCCTACACTGCCCGAACACCACTGCACTGCCCTAAACCCTGAAACACCAGCCCCAGCATGACCCCTACACTGCCCGAACACCACTGCACTGCCCTAAACCCTGAAACACCACCCCTGCACGACCCCCAGACTGCCCGAACACCACTGCACTGCCCTAAACCCTGAAACACCACCCCCAGCACGACCCCCTACACTGCCCGAACACCACTGCACTGCCCTAAACCCTGAAACACCACCCCAAGCACGACCCCTACACTGCCTGAACACTACTGCACTGCCGTAAACCCTGAAACTCCATCCCCAGCACGACCCCCTACACTGCACGAACACCACTGCACTGCCCTAAACCCTGAAACACCAGCCCCTGCACGACCCCTACACTGCCCGAACACCACTGCACTGCCCTAAACCCTGAAACACCACCCCTAGCAAGACCCCCTACACTGCCCGAACACCACTGCACTGCCCTAAACCCTGAAACATCACCCCCAGCAAGACCCCTACAATGCCCGAACACCACTGCCCTAAACCCTGAAACACCACCCCCAGCAAGACCCCCTGCACTGCCCGAACACCACTGCACTGCCCTAAACCCTGAAACACCACCCCCAGCACGACCCCCTACACTGCCCGATCACCACTGCTCTGCCCAAAACCCTGAAACACCAGCCCCAGCACGACCCCCTACACTGCCCGAACACCACTGCACTGCCTTAAACCCTGAAACACCAGCCCCAGCACGACCCCCTACACTGCCTGAACACCACTGCACTGCCCTAAACCCTGAAACACCACCCCCAGCACGACCCCCTACACGGCACTAACACCACTGCACTGCCCTAAACCCTGAAACACCAGCCCCAGCACAACCCCGTACACTGCCCGAACACCACTGCACTGCCCTAAACCCTGAAACACCAGCCCCAGCACGACCGCCTACACTGCCCGAAAACCACTGCACTGCCCTAAACCCTGAAACACCAGCCCCAGCACGACCCCTACACTGCCCGAACACCACTGCACTGCCCTAAACCCTCAAACACCAGCCCCAGCATGACCCCCTACACTGCCCAAACACCACTACACTGCCCTAAACCCTGAAACACCAGCCCAAGCAAACCCCTACACTGCCCGAACACCACTGCACTGCCCTAAACCCTGAAACACCACCCCCAGCAAGACCCCCTACACTGCCCGAACACCACTGCACTAAACCCTGAAACACCACCCCCAGCAAGACCACCTACACTGGCCGAACACCACTGCACTGCCCTAAACCCTGAAACACCACCCCCTGCACGACCCCCTACACTGCCCAAATACCACTGCACTGCCCTAAACCCTGAAACACCACCCCCTGCACAAACCCCTACACTGCCCGAACACCACTGCACTGCCCTAAACCCTGAAACACCACCCCTCAGCACGACACCCTACACTGCTCGAACACCACTGCACTGCCCTAAACCCTGAAACACCACCCCCAGCACGACCCCCTACACTGCCCAAACACCACTGCACTGCCCTAAACCCTGAAACACCACCCCCTGCACGACCCCCTACTCTGCCGGAACACCACTGCATTGCCCTAAACCCTGAAACACCACCCCCAGCACGACCCCCTACACTGCCCGAACACCACTGCACTAAACCCTGAAACACCACCCCCAGCAAGACCACCTACACTGGCCGAACACCACTGCAATGCCCTAAACCCTGAAACACCACCCCCTGCACGACCCCCTACACTGCCCAAACACCACTGCACTGCCCTAAACCCTGAAACACCACCCCCTGCACCACCCCTACACTGCCCGAACACCACTGCACTGCCCTAAACCCTGAAACACCACCTCCAGCACAACCCCCTACACTGCCTGAATACCATTGCTCAGCCCTAAACCCTGAAACACTAGCCCCAGCACGACCCCCTACACTGCCCGAACACCACTGCACTGCCCTAAATCCTGAAACACCACCCCCAGCACGACCCCCTACACTGCCCGAACACCAATGCACTGCCCTAAACCCTGAAACACCAGCCCCAGCAAGACCCCTACACTGCCCGAACACCACTGCACTGCCCTAGACTCTGTAACACCAGCCCCAGCAAGACCCCTACACTGCCCGAACACCACTGCACTGCCCTAAACCCTGAAACACCAGCCCCAGCACAACCCCTATACTGCCCGAACACCACTGCACTGCCCTAAACCCTGAAACACCAGCCCCAGCACGACCCCCTACACTGCCCGAACACCACTGTACTGCCCTAAACCCTGAAACACCAGCCGCAGCAGGACCCCTACACTGCCCAAACACCACTGCACTGCCCTAAACCCTGAAACACCACCCCTGCACGACCCCTACACTGCCCGAACACCACTCCACTGCCCTAAACCCTGAAACACCACCCCTGCACCACCCCCTACACTGCCCGAACACCACTGCACTGCCCTAAACCCTGAAACACCACCCCCAGCACGACCCCTACACTGCCCGAACACCACTGCACTGCCCTAAACCCTGAAACACCACCCCCTGCACGACCCCCACACTGCCCGAACACCACTGGACTGCCCTAAACCCTGAAACACCACCCCAGCACGACCCCTACACTGCCCGAACACCACTGCACTGCCCTAAACCCTGAAACACCACCCCAAGCACGACCCCTACACTGCCCGAACACTACTGCACTGCCGTAAACCCTGAAACACCATCCCCAGCACGACCCCTACACTGCACGAACACCACTGCACTGCCCTAAACCCTGAAACACCAGCCCCTGCACGACCCCCTACACTGCCCGAACACCACTGCACTGCCCTAAACCCTGAAACACCACCCCTAGCAAGACCCCCTACACTGCCCGAACACCACTGCACTGCCCTAAACCCTGAAACATCGCCCCCAGCAAGACCCCCTACAATGCCCGAACACCACTGCCCTAAACCCTGAAACACCACCCCCAGCAAGACCCCCTGCACTGCCCGAACACCACTGCACTGCCCTAAACCCTGAAACACCACCCCCAGCACGACCCCCTACACTGCCCGATCACCACTGCTCTGCCCAAAACCCTGAAACACCAGCCCCAGCACGACCCCCTACACTGCCCGAACACCACTGCACTGCCTTAAACCCTGAAACACCATCCCCAGCACGACCCCCTACACTGCCTGAACACCACTGCACTGCCCTAAACCCTGAAACACCACCCCCAGCACGACCCCCTACACGGCACTAACACAACTGCACTGCCCTAAACCCTGAAACACCAGCCCCAGTACAACCCCGTACACTGCCCGAACACCACTGCACTGCCCTAAACCCTGAAACACCAGCCCCAGCCCGACCGCCTACACTGCCCGAAAACCACTGCACTGCCCTAAACCCTGAAACACCAGCCCCAGCACGACCCCCTACACTGCCCGAACACCACTGCACTGCCCTAAACCCTCAAACACCAGCCCCAGCATGACCCCCTACACTGCCCAAACACCACTACACTGCCCTAAACCCTGAAACACCAGCCCCAGCAAGACCCCCTACACTGCCCGAACACCACTGCACTGCCCTAAACCCTGAAACACCACCCCCAGCAAGACCCCCTACACTGCCCGAACACCACTGCACTAAACCCTGAAACACCACCCCCAGCAAGACCACCTACACTGGCCGAACACCACTGCACTGCCCTAAACCCTGAAACACCACCCCCTGCACGACCCCCTACACTGCCCAAATACCACTGCACTGCCCTAAACCCTGAAACACCACCCCTGCACGAACCCCTACACTGCCCGAACACCACTGCACTGCCCTAAACCCTGAAACACCACCCCTCAGCACGACACCCTACACTGCTCGAACACCACTGCACTGCCCTAAACCCTGAAACACCACCCCCAGCACGACCCCTACACTGCCCAAACACCACTGCACTGCCCTAAACCCTGAAATACCACCCCTGCACAACCCCCTACTCTGCTGGAACACCACTGCACTGCCCTAAACCCTGAAACACCACCCCCAGCACGACCCCCTACACTGCCCGAACACCACTGCACTAAACCCTGAAACACCACCCCCAGCAAGACCACCTACACTGGCCGAACACCACTGCAATGCCCTAAACCCTGAAACACCACCCCTGCACGACCCCCTACACTGCCCAAACACCACTGCACTGCCCTAAACCCTGAAACACCACCCCCTGCACCACCCCTACACTGCCCGAACACCACTGCACTGCCCTAAACCCTGAAACACCACCTCCAGCACAACCCCCTACACTGCCAGAACACCATTGCTCAGCCCTAAACCCTGAAACACTAGCCCCAGCACGACCCCCTACACTGCCCGAACACCACTGCACTGCCCTAAATCCTGAAACACCACCCCCAGCACGACCCCCTACACTGCCCGAACACCACTGCACTGCCCTAAACCCTGAAACACCAGCCCCAGCAAGACCCCCTACACTGCCCGAACACCACTGCACTGCCCTAGACTCTGAAACACCAGCCCCAGCAAGACCCCCTACACTGCCCGAACACCACTGCACTGCCCTACACCCTGAAACACCAGCCCCAGCATGACCCCCTACACTGCCCGAACACCACTGCACTAAACCCTGAAACACCACCCCCAGCAAGACCACCTACACTGGCCGAACACCACTGCACTGCCCTAAACCCTGAAACACCACCCCCAGCAAGACCACCTACACTGGCCGAACACCACTGCACTGCCCTAAACCCTGAAACACCACCCCCTGCACGACCCCCTACACTGCCCAAATACCACTGCCTGCCCTAAACCCTGAAACACCACCCCCTGCACGAACCCCTACACTGCCCGAACACCACTGCACTGCCCTAAACCCTGAAACACCACCCCTCAGCACGACACCCTACACTGCTCGAACACCACTGCACTGCCCTAAACCCTGAAACACCACCCCAGCACGACCCCCTACACTGCCCAAACACCACTGCACTGCCCTAAACCCTGAAATACCACCCCCTGCACAACCCCCTACTCTGCCGGAACACCACTGCACTGCCCTAAACCCTGAAACACCACCCCCAGCACGACCCCCTACACTGCCCGAACACCACTGCACTAAACCCTGAAACACCACCCCCAGCAAGACCACCTACACTGGCCGAACACCACTGCAATGCCCTAAACCCTGAAACACCACCCCCTGCACGACCCCCTACACTGCCCAAACACCACTGCACTGCCCTAAACCCTGAAACACCACCCCTGCACCACCCCTACACTGCCCGAACACCACTGCACTGCCCTAAACCCTGAAACACCACCTCCAGCACAACCCCCTACACTGCCTGAATACCATTGCTCAGCCCTAAACCCTGAAACACTAGCCCCAGCACGACCCCCTACACTGCCCGAACACCACTGCACTGCCCTAAATCCTGAAACACCACCCCCAGCACGACCCCCTACACTGCCCGAACACCACTGCACTGCCCTAAACCCTGAAACACCAGCCCCAGCAAGACCCCCTACACTGCCCGAACACCACTGCACTGCCCTAGACTCTGAAACACCAGCCCCAGCAAGACCCCTACACTGCCCGAACACCACTGCACTGCCCTACACCCTGAAACACCAGCCCCAGCATGACCCCCTACACTGCCCGAACACCACTGCACTGCCCTAAACCCTGAAACACCAGCCCCAGCACCACCACCTACACTGCCCGAACACCACTGCACTGCCCTAAACCCTGAAACACCAGCCCCAGCACAACCCCCTATACTGCCCGAACACCACTGCACTGCCCTAAACCCTGAAACACCAGCCCCAGCACGACTCCCTACACTGCCCGAACACCACTGTACTGCCCTAAACCCTGAAACACCAGCCGCAGCAGGACCCCTACACTGCCCAAACACCACTGCACTGCCCTAAACCCTGAAACACCACCCCTGCACGACCCCCTACACTGCCCGAACACCACTCCACTGCCCTAAACCCTGAAACACCACCCCTGCACCACCCCCTACACTGCCCGAACACCACTGCACTGCCCTAAACCCTGAAACACCACCCCCTGCACCGCCCCTACACTGCCCGAACACCACTGCACTGCCCTAAACCCTGAAACACCACCCCCAGCACGACCCCTTTACTGCTCGAACACCACTCCACTGCCCCAAACCCTGAAACACCACCCCCACACGACCCCCTACACTGCCCAAACACCACTGCCCTAAACCCTGAAACACCACCCCCTGCACGACCCCCTACACTGCCCGAACACCACAGCACTGCCCTAAACCCTGAAACACCACCCCTGCACGACCCCTACACTGCTCGAACACCACTGCACTGCCCTAAATCCTGAAACACGACCCCCTACACTACCCGAACACGCCTGCACTGCCCTAAACCCTCAAACACTCCCCCCAGCACGATCCCCTACACTACCCGAACACCACTGCACTGCCCTAAATCCTAAAACACTCCCCCAGCACGACCCCCTACACTACCCGAACACCACTGCACTGCCCTAAACCCTAAAACACTCCCCAGCACGACCCCCTACACTACCCAAACACCACTGCACTGCCCTAAACCCTAAAACACTACCCCGCATGCCCCCTACACTACCCAAACACCAATGCACTACCATAATCCCTAAAACACTACCCCCGCACGACCCCTACACTACCCAAAGACCACTGCACTACCCTAAACCACTACCCCCGCACGACTCCCTACACTACCCAAACACCACTGCACTACCCTAAACCCTAAAACACTACCCCTACACTACACAAACACCACTGCACTACCCTAAACCCTAAAAAACTACCCCCAGCACGAACCCCTACACTAACCAAACACCACTGCACTACCCTAAACCCTAAAACACTACCCCCAGCAGTACCCCAACACTACCCAAACACCACTGCACTACCCTAAACCCTAAAACACTACCCCCAGCACGACCCCCTACACTACCCAAACACCACTGCACTAACCTAAATCCTAAAACACTACCCCCAGCACGACCCCCTTTACTGCTCGAACACCACTCCACTGCCCCAAACCCTGAAACACCACCCCCACACGACCCCCTACACTGCCGAACACCACTGCCCTAAACCCTGAAACACCACCCCCTGCACGACCCCCTACACTGCCCGAACACCACAGCACTGCCCTAAACCCTGAAACACCACCCCTGCACGACCCCTACACTGCTCGAACACCACTGCACTGCCCTAAATCCTGAAACACGACCCCTACACTACCCGAACACGCCTGCACTGCCCTAAACCCTCAAACACTCCCCCAGCACGATCCCCTACACTACCCGAACACCACTGAACTGCCCTAAATCCTAAAACACTCCCCCAGCACGACCCCCTACACTACCCGAACACCACTGCACTGCCCTAAACCCTAAAACACTCCCCCAGCACGACCCCCTACACTACCCAAACACCACTGCACTGCCCTAAACCCTAAAACACTACCCCCGCATGCCCCCTACACTACCCAAACACCAATGCACTACCCTAATCCCTAAAACACTACCCCCGCACGACCCCCTACACTACCCAAAGACCACTGCACTACCCTAAACCACCACCCCCGCACGACTCCCTACACTACCCAAAGACCACTGCACTACCCTAAACCCTAAAACACGACCTCCTACACTACACAAACACCACTGCACTACCCTAAACCCTAAAACACTACCCCCAGCACGAACCCCTACACTACCCAAACACCACTGCACTACCCTAAACCCTAAAACACTACCCCCAGCAGTACCTCCTACACTACACAAACACCACTGCACTACCCTAAACCCTAAAACACTACCACCAGCAGTACCCCCTACACTACCCAAACACCATTGCACTACCCTAAACCCTAAAACACTACCCCCAGCAGTACCTCGTACACTAACCAAACACCACTGCACTACCCTAAATCACTACCCCATCACGACCCCCTACACTACCCAAACACCACTGCACTACCCTAAACCCTAAAACACTACCCCCAGCACGACCCCCTACACTACCCGAACACCACTGCACTACCCTAAACCCTAACACGCTCCCCCCAGCACGACTCCCTACACTACCCAAACACCACTGCACTACCCTAAACCCTAAATCTACCCCCAGCATGACCCCCTACACTACACAAACACCACTGCACTACCCTAAACCCTAAAACACTACCCCCAGCACGACCCTCTTCACTACCTAAACACAACTGCACAATTTGTTACAGGCGTTGCAACGCAGGCCTGTGGTGCTTACTGGAAGTACCTGGTGGGCTAGTTGGGCCCCAGGGACCCTCAGGATTCAAGGTGACCTAACCCCCCAACTTAAAACGCTCCACGGGGCGCGTTTGCACAGTGGTGAAGGGAGGGGGCGGTGCCTCAGGTGACATGTGCGCAAACACGCCCTGTGGTGCGTTTTAAGTTGGGGAATTAATTCCCTTTGAATTCTGAGGGACCCTGGGGGCCAACTAGCCCACCAGGTACCTTCAGTAAGCACAACAGAGTTGTGTTGCAGAGAGGTGAAAAAAGGTGCGTGGCCTCGGAACGCCTCTCTGCAACTCAGCTCTGTGGTCCTAACTGTAGGTACCTGGGGGGCTAGTTGGGCCCCAGGGACCCTCAGGATTCAAGGGGACTTAATCCCGCAACTTAAAATGCACCACGGGGCGCGTGTCACCTCAGGCCCCCCCTCCCTTCACCACTGTGCAAACGCGCCCTGTAGCGCGTTTTAAGAGGTAGTTTTAATCCCCCTGCCCTATTATGTACTAGGGACTTGCAGAGGAGGTCATGCTAATCACAGGGGTACCCCAACGCATAGTGTTCCCTAGTGTATGTAGGTGTTTTCACTGTATTCTAAGTGTCTTTTAGCATATCACTGGCTCTGGTTAGTCAGAGTCAGTTACCACCAGTACCCATCTGAAAAAGTTGTGGGCACAGGATGATTTTGCAACAAGGCCTCTTTCTGCTCCTCTGTTGGTTCTTTCTGCACATCTTTTGCTTCTTTCTGTGCGTTTTTTCTTCTTTCTTCACATGTCCTACCTCTGTAGGCATAGTTAGAAACTAGCATTTAAAAAACCTTTGAAATTCACTTAAAAAATCGTAGGTTTCAGGCACATTATAGTTAGAAATTAGCATTTAAAAAACCTTTGAAATTCAGTGAAAAAACCATAGGTTTCATACACGTTATAGTTAGAAATTAGCATTTAAAAAACCTTTGAAATTCACTGAAAAAACCATAGGTTTTAGGGACAGTTATAGATAGTTGGACATTTCACTCGTACAAAACCATAGAAATTCCCCCGTTATAGTTAGTTCAGCTAACTATAACTCGTGCCCGCAATGCACTGCTGATGACGTCACATATTACATCACTCATGACATGGTCAGTGACATCACTGATGACATCACTGATGACATCTCAAATGACATCACCGATGACATCATCCATGTGATAATTTCATGCATCTTCTCACACCCTAATATAACTTTTGATACACCCACTCTAAATTACAGACTGCCATTCTCAAAACCATAGACACTCCAACACCAAAAACTACATACCCACTCACTGATTCTTAGGTCTACACACACATCCACTCACTCACCCGTACAGTCACTCATACTTACAGTCACTCAGTACAGGACTATCATATGCACTCATACACCTATATAAACACTCACACACCGCCACTCATCCATAGAGGTACTCACACACCTAGTCAGTCATGCAAAAAATTAATCACACACCCATTTACTCACCTATACAGTTATACACACACCAGCTCACTTACTCATACAAATACTAGCACATTCTTACGCTCTTATACAATAACTGATACAAGCACACACGCATCCATACAGCCACTCTCACTATCACATACTCTCACTTATAGCCATTTAAATACTCTAACACACATATATACTGCCTTTTACATATGTAGTTACTCGCACATGTACCACTGAGATATACATTCACTCACTAACACACCCATACACACACTCACCCACCCAAGCAGTCCATCACAGATGCACTCTTGAAATCATGCACCCAGTGAATCACCCACTCACACATCTATGTACAGAGTCACACACACCCCACCTACACAAACACTCAGGCAGCCATACAGATACTCAGAGAACCAATCAATAACCCATATAGACACTCATGTAGCTATTCGCAAATCCATGCATCCACTTACACACCAACAAACAGACGGATACAGACATTCACACAGTTTAGTCACTAACCCATGCATTCAGTAAGATACGTTTAATCACTCACTTGTAGAGTCAGTCACTCACGTACTAAATCATCCATTTAGACACTTATACACCCACTCATTCTTCAATACGCCTTTCCCTATATATATTAAACATATTTAAACTTTACAGAAACACACAGTCACTGGATGATGTCATCAGTGATGTCATCAGTGATGTCATTTGAGATGTCATCAGTGATGTCATCAGTGATGTCACTGACCATGTCATGAGTGATGTAATATGTGACGTCATCAGCAGTGCATTGTGGGCGCGAGTTATAGTTAGCTGAACTAACTATAACGGGGGAATTTCTATGGTTTTGTACGAGTGAAATGTCCAACTAACTATAACTGTCCCTAAAACCTATGGTTTTTTCAGTGAATATATATATATATATATATATATATATATATATATAGTGTGCAAATTAGTACATATAATAGGCAACCCAGAAAATAGTGATTGAGCGTCATCAGGCCTTTCTTTCTGTAACTATTTAGAAACTTACTGGGTCTTGTAGAGTGAGTTCCCTGGATTATCATGACGGTAAAGTTCCTAAGCAAATAACAAGAAATTTCTACCTTGATTTAGAGGTTTAATCTTGATAAGCATAGTCTTATAGCAAGACAATCTATTATTAGGGGTGTGAAATTTTTTTTTACACAAGTGTAACATAACGAGAACCCAAGTACTGGGCTATGTATATTGCACATAATGTTTGTTTTCTTTATGCTTGTGCTGATTGCTTAATGAACACTTGTGGAACACTTGGTTTGAACAGAAAACATGTTGTGGGGACTTTTAAACTGGACTGGATGTGGTGGAATGCGATGCACCAACAACGTTGACTGTGTGACTTTAAGACTTGCATCCCCAATACATAAAGCTGTTATCTTGCAGGTCTTTCTTACGTTTGGGTATACATCATGTCCAATTTTCATGCTGATAACCCCCATGCATAATTTGCATTACACCTGTAATTCTCATGATGACTAATTCTTATCATCATCATAGTAAACTTTATTTGATCTATAAAAATGGACCATAAAAGTACAATAAAAAGGAAAACATTACTGTACAATAAATAAACAACAGTATATTTTCCAGTGCATTATAAAAATGGTTCATAAAAAGGCAATATCACGTTTTAACAGCATACCCTTGTCTATGACAGCCTAGTATTAGTTTTACATTTTGAGCTGAAATCAAAAGGAAAGGAGGAGGGCAAAAACCTCGACCAGGGGTCTGCTATGCGATCCCACCTGCCTGTGTTTCTCTTACAATTATCAAAATGCATTTAAAAACTTTGTACGGTGAATTAAAATAGTGATGAGACGGGCTATGACCATAAGAGTCAAGAGGGGAATAAGGTAAGTTCTAACCACCATTAATCACAACTGGATCTGAGCCTTAAAAAATGAGAACATGTAATACTGAATTGCTGGAAAGCATTTGTAGAAAAATCAAAGCAGGTCTGACCTGCCTAAAATTTGCCTTTTTTAAAATGCGGATAAGGTAGGACTTTCTTGGTACCGCATAAAAACTGCAAAACGTTAAAAAGTGCATCATGTCCTGTGGAGACTTCCAGTCACAGCCACAGTGAGAAAGACTCTTGCCCATGCGCGCCCCATATGGGTGTACCAGAAGATAATGAAAAAGGTCCAAGCAATGCGGGGTCAGTTAAAATCAATTGTGGCTGCTTTTAAGCCATAAAAGGTAAGGCTCGGTCAATGACAATACTTCTTATCATTAATTGTAAAATAACTACATAATTATGTGTACTGCGGGCTTGTACTAGCCTTTAACATACCTGGGTTTGTATTATTGTTATTGCTATTCTTATAAGTTGTGTGAGAGACTCTGAAACATGTTCCAACATTACTTACCCGGAGAAGATTAAAATGCACATATCTAAACAGAAACAAAGGGGTATAGCGTGCAAGATCTCGACCCAAATTAGCATGTGCAGTAAGGGATCAGATCCATTTTCCCCTGTGGCTGTAATACCAGAATATTAATTAGAATATTGTGCTGTGAAGATGTAATTTACATGATGTGCCTGTAGCACAGCCTTTTTCTTCCCTCGCTTTAGCTTCCCTACCACCTACCTTTCCCTCTCCCCTCTCACTCTTTTGCCTTAATTCTTGTTCCATTGGTGCCGTCAACTCTATTACAACAGTGTTCACAAAGCGGACTTAATACGCAAGCTGTTCCTTTGTTTAACACACTCTCTATTATGTTGGATTAGTCAAATAAAAGTATTTGAACAAAATAAAGAATATTATCTGACATAAATATTGTGTCCCTCGATATCATCTGTAAAATTATCCCCCTACTGGAGTTAATATTAGAAAATATCCATCGAATGGCGAGCCGTTTTAGTAAACAATATTTAGAACATGATGTTTATGTTCGACCATGTTTCTGCATTCTGACACACAGTCAAGCATGGCACCCGAATATCTTTGCCAGAGTACCGTCTTACATAAATGTTGTGTCCTACACATCGTTTGCAAAAATATCACGACATGGAATTCATAACAATGCACTCAATGGTTGATATTTTTGTCAATGATTATTTGGGACACAATATTTATGTCAGAGGATCATTCTTCAAACCACATTCTGAACACACAACTATTTTTTTTAAAAGAGTGCACAGATTTTGCTTAATTCTAGTGATATATATTGTTCAGATTAGTACTAACATTTCTAACCAAGTGCACACACCGTTTGTTTCTTTTATAAAATCCAATGCATTCGGCATTGACTTTGAGACATTACGAGATGCTTTTGTAAGTTTTAAAATTGTGACAACATGAAACCTATCATTGACGCATAGGATGATTAATCGGTCTCTGTTTTTAATGATCTACTTTGGCAGATTGAAGACTGCTGGTCAGTTAATTATAACTGCCTATCTGAAGCAGGGTGCTCTCTGCAGTTGACATGTTACCCCCAATTTAAAAGATCTATGTGTAGACATACCTCGTATCCTCCAACCTATCACAACGTTTTCTTGTATGGGTAAAATCATGTAGAGTGTGGTGACTTCTCAGTTCAACAAATATGTGTCTGATCACATCCTGAGGTAAACTGACAAGTGGTTTTCATGCTAGGCGACAGTACCAGGATTCCGATTTTCCAGAATATTGTTGTTTGCTTGCTGTTGGCTTGGTTATTTTCAATTCATTGGACAGAATTTAACACATTTCTTTTCAATTTCATATTGTTTCATATGATCTTTACTTCTATAATCATTTTCTGAGGTTCTAACAGAGGGGTGACTCATTGCCTGTCACGTTGCCATTTCATATTCACCATTAGTGATTCCTGATCAGTAGCTTAGCCAATATGTCATGGGCCATGTTGCAAGGAATAAAATGGGGCCCTTGGCTGCTTTTTGAATGAAAAATGACAACAGTAATCAGTGTTCTGTGGGCTCTTCATGCATGTGTGTCTTGGTGCCACTGCACCAGCTGCACCAATGGAGGATTCTTCCTTGGCCCTGATACCCATTAAGTTTCTGTCTGTATATGGAAATGGGCAGTTATCGAATTGCATTGCCCAGTTCACCAGAATGTTGACAGGGATGCACCTGTTCCCACAAGAAACATCTGTCTAGGATGTATTACACCCAAAACACTTTTTAGAACAGTGACATAATAAAGCCTACGGAAATGGTCCCTGCCCTCCAGATCAGAACTAAAGTGCAGGTGAGGTGAGTCCTTCATACCACTGGGTTCTGGTGCCAGCACACCGGCTGCACTAATGATAGCTACGCCCCTGGTCTAGGACAGACTGAGGAGCAAATGGCAAAGGATCAAAACAACCAAAACTGAGTTCGTTCTATACTCCTGCAAAAACTGTAAACTATCATTATTGGAGCTAGTGTATATATTTCCACTGTATGTCAGCATACTCTGGTCAAAGTATTGAGCTAAAGATGCATTATAACCCTAATATCAACTACCAAATATGATCAAGATAAGTAAAATTACTATTATTAACTTCATCATGATGATATTTTCTGATATGCAAACACAAGGAGATTATGGACGGAGCTCTGAAAATTTTCAGACACTCACCCCCAGTCACAGATCTAGGTTGAATTCATCATCGTTCTTTAGCTCACTTTGCCACCCCAGTTCAGACCCAGCTATATGAAAATCAGTCTTGACCCTGCTCCTTATGGGAACAATCCAGCCCAAACTGCCAAGCCAGGTCTTCCCTGGACCGGAAACAAGCATCATGGGACCGGTTTCGAGGTAACACCCCTCATCAGCCAGGCTAGCTTGAATCCAATGGCAGAGTGAGCAAGGGACCCACGTCTGGGCATACCCTGCCAGTTTTCTAATATGGTCACAAAATATCTGTATGTCGAGACCTTTACTGCAATATTGTGGTACTGCACCATCCGGACATCACTATGAAACTCACTCTTTGTTGGCCTTTCAAGATATTCCTTAGTTCCCCTATGGGCAGTACTGAAGGCAGGATATTCAACCGCATAATGCTCGTGCTTTGTTATTTTCACTGGCTTCCAGATACTGCTCATATCTCTTTGGAGTAATTACCCAGTCCCATATGATAAAGTAACAATTTATTCATATATGTCCAGGTGAGAAACGGAGGTTCTCTTGAGAACCAGGACACTACAGAGAAGACATGTGTAAGGGCTGAAAACTCCCACAGTTTCTAGAGTTTTTAAATCAAAACAAACCTACCCAATATCAAAGAGTAATAGCACTACCTGGATCAGGGCCGGACTGGGAACAGAAACCAGCACTGGCAATTCAGTTCGACCGGCCCCGGGTGGGGGGGGGGGCAACATGAGTGCTAGTGAGAAGCACTGCTGCTGTTTTTGTTACAGTGGGCCAATATTGCAGCACTGCTACAAAACCGTCCCCAGTAACAAAAACGGCCCCCACCACTCAAAAACAGGCCCCCACCCTTCCAGCCCACTGGGAAAACGCCCGGTGCCTGCTACGGCCAGGCCTACCCTGGCCTGGATTACACACACATCAGGGCTCAGAGTCACCTCATCACATATAAAGTTTAGGAGAGGCTTGAAAACAATTATTTAGGCATTCCTTTGATCTTGCGAAGGAGACTGTTTCTGTTAAACACAATTTGAAATGTGACTTTCTCTATATTATTACATTATTGAATTTGTATTGTTCAGGACCACTAGAGTGATGTGACTGTGTGACTGTGACTTTTTCGCATTATTATGGATTAGCAGCATTTGCCATATAATCCATCACTTGTTCTGTAATCTACAGATTTTTTTAAAAACAAAAATTGTTTCGAGCTTAAACGGATCAAAGGTTACTAAAATCACAACATATGTTGGTGTGCAGTGAAATGCCCTATGCAACAGTTGACCCATCACCTTTCAGTTACTTTTTACTGTATTTGGATGTTAAACTGGGGACAGGATGTGGCCTAACGGCTAGGGCGGTCAATCTCACATCTGGGGAACCGGGTTCAAGTCCCGGCAATGACATTCAACATCCTGTGATTCTGGGCAAATCACTTAATCTCCCCATGTCTAACAAAAATGAACGTGTCCTTGTGTAATGCATCTGGTGCTCATGTAAAGCAAGTTTGCGCTATATAAAACTCCGGAAACAAAATCCTGATAATAATAAGATGAAACCTTTGACCAGGCAGTCTTAACATGTAAAAAACTACACAATTGTGAAGTATTACTATCACAAATTGTGCCTCATTACGTAGTATAATTTGGCTTTTCTTGCTGCATAATTTAGTCAATCCTGCCACATAATTTGGTCCTCCCATGCCACATAATTCCTGTGACCCTGGTTAATTATTTTAATACACAATGTTCTGCGTGGTTTATGCTTTATTAAAATTTTAATTAAAATGCACATTATAACACCATAATTCCACTTGTTGCTTTGATTTTACAATGACCAAAATCTCCAAATGCCTGTCCATTCTGCACTCTCTGGACTACATCCCTCAATAGTCTACTAATTTGCTGCAACATTAGAGTGCAGTCTGGCCCTACAAGGAGGTTGTGGAGGGAGAGAGAGAAAGAGTGAGCTTCTCAGTAATTTGGGGTTTTAGCACTGGTGTGTTCTAGTTGTGCTGTAGGTGGCACCACTGTAGATATGTCCACTTGGAGGGTTGAAATCTTTTACATCTTGCTACAGCACTACTTGCACACCTTACTTTTTGCACCCCTTGATGCCCTGAGCCCGTGGTGTTTATCTTAGTCTTTCATTATGACTGGTCTGTAAAAATCTCCATTATTTCTCTCCCCTAGATTTGGCATTAGCACATGCCCTATTAAATTTGGCAGGGAGGAAGTAATAGGGATATTGAGTTTTTGAGATTATCATGCGGAAATCAAATTTACCATACCTGTTTTCCCCCAACATGTCACCGAGAGACTTTGTTTGCCTGAAACAAATGAATTCTCCAGGAGGAATCCCTCTCACCAGCGGTGTTTCAACTGAATTCATCATTGCAATGAGACCTGTGACTGCCACAATCAGGCCTGTCAGAATTAAGAGACCATTTGTAATGAAGTTCTAAATCCTATGTGGATATTTCCTTGTTTCTGTGAGCACATCAGGTGAAAACCCTAAGTAGGTTAAGTCCTATATGTCATCTATCTGAGATAAATATACTGCTATTTAATGCAGCACTGTGAATTACTAGAAATATATCTGTTCATCCTTTGGTGATGCTAATGGTTTCTTCCTCCTAGTGGCGTGGGTGGATGGTCAAGCGGGAGGATGACCTCGCTTCTCATAAGCAACATACTCATTTTTGATACACCAGGAAGAAGACAAGCGCTCAGGAGATCAGCTTCCCCCGCTTTTATTTCCTGTTCCAATGCGTTTTGAATCTCACAGAAGCCTTTGTCAAGAAAAGAGAGAGTCATCAACTTTTGAAATAAATACTTCTTCCATAATGGGAGTAGACGATGGATTTCTGCTTTTTGTTTCCATTTTCATAAGTGAATTGAAACAAAATGTAGCACATGAATTTATTCCCCGTTCAATGAGATTATTTATATGAAAATAGAAACGTTTTATGGAAAAATGGAAACAAAAAATAGAAATAAAGACGAGGTCCCAAAAGTGTGACTTCCCATGTTAATTACGATAGAAAGTTTTGCTTTTCAATACCTTAAAAATGGCTGAATGGAATTGCACCACATTTCGCAAAAATTTTAAAACTTTACTCTGAAAGTGTGCTTTTTGTAATGTGGAATAAATCTATTGAGCCATTTTTGAGTGATTAGCATTTGAATAGGGGCTTAGGTTGGAAATGAAAGGTTAATGCTCAAAGAGAGTTAGGTATATCTGCATGTTTAGTCTCATCAGTGATGTCATCGATAATGTCATTTAACATGTTATAAGTGATGTAATATGCGAGGTCGTAAGCAGTGCTTGAATGGTGTGCAAGTTCTAGTAAATTCTCTAAACTATAACTGGTGAAGTTTACGTTTTAAAACATAAGTTGTCCTCGCCATTTAACACCTAACTTTTCCATCACATATCATCATAACGCCTGCCATGATCCAGCAATTCATATGTGTGTGTTTTATTTTAAAATAACCAGCGCACAGTCAGACATACTGTTTTATGATTGCTAGTCATCGGGAAGCTATCTTCTCCTGCAGTGTTGTCTTCCCAAAGACAGATTGAGGTAATCAGTTAGAGGCGCTAACTCTCACCTCTGGCTGAGCATCCAATTTCCGCAGGTAAACCACAGCGAAGAAATTATCCCTTCAGACTATCAGGGAAAACTGAAGAGTGTCTGTTGAAATGTGTGACAGGAACAAGAACGAGATGAACAGATATATGCCTTACCAAAATCAGTTCATACAATGTGTATACAAAGTGAAACCTTTTATTTGAGGAGCTAATAAATATAAACATTCAATTGTACAGTCATTTTTAGATCGAGAGGCCCATTCAGCATTTATCATAGGTTTGAAAGGCAAATTCTAATTGCTTTTTATTTTATTGACTTTCCTCTCGTTTCTCAAGTTGCAACTATTTTGCAAATATTTCTCGTATAGCATTATGGTACTTCCTGTCTCATATTTTTCCCTCAAACATTTCCTTTCGTCCAGTTCCTGACCTACACTTCACTTTTCTCTAGGGAGCATACTTATGAAAATTGTGAAACAGGGCAGTGCAGCAAGTCACCTTGCTGCACTGCCCTGTATCACAGGGAAAGGGGTGGGACTGTGCCGTGTTTATCCCATATAGAGCTTTCCTGTCCTCTTCCCTTGCGCTGGTGCTGTTTTGGCAGACTAGCGTCAATGCAGGCACCCTTGCACCAGGATGCAAGGGTGCCTGTGTTGTAGGCAGGATTGTTTTTGTGAAGGAAAGGGCACTGACTTGCACAAAAACAATCCTGAGAGGCTTTTTCCTTTTTCTACATAGAAGGAAGGAAAAAAAGAGGAGAAATAAAGACATTTCTCCTTGTTACGCCTCGCCTGGGAAGGCGTATCTTTTCGGCGCATTCCATGGTTTGCCAGGTTTGGTAAATCTGGGAATGCGTCAAAAACCATCGGAGTTGCCTGGGAACACCCACGCAATGCCCATGGAACACCTCCCTGGTGCAGAGCAATACGAGGCAATGATTTGAGCTGCATTGCATTACTCCATATTTTTTAAGCCATTCAAAGCCGCACAAAGTGGCTTAAAAAATATGACTTAAGGTTTGCGTTGCTCTTGCACCATGTTGCGTGGTGCAAGAGCGACACAAACCACGTCATAAATATGGCCGCAAGCTCCTCAGAGGAATGCAGCACATGTCTGTTTGCTAGTTTTTGTGCGGTTCTGTCTTGATAAATAGCAGGTGTACTATCAGCAACTCGACTATGGAATATTCAATTTGGAGGCACTACAAAAAATGTCTTGAAAGAAGTAATAAAATCTGTGGTGTTGAACAGGGTCTGAATGCGATAGAAAATAGGCATGGGCACCCAAATAAAAGTATGGGATATCCGTCACCATTGTGATGGAGCAACCAGTCCGCCAATATCTAAATCAGGCCCTATGCCTTCTGATAGTATTTTCACAGTATTGTTTAAATATTGACTGTTCTCAAGAGCTTACCAAATGTATAGAAGACTCACTTGAATGTCATTAAACCCTTTGTGAAAAAGTGCTTTATGAATGTTATTAACTTAATATGATCGGTGCAAACCTTTGTTTTGCCCAATATGAGTTATACAGCCCGGATGCACATTACCCAATCATCCTCTTAAGTTTTAACATGGGCGATCATTCTGCCACAATTCACTATGGATATTGTAAGGTGAAGTCTTAATCCTTCAATGGAGAATGTACTTCATTAAAAACATGTGAAATTATTTTGAAGCATTTTTATGACAATGAAGCAGCCACTTTGACAGTTCTGAAAAGTTAACTTTCTTCTTTTTCCACCTAGTACATACAGATGTGAACTGTGGCAGTAAACATTCACATCATTACCAATGTCTTGACAGTTCCCACAAGAGATCACATCTGATTGATGAAAGGCAATATCATTCTTATGGACATTCATTCCTAACTGTTCCACTTTGAATGGCAATTGGTTTGACAACTCATGCAGCGGTTCTCATGCTTCTTATGTGAGGACTTCAAAATGTAGATAAAAAATGTCTTTGAACTCACAATATAAGTCAACATACAACTATGATTTCTATGTATTTAGATGTATGGTTCATTTAGAGTTATTTAAACAAGGCATTCTGCTCCTCAGTAAAAAAAAATGCATTATTTGAAATATTATATATGCAACATTCTATACAAAACTATTATATTATTATATATAACTGTTATGATCATATGTGTTGAATGTTCTTCTTTATCTTCCATTTATTATTTTTTACTATATACTTTATGAAATGGAAGGCCAGTAGATCATAACAAAAATATCACTCTTCTAAACTTATTTTCTAAAGATAATTCCAAATAGGTTGAGCATTTTATTAACTATGATAATGATTTGTGCAATTTCACTTTAGATCAATGGTCTGCCTCTATTTTAAAACTGACTAATAATATGGCCTGTTTCAAGGCCAGTTTCAACTGGACAATAAAAAAGATCTATGAGAAATTGGGTTGTTGGGTTAAGTGGGGGTGAAACTCTAGTCAAGCAACGGCCACAATCCTTGTCAGGGTGAACCACAAAACATCACTAATTTAACCTGTGCTTAACCCTCTTGTAGCTTAACACAAAAGCAGTCAGGCTTAACTTAGAGGCAATGTGTAAGTTGTCATGCAGCACATGAACAGTAATAAAGTGAAAACAGAGCACATGAAAAATTCCACACTAATTTAGAAATATATAGTACATTTTAATAAATTACTGAACACTAAAATGACAAAAATCCAATCTATACAACCAGAGTTTTGAGTTTTTAAAGTTTAAATCTAAAATAGTGCTTACCGGATCAAAGTACCAACAGCGGATATCTAGTAATGTGAGACTGGGGCAAAGTCGAAAGTTATGGCCAACTACAATTGAGCGAGGGTTGGATCCAGGGAGCGGATTGGACCCGGTCTCCGCTTACCTTCAGACTTAGAAGAATTTTAGAAGAAAAAAGTATAAGAAAGTAAAGTTCAGTGTGGCAAGGCAGCCAGCAGTCTCTGAGGATGAGATGTCATCATCGGGGAGCTTGTGGACAAAGTAGCAGTGAAGATTTCTGTGCTCAGACTTAGTTTCCTTTATAGAAGTCAAAAATCTCCAGCAGAACGAAGTTTTCGGCTATAACTGACGTGGGCTCCACGAGGCAGGATACCCCTCCTGTGAAGAGCCGCTGAATAGGATTTGCTGCTATGGGAAAGAACATTGAGGGAGCTGCAGCAAGGTCAGGCCGACCAGTCGGCCAGTGATCCACTTTGGGCAGATAGGCGAACAGGTAGGTCTTGGTCTCCTCTGAGATCTTAGGGAACTTTTTAGCAAAAGAGTTTCTAAGACCCAATGTTTGGATTTCGGCTATCTGGGCACCTTTAGCATCACTTTCAAGGGTCCAGGACTAGAAGGGCACCACTTAGAGGGTCCAGACTCACTCAATCTGGGTCCAGGTGCGGGTTCAAGGTGGTTGGAGACTTTTATTTCCCAAAGACTCTAATCAGGAGGTCCGCCAACTAGCCCTTGCAGCCACTTTGAAGACTTGGGTTCAAACAAAAGTGCAGGTCTCAAGCTGCAGCGTAGTCCTCTCAGGGCACAGGGCAGGCGTCAGACAGCAAAGCTGTCATCTTGGAACAGCAGGGCAGGCTTCTGAGGTACACTGCAAGCCATAGGCAGAAGGGTAGTCCTATGAGAGTCTTTCCGCAGGTCCAGAGTGAATCTGAGAGCCCTATTTTTATACCTGTTCCCCCTTTGAAGTAGAAGAAACATCTGGAGTTTCCCCTCCACAGAAGGGTCTGGAATTTCCTACCTCCCTGCCCAGGTTAAAGTCCACCTGCAGTCATAATAGGAGTGACATGTAATACAAAAGCAGTTTTAGGTCTGGCAAGGGGTTCATTTTTCCAGGTCAAATTTGCAGTTTAAAACTTCACACAGACTGCAATAGCAGGCCTGGGGTATGTTTTAAGGGGGTTCTTAGAAACTGAGATTTCTGGTTGGCAGAGTAAACAGGAAACAGCAGCCACAATCCTAGTCAGGGTAAGTCAGATACACGACCTGAATTTACCTGTGTTCACCCTCCGGTAGCTTGGCACAGAACAGTCAGGCTTAACTTAAGAGGCAATGTGTAAAGTATTTGTGCAACACTTAAATTACAGTAACACAGTGAAAACACAACATAAGATTCCACATCAGTTTCGAAAAAAATAGAGGATATTTATCTGAGTAAAACAAGACCAAAATGAAAAAAATCCAATGCAGAAACAGTGCTTAGAAGTCACTAGTGGTCAAAGGGTTAATTGAGGTCATGAGGAACCAGTACAATTCAAAGTTCAGGCCGACCGCAATGGAGGGCAGTCCGGCTACAGAACCCATGCAGGGTCCACTGAAAAATTACCAAAGGAAAGACGTTGAGAAGACAATGCGTCGGATCCAATTCACGCAGTCAGGACACTGCACCGTCATCGAGCCTTGCAAATGGTGTTGAAGGATCGGGGCTGAGTCATTGTCGAGCTGCATAGGGATGACCTCAGATCGGCACTGCGTCATAGCCGAGCCGAGCAGTCAGGATCTGCGTCATCGTCGATTCAGCACTGTGTTGGGGTTGAAGAGTGATGGTCGATCTTTCTCATGCAGTCGGGTCGATGCACTGGTTTTTTCAGGAAAACAGCTGCAAAAGCCACTTCTGAGGCCCAGGACTGGAGGGGTGCCTCAGACAAGCGTAGGACACACAGATGGCAGAGTCCAGTAGCCATAGCAGAGTTGAATGAAGTCTTTTGTGTCCCTGAGACTTCAGAAACAGGAGGCAAGCCAGCATGCCAGCAAGCAATTGGAGAATCTTTGGTTCAAGGATGTAGAGAGCGGGTCCAGTCCCTCTCACTCCCAGGCAAGAATCAGCAGGCAGCAGGCCAACACAGCAGAGCAAGTAGCAAAGTGGCAGTCCCTCCTACAGCTCATCAGCTCTTCTAGGCATAATAACCTTGGTTCCAGAAAGTTCTGATTTGGTGGTATCAGGGGTCCAGATCTTATACCCAAATGTGCTTTGAAGTGGAGGAGACATCAAAGAGGACTTTGAAGATCACAAGGTCCCTGCCTTTCCTACCCTGGTTCCAGACACACTACAGGGAGCATGCAACCCTTTGTGTGGGCACAGGCACAACCCTATTCAGGTCCAGGTGTCAGCTCCTCCCTCCAAATCTTCCTCATGAAGGCCTATCAGCCTGGTGATGGGCCATCAGAAAGCAAATGTCACACCCCAGCTCCCTTTGTGTGACTGTCTAGAGGGAATGCACAAAGCCCAGTTGTCACCCAACCCAAATGTGTATTCAGAGACAGGCATAGGCACAGAATGGTTAAAGCAAAATAATGCCATCTTTCTAAAGGTGGCATTTTCAGACCTACAGTTCAAAATCCGACTTCATCATATGTTGTGATTTTAAATTGTGAGTCCAGAGAAACCAAGGGCCCAATTCACAGAAGTAATCTGAGACGAAAGTCTAACTTTACGACTTTTGGTATTCACAAAGGGCATTTACGAGTAGTAAAGTTGGACTTTTGGTCTAAGTTTAGACCAAAAGTCTAACTTTACTATTTCTTAAGTTAGACTTTTGGTCTAAGTTTAGACCAAAAGTCTAGCTGGTGGACTTGGTGGAATGGAACTGGAGGTCTCAAAAGCAAAGGTTGTGTAATATTTTCACTTCGAATTTGTCTTAAAAAGGTCAAAGATTGTAAAGTATTTGTTCTATTGCATAAAGTTATGCAGAGGTAATGTGAATTAATGGATTAAAAGACTAGTTGATTTATAAAAAGAATTCAAGCAACCCCTATGTGCAAAGACATTACTTCCTTGCATTTTGATATGGTCCCCCTTCATGCCATAGAGAAAACACGTTGCCTTAATAAATATAGTTTTTTATGCTATCCAGTCTTTCATGACCCAGTGTTCATGTGATTGAAGTAAGCATCCTCTTGCTGCTAAAAGCTACAATGGTACATTTTGAGGAATTCATGTTCAAAATTTGGTTAGTAGTAAAACAAACATCTCAATATTTAATCTAAATCACACTGGAGGCTTATTTGTGTGAAATCAAACAGGGTTGCGTGATCTGCATACATCAGTATATGAAAAAAGTGTGACCACAGCCTAGGAAAATTATGCAGGGACACAAATGCTTGTGGCACATCATGTAAGTATAAGGAGAACATTAACAGGACTAAAAGATATCCCTGCTTTAATCTATTCCTTATTTCTGTCCTCGATGAAAGACCCCAATCCACCTCAATGAAACACTGTTGAACTTGTCTCTTTCTGCAGGGTCATTCCCAAACATTTTGCCTTCATCCTGTTTTCTGAACCTGTTTTTGTTAGCTTTTAGGACTTTGCACACTTTAACACTTCTAAGCAGTGCTAAAGTGCTTTTGGTGCTCTCTCCTTCAAACATGGGTTGATTGGCTTACATCTGATTGGCATATTTAATTTACGTTCAAGTCCCTTGTAGTGTGGTAAACTTTATACGCAGGGCCTGTAGATTAAATGCTACTAGTGAGCCTGCAGCACTTAATGTACCACCCACTTAAGTAGTTCCTTACAACATGTCTCAGGCCTGCCAATGCAACCTGTTTGTGCAGTTTTCAACTGCCATTTCAACCTGGCATGATAAACCTCTTGCCAGGCACAAACCTCCTTTTTAATACATAGACGTCACCCCTAGGTTGGGTCCTACATAGGCCAGAGAACAGGGTGCAGTGTATTTAAAATGTTGGACAAGTACTTTTAAATCTTAAATGTTTGTGCTATGAAAAAATTCTAAATTTATTTTTCACTACTGGGAGGCCTGCATCACCCATAGAATAACACAGGGTTGCCTTATTACATTTTAATAAGTGATACCTTTTGATTGGGAACAGGTGAACCTTTCATGTTTGATGTCTAATAAATTATAATATAAAATCCCCTTTAGTGGTAAAGTCGGATTTTAAGTTACAATTTTGAAAATGCCACTTTTAAAAAGTTGGCATTTTTCAGCACTAACCATTTAGTACCTGTAGCCTGTTCCTGGGTCACATGACTAGGTGTAGTTGGGAGCTGGACTTTGTTTATTCCTCTCAGAAAGAATAGAGTAATTAGGTGTACCTGGATGGGCCATCAACTGGCAGCATGGGGGGGACTGGGCACAACCCCACTTGCAACTGAATGGGTTGTGCCCTGCCTCCACACAAAGAACTTGTCACCACTGCATTAATCATGCCGCTAGCTTAAAGCCAGGGCAGGGGAGGCAGGAAAATTCAGGGACTTCAAAGGGAATTCTCTAGAAACGTCTCCTACTTCAAAGTATGCACCAGGTCAAAATATTGGACCCTCAGACCCAACTCTTCAGAATACCTGTGGACCTGTGGATACTATAGAAGAAGGAATGCTGTGGTGCTCTGCTGCCAGAAGGACTGCTAAACTGCTGCCCTGCTACTCTGCTGCCTAGCTGCCTGCTGCCCTGCTTGCTGAGAATAAAGACTGGACCTGCACCCCTCATCCCAGGCTGAAGTAACTACAAGTCTCAACTGACTGACCTCCTGTTCTGAGCTAGAGGGGCATAACAAACTCTAGAGGCCTCCCTGCATCTGACCTGCTGCCTGGACCTGCCTGAGTCCTGATGGCCTCTGCTGGAGTGAGTTTCTGATCCACAAGAAGTGCTACTCAGGTCCTGGATCCTTGGTTTGTCAACAGTTGAGCTTTCTGCCTAGGAAAAAGAGAAATCCAGAAGTTTTGAGCTCATTGTGACCACAAATGGGCCTGTTCACACCGAGATCTTGCTGCCCATGCCACCCACAAATGTAAAGCTCTAGTGAACTGACTGTTTATGACATAGCAACCACAAGTGACTACTGGCAACATGAGATCCGCTCTTCTCGATACAGCATCGACAGCTCTTGGTGACCGCCAACATCAATCTCCAGAAAAAAAGTCACACAAGTCAGCTTGTGCCAATTGGGAGTAGGCAATTCAAAATACACTTTGTAATGGGTTAGAAAACTGGCACTGAAGGCTGGTTAGCAGGTCTCAGTGCACTCTCAGAGTTGAAAAACTAGCAGCATTAGACCAAAACTTGAGGGTGAGCCTACAACAAGAGGTATTTCCTTACAAATTGCAACATGGGTAGTAGCACAAGTTACTGCACATATTAAAAAATAATTCACTCATAATTGGGGCTTTCGTGTTTCAGTCCTTTTTATGTTGATGTTCATTTTGATGTTTGGTCAAAAGCAGATGAATGCAGCTGTCTCCATTTCCATAGTTAGTGGATGTTTCTGGGGCAGTGACGCTAGTCTTTGACATGACTAATGTATTAGATTATATTACATTGAAGAAATCATTACCAAAGTATTCAACACCCCATTTTTCTCAGTACAATATACATATATTGGATAGCACTCAAAACTAAAATGAGTGGTTGAAGTAGGAAATGTTTTTTTTATCATCTGTGCTCTTAGTTTTGAGAAAATATTGTACACTTTCCCATGAATTTTCTTGTTTCATTGGGCACTGCCAATCAATTCCCTGGCTTGATCATTTATACTATTTGGTATTTTTGAGTTGGCATTAGTTTGTAATCTTGCTGTGCTTAAGCTCTGACTGATCAGGTTAGTTCTGACCTTGTTTACTATTTTTGTAACATTTTTCTGCTATGTGTAAAACGACCATCTGCCACTCCTTCAGATTTTCACTTATGGGGACATTGATCCCTTTCTGCAACTTCTAATGAGAACATTTTTATGGGGGACAGCTTTCTTGATGCTGGTTTTGTATTTACTTTAATTTACTAATTTTCAATTGCATCCAGTCCCCACAAAACTTTATGAGGAATCTGATGACATTTCACTGCTTTGAGAAAATATACCTTTGAAAATACCCCTTCCTGTATGCCTACATTTGTGTAATCAAACGTTTTTGTATAAATTGCCCTTCTAATTCTGAGAGGCTGGTTTCATTATCATAAAGAAAGATTTGCTGTTTTCACCTGATTGTTCTTGCTTTATTATCTATTATCCAATATGTTCAGAACTTTCTTGTATTGCTGTTTTCCCTTTACTTGTGAAGAATTTGTGTCAACTGATTCTCACTACTCATCATCTTGTACAGCAATCACTCCAAGCTTAACAAAGCTGCTAATACTGAAGAGGAAGATTGGGAAGTTGTGGTGCATCTTTTTGATTTGCCGGATGAGCATCAGAAGAAATAGCCCTACTTTGTCGCCTCCTAATGGAAAGATCAGTAAAAATCCTCACATTTTGAAATGAACAAGCACAATTCATAGATCTTGTCCATTGTAAAATAATATAACTGTCAACACCCTACAACAGAAAACACCCTTCTCTGATTCTCCTACCAATCCAACCAATACTAGTTCTAGTACTAGCACCACCAGATCCCAGAAGATCCAGATCTCCTTTGAAACTTCCTAGGATTCCATACTATCTAGTACATGGTGCCCCTTGAGGCTCTATTTGCAGATAACAAAATAGAGATTTTCGAATATGCCATCGTTCTCCTCTGGTCCAGACATTCAACATCTCAAGCACTGCTTGCACCTAATCCACACCTGGATGACCAGCATCTACTTAAAGCTTAACCCTAATAAAACTGAGTTCCTGTTGTTTCCCAAGTAAATAAGCAACATCTAGTCTCAATCTGACTCAATGTTATGAACCTGGGCAGCTTCAAACCCAAATGTTCACCCAATGGCAGTTCAATCACGTTCATCCTGAACAGCAGTCTTCCCCTGAGGTAATACATTGCCAAGAAAAAAATTTCCTGCTACTTGATCTCTCTAGTAAAGAAAATGAAACCTTTCATTCCAGAAAGTGACTTCAGAACAGCTGCTCAACTGCTCATATCGTTGCATCTGGGTAGTGACAATCCCTTGCACCACAGCCTCCCAGAATCCATAATGGCATCCTTTAAGGGCATCTTTCATGCATCCTTACACCCTCTTCAACGGCCTGAAGAAATATGACTACATCATCCCCACCCTGATGGAACTCCATTTTCTGCAGTTGCCAGCCAGCACCATCTTTAAAACTAGCTGCATCATCTACAAAGACATCACGACCAGCACCCTGGCCTATCTTGCTGACAAACTCACCACCTCTGATAGTTCTTGGTGCACCCACAACAGGACACTATCAGAATGAAATCAAATAAGCACAAAAAAGAGAAACCAGAGAAACAAGCTTTCTCCATCTAAGCAACGCGTACCTGGGGCGACTTCCTTGAAGCCATGCGCACTGCTTCAAACTTGTTCTAATTTAAAAATATGTTAAAGATACAACTGTTTAAAGAACACCACATGATGCAGTAATGGTCCATGTTCACTCTTAGAAACCAGACAATCCTAATCACATGCTGACTGTGTCTTTGCCCTCCTCTGCTTTTGGCTAGGTCCGTACTCTATAAATACCACATACATATATACATTTAAGGATCGAGGGCATGCAGAACCAAACTCTTTTCTCTAGCCTGCTGGATCATTATGTTACACGTGCAACAAAATGCAATTAATCATTGTACAGCATGTTACTTGCTTTAGGGGTAATATTTATGTGCATGCTTATGAATATTTGTGTTAATTATTTTTAAACTGAACATGACTGTGGTATTTCGTTGTCAGATTATTGAGGGTTTATAAATCTCCATACAGTTTTGTGATGAGCAGTATTCTACCTCATACAAGCCGTATATAAAGCACACAAGGCCAAACCAAAGTTGCACTGTGATCCATTAAAATATTCGATAAAATGTTTTATGGTAAGAGTCAGGTGAGCCTATGAATACAATATCCCTATTAAAGGCCAATTCTCATAGGCAAAAGAAAGGTAGACTTGCATCACAAAGACATGCTACTTAGAAAATGTTGACAGGCTTAATCCTACCTCTTTCTGAGCTGCTCTCAGCAAAATTTAAAACAAATCCTTTACTCTAGACAACCATTGTAATCCTTTCCCATTTACGACTTCTGGAGGATTCTGGCTGCAACTTCCCTTTCACCAATCACACAATCATCCCTCATAAGTAGAATTCCGGTGATGTGCATTTCAAGTTATATTGCAGAAAGCATTGTTAAATCATGCACTTGCTTGGGTTACGCGTGCCAGTGTGCGACACTGCAAAGAAACGCCTTGGGCAGTATACAAATGTGATCCTTTGAGTCCTAAGCCCAGCTGTGTAACAGTTGCCTTTGGGCATGTGATCCGACTTCTCAGAGCTGGGTAGGAGCCTGGCTCCCTTTTCCCCTCATCTATCCTTTCCAGAAGTAACCTTAAAAGATTATGGGCCTGATTCACAAAGGTAAACTTACACCCTTGTGTAAGTCTACTATTTTTGGGATTCACAAACAAACGATTTAACAGTAACTGTAGGTCAGAAGAGATTCCTTTCCTATGTTTTTATGTGCAGAGTTCATCACCGTAACTGCGGAGTCTCCACAGTCATAAAGTTACTATTAAATTATTTGTTTGTGAGTACCAAAAAGAGTGAATTTACACAAAATTTTAAGTGCACCTTAATGAAATATAGAACATGGCTAGCAGAGTAACATCTCGCCTGCTTTTAAATTATCTACTGCAAATGGCCTTAATTGAACATAAATCTGTTTCACAGCACGGGTGTTCTACATTATCCAGAAAAAAAGTGGAGGAAACTGCTTCTTGTAATGTTTTTGAGATTTAGCTGGGCTTCAGACCAAGTGGGAAATGTGTGGTGCAACACTTAAATATTTTTCCTTTGAAATTGACATACTGTAGAGGCCACAAGAAGAAGATCTCTGTTTCTGTCTTCCTCATCTGAATGATCTAAACTGCTTTGTGTAGCAGCTAGAGTCTGGAACCATCCCTGCAACTGTGATACCGCTGCCATATTTTCCTAGATATTGACCTGGATTTTTTTTTTTTTTTTCTTGTGTGTTAGGCCCTGGAGAACCATTCACTGCATACCAAGCACTTTTTAGTAACACCCTTGGTGTGCTCTGAGAATGATGAGATCTCCCTTTCTTCCATACGTCTTTTAGACTCAACTGTAACGCCTTTCGTGATCTCCTTAACTAATTCTTATGTTTAGATTGCTTAATGGAACCATGGAGGTTTGCCTACTTACCTTCCCATATAAGTTAAGTACCTAGAGTAGATGAGGCCCCTGCATTCTGTTCTGTGACAAAGACTACTTCTCTAAAGTGCACTGACTATGTGCAACAAATTTTGGAAATAGCGAAGACAGCATTATTTCATTAGAAGATCCCTTAATGTATTTCATTGCCTCTCAGTAGGTGTTACTGGTTGCTTGCAAAACTTCTAGCTTAACCATTGAAACTGTTGATATATATAGCAGTATAATATAGAAACATGCACAACGAAAAGCATGTTTTACCAGTGCCACCCAAATTTATAATTAATCTCAGAAACCTTCACATTATTCATGTCAGTCTGTAGAGCTTTAGAACGCCCAAAAGCACTATTTTCCATTCCTCTGAACAGGTGCCTCAGGGACAGCAGAATCTACACAGTCATTAATTCACACATCCTTTCACTTCCTATGCTATCACAGTGTTACTCCTAGTCCCACCCTTCATGCTTCACAGACTCCCATTTGCTACTTAGGGAAAAAGCAAAGAATGCAAACTACCGAAAGTAGAGGGGAATCATACAGATTGAATAATCTACATTACTAATGCTGCCTTCATGACCTTCGGACCGGGAGTAACAACGTCAAGGCCAAGGGTAGGCTTGAGTCTGCAGCACAGTTGCTTTTTTACTACTAATTGAAGCTTGCACAGAAATGATTACATTTGCTTTCATTCTCTCTCAACCTGTGTTTCTGTTTATTCAGGTTGGTCAATTTAAGATGTGACAGATTTTAAAATACGGAGTATTATGCAATGTCTACCACTGTTGCACAGTGCGATCCCTTCTGAGAATGCAGCAGCAGCTAACAATGCTTTCAGAAAAGTTACCTCTCTGTACTCTCAAAACAATCCAGAGTGAATACATAATGTACAAGATAATATTTATTTTTGCTTGATTAATTAAAATCTTTGCAAATACATAACAGAAAAATTCCCATTATACACAAATTATTAAGCTTAAAACAACATTAAAATGATCATCAATAAAACATTCCCAGTTTGTGCGATTGGCTGTTCTGTAAGACATTACACATAAATACTTATACTTCAAATAGTGCTGAGCTGGCAATAACTACCATTGGATTACATGCCGCCTGACACAGCATAACCAAGTCCATTGTTCAAACTATTGGGCATTATTAATTTTAAAAAAGTGCAACTATAGGAAGGTGTTAAGTTCATTTAAAAAGCATTTTCTTGACCTTTCGGCAATTAATAAAAAGTGCTGGTGCAATTGTAAAATGTTATTATTCATTTTTGCTTTTTGCGAGTCCCTTCTGATGCCCTTGTACTCTTGTTTTTAACATACTTCAGATAACGACAAATTTTTGAGTCTCTTGGATACCGTCTCAAAAAATGTTGTTAGCCGACAGTTCAGCTGAATGTCAACAGGGTTGAAACAAAGCTTCACTGCCTGCCTGCAGGACCGGGTGCCATAATACCTGAAAAAGGGACGTAACAAGGTGCATCTTATATCCTTTAAGTTGGGACAGATACAGATTACATGAATAATGTCCTCCTTCCCGCTTCCACATAAACGGCAAGTCGGTGTACCTCCTCTTCTTTCCCATGGTGGGAGGTGGGGATTAATCGCAATTATCCCCAATCGCAGCTTTAGAAAGTTTTCCTTCGTTCTTATTTTGACTCCTGCACTCAAGTAGGATTGGGGTTTGAGCCTTACGTAATCACTAAGCACTATCCAGCCGTGTGCCTTTTTAGTAAGAATTGCTTTGTCTTCTAAAACAGATAACATGGACGTTGTCTTTTTCACAGTTTTTTTAAATGAAAGATGATCTGTTGATACGGCCCAGAGATCAGACAAACCCAGTAGCTCAATGGAGTCAAACAGGTAATCCCTGGCTGAGCATTTTCCTTGACGAAGTAAGGCGATCCAGAGGTGGGAGTTTAGGGATCCTGCCTCTGCACTTCGGATTTTATGCCAACTTTTTACATAAGCACTTCTTCTTTCCACCGTTTGTCTTTGGACCCCAAATTCCAGCCGTATTTGAGCGGGGAGACATATTTTGGAAGATTGAAAATCGCTCTATAAGAATTGGCTATTACTACGTCTAGGGTTGCTGCGTCTTTACCTTTAAGAGCCTCACTCCCGTATGTTAGTGTCGGCAGCAGTTTGGCCCGCAAAACCTGTAGGAAGGGATCCAGCGTGAGGTCGGGAAGCCGTCTCTTCAATGACTTCAGTGCTAAATAAGTTGTAGTTCCCTTTCTCCGCATGGACTCTAGCTGAGGTTTAAAGGAGCTTTTATGGTCCATTAGTATTCCCAGGTATTTATAACTCGTTACCTGGTCCAAGCGTTGGCCATCTAGGAACCAACTGTTATGCTTCTTTTTATGATAGTTAACTGCCATAATTTTAGTTTTCTTGAAATTTATTTGGAGGGCGTTCCGATGTGAGAAACTACTTGTCGTATTTAGAAGATGCTGAAGACCAATGGGAGTCCGACTAATCAAAACCAGGTCGTCAGCATATAGCAGGTTTGACAATAACTTGTTTCCCAATTTTGGAGCATGGGATATACAGCTGTCCAACTCCCCTGGGAGATCAGCTAAAAAGAGGTTAAAAAGAAGCGGCGCAAGGACGCACCCCTGCTTGAGGCCTTTCGAGGTCATGATTCGTTTTGAGATATGTGTCCCTGCGCCTAATTTAATCCTGATCCAGGTGTCTGTGTGTAACTGTTTAAGCCGATCCAAGAGTGAATTAGGTAAACCCCAGCTTTCAAGTTTTCTCCAGAGTTTGGCTCGGTCAACATGATCGAAGGCGGCTGTATAATCAATGAAGCAGAGGAAAAGGGGGATTTTTGATTCCTTAGCTGCGTCCATTAACAGTGTTAGGGCCAAGATGTTAGTTGATGTTCCTTGGCCACTGCAAAACCCAGTTTGATTGGTAGGGATGATGGAGTTTTCTGAGGCCCAAGAAGTTAACTCATCCAAGATTGTTCCTGCGTAATATTTTGCATCTATGTCGATAAGGGCGATTAATCGATAGTTGTTTGGATCGTTTCTATTGCCCTGTTTAAAAATAGGACTGATAATTGATCCTTTCCAAGATTCCGGGATGGTAGCTGTAGAATTTATGCCCTTAAAGACTGGTAATAAAGCCTTGCTCCAGAAGTCGGCATCATGTTTGTACAACATCGGTGGGATGCCATTGGGGCCAGGGGCACCCATAGCTCTACCCCTGGCTATCAGACTTTTTATCTGTTTTTCCGTGGGTGCATACCATTCCTCTTTAATGGAGGCTAATGAATCTAAATCGGCGGCCAGGAGGGTCCCCTGTTGTTTGCGGGTATTAGAACTTTCGGCCGATTGATCATTGATAGTGTGATTGTGTGTCACTTCTACCCTTTTGGGGGATTCACTATCAGTTGTCACAATACCCATTTCCTTGTTAGATTCCGCTTCCTTTTGTCTATTGTTGTTGAAGTGGGCAAAGAGGTAATCTACCCAAGCGTCCTCTGTTATATTGGAGCTTAATCCTGAATGGTTCGGTCGCTCTATTTTGTGGATCGTTTGCCAAAACGTAGCGCTGTTTTTTTGCTTGGCATCATGCAGTAACTTGGCCCACAGTTCATCATTCTTTAATCTTATTTTCCTCCACTTCCTCCTTTTCAATAATACCTTCGTATGCCGAAGGGTCGACTGCAAGTCCAAGTTCCCTGGTGTTTTTCGCAGTTGTCTCAATGTTTGATTTATGGTGCGTTTTAGACCCTTTGATTCCGGACTGCATTTCACTTTTGTTAGATCATCTTCCGATTGTCTTGGTTTGGTCCCTAACCTAATCGCAAATTTCCCACTAAAGGTCGTAATAAAATTTTCCCATGCTTTTACTGTTGGGACGGCGAATTCTTTTTCTCTCTCATGTAGGATTTTGGCGGAGGCTGATAGTGCATCAATGTTGTTGAGATTGCACCTTATACGCTTTAGGTTAGAGATCTCTTCAGTTACAATGGGATTCCAAGCGTCTAGTATAACAGCCGGTCTCGCATTCAACAATACTTCTTGTGGTAGGTGATCACTATATGTGTTGTCACCTATTCTAAAAGTTGCTATTTTGTTGAACATAGCTAATGTTGTAAACGTAAAATCTAAATAAGAGGAGATTTTTGAAGAATGGAATGTGGCGACTGGTGGATTATCCTCCAAGAAGCGACCGTTCAGTGCTCTTAAATTTAAGTGTTCTAATTCCTGCAGCAGATGTTTAGACCATTTCGTTGATTTATTAATTTTTGCTCGGCCTTGATTCGGTATCCCCCATATTGCTGTAAGTTCGTGTGCAGGGCCGTCATCTTGGCCTGACCCCAAAAGGTGTAAGTTGAAATCGCCAGCAAGGATTATATGGTCGGTATCTTGCTCGCCCATAATCCTTTTTATTTCTTTTGTCAGCTCCTTTACAGCTTTTTGTTTTTGTTTGGGATGCACGTAGATGTTAATTATTATAACTTCTTGGGACATATTGTTGAACTTGAGGGTTATCATTACTGCTTGAACCTCGCTTGGTGGTGTGATTTTCGCCTCTATGGATTGTGTTTTGCCTATTGTAGTTATTGAAACTAGCATCATTAACCCCCCGAACGACGACCAAAATTAGAGCCCTTTGTGGCCGAAACGAAATAGGAGGTGTACCCCTGGAGCTCTAAGGCCTTATCTTCCCAGGTTTCCTGGAGGAGTATCATATCAAATGACTTTAAGTAGTTAACTACCTCGCGATCGTCAGTTTTGCCTGCCAGGCCATTAATGTTCCAAATACACAGTTTTATTTTCCCTTGCTCTTCAGGGGATATCTGTAAGGCGCAGCTCTCTTGTCAATTTAGGCGCTCTGTTGTTATTGTGCGAGTTATTTGCGTCCGAGTCTGTGTACCCGATGTCAAAATTGGAATTGATGGCCCAAAGCTTGTACTTGGATTTAAAACCTTTATGCAAGCAGTTAAATTACCAGGAGTTCTGCTTCTTGCCCCTCTTAATACTGAGGGGGTAATTTTATCTGGGTCGTTGATCCGAGCATTTAGGAACGGAGTAGGGTAAGGAGATTTCAATTCGGGTTCCAGCTTTATTCCCCAGAGCTTAAGCTTGCTTTCTTCTTCCTTGATTTTGTTCACGATTCCACTGGAACTCCATCTTGTCCTAGTCGCCTCAGGCCACAGACGATTATTACTTGGAAGGAATTCTATGGAGAGTAGTTCTGATGAGCTTATGTTTCCAAGACTCGGGATGGAATTTAAAAGTCGTAGTACATTCCCTCTATTTAATATGTCAACTCTTCCCCGGGATTCATATTCAGGGATGAAAGTGATGCTGACCGGTTCTTCAGTAGTGCTCTCCTTCGTTCCTTGAATAGAGATTTCCTCCTGAGGATGAGGCCTTAATTGCAAAAGGTTATTCTGTCCCGCTCCTTGGTTGGCATGAGTACGGGAGATTGGCAGGAGGACAGTTAGAGACTTGGTTTTGCTAGGAGAGCCACTTTGTTTTACGGAGCCCCCCGCCGACTGTTGTGCTCGGTCTTCATTTTCAGACAGATGGACTTCATTAGAGGACGACCTTAATGTTTGTTCTTCCTTAATGTTGTAAGGTAGTTCTTGCTTTGGAGTTGCTAGCTCTTTTACTAATAGGGTTGACTCCTGTCTGTCGTCCGTTTTTGAGATATTCCATCTTGATGATCTTAAGGGTGGCCCCAAAGTGGCAGCCGTGGTTGTAGTAGGCCCTGCGATGGGGTAATCCAGCCTGCCTGCCAAGGTGGAGAAGGGTTCGGGCCCAATTTCTTCAACATCAGAGTCGGGTGCAGCCACAGTGGCGTATGGTTTGCTTGAAACACTGAGAGCGAGGGCTAGTGGCTTCTTGTTTCGTCCCTTCCTTTTTTGTTTGTGACGGACTTTCCGTGGTGTGGGGATTTTTTTGGCAGGACTAATTTGTGTTGAGGCCATTGTTGCTGTTGCATCGCGGCCTGTACGAGTATTGGATAAATTGGTTGATGTTGAATCCATTTTTTGGGGTTCGAATGGAGCTGTCCCTGGCTTACGCAGTCCATCTATGGAATTGGTGGACGTTGAAGCACTGCCTTTTATGTCTGATAGGAGATTTCCTAACATAGATGGTAATGTTATTAGCTTATCAATTATTGGGGCGCAGGTGCATTCAAGTTGGGCTATTTGGCTTCCATGTACCGCTTCTTGTCCCCGCTTAATTAAGCTATTGAGCTCTGATAACTTCTTGTCAATCCCTGACGTAAAGTCGGCCAAGGTCTGAAGAACCGTGAGCTGTAAATCCATTTTATGCGATTGATATTGTAGGGCTGTAGTTGAATATTGCATTGTATTTAAGATTGCCACCCAAATAGATTCTGTGTGCATGGCATCGCTAAGGTTACATCTTTCCAACAACGGTGTATTAGTTGTTTCAGGGGGCGTATTATTTCGACCAGATTTTAAATTATAAGAAGCAACAAGCTCCTCCCATTCCTGTGAGGCCAGGAAAGACATGTCCGGGCTTGTATCGTGAGAGTCTTCATATGGAGACATCATACCACGCTCAGATGGTTTGCTGCCAAGTGGGCTATTGAAAGCTGTCGGATCTGCCAGAGCACCTGCTCGTAGTTCTTGCAGCTGTAGTGGGGAGCTGTTTTTGGCTGTGAATGGGGGACCGTTCCCAAGTGTTCTGCCGACTGACTTGAAACCAAGGAGTAGACATGAGGGTCCCTCATGTCCCCTCGTAAGTCGATTTCAATTTCCGGATTCTCCAAATCCTCTGGAATGCTTGTATTTTGTAGATCTTTCATACCTACTAGTTGGAGACTCCCAGGCCTTGGATGATTTTTGGGACTGCCTAACTTATTGACAGCTACCGCCTGGGTTACCACACTGTCATCCCTGTCAGCTCTTACAGCCATTGTATCTTCGGAATCTCCGCCTGCCTTGGTGACGGTGGTATTTTTTAATGGAACCTGGTCACCCACCATAAGCGTGTTCCTTGGATGATTTTTAACATGGTGGTGGAATGGGGGTTCCGGGGACGCGATAAGAGGCTGATGAGTTGATCCGTACTTCTCTGGCTGTAAAGGCTGTAAAGGCGGTTGCAGCCCTTTTACGTTCTCACTTTTGGAATAAATTACTGTTCCAGGATCCTTCAAGAAAGAAAATTTTGTGTAAATTTTTGGTTGGAAAGTACAGGAGTTTTTCCTTTGGAGAGCCCCGTCAATACTTATAAGATCCTTCTCCATTTGGGTACCTGGTGACGGCGTTAGGCCAGCTATTTGATGAGAAGTTATTTTTCCCGTTCTTCGCACTTCACTGGCACCTTCGCCATTGATGGAAGAGATTATGCCGGGGCAAGTGCTGGTGTCACCCTTGGCTGTGTTACTTTCTTTGCTTGTTTTGTTCGATACTGGCCCTGATCCAAGGCCACTTGAAACCTCTATGCTTATTTTTCCTTTTTTAGGTTTGGTTTTTGGTCTTAAGGGAGTCTTCCTTACTCGGCCCGACCTCATAACTGTATTAGCACCGTAGTCCAAGTATGCTACAACGGCACCTGGCCGTCCCAGGCGGCGTGTGGCAGATGGTTAAGGCTAGTGAAGGCTGTACTAATAGGAGTGGCCGCAATTACCAAGCCTTGATGAGATGGAAGGGGCGAGGGCAGCGGCAGGGGCAGAGTGGAGGGGGAGAAGGGGGAGAAGGGGAGAGAGAGGCACAGAAGCAGGGCACGCTAGGGTCCTGTTAGCCGCACCCACGGGCTCGCCTGGTGCGCCTGGTGTGTCACTCAGCGATCACCACTTGAAAACGGCCGTGGTCGCACTCTCCCCTCCACCTACACCTCTCCACCTATCTGCATCAGCCCCTCAGCAGACCCTGCCAGACCCCTGGAGGGCCCCGACGCTCCTTCCTCAAGCCTTCCTCAAGCCTTGGGACCTCCCCGCCGCAACTCACCACTCCTCTCTCCAACGGCCTCACCAACCTCACCGCTCTCACAGCGCCTCACGTGAGTCTGAGGCAAGAAGTCCGGCGACGGGCACACGGGCCAGAGGGAAGGAAGACCACTGTTCGCGATTTCCTTGGTGTACCCCACTGCCACACTACAAGCTGGGGGACCAGTGGGGGCCAGCGGGGGCTGCTACAAGCTGCTACTGGCTGGTTGAAGCTGGCTGGTTAAACCTCCTGCGGCACCACCTCGCCGCCGCCGCTGCACCACCTCGCCGCCGCCGCTGCACCACACCACACACCGAGAGACAAGGCTGCTGCGGGCCGTTTGGAGCCACTCGCGGCACTCGCAGCTCACGGCCCGCGGCGCTCACGGCAGGCTTCCCAGCCGGGAGATGAAGCGATGGAGCCAAGCGGGGGGGGGCTGTAACGGGCTGAAGGGAGTCTCCTGGCAGGCTGCTGCTGCACTGCACTGCAAGCGGGAACGGGAAATCGGAAAACCACGACTGGAACCAGCAAACGAGTACTTCCTTCAAAAAATAATGTACAAGGTAAGATTTAGGAAACTAATCTAGAATGAACAGGGTAAGAATTCTATCAAAAAGTAAAGTACTGAAAGAGCATGATGCCTTGTATAGACTAAATTCCAACATATCGGAAAATATATGAGCTCAGAAATGAAAACAATGAGCTGCCAAGATCAAGGATGTCAACAAAGAAAGAGATGAATGTGTGTGTTTGACGGGCGTGCAATGTTTTCTAAGCAGTGAAAGAAGCAGAATAAGTCAAGGTATAACCGCATGTAATGCGGGCCAAAGCTCATGGCCAAAAACAATTTCCACAAAAGAAAGAATGGAATACTTACCGTAGATTGATTTGCTATATTTGAGGTCACCTGCCAGAACTCTTTAATATTGCAGAGTGGTCTTCCAATTCTGTTATCCTTCTGACTAAGGGGATTCCCCCTCCCTCTATATTTGACCAATTATTTGCTGAACTTTATCACTATTGTTGCGGCATAGTGGACTCTGTGAAGGAGACTTCTTTCTTTTGTAGAAATTATTTTTGCCATGACTTTGACCCGCATTACATGCGGTTATACCTTGACTTTTAGTGCATCTGACCTCTCCCTGGGACTCGCTTTTGTTCCTTACCTCCCTTCTTGGATGGTTTTAATCTACTTTGCGCCCTGAAGAAGGTGCGACCAATAATCTGCGTCCTCACCAAAACACACGACGGCGTCGAACTGGGATTGAAATGCAAGGACAAGAATATTTGATTTATATAATTTTTTGGGAATCTAGTGATCCATTATGCAACATGGAATTTATGGTATCTGTTTAATATGCATCTGAGAAGTATATATTAATGTATAGGATAAGGGATCTTGATTTGGTCCTTGTTATTCATACAAAAAAACTTTAAATGTTTCTGATATTATTGAGTTTTTGCTGTATGTCTACAGATGACTGGCATGTATGATTTGAATGGTATGTATGTAGTTTGATTGATAGTTTGATTGTCTTGCTGGGGGGATTACGTTTGGATCTCTCCAGGGCGAGTGCACATAGTTATTAGTATTGTAACTGTTGTGTTGGTACCTGAAGAGACATTGCAAATATTCAATTCTTGTGTTTGTTTGAATGTGCTATAAGAAATATTGACTATTTTGAATAAAAAATATTTTATATTTCTTTGTAAAAAAATGTATTTGAGATTTGTTTCTTGTTTGTATTATATCACCTGGCTCGATTGCGACTTTTTAGCGCTTTAAAATTATTGAGGAGATATTATGCTCTACATGATTTAACTAGGCAGGTTGTTTCTTGTTTAGATTGTTGTCTTTTACCCCCGGCTTCCCTGCCTGTGTATTGCTTTGATCAGGGGCCCTCTTTCTCTTGGTACATGTTTGAACTGTACCAGATGTATGCACTAAAATCACATGGTCAAGTGAGTGTACTATAAAATGGCTGTGCCAATGTCATGTAGGCCACCAACGACATCAGTGGTTTACCATGGACATATGCATGTGTGAGTGTAATACATCTTGGAAAGTCACTACCTACCTAAGGTGGACCACCAAACTAAATATCTGATCACAAATCTGTGACTTCACACATGTAGTGAGTGCACATAACATAGAGTGATCAAGAACATCTGAAAATAGCCATCATAGAAAGCTAATGGACAAACATGAAAGAAAGTTAGGGTGTAGAACTGTAAAATGTATCAGGCCATGCTCATCATTTGGCATTACACAGAGAAATGGAAGAGACATGTGTAAACATATGGCCAACTGTATAAGTAACACATATTGTGAAATATAGTAAGACATGTGTATGAGTAATTCAGCACACATAACACACATGGACAGGAATGTAGCTGTAACAAATAGCTAAAGCAATTGAAAGGTGTTATTTCTTTGTAACTTTCAGCTGACCAAGAATATGGTCTCCAGCCATGGGTCATGACCCCACTTGCACATCCCCAGACCAACACTACAATCAGGCACAGACCAAGACGCAGAACATTGTGGAGAGAACCTTTGGTGTGCTGAAGTCCCGGTATAGATTCTTGGATATGTCAGGGGGGAGATCATACTAGTATGTGCCATTCTCCACAACATCTGTGTCCATACAAATGTCCCGTGGGACGTGGTCCATGTTGAGCAGGACCCAATGGAGGATGAGGATGGATGACAGATCTAAAATACAGGGGCTGGAAATAAAGTGATGCACCCACATTGGGCACAATTTCTTCTCTTGAATTACATGTGCTTTGATGGACAGAATGTGCAAACATAATAGGAAGGTTCAACATGTAAATAAATGCTTGAATCCATTATTTGTGTAAGCGTGTATGTCACAGTCCCAGTACACATCAACTCATCCACATCTTGTCAACTAGAAGTAGGCCTCAAAATATAACAATCATGTCATCAGACCTGTTGACCAACATTGGGCCATGCCTCACATCTATCATTTGCACCCATAGATAAATGCTATGTGAAACGGTATACTTAATTTAAGGGATAGTCCAGTCATGCCATATTTCAAAATCCAAATTGATCATAACTCTACACTTGCACCAGATCAGTGGAGAGCTGCACAGCTAGTTGTCTTGCTGTATTGTTAAACAGCAAAATGTACAACAGATGGCGCTCAGTGAAGTTAGGAACATAAACCACAAACTACCGTACCTGAGAATAACCTCACATTGTAGTGTGTCTCACCAATGCATTGCCATGCAGAATGACGGCGTTTTGCTGCAACTAATGTCATACTAGATACCATCAGAGATCATGACTGACAGTTGTCTTAGACAAAGGCCTCCAGTCATGTAAACATGTAAACGCTGTCACTTGTAAAGAACGCACACATGCATGCGTGGCTTACCACAAAACAACGCACATGTGAACTATTTCCTGGCTACAAGTTCACATGTACCACATCATGCCACAGTAGATAAAAGGCACATTTGTCATGCATTGCAATGAGGAATACAGGCCTATTATAATACAACATGATCAGATGACATTGTACAGTGAGTGAATGGCCAGAGCAGTATGAAATTGGATAGCTTATATGCAATCATCTGAACACATGAAGGATACTGAGATGTCAAGAGTGTGATTTCACTTGGATCAAAAGCCAGACAAAAATGCATGTGAATACACACAACTCATTGCACATGGTCAGATGGAGTGATTTTGATATGAACTTGTCTTTGCATGGCAAGAGTTTTGTACCTCTGACCTGAGTGTATAAATGCATAGTTGAATGGATCACAAATATAGCATCCACCCAAGGGTGAAATGTAAGTTGAGTGTGCGTCATTACATATGCCTGTGTCAGGGAATGCAGTATTCTTGGACCAGGAGGCCCACACAAAGCCTGCCGACAGAGTTGATGGTCTGCTAGATCATGTGTGAATGGCAGCATCTTGTTAATTGAACATCACAAGTACAATGGACTATTAAACCATGTTTTACTGCAGTGGTGACTAATGGCTCACTCACCTGTTCAAAAGGTCTGTTGCTTTGTGACTCAATCATCTCAGACCTACATCGTTTTTATTGCTATATTGGTGCATGATAACGCCATGAGCGAAACATGGGTATCTGTGCAAGTCATACACCACAGAAAGTCTGCAATATGAAACAGTCTATACACACACAGATTGTGTATGCTGCTACAGTGTGTTCAGCTACAGATCCTCTACCACAGTCCAAAGTGAGTGTAATACCAAACAGTGTGCGATGACTGAGTGTGTGTCCTGCACTTCATGATGTTTGTTGCAATCTTACATATATGGATCACAGTATAGTTTACATGAAGTCCTATGAGTGTAAACAGAGGGGCATATAATAGGCATGGCCACACAGTGCAGAACAGATAGTCTCCCTACGCCACAACAATGGTTGCAAGAACATAGGAAGATTTGTACGGTATCCAACATAACACTTTAAAATGTTGTCTCTTGACCTGTGCCGTTGATGGATTGGCTACTTAGGCCCAGTGCAGGCACACTTGCCCCATGAGGCAAGGATGCAACATGAAGAAATGGATGTGACCGTGATGGTGCTTCTTATTAATAACCAAAATATGCAGGACACAAATAAAATGGAATTAAAGATAAGATTTCAAGGTCTAATTACATGTAATTTCACTCCTGTGAAGGTAGTACTCACTGACACATTGCAGGTTTGCCTGGTGTCATCTGTCAGTAAATGCACGTATCACTATCTGGTGTGAATGGCTACCTACATGCAAAGGTCAAGGAACTCCTCTCTGTTGAAGAGTAATGCAATACAGTATATTGCTATATATAGTGGCACTCAGGATTCATCACACTTGTCTGGCCTAGTCAAGCGGGACTTGTGATCCTCAAACTATCAGAAAACAGATTTAGCAAAGACATTTTCCAAGGTGCATTATGCATGCGCCATATTGTTTCAGAGACAAAACACAAACAGCAGATATGTCTGTACCATACCATTTCATGGTGGATGTTGGCTATTTTAGTGTGCTACTTGATGTCTGCCTGACAATTACAGGTGTCATATTGGCCTAACACCATACCTATCATATCTATCTGGTTGATCGATAGGCAGGATGTCACATATTCTGTAGAATGGCTGAACCAGCCCGTCTCTGTGCTTCCCTGAGCATGTATTGCATCCGTACCACATCCTACGGCAGGAATGCAGATAGATTATTTGAATTTAGATTTTGCCCATAATACTGAATACAATAGTGTATTTCATAAGCATAGCAATGCAATATATTTGACTGAAAAGATGCCTACTCTGCAGCTACCTACGTTCATCCAAGTATATGACAAACAACAAAACCAACAAAATGTTTAGAATGTCTCTACACATCACAATATGTATGTGTTAAATATATTGTCACTCAATATGTCAGCACAATGAAGACACAAACTCACACATATGAGCACTTTAACCAATGAAATTCCATACATTAGAATACATCAATCCTGTCAGGTAAGAAAAGAGGAGCAAGGAAAGTGAGCCCAAGGTGTGTTTACCTGCATTGCACAATTCACTACAGTATATCACAGGCAATAGGCCAGTTGCGTGGGTCAGAAACCATGAATTGACCCACTTGCATGTCGCATTGCACCCGTAGCATTGGTCAGAAGCCACGCATCGACACTAAAGCATTTAAAACAATGCATTGTGCATTAGCATGCAATGTAGTTTAATCACGCATTGGCTATTTCTGTACTGATACATCATAAAAAACTATGCATTTGTCAAAAATGGGTGGGATAGACACAGGAAATGAAGCAATGGCTAGGGCAGACTGCCAACTTGGAGGTGTTAAGTTGCTTTCACTTTCATTTACATGCTGTTAGTCTTTGCTGGCTGTAGGAGGTGTTTTGTGGATTGTCTTGGTGATTTTTGAGTATTTTGGTCTTGTCGGTGTCTGTGCTGTCCCTGTCTTGTGCCAATTGTGTTAATTGTGTGTTTTATATGTTATTTGTATTGGTTTTGTCACTGTATCATTGGGTGTTAGTCCATTTAGTTTTTTTTTTATATTTTAGGGTAGGGGTAAGGTTAAGGGGTATTTTTTATAGTGTTAAGGGGGTGTAGAGCTGGTTGGACCATGTCGGGGAAGGGGAGAGCCAAGAGCCTGTCTGAGTGAGAGTTTGGGGGCCTGCTTTGGCTGCTCGCACAATATGGGCCCAACATGATTGCTATGGGGGTAGGGTCAGCAAGGGCTACTCCACCATGGAGAGCAAGGAGGGATGGGAGAGAGTCCAGCGACACATGAACAAGGTGTTTGGTGTTGACCGCACCGTACACCAGCTCAAGCATCCATGGGAGGATGTGGTGACCCCCGAGGCCGATCTTCTAGATCTTCTTGGAATGAAAGTTGGTGGCCCAGTTAGTAAGGTCATATTTACCATCTGCATGTAGTTTTGTGCGTATCTAAATATTTTGCAGTCAATTCTTAGCAGTAAGGGGCAAATATTTTGAGGGGTAGGATGCCAAAATACAGGCTAATTTTGTCAAATCGTAACACAATTTCCCAGGGGGCAGTTCACAGTGGCATTGTTCAGCACACAAAGAGAGTTGGTCAGGCCCCTGCAAACTTAATTACTTCCAGATGGTGGCCCTTTCGATATAGGCATTTGATATAACCATCAAAGGCAGGTACCCTTGCACCATGTTGCAAGGTAGCATGCTTTGCGCCTACTCTGCGCTCTGTGCACCAGTGACATGATAAGTCAGAAATTGTCCTTAAAGTCTTCCATACAGCATATATCTGTCCTTTATTATTATACCCTTACTTCGTGCTGAATATACCCGATCATTATGATGTCATAGTCCTGTGCATCATATGTAGATAGTGTGTATTTGCAATATTGACAAATCAATGTTTCATTTTTTGTCTTGTAGGTGGTCCTGCACCATACACCTAAGGCGAAGTGGAGTCCTTCAGGGATCCCAATGCTTCCAGTAAGTGTAAATAGTATATGTTTGTAGCTCTGTAAGGATTGTGTGTGATCTATCATAGTCGTAACATTGTGATGTGTATGTGGTAGCATCATTCACCTGTAACCAATTTACAGTACATGTAAATTCACCAATAAAGTAGCACACAGTAACATAGTAAATGGACAAGGACAAATGTCAATGTGCATGTAGGGGAAATGTATGCAGGCCCACATGAATCATGGCTCTTTACCTGCTGTGGTGATGTTTGCCCACCTACTGTTTGGATACTTATTGCACATGTACCATCACCTGCCACAATATCTACTGATGGTCAGAAATTCTGTTGTCTTACATCCATACAATGGCACAAACAAAACAAACTATTGTTCAACACATGTTACAGCAAAGCAGAATAAGATAGACTGAGCTTTTTTGGACATGGTAATCAATCAATCAATCAATCAGGTTTCTTGCATAGTGCGACTACTCACCCGTTCGGGTCTCAAGACACAGTGGGGGGGATCTGTGGTTCAGTCGAAGAGCCAGGTCTTGAGGTCGTTCCTGAATTGAGGCAGTGACAGTGATTGCTTGAGACATAAAGACAGGAGTTTCCAGGTCTTCGAGCGAGGTAAGAGAAGGATCTTCCTCCAGACGAGGTCTTGCAGATCCGTGGGATGGTGGCCAGGGCCAGTTGGGTAGAGATGTCTGGTGGGTACGTAGAAGGAGAGGCGTGGTTAAGGTATGCAGGTCCGGTGTTGCGGAAGGCTGTGTAGGCATGCGTGAGGAGCTTGAAGGTGATTCTATTGTTGATCAGGAGCCAGTGTAGGTCTCTCAGGTGACCAGTGATTTGGCTGCGGCAGGGGATGTTCAGGATGAGTCTTGCAGAGGCGTTCTGGATGTTCTGCAGTTTCTTTAGGAGTTTTTAGGTGGTGCCGGCATAGAGTGCATTGCCATAGTTGAGTCTGCTGCTGACGAGCGCATGGGTGACCGTTTTCTTGGACTCTGTAAAGATCCACTTGAAAATCTTCTGAAGCAGGTGGAGAGTGTGAAAGCAGGAGGATGAGACAGCGTTGATTTGGCGGTTCATTGAGAGCAGGGAGCCCAGAATGATGCTGAGGTTTTGTGGATGGTCCGTGGGTGTGTAGGGGTTCTGAGTGCTGCAGTCCACCAGGAGTCATCCTAGGTGGAGGGGGTGGAGCCCAGGATGAGGACTTCGGTCTAGTATGAGTTGAGCTTGAGGCAGCTTTCCTTCATCCAGGTGGAGACTGCCTTCATCCCATTGTGGAAGTTGCTTGAGTCGGCTGTGGGTTCGTTGGTGAGGGAGAGAATCAGCTGGGTGTCATCGGCATAGCAGATGATGTTGAGTCCGTGGTTTCTGACAATGGCTGCAAGTCGGACATGTAGATGTTGAAGAGAGTGGGGCTCAGGGTAGGAGCCCTGAGCCACTCCGCAGCTAATCTCTGTGGGTTCTGAGTTGAATGGTAGAAGTCTGACTCTCTGTGTTCGGCCGATGAGGAAGGAGCGGGTCCATTCTAGCGCTTTGTCGCGGATGCCGACGTCATGGAGTCTTGTGCAGAGGGTGTGGTAGGAGACGGTGATGAAGGCGGCCGAGAAATCCAGGAGGATGACGGCTGCAGTTTCGCCTTGGTCGAGGAGGGTGCAGATGTTATCTGTAGCGGCGAGGAGTGCAGTTGTTGCTTCTGAAGCCCGATTGGGAGAGGTCCAGGATGTGGTTCATTTCGATGAACTCGGAGAGTTGACCATTGATGGCCTTCTTGATGACTTTGGCTGGGAAGGGGAGCAGAGAGATGGGTTTGTAGTGCTTGAGGTCCATCAGGTCGGCAGAGGGTTTCTTCAGCAGGGGGTTGATCTCTGCTGTTTTCAGTCTTCAGGGAAGGTGGTGGACTTGATGGAACAGTTAATGGTGTGGCAGAGTTCGGGGGCGATGGAGGTGCCGGCTCTCTTGAAGATGTGGTAAGGGCAGGGTTCCTAGGGGGCTTTGGATTGGATGCTCTTCATGATCCTGAGGGTGTCGTCAGACCTAAGAGTGGTCCAGTTGGGCAGGGCCTGCTGGGGTCTGGAGCCATTGGGTGCAGTGGTTGCGGGTGGGGTGGATTGGTCTTGCGTTGCAAAGCTGTCGTAGATCTCCTTGATCTTGCGGTGGAAGAAGGAGTTGAGGTTGTCGTAGAGGTCTTGGGAGGGGGGAATGTCTGCTGTCTCCGTGCTGGGTTTGGCAAATTCTTTGACCATGGTGATGAGTTCTTTGCTGTTGTGTGCATTGGCATTGATGCGTTTCTGTATGGCAGTTTGCTTTGATGTTCTGATGCGGTGGTGGTGTGCAGTGATGGTGGATTTGAAGGCTTTGTGGTCTGCCAAGATCTTGCTGCTCCTCCATATTTTCCTGAGCCATCTGCAGGTGCGCCTGGACTCTTGGAGGGTGGGAGAGAACCAGCTGGTTTTCTTGGAGGGCTGCTTGCCTGAGCGTTTCCTGATGGGAGCTAATGTGTTGGCGCAGTTGGAGATCCATAGGTGGAGGTTGCATGCTGGAGAGTTGGCATTCGGGTTGGTCTGGACCTGAAGTGGAGGTGCTCCATGTTGGTAGAGTGGTCATCTTAGCTAGTTGTGAGGTGGAGGGTGCTTTTGTGTATGATGGCAATGCCTCCTCCAGGTCTGCTGGTGCGGGCCTTGTAGATGATTTTGTAGCTGTCGGGGATGGTGGTGGCGATGTCCGGGGCTAAGGTGGGGGTTCATTCAGGTTTCGGTGAAGAAGGCGATATCTGGGGAGAGGGAGTCGAGCAGGTCCCAGATCTCCATGGCATACTTGTGGAGGGAGCATGTGTTGAGCAGGATGCAGCTGTGGCGGTCAGGTGCAGTTCTTGTGGTTCTAGGGGTTGGTGGGTCTGGTGGGTCTGGTGTGTGGAGACAGGCGAAGGTGCAGTTGCAGCAGGTGAATGGGCCCTGGGTGTCATTTGGCGACACGGGGTGGTATGCTTGCCTATGTCCATATTGGAGCATGAGACAACTGCTGGTGAGGTGTAACACACATCCCAGATAGCATTAACAATAGCCAACATTACAGTGTCATGGAATCATATATACAGTAAATATAATTTCCAAAATGCAACTCATAATATTGTTGTTTAGCATCATACTATGCTCATACATGCAGCATACTTTTAACCGCAGTACCAAAATTAGTTCAGTGTAAAAGACTTTAGGTATGATCAGACTGTTCAACAACTAAAAGGTTTTATGATCCATACATGTACCAGTATCCATGTGTGTAGTCAAAATTCACATTCAAACAAACTTGTGTGACCATGTCAGCAGGCTAGCCATCACAAACCAACAATCCTTCCTATGATAGATGCTGCATCTGTTGTTAAGAGAGGGCAAAGTTATTTCTAATCATTGATTAGAGTAATCACAGTGGGCATATGGTACATTAACATGTGTTGCTGTAAGGGCGTAAGTACATTGTCAGTAGGAATCATTTTCTTTGTTTCCCAACTTATTTCACAATTAACCTGAGGTATGGCAGCTGTAATTCTGCCTCAGGGGTACTTGAGCATCCCCCAGAGTACTCCATATCATATATATGTGAGATGGGGTGACAGAGATCCCATAGTAGATGTAAGTATGTAGGACAGAAACTCTATTTTACCATGGTGTTAGACGATTCATCTTCAGACTGCCTGCCTGATGCATATTGCTAGTATAGATGTCCACATGGCTAGGTATGGACATATGACTTGGCAGGTCCTGACAGGATGCAAAGAATCATATCTCAGTGAAGACAGCTTAGGTTGGAGCATATGTGGCACATGTCACCCATCTGCACATGGAAATGGAGTTAAATGCCTTACTCATGGCCTCATATAGCCAATGTCCCATTCCTGGGAAACATTCATACCTTGGCAGGCAGTTTTTGATTTTGATGTAATATGGAAAGAACCACATGAAGGTCTGCACTATGTCAGCAGCATACATCCCATTACACTGCTCACCTTCCGGCTAGCACCCTTGACTCATAGTGCAAGGTTTTCTGCAAGATACTGCACAAAGTACTTATACACATGAGATTTGCACCATGCAGGCTCACACTCCTGACATGGAGAGGCGTTTTGTTAATGTGCATCAAGGAGAGCAGCCTTGCTGACTTGTGTGGACAGAGACTAGGATATGTTGAGGTCACTATGGTATTGCTGGAACTGTATACCATAAACTATGTGTTCGGGTTCCTAGTAATTGCCTGAATCAATATTGGTGAAGTGTCAAACAGGTCTGTTTTACGGGAGGTAGCTAGCCACCTTCCATCTATGTTTTGACTTCCTGGCACTGACTCAGTCACTACAGCAATGTTGTTGCCTTGTGCATTTGCTAGATGAGTTAATCAATGCTGAGGCACACTACCTATACTTGCTTGACATAACTCATTTCACATAGGTTAATGACAACAACAAAAAACTGTTGCATGCTGCATGCTGCATAACTAACACCAGAGAATCCATATGTGGACCATGTGTAAAACACATCATGCTTGCAACTCTGTCTCAGGATTGACATGGTTATAAGTGTATTTGTGTTGACACTACCATATTTCTTTTTTTTTTACTGAGTTTTATATAGCATGAACTTGACCCGAAGGTATCGGGTATCAGAGCGCTTTACATTGCACCAGTTGGTTACATGAGGACACATTAATTTTTTGTTAGGCACAGGGAGATTAAGTGATTTGCCCAGAATCATAGGATGTTCAGCGTCATTGCCGAGACTCGAACCCAGTTCCCCAGATTTGAGGTTGACCGCCCTAGCCATTAGGCCAACTCCTCTCCCTCCCTCTCCTCTCTATATTGTATACATACACTGCCAGCACTTGAGGAATGGCGACAGATCTTTTTCATATCTTGCCCCCTCTCTGTGGAACTCACTTCCATTACAGTTACTCATGGAAACTAATCACAGACGATTTCGCAAAGTCCTAAAAACCTGGCTGTTCTAATCCTTTCCTTTTCTTGATTGGCACTCTTTCCTTTCATGTTTTCAGGGTTTTTGTCAAGTGCTTTGAGACCCTCGGGTGATATGTGCGCTCAACAAAATCCTATGACTATGACTATGTTTGCCTTGTTTCATTAGCAGAAATATATGTTTAGAAGGACTATTGTTCATTTCTCTTTCTCAATATGTGGTTTTGGGCTGACATGCCACATGTGATGTACAGAAAATGTGAGCCTATTATTGCAGACATCATTTACAATTTCACCTTTTGCTGATACATATTTTCTTCACCTTCCAACATGACAGCAGATGAGGCTAAGTGATACCACTTCAGGTTGGAGTGCTACTGCCACATCAGGCAAGTGGCTAAGGCACACACGAGGGACAAATTATATGAGGAAGGAAAGGCAGCCAGTACCTGGAAGAAAGACAGGCATGATCAACCGGGACCTTCAAAGGCAATGGCATATCAGGAGGTGTCACAAAAACTGACCGTAGTCCCACAGGCCATTCCAAAACATCCTCTGGCCAGCCAGCCCAAGCAACACAGGCCATGGTCACTACCCCTGAAGTAGGCTTTACTTTTGAGGCACAGGCGCTGAAGGACCTACAGGAGCTGAAACTGAGAGTGGCTGCAATTGAGGGTGTACTCTCAAGCCATAATGCTCACCTTGCAGGAGGCAATGGAGTGGATCAGTGCCCAGATATGACTCTCCCTCAGGCTTTGCCCTTTCCCCAGTGGTTTACCAGTTTTTTGTTTGGGATAGGAATGTTAGCATAGGTTAGAATAGTTTTTAGCATAGGTCTAGTGTAGAGTAGTGCAAGTTAGTTTAATATTTTAATAGATAGTAGTTTTTAGGTGTGTTTATAGATGGGTAGGTTTTTTAGTGGGTTGGGGGTTGATGTTCAGTGTGTGTTTTATGAATAAATAAACAAATGAAAATGCAAAATATAAAAAAGTATTTGTTTAGATTTATATGTTTAGGTGGTGTATGTTTAGGATGTGGTTGCCTTCTGTGTTGTGCTGATGTATTTGTATTAAGGGGCAGGGGATAGATGTTTAAGCTGTCATCTGTGTTTAATAGTTAAGATAGTTTAGGATAAGTTAGGATAGTGTAGGTATAGAGTTTAGGTTAGTTAGAATAGGCTAGGTAGGTTAGGTAGTTTTAAATCGTTAGTAGAGTATAATGTGTTGTTAGGTATAGTTAGTTTAGGTTAGATAGGTGTAGTTAGACAAGATTTTTATATATTTAAAAAAATTCTACTTTCACAATTTCCTCTTCATTTTTAAATTATGATTTACAGGCATGGAGTAAGTTGAGTTGAGTACATGAGGTAGCAATTGCTTGCAGTGTTTGTAGATATGTGTTACTTAGTGAAAGGCCTATGGACAACAGTCAGTGTTCCTCACAATTGAGTCACTGAAGGACTCTTCACATTTCTTTAGGCACTGTCATTTGTCCTCTTCATGTGACTTGACACACAGGCCTACATAGATAGCCACCTGCTGTAGCATTGTGTGTAAGAGATGCTGCATGTATAGTAGAGATGGGTCTGTGACTCCAAAGTTCCAATTCTTGGCTTCGCTGGGACACACACTGGTGTGTGCCACTTACGCAATTACCCTTGCACGATAGTACTGGTAGATCATTGTTGTTAGCATGAATGTGACCCACACCTGCCTAGAAACTTCAAGCATTCTTTGCATTGAGCAATTGCTAAGTTGGGGACTTCATGCATGTTGGTTTGTGCGACTACTTGCTATGTTAGTAAACCATAAGTCTGCCATTTTCTCTTCCCCTAGGGATGTGTAGCTTGGTTCATGGGTCTGTGACCTGGCTCCTAATATTTGTTATGTGTGTATACTGTACAATTGATGCCATGTGTGGTTACACTCACACTCAATGCATGTGATGACTCTCAGGGGCAGAGAGACACTTTGTCCCAACGTATCCCAGTGTGCCTTTTAACACCATTTATCTTTTGATACATACTTAGTAGTTGCAGTTCATCCTTAATGACATCCAAGGTGTAGCACTGAGCTTCTATATCCTTGAGTGGCATAGGTATGATGCGAAACAGAAGGATTATGGCCATTAGTTTCTGCATATTGTCAGTACCTGTATTATGATAATACTTTTAGGATATCTTCAATGTAAGCATTGAGGGTGACAAGTGTGCATGATGAAATTGTCACGATAACTGAGGAAGATGTCTGTGGATGTGTGGGAATCTAGTAGTGGCTCACATGCCTCACAGGAGCCAATTTGTGCAAGTATGCAATTATGTGAATAGTTGGGCTTTTTCACGGTATGCCACTTAAGTTACAGATGCTTTTTGTCACACCATGATGTTCAATAGATGAATGAGATTTTCCACATAATGCCATGCCAGTGGAGGTACATGATGCTTGGCCAGGTCTAAACAGAGCATGTGATAGGCACTGTTGCGCAATTTCCTTGTGATGCTAGGAAGTTGCTTTTGGATATACACATCCACCAGAACTAGTTAGTCCTATCTGCAAAAGACATACAACTCGCTGGTTCACAGTAGTGCATTTATTTACAGGTGTGTACACAGGCTTTTTCAAAATTAGCAGTTTTTGCAGCAACAACCCCAACATTGTTCGAGAGGCAAAGGATATCCAGACAGAGTCCATGGGAAATACGTGTCATGTGACATGTCAAGAAGAGACGTTTTCCAGTGAGGAGGGGGTTCAAATTGCCATTAGTGAAGGTAGGCCTCATCAACAGTCCACAAATGAATCAGATTAACAGGTGGGCTTCCAAAAAGGAGACAGTACCAGGTGACAAGGGCAATGGCATTATAATTAACACAGGTCCAATGGGGAACTGCCCAAGAGCACAGACAAATGTTACTGGGTAGACCGCTGCTGGAAAGTGGAGAAGTCCACATCTTCCTCCTCTGATGTGTGTTGTGCCTCACCTGAGGGTGGTGGTGTTTGAGCAGGAGATATCTGAGGCACACATGCATCATTGGAGAAAGATGTGAATTCCCTGTCCCAAGCAGCATTTGCCTGTGCCAGCAAGGAGGGCAACACAGCACTGACAATGGCCTGGTGGCTTCTGAGCAAGGCAACAACGTCGCAGTGGAAGTCACCCATAGTAGCAATGTAGAAGCCCTGCTTCCACTCCACAGATTGGAGGAAGGTGCTGATGGCCCCCAGCTGGGTGTCAGCCTCACTGGTGTCATGGTGGCAGTGCTGTTGTTGTTGCCTCTGCATCATGACACCAGCAATGTCAGCCAGGGACTGTTCAATTTTATGGAGCAAAGGGTAGGTGTCTTTGATTGCAAAGAGGTGTCCTTATTTGGACTGAGGCACCTACGGACTCCCTATAGGGTGCCCACAATGGTCTTCATCCATGCCTGCACCTCATCTACCAGCTGCTGCTGTACTCCTACCACTCACTGTTGGAAGACAACTTGGGGGTCCTCAGAGTCTTGGCTCTGGCTTTGGCTGGCAGATGGAACATGTACTGTGGTAGGCGGTTCCTTAGAAGGCCCAGCGATGCTGTCACCCCTTTCTGTGACCAGAAAAGGTGTTCCAATGGAGTCCAGGAGTTGCTGGAAGTTGTCATCATCCATGGGGGGCAGGTTAGGCCTGGGTGGAGCTCGATGAGTATCACTCTGCGGAACTCCATGGGGTTGCTGAAAAACTCCACCAAATTCCATGGAGTTTAGTGGGTGGGCAGAGTAGTTGCTCAGCCACCCCAAAGGAAGTCGCCTTGACTGCTGAAGGTCGTTGGGGGCTAAAAACCCCTATTGTTGCCACAAGTAACTACCCCAGAGCAGGATAGCTGCAAGGTCGTCAGAGACCCGCCCCCTTTCTCAACCACTCTGAAAAGGGGCCTCCTGATGCACTACTGTTTGGGGGATGAAGTCCCCTTGGCTGCTGAGGGTCATTGGGGGCCAAGAACCCCTATTGTTGCTACCACTAAGTCCCCCACAGCGGGATTGCTGAGACGTCGTTGGAGGCCGCAGCATTATTGGTTGGGAGATGAAGTCCCCATGGCTGCTGAGGGTTCTTGGGGGCCAAGAACCCCTATTGTTGCCACGAGTAAGTCCCTCACAGTGGGATTGCTGAGACTAGGGCTGCGATACAAAAGGGGATGATGGACGGAACGTTTGAGCCAATCAAACACTCACTCCCAGTCAACTGATCTGGGTTTAATCCATCATCATTCTTTAGCTCACTCCACCACCCCAGTTCAGACATGGCCATATGCAAATCAGTCTGACCCTGTGCCTCATGGGAACAGTCCAGCCCGAACTGCCAAGCCATGTCTTCCCTGGACCGGAAACAAGCATCCTAGGACCGGTTTCTGGCATTTCAGCCGTCATCAGCCAGGCTTGCTTGAATCCAGTGGCAAAGTGAGCAAGGGACCCACGTCTGGGCATACCCCGCCAACTTAGGGGCGACCAAGCGATACAAAAGGGGATGATGGACGGAACGTTTGAGCCAATCAAACACTCACCCCCAGTCAACTGATCTGGGTTTAATCCATCATCATTCTTTAGCTCACTCCACCACCCCAGTTCAGACATGGCCATATGCAAATCAGTCTGACCCTGTGCCTCATGGGAACAGTCCAGCCCGAACTGCCAAGCCATGTCTTCCCTGGACCGGAAACAAGCATCCTAGGACCGGTTTCTGGACTGTTCCCATGAGGCACAGGGTCAGACTGATTTGCATATGGCCATGTCTGAACTGGGGTGGTGGAGTGAGCTAAAGAATGATGATGGATTAAACCCAGAACAGTTGACTGGGGGTGAGTGTTTGATTGGCTCAAACGTTCCGTCCATCATCCCCTTTTGTATCGCTTTGTTCGCCCTAAGTTGGCAGGGGTATGCCCAGACGTGGGTCCCTTGCTCACTTTGCCACTGGATTCAAGCAAGCCTGGCTGATGACGGCTGGAATGCCAGAAACCGGTCCTAGGATGCTTGTTTCCGGTCCAGGGAAGACATGGCTTGGCAGTTCGGGCTGGACTGTTCCCATGAGGCACAGGGTCAGACTGATTTGCATATGGCCATGTCTGAACTGGGGTGGTGGAGTGAGCTAAAGAATGATGATGGATTAAACCCAGATCAGTTGACTGGGGGTTAGTGTTTGATTGGCTCAAACGTTCCGTCCATCATCCCCTTTTGTATCGCTTTGTTCGCCCTAAGTTGGCGGGGGTATGCCCAGACGTGGGTCCCTTGCTCACTTTGCCACTGGATTCAAGCAAGCCTGGCTGATGACGGCTGGAATGCCAGAAACCGGTCCTAGGATGCTTGTTTCCGGTCCAGGGAAGACATGGCTTGGCAGTTCGGGCTGGACTGTTCCCATGAGGCACAGGGTCAGACTGATTTGCATATGGCCATGTCTGAACTGGGGTGGTGGAGTGAGCTAAAGAATGATGATGGATTAAACCCAGATCAGTTGACTGGGGGTGAGTGTTTGATTGGCTCAAACGTTCCGTCCATCATCCCCTTTTGTGAGACTAGGGCTGAGCAGTCCGGTAAACTCTGCTCCGCTGGTGGGTTGGTGAAGTTTTTGCTGAACTCCGCAGAGCACGGAGTGGCAAAACTCTGCAAACTCTGCCTGCAGAGCAGAGTTTACTGCCCACCCCTAAGCAGGATGTTATCACCAATAGATTGGTCATCCAGGACAGGCTGCTGGCCAGAAGGTGTTGTTTCCCCCTCTGCAATGAAATTGGAATCTGTTAATGGTGATCTTTGCTAGATGGTGACATGAGTAACTTTGGCTGACATACAGATGTTATTCTCATTTACTTTCAGTTCAACATTGATGTGTAAGGCATATGTTACTCGTAGGAATTGCAGTCAAGCTTCACTGTAGTTGCCTTTCAGATGGCATTATCAATACATTGTTCACAGGACTACTGTTTGATAAGGCTGATTTTTTATGTCATACCACACATTGCAACACAGTTACCCAGCTTGCTGGCCTGCCCTGCCGGGGAGGGTAACTTAAAGAAAGATCCACATCTGCCTTGGTTATTGCCTTTCTTTTTCATGATGGCTATACTGAGTGGAGATTCATTTATTGACACCACTACTGTCCACATTGCACCTTGTCACCAGGGTGCATGCATTTCCTCTGGCCACCGCACCTGGGAAAGTAATCAACAAAAAAACTCCTTCGCAAGCTCCAGACCGTCCAGAACGCCGCAGCTAGACTAATCCTTGACACCCCCAGGCACAACCATATCATCCAACACCTCCGTGATCTGCACTGGCTCCCCGCCAAAAGAAGGATCACTTTCAAGCTGCTCACGCTTGAGTACAAGGCCCTCCGCAACATTGGACCACAATACCTCAACAATCGTCTCTCCTTCCACACCTCCAAGAGAAACCTCCATTCAGCCAACCTTGCCCTGGTCACCATCCCACGCTTTTACAGGAACAGAATGGGTGGAAGGCCCTTCTCCTACATCACAGCCAAGACCTGGAACGACCTCCCCCTCCACCCCCGGCAACGCCCCACTCTGCTCCAGTTGAGGAAAGACCTCAAGACTTGGCTCTTCAAATGACCCCAATGGAACTACACCCCCCCACAGCACCTTGAGACCCTAACGGGTGAGTAGTGCGCTTTACAAACCCCTGATTGATTGATCGATATAGCTTTGGTAATGCAATATTTTTGATCCTGCAGTTTGTCTATCACACAGTACACCCTGCGAGTATTCCTTGTTGTGCTGTCTTACATGCACATTGTGCATTCATGTGGCTAAGGGCTCATATTTGACACACAGCTAGCAACTTTGTTACAGTGCAGGTATGTGTAAGAGCATGCACTTACCATCGTTTTCCTATTTGTGTACACTAATGTGATTTGAGTACACACACAGTTGCCTCCATAGTTCTGAACCATAGACACTGTGTACCAACTCTGAGGGGATAGGCCCAGTCAAACTAGGAAGGTTGCTACTACTAATGCTCACCCCATTGTGTCATTGCGAGTTATGGTTATCTGCAGAGTATCACACATTGCTCAACTAGCCCCTCTTACTTGTACCTGTTCATTACTCCTCTGCCAGTCCTCTACTGGACCCAGGGACTCAACTTTCTGTCACACACTGATGGCACTCAGATCATACTTTAACTCTCATGTGACACCAACACCCCCAATGTGAGTCACCATTTGCAATTGAGCAACATGGCTGCCTGTATCTAAGGGCTATGGCTCAAGTTGTTGCCCACATGCTAGTAGTAATGATATTCTGTGCTCTCACCACCCATATCGGTACAGCTATGTGCAATGCAGTTTCATGCTAGTGATTATACACAGGGCTCTTTGCCTTTTCCTATGTGGTGATGCTTCACATACACCACAACTGAACTCCCTCTCACGTGGGAAGTTGATCCTCTAGCAACCTCATTCCATTCCATTGCTTTAGAGTACAGATTTGTCTGAATGGTTCCAAGGCAGACACACTAGCCTCATGGCTAAGGGGGCCTACATTGTCAAAGTCAGGGTGAGCAGGGTTCCAGTGTGCAGGCATAATGTGGTGTTCAAGTCCAGCTTTTTTGCTTTGTATTGAGGGAATTGTAGTCCTGCTCACTCATGTTATACATTCCACTACAAGTTCCAGTACACAAAGGTGAACCTGGACTGGTGCTGCACATCACAAATGGACTGGACAAAATTGAGAGCTGGACTGGGCTGTGCCACATGTAGCTGGGCAGTGTAACTTAAATTTATGTGATGTATGACTGGACATATTAGAAATTCCAACTCTTTCCCTTGCACTCAGTGCACTGCAGCACAGGAATGTAGGCTGCTGCGCTGCACAGGATAACATTTTTGGCAATATTGTCCTGTGTTGCCGCTTACCTTGTAGGTCTTGTTGGTTCTCAAAGCCAGCACTGTCCTGGTACTCCTGCAACCACCTTTGCTGGGAGGACTGATGCCATCTGCACATCCCAGGCGTCCAGCTCCTCCTGATTGTCAGGTTCTCCTTCTCCAGTCCGCATGGCTTCTCTCAGGTCATTAGCCAGTTTCTTTTTGGTCCAACGCTTATAATCATGCCAGTGCTTCTTGCACTCTGGCACTGTCCTTTTAGATTGTCCTACACTGTTAATTTTGTTCACTATGGACTGCAAAATGCCCTCTTTCTTCCCTAATGGCAATTTTGAGGTGACAAAGAGTTGATGTTCGTGCTTTGTCACCCCTGCATCACTGAAATTACTGTTCCTCTTCCCCTGGGGTTGGGTCTGGACATCCTGGCTAGTGTTGGGGGTGTTTGGGTTGTTGCGTTCACCACTGCTTCCTGCTGAATGCTCCACCTCTCCCTTTTGTGGAATATGTAATGTTTTTTTTTCAAATGTGTCACTTTTTAAGGTATTTTGACGCTTAAAGCACTCCAATGTGACGCTAAGGTGTTTGTGTTGCTTTACGTGCAGCAAAGCAGCCTAGAATCACTTTTGATGCACGTGTCACTTTTCTGTGCGTCAGCTGTCCAACGGATGTGTAATTTTTTCGACGTGCTGTGTAACCTTACGCTATGGTGCATCGTACCGGAAATACGGTGCATCCATAGCATTTGAAACTGATGTACCGCACAACAAAATATTATCCTGAGCAAAGCAAGTCCATAGGAGTCACAAAAGTTCACACAAGTCGTATCCACAGAGTTCTTCTTCTGTTCTTTATTTTCGTATTTTCAAAATTCAAACTGAGAGTGGCTTTCTAGCCTTATAGCCAACACATGTTTCGTCTTTAGTGGAATCAACCACAGACTTCTTCAGGGCTAGAAACATTAAATATAAAAAAGACATTACAAAATATAACCCACTTCCCTACATGTATCCAAGTTACATCAGAGAGTGGAAAAAAGTAAAAGAGACATTTGTGCACCATCACCCAAAATCTGAGAAAAATCACCATTGGTATGATAAGGAATACTAGATAGAGAAACGGAAGAACATGGCTTAGCATAGGTTTACGCAGAGGACGGCGCAACTCCACAGATATTTGGAGAGCGGTGATGTTCTAAGCAACACATGCGCACCATGGTGTTGCATGCTACGAAAAGACCCAGAAGTAAAAAACAGTGTAAATAAAAATAGCACTCGAGATATGAGAAGTGACACACCGTAAGGGTGTCAAGAAGGCCCGATAACACAACCCCTGTGTTACCCTCACTGTCACAGAGTGCTGAAAAACAACTGACCAAATTAACCAATATTCATGTCAAAGATATGCCGTATCAAGAGCTCATGCGGTCCAATATTTCTTGACTTGAGATTGTCTCAAAAAAAAGTAGCACCAGAACCTATATCACTGGAAAAGGAAACAAAAGATATAGATATGTACAACAGTGTTCTCATGCACACTTAGGGGCCGATTCCGATCTCGGCCGGTAGGGCTCCGAATCGGATTCGGCTTTACCGGATCCGATTCGGAGCCCTGTTTCCCGACCAAACCGTACGCGGGTCCGGCCGAGCGAGTACGATGCGAATTCGCCGACCGACTCGTCCGGGCGTCCCGACCGCTCCGACCGACTCGCTCCCGGCTCGAACCGCTCCGACCGACTCGCTCGGACTCGACTCGCACCGCGCAATGGAGACGTTCCCCGGCCGGGTAAGTACGATGCGCGCCGCGGGCAGTCCGACCGAGCCGCGCACTCCGGCTCGAAAGAGCTGTCGGAGCCGTACTTTGGGGGTCCGTGTCGGACCCCTCTGTACGCGTAGCCGCGCGAGTCGCACACAAGGGGGACCCATGGGTCCCCCTACCTGTGCGTGTACGGCGCGAGTCGCTTCGCCGCGTACCCGCTGTAGGGGGCGCACTTGTCCGACTCGCACCCATTGAGTCAATGGGAGCCCGCGTACGCGTTGTACGACCGGCTCCCATTGACTTCAATGGGAGTCCGACCGACTCGAGTCCGATAACATACGGACGCATCGTACTCGTTCGGTCGGACTGCACGGGTCCGATTCGGTCGGAAATCTCTCCGGGTCCGGCTCGGTCGGAGAAATATCCGGCCCGAATCGGAATCGACCCCTTAGTGTAAGTAGGATTTGAATTCGTTTTTTCATTAGTATTATGGTATTTGATACCGCATAGGAGGTGCGCTATGGTCATGAGAACACTGTTGTACATATCTATAGCTATTGTTTCCTTTTCCAGTGATAAAGGTTCTGGTGCTACTTTTTTTTTAGACATTCTCAAGTCAAGAAATATTGGACCGCATGAGCTCTTGATACGTCATATCTTTGACATGAATATTGGTTAATTTGGTGAGTTGTTTTTCAGCACTCTGTGACAGTGAGGGTAACACAGGGGTTGTGTTATCGGGCCTTCTTGACACCCTTACGCTTTAGGGTGTGTCACTTCTCATATCTCGAGTGCTATTTTTATTTACACTGTTTTTTACTTCTGGGTCTTTTCGTAGCATGCAACACCATGGTGCGCATGTGTTGCTTAGAACATCATCGCTCTCCAAATATCTGTGGAGTTGCGTCGTCCTCTGCGTAAACCTATGCTAAGGCATGTCCTTCCGTTTCTCTATCTAGTATTCCTTATCATACCAATGGTGATTTTTCTCAGATTTTGGGTGATGGTGCACAAATATCTCTTTTACTTTTTTCCACTCTCTGATGTAACTTGGATACATGTACGGAAGTGGGTTATATTTTGTAATGTCTTTTTTTATATTTAATGTTTCCTGCCCTGAAGAAGTCTGTGGTTGATTCCACTAAAGACAAAACACGTGTTGGCTATAAGGCTAGAAAGCCACTCTCAGGTTAAATTTTGAAAATACGAAAATATAGAACAGAAGAAGAACTCTGTGGATACGACTTGTGTGAACTTGTGTGACTCTTATGGACTTGCTTTGCTCAGGATATTATTTTGTTGTTGAGTATATGTATGGGCTTTTGTCCATACGGCTGGTATTGGCGGGTGGCCACTACCTATCCTTTTGAGCATTCAAATACGTGGATTGTTATTCATACATAAACCCAGCACATGTTATACCCTTCCACCCATTATTGTTAGACTGATGTACCGCAGCACAGCTTTTTCTTATGCATCGAGGCTTAGGTTACATTCACTTCACTATTTGGTTGCTTTCCCTAACCTAGACTGCTGGTTTGATTCTCTCCCAGATTGCCCATGTAATAACTCTGCGCCTCAAATGACAATGCATTTCATGCTTTTTTGCACTTTATATGGCAGCTTGAAAGGACATTTCTTACGACCAGTTTTAAAGCACAAGCACTTTACATTGCACCAAGAGGGGTTGATATTTTTAACGTGCTTTAATACTTCTAAAATTAGTTTTTCTGTCCTTTATTTTTTTTTGTCTGCAATAAAAATGAGGAGGAAGTATGCTGCATAAGAATACCTATTTTAGCCTTGATGATTCTTAAATAATAAATCTATATATTTATAATATCCGATATTTATGTCTGCATATTCTCTATGTGATGTCATAATCCCTTCTGTCATAATTCAATTTTTAAGGTGTTTTTCAATTTGTGCTTATTGATGTGTGATGTCTTCCATAACTTCTGGCTTTGAAACCATAGGATGTAAAAAAAAAAATTAAATTTGTGCTTTTATGGTCACTGTTACAACAGAATACAGACTACTGAACGAACAAACGCATCGCTGCCTTACTGCAGTGATGTGTACGGTGTCATAAATGAGGGCCGAAGTGCCTCTGTGTTTGTCTTCATTGGTTTACTGTTCTATGGGCCCCCTGCTCGTGTGGGACCAATCTCAATGTAAATATGGTTCTCCTGCTGGGGCTGATGATGCCACCCAACGGCTTACCTGCCTTGTTTTCATGGGCAGGTTTCTGCACTTCAGCCCCTGTTCACAGTGTTTAGAGATAAGTAGATTCACTTCTAAAATAGGACCACAGGCCTGAGGTACATGGGATCCCCATCATGCTTATTATTTCAACTCACTGTGAATATATGCAAGTATTATGTGCATAGTTCCTACAGTGGGATGTGTGCACAGGAGCTGGTTTGTCATTGCCTTCAATGCTTCAGTCTTTAAGGTTATCCCTGATTGATCATAAACATCATTTTGTACAAAAATGCAAATGATATATGGATGATGGCTGCTGCCCATTGAAAAACAGCATGGCTTTCGCTATACCCCACTTCTTCTACATGTCCTGCTCTCTTTGTCTGGAAGTGGTGCCTGAAGGCAAATCAGAGGGTCAGGAAAGTCTTACACGAAAAAATTAGATTGTTCTGGCTTTTAGTTTAAAGAAATTGATGATAGTTTCAGCACACGAAGAACATCTTGATGCCATATGACTAAGAGGATTATACAATCATTTTGGCGATCAAAGGTAAATGTACATGTTATGGAATCTCTAAAAGGATGTTAAGCTTGTATAAATTTAACAAGAAGACCATTGGAGAAATTGTTCAGAGAAAATCCAGTACCTGCAGAAGAATTAGGTTTGAATAATTAATGCATATTAGTGATAGTGGATTTGCACTCCATGTCCCTCATTATGAGGCTCCTGGATTTAGGTGTGGGGATAATTGACAGTCTGTAGCTCTGATTCAGTATTCATGTACTTAAATCCAGATATTGCAAGTTATTTTCCTTGTAATGGGGTATTACATGCAGGCATTAAAATACCGGATCCATATCAGCATATTTATCTGTCCAGGAACATAATGGGTCAAAATCAAACACTTTTAACATCTGTTCTGAGCCCATGGTAAATGTGTGTGGGGGCTATTTTTAGGTCGTGGTTTGGTGGGCAGTGTCAATCAAGTTTCAGATTTAGGAATCATTTCTGCTATTCCATGCTGTAAAATGCAGGCAGCTTGGGACCAGGCACTGCAACTGCCTGAAGTTGGACCCGGTGTGTCTTGGCCCGCAATTATCATGCCTCAAGTTTGCAGACCCTGTAATTCTGGGCCCAAACCCTTCAGGAATGTTTGAATGGTTAAGATTGTCTGTCCTTCTCTACGGGCCACTTGTAATGAGAGCTTAAATGGTATGTACTGAAGAATACAAAGTGACAAGTCTGACAATTACATATGTGAAGAAGATTTTTTTGAATGAAGGTATAATATCTATATCACATTAATGGTGATATGGATATTATGTCCAAGGTTTGCGGTCAGTAATATCAAACTGCACTCATTAAAGCTGAAGACACATCTCTTCAAGGAGCACTACACCTGACCCGACAGTCTATCTTTGACCTTTATACCCTAATGATTGTATCTTCCCGGGCTGGCCCTGCCTCCTTTTCAGTGCCTATTGCAGTCAAGCTAGGTTCATGCACTGCAAATACCAAAACATAGATATAAACAACTGATAACTTTGTGGATATTGACTACCAACACATTGCAAGGTTAAGCATTCATAGGGAGATATATAGGGGCTGATTTCAATGTCGGGCGGAATTGCTTCCGCCCGACACCGACTCGGTCCTGGGGTCGACCGACACCCGTCAGCAGTCCCGACCGACCCATTACAATGCGACCGAACAGTGTTTGATTGCATTCTCCTTTTCCCAATGGGAGCTTGTGTTACAGTCGTAAACCGGCCGTAACACAAGCTCCCATTGAGAAATGGGAGGTACAGTTCATCCCTGCACCCCATGGCAGGTGCAGGGATCAACAGGGGGGCACCATAGGTGCCCCCGCACCTCCAATCAGAGGCCGTGTACCAAAGGGGACCCTGCTGGGGGCCCACAAACACGCTTTCTGACATGGTTTCCATGTCGGACAGGCTGGCATGGAAACCATGTCAGAAACCACGCATCTTAATCTCAAGGGTGGAGAGACCTTCCCTTGAGATTACAGAAGCCAGCCAGAATGACGGGCCGGTTTACTTTCTGACCCCCTCCATCATAATGAGGCGGTCGGAAAGTAAACAGCATGGCCCATTACAATGCAGCCTGAAGGCTCCGACCACAGGTCGGAGCCTTTATGGTCCGCATCGTAATCGGCCCCTAAGTTGCTGTTCTTAATTCCACATCAACTTACATTGATGAGATGATGTTAGTCAATATGGTAGAGTTGTGGAAATTGCAGTTTAATTTAAAAAACTCAATATTTTTGTAGAACACTAGTTAGCTGTGGTTTTTTAGAGAAAGTGGGTGTGAAGCTTATTGGTCAGTGTTGGCTAGATTACAGGATAATAGATTGGTGGAAAGGATTCATAGGTCTATGATACATAGCATTCAGCTAGCAGTGGCTTTCTGATCTGGTGTGGAAGCACAAAAAATGCTTGCTACAAATCCTGGAAGTTTTACTGTTGTATCTTTAAAAAGAAGAGACCCTTCAATTTAATAAATGCCTCAGAAAAAGACCCCAAAATGACAGATATGCAGTTATACATCAGGTTGTTCAAATGTAACAGAGATACAAAAAAAAGTGATGATTAAAGCTGGGGAATAAGGAATGATCACATTGAAGTTTATGATTTGATGTATGTGAAGAAAAACCAAAAGGTGAGGAAAGGGGAATCTACATTTTCATGACTGTGTAAAGTCATTGGAGTAAAGAAAAGTGCTGTAAAATTAGAACATGGTCAAGCATAGGCATTCTAATCATGAATATTATGTTCTATGCCAGTATGAATTATCCAATTTCACGATGTATGTTCACTCTGCCTCTGGTAATTCAGGGATTTAATTTAGTTTAACTGTGCTTATAATTTTGTTTATTTTTATAATTTTGAGGAAGATATTATTATGATTGGCAACCCACACACTAAATATGTACTTAAACAAATGTGAAGTTCAAACACAACAAAAATTGAAGTAGAAACATGGTTTATTCAGCACATAAGGTATGGTCATGTTCATCTTTACAATCCATCTTTTTACAGGTGCTTGCTTCAGAAAAACAGCCGACGCATATTTCGTCACAAACATGACTTTTTTAGGGCTGTGAAATTTACAACATGAGAACGTACAATTAAGATACATTTCCAAGTTAAATTATTCAGAAAGTAACAGGTAGGGATATAGAGAATTGTGACAAGGACTCTTGGAAAAAAGGTCAAGAGAGGTGATGATTTTAGGGACAAGCCATGGTGCAGAAGTGATTTCCAAGTCGATTAGACCCTGATATTAAGACTAGGTTATGGTGCTCAAGACCGACACCCGTGACACTCGATGCAAGAAAGTTCGATATGTGAGCTAAGTGTAGTTATTCCCAATACGAAGCGAGGAGATGTCACATGCAAAAATAGGCTGACATGAGACTCACCTTGCAGGAATAGGATACTCTCCATATGGTATGTGTCTCTGTCCAAAGAATTATTTCAGATGCTCCATATAGACAGAGCAATGTATAGTCTTCTCCAGTCTACTCAGAGAGCACGAACATAGTAACTTTAAGTCAAATATGAAGGAAATCTGGAAGAAAATTCTAACCTAATCCACAACTTAGTATGGAAATATCCCTCCAAACTACATTATAGTACTAGTAACCTACCTAGTAGCTAGAAGACCAATGTAAGGTAGGAATTCTTATTGAATATAGCCAGAATCACTATTTGTTCCATGCTGCAGAAATGTGGTTATCGATAAACAGTAGAAGTGATTCCAATTCCGGTGCCACTATTAAGAACAAAAGATAGAAAATGGTTTTAAAAATCTGTATCTCAAATCAAGCCAAAATCAGTCAGGTAAGGACATCTAAGGTCTACGGACTGCCAGCATTGTGTGGAAAAAATTCCGGCAGTCAACCCTCACTAAGTGAGAGGTTGAGTTAGCCATAGGTGACCGCTAAGTGACGGAGCGTCAAGATCAGCGTATCATAAATAATCACTGTGAGTTCTGCAAATATTTCTAATGTGGAGTATAGGGATTGTTTCTTTTATGTAATTTGATCTACCTGGACTTAGGGTAGCTCTGAATTCTTGGTCCAAGTGTGTAAGCAAGCCTTCACACATCCTGAATCTCATGCAGATAGTGAATCACACCAGAGAAATTCTGCTCAGCCAAGTCCTGCCTAGAAACTTGAGAAGTTTGACATTCAATTTATCAAGTTTCCTCAGGAGAGTCCAGCAAAGCTGGGCCTTTTCCTGTCATTGTGCTGGTTGGAGACCTTGTAATCCCTCTTTAGACACATGAAGTGGCTGATGATTTATCTTGTCACAAGACTCTATAGTACACCTGTAATTCTTTTTGTGTCCTGAACAGTGAATACTGTGCCTTAAAAATGTATTTAGGCTTCTTTACAATACCCTTAGATTGCCTTTTGCCAGTAGTTGCATTCAATATCTTCCACAAACTTGGTTGTCCCTCAGCAACCTGCCTATTCATAATCGCTAATTGTAAGATCGAAGCCTTCTGAGCCCCATGGAAAGCTCCAAGGCTCCTGCAGTGTCAGTGAAGCAATGGATAAAACTGCAAATTTGGTAACATAGATAATGTCTGAGTACACACACAGTGAGCAATACAGGCAGCTGGCCATGACAAAGGCTGTTCCCATGACTACCTGCTTATTTCTTCACGGGAGAAGGAGTGAGGTGGTGCATAATCCATCAGTGCAGAGGCAGACAAACTGAGGCATTAGCAGCAAAGGTACTGGTGTTCCTTGCTTTAAATGAGTTCTCTCTGCCAGCGGCAAGTGGACTCCAGAAACAATTAATCAATTTTACTACTTTTCATTTTAGCAGTTTAGTAGTAAAAAGGCTACTTGTCATTGCTTTATAGATCATGGGTCACCTGTTTGAGGAGCAGCTCTGTTGTGAATAGTATCACCACAGCAAGTTTAATCTCCCATAATAGCTGCAAAGGAGGAGTTAATGAGGACTAAAGAACAGTATTGGTGGGAGCTGGTTCTGTCATTGATCAGTAGTTCCTTGGATATTTTTGGTGATCCAGCACAGAAGAGTAGAGTCACAAATTGCCAGAAATTAGAGCGAATGTCACATTCTAAAAAATAGCTAATTGTGCCACAGAACTCGCATAGGAGTGATGCAGACAAAAAATAGGTGCTAATATTATCTAATTCAGTGTTTCCCAAACTGTGGGTCGGGACCGACTGGTGGGCCGCAAGCTGATTTTGGTGGATCACAAAAGTCCTCTCAGTAATATTTAAAATGATTAGCCCTGTCTGTGCACCATTCAAAGGTGTGAACTGAGACCAGTTTTAAAACAAACCCTGGCAAGTATTCCCAAGCAAGAATACAAGTGAATCTCCCAGTATTTGTTGCTGCTGTATTTTTCCTTCATAAAGCCATTTCAACTGAGAATGTGCATGTTGATTGGTACTCATATTGCCAACATACTTTTGAAGAATACCAATTGAAAATGCTGAACTTTATTTTTCTGCAGGCTGCACACATGACTCAACAATGATCCCTTAGCACTATGCGTAATGTTACTCAATATGCATATCATGATAAGCACCACAGGCCAATTTACAAGGCTGAGTTTTTAAAATCTTTAACTGCAAGGGCCTGCACCTACATTGGCATTGATTTATTGTGCTTATGGGATTTACAAAGAATCCCAGTACCACTCCTCTAAATCTACGACAGACATATTTCTAATCAGAATCCTAACATTTACTCCAGAGTTTCACAATGATCTTTTTTCCTCCACATGTAAAAATATTTTTCCCTGTAAATAAAAACTTCGGTAGGAGTATATTTACAGGTATTTTCCAGGGTCATAGACTACTCTAAGAAGAATGTATGTTTGTGGATCTTCATTTTCTTCAGCAGGGCAGCTCATCCTAAAATGCCTTCTGTCCCAACCTTAAATCCAAATGCTAACTTTACAGTGATCATAAGTGCCACTGGCATCTGTAAACATACACAGTGAACCAGGAAAGCAGACAAGTGACATTGTTACTGTGGCCTACTAGTTTTAATACAACTTTCTCTGCTTGAACAGAGAAGAAACTAAGGCCTTGGCATTGAACACAAACAGCCTCAACAAGCCTTGTTGTGATTGACACACAAACCTCAGCAGCCCCAGACACATCACAAAGAACAAGAAACCCGGAGACAAAGAGCTGTCATAAATTAATACAGTAGCCGAAGTGCAAGTGTTCAACTATCCATGTTCAGAAAAACTCTCCCACTTCTACTACCCTTGTTGCAAATGGGTTCCACCCATTTAGTATCCCCAGATTCTTTTTCTTTTTGATCACCTGGTGTTGGACCTGTATTGAAAGTGAATCTCTCTACCTGAGTCTCACCCCAGTAATTTCATCGTAAATTGGACTATGCATATTTGCCACCTTTGTCAGGCTTTTAAGGTAAGGCTACTGCAACTAGGGTAATGGAGCTGGTTACAAGTGAGTACGTGTGCACATGCATGTGCGCATGGGCACAGGCTGCACATGAGAGTCTACAGTTGTGCACAGCCTGGTAGCTGCACACAGGTAACCTGCCAGTGGTAGTTTTAAACTGCACATTTGACCTGTCAAAATACCTCTTTTGACAGGCCTAAACCTTACTCTTATATAGTAATAAGTCCCTCTTGTATAGGCCTTATTGTACATAAAGGCAGGTTGCAGAAATGTAATAATATGAGATGTAGAAATTAATGTTGAACATGTCCTTACAGTGAAATATCCCAAAATAACATTTTCTTTGTAGTAAGGCTGTCCTTTGCCATTGGGAATCATTGGGCTACCTTATTACATTTATTCGATGCTAAATTTGTGCTAGTAGTAGCTAGAACATATTTCTTATGCTCTTTTGAATTGAAATTTGAAGTCCTCTTTCATTGGAAGTTCAGATTTTAAATTATTATTTTAGAAATGCAATGTTTACAAAGAGGGCATTTTTCTGCATATACTTTCTGGGAGTTTCCAGCTGTGAGCTGGTGATGACTCTCCCACTGGGGAACGCATATTGGAGCTAGACAGTGCACAAAAAGGTCTGGGTGAAGAGGGGAGTGGCCCTTCCCGGCAGGATGGATGATGCCCTGATTAAACTACAGAAGGCATCATCCATCCTTCCCCAGCACCCACAAAGAGACATGACACCAGCTTGTTGTGTGAATAGCTGGGCCGGAGCCAAAGTCAGGAAAGAGAGAAAGTTAGGCAAAGGGGAATTTCTCACCCACAAGTTGGACTGGGCATAACAGTGGCACTCCAGAACATGATGGAGAGCACGACCCTCGATTTGGATTTTGCAACAGCATGGGACGCTGGAAAGACAAGCCTCCTGATGGACTGAGGACCCGAGTTCTAATGGGTCTCTCTCATGACCAAGGATGCTGGCCTCCTTAGGCCCCCTGAGGACCAACTGGTGGAAGGCCTGCACCTTATTGCTACCCTGGGTGCCTTGTAAGATGAATTAATTTTGGACAGGGAGGCGATGTGCCTGTGGCCCCCTCACCAGACTTCTCCTCGGCTCGGGGGTCCTATCCCTTAGGACAGCATATACTTTGACCAGGGCCCGGGACTTCCCCTTTTGCATTATTTTTCAAGCACTCCTAAGGCTGGAACTTTTGTTTTACAGCCTGGAAGTGCAGTGACATTTAGAGGATGGTTCTATGGCTGCATTTTATGTGGCCTCAAGGTGTATAAGTGAGACTTAGACATATGTTTTGTTGATTTTAATCTGTTAATGACAATCTCATATTAACAGTTCCTTTGGCAAACAATGCAATGCTTTATTGTCAATAATGATTTAATTTAAATGTGATTATTGATTTCAATAAAACAATGGTGAATTTTACCATGTGGTTATTGAGCATTTATTGTAATGATTCCTTGGCAAAGCAAATAGGCCTGGTTTAGTCAAAGTGATACCCCTCTGTATTGTGATCCTCCCTCTGGTATAAGTGGGGTGGTGATGTGATTTTGGGGGTCATGGTCCATTAGGGGTCAAATGTGATTTCAGAATGTCACCAAATGCATTTTCCATCTGCCTGATGTTTATATTTGTAAGTTAATGTGTAGTATTCAGTAGTGTTTGTGTAATAAATGTACTTTTCCTTTTTTCAAAGAAAAATAATTGATCAATCATTTATTGAGTGTTGTTGCCAGTGAATGGTGATTATTAGCCCACACCACCTCCTCTGAGAAGGCCTTCCCTACTACTCTGCGCAAGTCAAGTGCTACAATGGGGTGCTTGCTTCCCAGCCAGTGAGGAGACAACTGTGGACCTATTACTGTGCAGGCCTGACATCCTGCACAACTAATAACCCTTTTTTGACAATCCTGCTACTAACCAACCAGCAGATGGAACTGAATGTTTCCTTAGTTATATAATCTACACAGATGTTCCACAAAAAGTCACAGACTGTATAGGCTAGAGAACTTCATTGCCAAGTTATGGCTAAATTTGCATAAATAAAACCCTGACTAATCAGTCTTAAAGCACTCCATCAGCTTTCATATGAATTGAGGATAACATTTAAAACTCTCTGTACCATTCACAAGGCCTATTGGAAAGAAAAATTACATGCAGGGTCCACTGCCCTGGTCTGCACCAGGGTGCACCTTTAAATGGGTGATCTGGACACAAGCCCGCTCAGTGAACCACACTGCAGATAATGTACTGCCCTCGGGACAGCTATAACCTTGTGCCAGACCTGGAGGCAGCACATTAGTGAAAGGCTGACCGGCTATTTCAAGCAGCCGATCTGTCTTTCACACTGCAGCTGGCAGCCAGTCTGCTTTTGAAATGGTGGGATGAGATATCACTTTAGGCGGGTGCAGTAACTGACTTCAAATGCCTGCAGGGGGATGACTGGAATCAATAGAGACTCTTTCTCCCCTTTCAAGGGGTGCACTGACTGCACACCTCCAGAGAGACTCTTTGCCTCTGCTCCCACCTCCATAATTTAGTGCTGATGCAGAGGTAAAGTTTTTCCCTTATTAGCATGGGGTCATGCCACCAGGTTAATGTGGGAACGCGCCTCGGAATCTCACTGGTACTACAAGTGTGTTGGCATGAGCTGTGTTAGAGAAGGTGCTGCGTGAGCCTCTGCAGCTCCCTCTTTAATAAAGTGCTCCGGCGGCACAGAATGTAGACACACACAACTGTTGCGCCATCCAAGGCACTTTATTTGATATATTTCCAGGTTACAGCAAAATCTGGCACTCGTCTTTATTCCCACAGCAACGCACAGCCACCCAACATGTACCTTAATCAACAAAGGTCTTTTAAATGCCTGCAATATGGAGGCAGATCACTGGGTGTCCAGTGTCTCAGACTGTGGAACTCCCTGATTGCCAGCTTAAGAGCAGTAACTAATCACTTCCACTTCAGAAAACAATGAAAACCAAACTCCTTACAACTGCTTTTGGCTAATTCTGTGGCAATCATAGTTCTGTGAATGAAGAAATGATTTCTACAACTCACAACCAGAATTGTACTCTGCAGTACATCTCAATTCCTTCTTCAGTGCTCTTAAGTGGCCAAAAGGCCACAATATTATGCTTTTAAACAATGTATCTAGTAAATAAAAAAAGTATAAACAATTTTGTGGAACACTGCAGAATTTGCTGTCATAAAAAGCATTTTTGCCCACATGGGTGCACAAAAAGTTTGTCAATTGAAACAGAAAACTGAATGCAACAAAATAAAGGTTTATTAAAATGCAAAGTAATCTAGTTAAAGTCACATGTGCAACATTAACCTGTAATCTATATTGAACTGGCACGACATTAAAATGAGCAAAATGCAGTATGCAGTTATACTTATTAGTAGTAGGCCGAAAAATGTTCAAGCAAACTTCATTTTACAAGCAACTAAACCAAATGTGCTGAGACATGTACAAAATGCTTAAAAGTTGACATCACCCTGACATGGCTTTAATAAAAGCTTCACATAACATTACAGAATGTGCCTGATTAATATTAACGTTTTGAAATGTTTGCCAGAAACACTTTATTGTTAAATAAAATTAATTTTTATTTCACACACTAAATACAATGCATGAATAGAAAATGTTGATCTTTTAACAAATGTATCTCATTTTATAATGAAGAGATGTGCTGCTCTTTACTAATATTCATTGCAGCCGATGTTTCTATTTCACATAGCCTATTGTTTAGCTATAATACAATCTATTTTATTAGAATGCTTTTAAGCCGGTGGATTTGCCTGACTCTCTTAAAATCCTTAAGAGTTTAAAATCTGGCTCCCCCTCTGACTCTTGCCCTGCTAGACTGCTAGACTGCTAGCAGCAGCAGCAGAGACGATTAATGCAGAGGTGAACAGTATTATCAATCTGTCCCTCCAGACAGCCAGTGTCCCAGTGGCCTGGAAGCAGGCCAAGATTCTGCCACTTTTAAAAAAGCTGTCACTAGACCCTCTCATTCCAGGGAACTACCGGCCCATTTCCCTCTTACCTGGCCTGGCCAAGGTGTGTGAGAAGGTTGTCAACAAACAACTCACTGAATTCGTTGAGAGGGAGGGCAGTCAGGGTTCCGGGCTTCCCACAGCACTGAATCGGTCCTGGTGGAGGTCGTGGAGGCCATCCGGGAGTGTCTGGATGCCGGCGGGAGGGCAACATTAATTTTGCTTGACCTCTCGGCGGCGTTCGACACGGTCCCGCACTCTCTTCTCCTTTCGCGACTTACCAGGATCGGTGTGTCGGGTTCTGCCTGGAATTGGCTTAAGTCCTTCTTAGAAGGACGAGCCCAGCAGATTTGGATTCCTCCATCCACCTCCTCTCTACAGTCTGTGACTACGGGAGTTCCCCAGGGGTCATCCCTTAGTCCCCTTCTCTTTAATATCTATGTGACACCTTTAGTCTATCTGGCCGAGAGCCTGGGGACCAAGGTGATGGCCTACGCCGATGACACCCAGCTGCTCTTTACTTGGGACGATAACGATGATTCAGTCTCCTCGGTTCACCACTGTCTCTCTTCCATTTTTAAATGGCTAGCGGATGCGCAATTAAAGTGTAATGAGGAGAAGTCAGAAATTCTCCTCTTTGGAAAATTCCCTCCTAACTTCCGGGAATCTCTTTGGCCTCCTGAGTTCCCCTTGCCCACCTCTGTAGGAAAGCCTGCCAAGAATTTGGGGGTGTGGTTTGACGAGAGCCTCTCCTTCTCATTCCATATCAAGAAGCTGTCCGGCAACTGTTTTGGTCTCCTTAAGACTCTGAGGAAGTTCTTCTCTCTCCTTCCCCAGGCAGCGAGAGAAACGGTCACCTGTGAACTCATTCTGTCCCGGCTAGATTATGCCAATGCTATTTACATTGGCATTCCGGGCTACCTGCTGAAAAAGCTCCAGGTGGTCCAAAATGCGGCAGCCAGACTTCTTTTGGGTATTTCCGCCAGGAACAGCGTGCGACATCACCTACACTCACTACATTGGCTTCCCATGGCGGAACAGGTGAAGTACAAATCGTTGGTTCTGGCCCACCGCGCTCTTCATGGCCTCAGCCCATTCTATCTACAAAAACGATTCTCCTTCTATGCTCCATCTAGACAGTTGCGCTCTATGTCCCTTCGCCTTGCTCAGGTTCCCCGATTCAAATACCAGAGGCTAGGTGGCAGCTCGTTGGCTAGGAAGGCCGCTGTTGCTTGGAACACACTGCCACTTGCCTTACGCAACATCAAGGACCCAGCAGTATTTAAGAAAAACTTGAAAACACACCTTTTCGCTTAAACAGACACCTTCACCCTTTCTGGCATCGCGCCGGGACACTCGTGAGTATCCGTGCGCGCTATAAATCAAAATAACATAACATAACATAGAAGGTTAAGAATGTGGTTATACCCATCGCAAAGGAGGTCTAAGAATCAAAAGGCCTCATATGCACACATAGTTTTAATAATGTTTAATACTTTGTGATAATTATTTTTAAATTTATTGTGCAGAATTGTGAGAAATGAAAAGTCGAGTCTATTCTAAGAAAAACGCTGAAAGCTGATTAGACTAGAAGAAGACACAAGTGCAACTGCAACATTTAATTATAACTGTTCATATTAGTGTGTGTTCATATAGTAGGACCCAATCCCCCCCCATATTCTATGCTGAATGTCTCATTTTCCAGACCCTTGCTTCAACTGCTGAATGCTAACAGCTTAATGATGAAGTCTGAATGCTGTCCCGTTTCTGACTAGATTTGCTGATTGCAGTTGCTACTGCTACTGCATGACTATTTACTGCATTGCTAAACTGTACTCAGTTTGGTGAACCTCACTTTATGGGAAGTTCAACAATTTGAATTTTGAGCTTCATGCTCTGTCTCACTTTTACCTCTCAAACTTGAACTTTTAAGCATTCCTGCTAACACCATTTCATCCCACTCTTTAGAATAAGGATTCTCTCCTTTATGGAACACGCTGAATACATTATTTGTTATGATTTGTTCTAACCAAATTTTTATGATTAGTTCTGTAATTTGACTGATACATCTCACTAAGTTAAATAAAAAGAAAAATAACTTATTAAAATGAAATGAAAATATAACGCTTAAAACATACACCTAACTCTATAATTGACAGAACTTAGAAAGAGTATTGTGATTTTTGTGATGTTCAGCTCCTGATCTTCTCATAAACTATGACAAACGTCTGTCGCAGAGAAGTATGAGAAGAAACACCTGAGCGGGGATCAACTCTCGAGATGTTAGATAGTGATGCTAAACCATACATATTTAAATAGATTTCTACTCCAGAAAGATCATAGCGATATTAAATGCAAGCTATAGCCCTGATTCCCAACGAAAAGCTTACACAGTTTGTAAATGTACTCCTTATTTTGCTATTCACAACTTGAATGGTAGTAGTAAGTGTACAACTGCAGAGACTCCCCAGGCAGAGCTGAGAACTCCGCACATTAAAAGACAGGCCTATCCTATCTTTTTATGTGTGGAGCTCTCTTCCCCGACTGCAGAGTCTTCGCAGTTGTAAACTTACTATTCACTCGTAGTTTGTGAGTAGCAAAAAAAAAGGTAAACTTACACAAAAGTGTACGTTTACCATTGTGAATCAGGCCCTCGGTATTTAAAAAAATGAAAAACAAATGAATCTGTGAGCCAGGGAATGGCAATATATTTTTTCTACAACTAAATTGCACTTCTGAGAAGAAAGAGTAATGCTATTAACCTGAAAGCAAGTTTGTTATGCCAACAGAACTAGACCCTTTAGCAATTTTCCAAGCTTTATTCTAAAACAGTCAAAATCAGTGCACAATAAATGTACTTAATCACAATGGTTGAGTTGTGCTTGACAAAAGGCCTTAATTTCTCTGCTTCCATTAAACCAATTTGAACAATTTTTCTTTTGAAAAACATGTCACAAAGCCCTGGTTAATGCGAAATGTTCACTGCAAATCAATCATGTTTGTTCTATTATATGTAAATTTTCTTCCAGGCAAAATGCTATTGTTCTGACACATAGAGTATTTTCCTCTATCCTGAAGCTGAATCTTGAATGTCCTTTTTCTGTGTCACATCCCCATACAGAAAGATGACCCATGGGATACTGCCCTAATCCTGAAGGATAAAACATTATCTGCTGTATCATTTTCCTGCTTGATGCAGAGCAGCACTTGTGTTAGGAGGCGCCAATCTGAGGAATTGAAGGTTCATTTATGAGACCTTACACATACTCAACCTGTCCAGTGTGGTAGCCAGTGTGTCATGGGCCACACCCATGACTGCTGTTTGAATTGCAAAATATATCAATAATCAGGACTCAGTGGGCCCCTCGGACCTCTCGGCCCCAGTGTGCCTGCACCTGCTGCACCAACTGAAGCTATGCACTTGAACGTGTCATGTCCCCAATCTAGCATTGAATATTTAATCTGAAAGGTGTTCAATATTTAAGCATTACGTTTTCATTTTCCTCAGCAATGTTCATTTGTCATAGTTGTTTTTCTCAAATATGTTTTGTGAAAAATGAAAAAGGCCATTTTTAGCCATTCCGCAAAAAGTCCATGATAGCACCAAGAAATGGGATGTCTAGCTCATAAAGGACCCATGTAAAATAACTTCACACTGAACCCTCCCCCAAATCACTAACTTTTAGATTCATATCAAGTTTTACACTTTGCCTAAATATGCAAATATGGCCAGTGTTCAAATTCCCAGTCACAATAAAAACCAGGTGCTCATTTGTAATAGAAATCTGTACATCTTTACTGCGCAAGTTTGAATGGCAAGACTGTGGAGGATCCGCTGAAAAATTACACCTACTTCACAATCTGAACTATTTAGCGTCACTTAAGTATGAGTTTCTGGGCAGTTTTTCAGTCAGAGGGCTAACATTGCAGTCTTCAAATGCCAAATATTTTTGTAAGCGCCCCAAAAATCCCACAGAATTCATAGGCCCTGATCACAAGTGTAGATGTTACACCTTATAAATAACGGAACAAAAGTGTACGTTATTTATCAGGTGTGATAAATAGCACCTGTTACCAGTTTGTGGGGAATAGTACGCAGATGTTGGTGTTTAATGCACCAAATTCACATGGTAAATACAGTACACATTTCTACTGTTAAATTTCAGCAGGTTTGACCTGCCAAAATGTAATGAAGCTTGAAGTCTTTAATCCATCCAATAATTATAGGACACATTAAATACCTTTTAACTCGTAATTCTGACCAGTTCGTAAACAGGGGTTAATGCATGGGTTGAAATTAACCGACCCACATGTAATCAGGCTGATAGTAACTTTATATTGATTGCATTTATCTATCTGTCCTGTGCAATGCTACTTACTCTTGGGCATGTCCTCAATTAGGACACTCCTTATTTTTTTAAATATCTATTTCATGTTGATGTATTTTTCTATTACATGCTCTTATAGACTCATCATGGACATACAAATGTTTGATGTTAATGTGAATTTGATTTCTTATCATATGTGATAGATTTGGAATCTTTGTTTATATTTTATTTATGAAGTAATCTATGAGTCAGAACGATAAAAAAAATTCTGGGAGAAAATGTACATGTATAGAACAAACATGATTGATTTGCAGAGAAAAATTCGCATTAACCAGGGTTTTGTGACATGTTTTTCAAAAGAAAAATTGTTCAAAGATTAGTTTAACGGAAGCAGAGAAATTAAGGCCTTTTGTGAAGCACAACTCAACCATTGTGATAATAGTACATTTATTGTACACTGATTTTGACTGTTTTAGAATAAAGCTTGGATAATTGCCAAAGGATCTAATTCCGTTGCCACTTTAAATTTACTGCCCAGCATTTGCAATAGCAATAAATGCAGTGCAGCACGTCATCGACCTGCACGAAAATGGGATGAGCACAGAATGAATATGAAAAGAAATTTAAAAACTCCGACTACATGCAGAAAGACGAGATAAAGTAAGTGGTGTGTGTCTAGCCACCCCCTGCTAGAAAAACAGTTATAACAAAACAGTCTTCAAAGTCAACTTTTCACCATAAAATATGGAATTCAGCCTGATTTCCCACTAATAGATCAATATGTGAATCTGGAAGAGCCCACCAGTCGTGTCAAGTTATAACTTACGGACCTTATTTACTAACACAGAATTCCCTCCCAGATATATCGTCACCGCTCCCTTATTTCTTGCCACTGCCAAAGTGTTCAGTCTATTGAAGATCCCCAGTGAGAAAAAATCAGGGCAGCGCTGCCAGGCAGCAATTTTCACAAATCACTGGCCTTAGAAATTGCAGCACTAACTCAAAAGATTGTGAATTCTTTATCTAATGGTTCCAGTTTTTCAGGCTGTGGAAGATTACACAGGGGCCTTAAACTATTCAATTTTCAGCAGTTACAGCTTATTTGAGAGCATTTTTTACAAGTGAACGGCAAATGGAGGAACAAATCCATTTCAATAATGAAAAGTGGACCTCTGATCGCCTGTTGCCATCTAAAAAATAGCAACGTTATGACTGAGAAAAAAGTATTCAGAAAGCATCTTCTAATTGAAGTGCTTGTATACAAGTGGATGGGGGGGTGCTGCAGGTTTTAAAACATGGGGGAACATCTGTGATATTTAGCAAACACAATCAAGACTTTAAAGCAATGCAAGCTGTTCTAAAATCGTGATTTCTAAATTAGATCAGGAGTTGCAAGCGTGCTATGTCCTGATTAAGTGTCTCTCGGACAGTGATGAAAATTAGGCGCTAGATCGCAGACGACATCTTTTCTAGCCTGACCTCTCTCCGGCACTGTCTTGCATCCAGTGAATACAGCTGCTCAGGGTAAATTTAAAGTTATCAGAGTGGAAACAATTTCCGCTCCTCGGGACAATGAGCATCATTGGGCTGAAAGGATGTTTTCACTCTCTGTGACAATGGCTTTCACACACAGGGGAACACACTGATGTGCGCGGTCGGTGATAGAGCAATAGAGTTTTTTTTATGTAAATAGAATACAGTACGTACAGCATTGTACATCTGAAATAGACAAATGGGTTCCGGGGTTGAAATATATCTAAATAAAATACTTCTTTTGAATCGCCATTATATTTATGTGATGCTATATTTATTGTTTAGCTTATTTCTAAAAATAAAAAAATAAAACACGAAAAGTGGATACACAGAAACTTTGCAACGGTACAAAAAAACAAATGCTGGATGTAAGTATTGTATAATACTCAAGGGAGCGAATAGATGTTGCAACACAACGTATTAGAGATTGAATAATCACACGCAAATCATACTATGTTTAGTACACAATTTAAGGAAGTCATAGAGATTTTAATAAAGACACTGTTTAGCCATAAGAAACTCTTAAAAATTAACATAGATTGTTCTTGAATCATTTTGCTGTTTCCGTTAAAAACATTTTTTTAAAGCGCCAAAATTGAATTTGAATTCAAACATAGACCTATTTTTCACAACTGACATTTCTCAAAGAACAAGCCATATGGGAAAACTAGTTTACATGGTGGCTTACCCTGATCTAAATGCCAGTTGCCCCTATCCATACTACACAAGCAGCAAAGATGCCATAAATGGTGTGTTATGGTATGAAATTGCACAGGTTCGTATTTTTTAATACCAGTGAAAAGTTGTTGAAATACAGCCCCTTGGTATTATCTGGTGTGCATTATGCAGTGTTCATGGTTCAGATGAGGCTTTACACCCTAAACTGCCATAGTACATTGTTAAATATAGGCTGTGGCTTTACAATGCACTAGCATTAAATGTGTGATGATCAGTTACTTCCCTGCAGACTTTCTGTCATCTGTGTGTGTGCTGGAGGACAGGCACCATGCAGCGTGTGTGGCCCATGCTCTCTTCAGCTTCTATTCAGGAATAACATGAGCATGCAATGCTCTTTGGGGCATATTTACGAAGGGTGTTGAGTTGTGTTTGCAACACGGAATGTGGTACATGCATGATGCAAACCCAAATTGTGATTAATCAAGCCCCACAAGGCCACTTTGCGTGGCCTAGAGTGGCTTGGTAAATCAGGAGTAACACAACGCAGCGCAAATTGCTGCACTGTGTTACTCTGCCCTGGGAAGGAGTTCCATGGGCTTTGCGTGGGTGTTCCCTTGCAATTCCTATGGATATTGATGCATGCCCAGATTTACCATTACTGGACCTGGAAATGCACTAAAATGCTATGCCTTCCCAGGCGAGGTGTAACGAGGAGAAATATTTTTATTTCTCCTCGTTACTTACTCTTTCTATGTGTGCTACATTCTACAGCACACATAGTTAGAGGAATATGACTCAGAGGATTGTTTTTGTGCAGGAAGTTGTCCCTTCCTGCACAAAAACAATCCTGTCTACAATGCAGGCACCCTTGCACCATGACGCATGCAACAGAGGCACTTTGCACCATGGTGCAAGGGTGCCTGCATTGGGGGTAGGCGGCACATTGTGCACTAGCCCTGGGAAGGACAGGAATGCATCATATCAGGATAAATACAGCGCATTCCTGCCCTTTCCCTGTAACGCAATACAGTGCAGCAAGGTTACTTGCTGCACTGCATTGCACTGCAATATGTTACTTTGAATATACCCCGTTGTACTTTTGCTGCTGTTTATTTACAGCATTCACACTGCCAGAAGGCTGCTCTGGAAAACTGCACGGGTGGACATGACAAAAATAAAAGACCAAATCATGAGTGGGTTCGGCTGACGTACAGCTTATACAGTCAACGTAAAAAAAAAACGTTTTCAGGCCGTTTCTCAAAGCAGAAGAGAAGTCTCAGGGGTGGCCAATTAGTTAAGCCTTGACATTGTTACTACCTCGAGCTGCGAAGTGAGACTCTTTTGGAAGCCATACATAGGTGTTAGACTTGTTACAATTGGATACAGTTTTGTGAGTATATATTGGCAATACGATACATGCTGCAAACGTGCCTGGTTTTAAGTTAAATTAATCACAATATAATACTGGTGGTTCTTTATCATGCTTTCTCTATTACTGCTGTTTGACAAAAGAGGCCAAGTATTACTAACATTTGAGTCAAAGGTCCAAGACAACTTGCCTTGCTGGGTCAAACGGAGAGAGCAAAAACGTGCCATATTTACTAAGCTATCTATGGCAGATGTAGAAGGAATAAAATGCCTAAAAGGATTGTTTTTGTGGAGAAGGTTGTCCCTTCCTGCACAAAATCAATCCTGACTAAGCTATCTATGGCAGATGTAGAAGGAATAAAATGCCTAAAAGGATTGTTTTTGTGGAGAAGGTTGTCCCTTCCTGCACAAAATCAATCCTGACTGTAATGCAGACACCCTTGCACCATGGCACAAGACTGCCTGCTTGCCACTAGGCAGCACTTACTGTGTCAGCGCAGAGAGAAAGCAGGAATGCATCATATCTTAATATATATGCTGCATTTCCTCTCTCCCTGGTATGCAATGCAGCACAGAAAGTGATCTTGCTGCGTTGCGTGACTTTTTGATAATTCTGACCCTTAATTCCTGCACAAAATAAAAAGAGTTTTCCCTCAGTGGCATACGGTGGGATGAAAGTAAGAGCTCAATCTTGCCAGTGCAGCTCCACTGATGCATGGGCAAAAACACCCTTGTGGGATCTGCTAATAATATGCCACATAAACAGCGACACAAAGTGTGCCTAAAAATGCTGCCTTTTTGTGTGTTGGGGTTGCACGGTGAATATCAGAGGCCCCCAAGGACCCACTTATAGGTGTATACCTTCATTGTTCGCACACTTTGTGGGTGGTCCTTAACTCCCAACATAACACAGTTTGGGAGTGTGCCACCAAAAGTCCGGCAAATTGACAGTGTAATATGAGCAGTAGCGGTCGGTGGTGGGAGTGCAGCCGGGCGCTGACGTGGGGGTGAGGAGGCAGGGTGGGGGTAGTAAACTACAGATTACGGGCGATTACAGGTAAGTACACATATAAATAAATAAAACGAATTTCGTTTCTCGCGCTGCATCACATTTGGCGATGCAGCGCGGAAACAAAATTCGTTTTATTTATTTATATGTGTACCTACCTGTAATCGCCCGTATCCGTAGTCTACTACCCCCACCCTGCCCCTCCCCGCCCCACGTCAGCGCCCGGCAGCACTCCCACCACCGACCGCTACTGAATATGAGCTATAGTATCAGAGTGTCTACAGGTTCTTCTTGCACCCCAGCCCCTTGATGGGTCCCTTTATATCAAGGTTTGGGTGGGTGCTGACTGTAATTACATGAAGACCCCATTGAATGTCATAGTTGACTCCTACAGAAAAATACATAGCAGCAGTTTGAACTGCAATTCCCATGTTTCTCCATGTTTCCTGCTACCTCATTCAATGCACATTCTAACTCAGAGAAAGCACTCTTGCTGTACTGTGTGCATTTTTTGGATAATCTGTTCTATAGCCAGAATCTGATTTGGGCAGTCCCAAAGACTCTGCATATGACAGCAGCACAGGTCTGTCCAGGCAATGGGTAATCAAACCATGTTAGGGTAATTTGTTGAGACAAATTGTTTTTCCTTGCTGTTCTGGTGAGAGGAAGTTGAAGAGGAGTGCGAGTATACCCACAAAATCTCAACTTTGTGTGATTTCCCAAACATCAAAGGGAGCTACCACTCTGGAATACCCACTCCACGCCCCTATTGTCATAATTATACATATGCAGTATAACATGATTGTAGAGTAATCGGAGTAATATTGAATGTGAGGGAGAGGATTTTGGAACTTAGGTTGGCCATTCATCAATGTTGTTAAATTTAACTGAAGCACCAACAACTTCAGCCAGTCTTCTCCTTCGTCAGCTAATGAGATGTTGCATATTGGTGAGAAGGAAGCCATTGTTTACTCTCTGTGCATTGTTACTGAAGACTGAACTTGGCAGGAAACTGGTTCAGGCCAATTTACTGCCCCCATCCATCACTCTGCTAAATAAAATTAAAAGCAATCATTGTAAGATTTTGAAGTATTAGTTGAGGGAGGCAGAACCCACCTCAAATAATAAACACGATCATTGACAGTATGAGCCACTAAAGTCACCAAATAAATCTGTGCTTAACCCTCTGGTAGTTCGGCACAAAGCAGTCAGGCTTAATTTTTAAAAGTTTGAATTAAAAATAGTGCCAAAAGCACAAAGTCCTAATTGTGTTTATCTAGTCATGCTAGACCAGGTCAAAGTGAAAAGTTAAGGCCGATCGAGATGGAGCACAAGTCATATACAACGACCAGGTTCGACCTGAAGGAAAGTTTACCTTCTAACTTAGAAACTTTTTGGGAGAAAAAGTGGTCAAAGCGGAGGTCGACGATGGTGGATTGCTGAAGAGCAGGGTCCCAGTGTGGTTGTTGAAAACGGCTAGAAAGCTCTGAGTGGGCAAATTCCGACGTCTGGGAAAACATCGATTGATTAGAGAGTTCTCCGCATCAGTCCTGATAAATCTCTCTATGGTCAAAATTTTAAAAGTTTCTGGAAGTCAGATCCTCCAGCAAGCTGAAACTGACCATTGATTCGACGTTGACAGCTGCGGCTTCAGCAGAGATCCCGGTCTCCATTGGCTCTAAAGGCTGCAAGTTGGCAAAAAGTTTCTAAGTCCATCCTGTAAAGGGAGGAGCCCCACTCCCCACTCCCAGGACCTTTTCTCCACTGTCTGGGAGCAATACACATTTCACCACAGGGGAGCCATCAGGTTCAGGTCACAACTGGACCTTCCTTTTTGATTTGTTAACCAGGAAAAAGACAACATTCTAAATGTGTAATTTTCAAAATACTAATAAAAAATCCTACTTAACCATTATGTTGGGTTTTCAATTGCTATTAATATGAGTCCTTGAATAATTTTTCTACTTGCTCCCAAACTTAAATTAAGCATTGTAAGTGGTTATAATGTAACTCAATGTTTTCCAATGGGAACGCCAGCTTTAACACACACGCCAGAACATTAAAACATTAAATATACATGCTTTTTTTTTTTAATACCATGTACCCTGGCCTATGGCTATTTGGGGGTCTACCCTAGGGGTGACCAATAGGTTTTTAAAAAGAATGTTCACACCTAGCAAAAGGTTTATTTTGCCAAGTCAAAATGACAGTTTAAAATTGCGCACACAGACTGCAGTGGCAGGCATGAATGCGTTTTGCAGTGCTATTGTTGTGGGTGGCACTATGAGTGATGTAACCCACTAGTAGCATTTAATTTGCAAGCCCTGAGCAAAGGTGGCATCATATACTATGGACCTATAAGTGGAATAAAGGTTTTTTTCTTATTGGATGGCTAAATAGCTTAAACAATAAGTGATAAATAAAAAAGAAATAAAGGTGCCACTCAGGTGTATGCCAATTTTAGAATGTTTGAAAAGAAAAGCACACACACTTTACCACTGGATAGCAGGGGTACAGTGTACCGACTTCTGCAGCCAACAAAAATAGGATTCAGTAAAAAGGCAAACAAATCCCGGGTGACACTGCAAGAAGGGCACATTTCCAAAATTCATCACAAGGGAATTTCAGTAAAAATGAAGAGCAGAGCACATAGGTATGTAGACATTTCAGGTCAATTCCTTAAACAGGAGTAATTAAAGGAACAATGCTTATGTTTGCTGCTTTGGTTGCAATTTTTGCTAAATATTGTCATAGCATGATTGAACCTACTCACTTGATTCTAACGAGACTTCTTATTTACTGTCAGCATTCATGCAGCGTGGATAAGCTGGATTGTTTACCTCTATAGACAAACGATACATGCCATTGTTTCCTTAAACTTCAATGATGCATTGTCTCTGCATCGTAAGCACCACCCATGTGTCAACTCCCAAACATTTTCCTGACCGGTAAATGCTGCTGTCCTGTTGTGTAAATGTAAGACACACTTTAAATGAGGATTTCATCGGTTTGCATTCTATTCAAAAGAACTGAAGCAGCAAACGCTGCATTGCAGAAATGATTAAGCCTGTGTAAAAAGTCTATACAATGTGTCAAATACATTATGCAGTGGATTTTTTATTGCTTCTGGCTGTTTTCCATAAGAACATATTATCAGAAAGACCTTGCAGAATTGAGATGACAGACTCAAGGGAGTGTCGTTTTTTATGAACAAGGGCGTGCATGGAATAAATTTGTAGACAAAAGACATAAAAGGAATAAGTGTAGATCTTTTGGCAGAATTACATTTGACGTTCCTTATGCCATTTTAATTATTTAAAATGTATTCATTTGTGATTTTGGTGTAGACCTGGCAAGTCATTTATAGCCATATAAAAGCGTGAAGAAAAGTGAGCCCAGGTTCTAGTTGCAAGGGAAAATCACAGCACACTGGTGTATTGGCCTTTATCAATGGGTTTTCAGCCAATCCGATGTATACCCGCAATATTGCATGTGTTATATAGCATGGCGATAATACTTCATCCACTATATCAAAATGGCAGCTGAATCGCGAGGATGTAGTGGGAGGAGATGTGCTGGAAGTGATATTATTGTAGGTCAATATTAGAAATCTCAATATGGTGTTGTACAGCCAGCAGTAATGAAGTGGCTTAGCTGTAGGCAGTGTTCAAAAGGCATGGAATAGAACATTTGCTCCTATAAAGTGGGTACAGTCAGGGGAAAGCCTCTTTATATACTTGTTAGCTCCTACAGCTTGCCTTAAACACCCAGGGGCGAATTTTATCACAACTTTGTACCACCATAAAGTCACACAAAGTGACGCAAAGCTGTGCAAAATCTTGTAAGTGTATTAACTTACCAGCGAAATAAATTTATGCAGTGGAAAATTGTCCCTTTTCACCGCCAATAGTGTTTTCTGCTGTTTTGCAGCACGTTGCGTCAAGGGTGCATTAGGAGGGTTCTGGGGTTTGACGCAAACCCCTACGTAATAAAATTGTTGGACTAGGCTTTGCAGAAAAAAAGTTTGCTTCCGGTAGGCAGGTGCAAAGGTGGTAAATTATGATTACTTCTCCAAACAGTTCACTTATTGCATGTTCTGCATTGTACACCACATATCTAATATGCAAAACCTTTTAAAAATTGTCTACACATAGAATTTTGTACTGCAAGGGTATGTTTCACTACAATACCTAAGCTAGTCACCACGCACACAACTGTTCGCCTTCGTGCACAGGTTTGTGTGGGGTCTAGGAAATCTATTTGAGTGCCAAAGAAGAGGAAGAGAGCAGCAGCAGGCTATATTTAGCAAATATGGCCCTGGAATGCTCTCTCCTCTTGAACAGTGCAGCACAGCAACTTTTGGAGACTTTTTAACAGCAAATAAGGTGTCATCCAGTTTTCACGGCTCTGGGCATTGATAGACTTGCCTCCTGTATTAGTCTACCATAATCCTGCACTTGTCATGTATTCTGCGTGACTTTATCTTAAGATCCTGGTTGGACTGCAGTAGGGTGATAATGCTTCAAGATGGTCTTCCAGTAGAATTGGTGCCTGGTGAACAAATGCTTACATCTGTATCCAACTAGGTATATTAAGTAAAGACTTTAACATTGGTGTTATCTGGTCATGCTTCCTGAATCCTGAACATAATCTGGCAGCCTGATTTGAGACTCACATGGATTTTTTTTATGGAGGTCATTTTAAACATTTTTAAAGGAATCATATTTTCAGGGTTCAAGAATATTGGTGATTTCTAATGAAAGGATGTGAAGAGCAGTGGGTGCACCTTTCTACTAATGTTGATTTAGCAGTTGACCCCTTGATACTACTGTTCACCTATGGGAAAACTTACAGGTCAAAAATGGAAGGATCAGAGATATTCAATTTCTGCACACTGGATGAAGGTGGCTGAGGGAGTCGTACCTGGTGGAAGGAAGAGTGTCGCTATTTCCTTTACCAATGATAAGCAAGCCCGTCTTAGAACCATTTAAAGGTTTGATTTTATCTTTTGAAAGATGTGGATGAGACATGTCCTTATATTATCACACTAAGCAATAGCATGGACTTGAAAATTTAGTTGATGTTACTTAATCAGCTAGAACATTGGTCATAGAAAGATGCTGAAAAGACAGAGAGAAAATCAAGCATTGATGATCCAGTATATTATGAGTCAGATAATACCATGATGTGTCAGATATATATAGTTTTATGCCAGAATGTTGAGTACAAATGTTTTCCTACAAACATATCATACTTATAATACAAACAACCACAATATCTATATACAGATATATCATCAAGGTACCTGATCAGGGGTGGAGGGGTTAGCATAATAAATGGATAGTTAGCTATATATATATACATACCTTTATGATATTGTGATAATTGTAATTCAAAAGGGTGTGTCAATTCCTAGGTGGTACATGGTTAATATATTGCTGAAGAGCTTCTTTGGCTATGCACCCACTTCAATAATATTCACAAGTCCCCCCAATGGCCCCAAATTCAAATGAGGGAAAGCTCTACATTAAATATGTGCCCGTACAACAGGTATTACTGTAGTACCTGTACAAAACATGAGCGTCTCTGTCTGTAGTACGTGCAAACCATAGGTTGTCCAGCCTCAAATGCCCAATCCACCCCAGAGCACTTTTGTAATCTGGTCCCAAGCCCATTACAGTCTGAGGGCATTATTACGACTATGGCAGTCCACCAGCGGAGCCGCCACCATGCCGTCCACAGGAGGAATGCCAAAGCTGTGGTGCGCCCACCCACCTGATTAAGAGTTCAATCCTGGTCGGGCAGGTCAGCGGCGGTCTCACAGCAGTAGGCTGTTAGGCTCATAGGAGGGCCAAACATGCAGCCTGCCTCCGTGACAGCATCTGCAGCACGTTCCTGCACGGTGTGGCATGCATGCCACACTGTGGAGGAACAGGGGTGCAATTCCAGGGGGGCACAAAATGTGCACCTTGCCTGCACACCTAGGCCCACAAGCGGCACGGAGGCCCTGTTAGGGCCCCCTTAGTTGCCTCTCTGCCACCCATTTCATGGCGAGATCACCACCATGAAAAGGGTGGTGAGAGGGCAACTCAGAATATGCTTGATGGTGCTGCAGCAGCACCTACAGCATATTCCTGCTCCTGCCTGCAGCACAACCACTGGGGACAGAGCTCTCCTATGGCGATCCGACCACCCCAATCATAATACTGCAGGTGTGCTTGCAGTGTGGCGGTGGTCGGACCGCCACTGCAAGTATAGCTGTCCTATGGACTGCCGTACTCGCAATAAGGCCTTAAGACACATCAAATATTTAGGTAAACCCATCAAAGCTCTAAGAACCCAGATTTGGATAATGGTATTCATCCAGAATACCATTATTCTGGATGAATACAGAGAAAGCTAAATTTTAGAGGATCCTGAATTTAGTACTTTCTAAAAGTGCATTTACAGGTTTGTCCGATTGGTCAAACTCTTAACCTCCACATCTAAGAAACTCTCTGTTATGAACAACCTTAACTGCAGTGCTTGCATAGTGATTTGGCTATAAAGGATTTGTTATGAATATACATCCTTTTTATTATCATGCAAGGTGAAGGGTGACAACTTAGGACCCTATCCTTCTTCCCATTTGCCCCTCTCTGTGACCTATCAAGTATATGTTTACACCACATGGTGTGGGGATAAAGCTATGATTCAGTAAGTCAGCGTATCATATCCATCATGCATCCACCTAGATAACTGAACCACTCCCTCGTTGTGGCTTTGTTTTGTTTTCTATACTCTCTTGAGATAAGTTATGGCTGATTCCTCTCTCACTATATTAAAAAAACAAAAGAGGGAGTGAAGAGGTAAAGAAAAAGAAGGTGGACTTGTCCTCCTCAATATGTCGTAGCTAAACCAAAAGGAATCCACCTAGGAAAAAAGCGAAATGAAAATATCCTTCCAAGATATTTGCTCACTATTCGTGAAATGTGTATACCCTACTGATGTGTAGGGGGACACAGTGTGTTGTTAAAATAACCCTCACCCACCAAAAGGTCCCTTGGTGGCATGCTTCATCATTGGGTTCTTCCCGCCCCGCCGCGGGACGGGGCGCGCTACAACCAACGAAGACGCGGGAGCACTTAGGAGTGAATATACTATGTGTAATGCAAAAAGTGAGAGTGGAAGGGTCAAACGTGAAAATAGAAAAGTTTATTAAAAAATACCTGGCTATGTGGAAAACTAATTTTTAATGCTCCTTCTAGCTGGTATAATTCAAAATGGGGAGTGGAGGTAATATGCTACAATGGCCTACCGCCTCCCTAGTCGACATCTTTCGAAGCCATCCCCTTGGCTTCTCATCAGGACCCAAGAAGATCCCTACACCACTCTTATGATGAAACAACAATGTGGTCTGGTATAAGAATCAAGCAGGAATAATGCATATAAATAACATGCGCTCAATACTATACCCTGGTAGGTATGGTTTCATAAATTAATCTGGAAGGATAGAAAAAACATCATTAAATTACAATGCTTGAAACAATCATTGGACCACTTCACCCAATTAGTGGAAGTTGGTAAGAGAAGTGATATATTTTTCACTAAGTGCACTGCAATTTCTATGTTAAGTGGGTGCCGTGCTGCCCATGAGGACATACAAAACAATACTCGACGTCACAACATAGAACATAAAACATAAAGCACACACTCTATTGCGATCAATTCTGTATTATTGATCCGTCTCTGTGAGATGTTGTCACTGTCATAAAATGCTGGTGTGATGTATCACAATGTCCCTACAAGTGAAAAAATTGCAAGATTAAACGTACACTATTAATACCATGTTATAGCCCCATGAGCTTTTTTCACGGGAGGAGAGGAGCGCCTGGAGTCTCACACTGTTGAAAATGAAAAGTAGTTATTGTAAATTCCTTGATGTCTGACATAGAGCATTCTCTAAGAAATGCTCGAAAAGTTGCTCGTTGTCTAAGGGGCCCGGCTATGCCGTACTCACTTTGTCAAGGCTTCTCGCTCGGTCTGGATACTACCTCGCCGTGGCTCCGATGAATGAGGAGTCAGCGTTAAGAGCCCGTTTTTGTATGCTTCACTTCCGCGTATGCGCGCGTAAAGTTTAGCGAAAGACTAGAATGGGAAAATTTACAAACTGTTCGCCTGTGCCGGCACTGACTTCCTGTTGGAAAAGACTACTTCCTTCCCGCCTCGGCCCGTATCCCTAGTGTGATAACCTATGGGAAATAACAGATAACAGAACGGTGGTTCTCGTGATAGTATGAATGTACAGGGGTCTTCCCAAAGTGTAAAAGGGTGACTAGAACTTTGTTTCATCCTATTCCGGTTAAGTGCTATTTGCGGAAGTAAACATTGGGGTGTATCTCTTTTGTGGTAATCTAAACAAACTGTAACCCTGTAAATAAGGGGACAATCGCAAAGGTGGAGCCGTGCCTCAGGTCTTCAGTATGTGCGGAAGGATCCTAGGTACTGTTATATTGAGATTATGGTGTGATCATGCTCATGGGCATTTTAAACAGACATTCAACGTGTCCGACTAATGATCGCACTGGAGATGAGGTGAGCTAACGCCTCCTTTAGCCACCCTGCCACCTCTTAGGTAAAAATATATACAATTAAAATTAAAAGGACTATAAGAACCACTGACTCGTGTTGAGTATTTTGACTTACAGAGACTAGGTAAAGGGTCCTGATTCCGATCCCACTGTACAAGATAAGTTGAGTATGGCCTGGAATGTATGTAATCTGGCCCGGGTTCTGTTTGTGGCGGGTCTCTCTGTGCTGGTCTGTCCAGGACTCATAGGGTGTATTGGTTGGGGAGGTAAAAAGGTTTCTGGGAAAACGGTAATGACTGGGCCCTATTTCAGTTGTCCCCAGGGAATATCATCATTTAAACCCGAGATGTGCGTTCCCAAACGGAACACCCAGCGTTGTTCTTTTTCAAGAAGAAATTCCTCGTTGTTCACTTGTTCGATGATTGTCCAGTGTATGTCCTCAGTGGTGTGATTAACCTCTAGATAGTGAGAGGCCATTTTTGTGGTTGTTCTTATGCATCTAATGTTACTCTTGTGTTCCCCTATGCGTATTTTGACTGGGCGTGTTGTCATACCAATGTATTCCATTTGACACGGGCAAGTTATCATGTAAACTACATTTTTGCTATTGCAATTAATAAAGCGGCATTGTTCACACTCCGTGTAGTTGGTAAATTTGATGTTCTTACTTCTCTTGGTCAAATGGCATAGGCTGCAGAGGCCGCAAGGGTAATGACCCTTAACAGGCGGTAACGTCATATTTGTCACCTCAGTTCGTGGAGTAACTCGTGGTCTTGTATGGACTACCATATCTCGTAGACTCTTACCTCTTTTATGGGAAAACATAGGTTTTGGTAGGTCCAGATGGCCGCAGTTAAGTAAACGCCAATGTTTATTGACAATTTTGGTGACTTGGTTGGAGCCAATATTGAAAGTAGTGACGCATATAGGTCTTTCTTCTTGTTGTTTCTGCAGTGCTGGTTCCAACAGTGCATCCCTGTTATTTTTCCTTGCCCGCTTCAAGGCTTTCGCCACTATCTTGGGTGGATACTTCCTTGTCTCCAACTTTTTTTGTAAATCTGCTGCTTGTTCTTTGAAATCTCTGATTTCCATGCAGTTTCTTCTTAGGCGAAGGAATTGCCCATAAGGGAGGTTGTCGCGCAGATGACGCGGATGGAAGCTGTCATAGAGTAAGAGGCAGTTTTTTTAAGTTGTTTTGAAATGTGTCGTTGTTTTGAGTGTGCCACCTTTTGGGCAAATATTCAAGTCTAAAAAGACTAGCTCTATGTTGGAGATGGTACTTGTGAATTTCAGGTAGTCATTTTGGCAATTCAGCCAGGTCATAAATCTGTTGGTAGTCACTTTGTCTCCTTTCCATATGACCAGTACGTCATCTATGTACCGTTTCCATATTTTGATGTGTGTCAGGAAAGGGTTATTGGTATGTAGGATTTTATGTGTTTCGTGGTGGTAGAGGTACAGGCCAGCTATACTAGGGGCAAAGGTGCTCCCCATGCTGGTCCCGTGTTTCTGGAGGTACAACGTTTCTTTGTATTCGAAGAAGTTCTTCGTTAATGCCAAGTTACAGCATTCCATGACGATGTTGCGGGGTGTTTGATACTCCCAGTCTATTCCGAATAGGAAGTCTTCTATGATGGTTAGGGTCTCGTCATGGGGAAGGCTCGTGTAAAGGCTTTCCATGTCAAGTCCCATCAGTATTTCCTTAGTTGGGTCAAAGTCTACTTCATGCAGAAGCCGCAGGACGTCTTAATGATACCAGCTAGAAGGAGCATTAAAAATTTGTTTTCCACATAGCCAGGTATTTTTTAATAAACTTTTCTATTTTCACGTTTGAACCTTCCACTCTCACTTTTTGCATTACACATAGTATATTCACTCTTAAGTGCTCCTGCGTCTTTGTTGGTTGTAGCACGCCCCGTCACGGTGCTGGGCGGGAAGAACCCAATGATGAAGCATGCCACCAAGGGACCTTTTGGTGGGTGAGGGTTATTTTAACAACACACTGTGTCCCCCTACACATCAGTAGGGTATACACATTTCACGAATAGTGAGCAAATATCTTGGAAGGATATTTTCATTTCGCTTTGTCCAAGGTGAATTCCTTTTGGTTTAGCTGATTCCTCTCTCAACCAAAATGTGCTCCTCCCTTTTTAGACTACTTTCTGCTGTGCTAGCTCTTGCAGTATAGTGTGAGCTCCAAACAACTTGAACGTGTCTGTCATTCTTTGTAAACACTGACCCTTATCACTCATGTAGTGGAAGGAATCTTATGAAAAAAGAAAGAGTGCTCTTCAATTCTCACAAAAATCTTAGGGCCTGCTCTCTGGAACAGTTTACAACAGAGCCCAGAATCTTTAATCTTAATAGGAAATGGCTGCATTTAATTTGGATCTTTGAGAGGCCACAGTGGAAGTCAATGCTCTCTTTGAACTTCTTTCTAGAAATCACGGACAGATACAAGAAGGTTTAGTTATTCAGAAACCAGTTGCAAACTGCTTAGCGAACGATAAAATGCTATTTTGATATTTACAAAACAAATTTTATGACTGAAATTTTTGAAAAATGAACAAATTGGGTTTACTTAATTTATCAAATCTGAATAGCAATTTCTTATTTGCGACTCCCTCATAAAGGATTTGCTATGTAGATGTACTAAAGATTCCCAACAAGTAAATAGTCGCAGAATGTGTATTTAGTGCACGCAGGAGAAAGCAGATGGCAACTAGGTGCAAATATATGGGAAATCAAGTTTAAACAGACAGGTGGTTTTGGACTAAGTAGATTGTTTAAATCCAGTTTGGGTATTTTTAGGTAGAAGCACCCAGCGAAATTAGACAATACCTATTCATGTGCAGATCATGTGCTCCTTGTATCTGTTCGCCTCAGTGAATTAGAGGGCATAGAATGAACAAGCTCACAAAGTACACATTCCCATGTCTTTAACGCTTTCCTTGATGGACTATTACCCAGAGTGTATGTTCACAATGATTTCCCAACTACCCAACAGGAATTACAGGACTCCATGGTTAGATTTTATCTCCTAGCACAATTACCACAAGTTATTTATTGCCTAGATGTAACATGTTATAATATGTTCACATTCGGAGAATGAATATTGTTGGGACAGGCAACAGGCCTCTGCATGGATAAAGACGTGTACCCCTGCCCTGAATGCCCAACTGTACTGTTGTCTAGATCCCTAATACAGATTTTTTTTGTCACAGGCAAGCACGGATAATGTGTGTGTGCCATAATATAGGCCTGTCTCACAGATTATGGTCTTGTTGGACCAGGAGGGGTGCCCAAAGTGCTACCCTCATAGTGGTGGAAGGCTACCACCTTCACCAAGAGGTAAGCAGTGCAAGTGTGGTGGCGGCAGCATACCATGTAGTGAGCAGCAGTACTGAACAGATCCTTTTTACCCTGCATCACTAAATTGAGGCCTACAGGACCACGACTGGAGAGTCCAGGCCTGCTGGTCTCCATGCTGGGTGAGGGGACATCACCCAAGGAAACCAAGAGCCTGGAGCACCAGCACCTATCTGCTTGCCACGACCAGTGTGCACTGGGAGGATGAGGTGGGCATTTGAGGGAGCGAGGTCCAGTGGGAGCTCTACCAAGAGGACTCCCTGAGCAAAGTGTGATGAGAATGGCTAAACACCCATCGGGTCATTGCCACATGCAGGAATGGTCTGGGGACTCCCATATCTCAGGAGAGGGCGGCCGTGATCTGGGCCATACAAGGAGCATCGTGCAGGTAGTACCAGTTCCACATCGCCTCGTCACAGAGACTCCATATGCCAGAGTGGGCCACCGTTGACCTTATGTGGGCCAGGAGCATGAGACTTTTGTCCGCCAATATTGATGCTGCATATGCTATGAGGGACTGCTGTAATGATGGCACTTGCACCGAAGGTGTCCAGCTCAGACGTAAGTAACATAGCAACCTCACATGCCAGGAGGGGCTGCCAGTAGCACTGTGGCCAAGAGTTTGGGTCATTGCCTGGATTGGAGGACTGTGCTGTGACCAGCGGGTCAAGCCGCACACTATGATCTGCACATGATGGATTCCCTGAGAACCACAATGATGCCGTAGAAGGCATTGCACCTTTGCTGGGGCTCCAGTTGAGAGTCGGAGGATCGAAACCCTCACCTCCACCTCCTGTTAGGGGAAAAGTGACTTACGTATTTGCCTAGTAGGAGCAGCTTCGATTGCTGGACAGAACCTCCGTTTTGCTTGAAGGAGAGAGTCTGTGCCTACTGGATGCTGCCATGTATACAGCAAGCAGCCCGATTTTGCAGAACAGGTTCAGGATTCTGGAGTGCCTGCGGAGATACACTCCCTATATCACTGCACCGCTGAATGCTTCCATACTGCCAGAGTGGGTAAGACAGGAGCTGGACTTTTGGGGCTCCAGGGGACACACTGTTACCTGTCCTGCAGCACTATAAACACTTTGATTAAACCTTAAGTTGTCAAAGCAGAACTGTTGAGTGCGGCCTACTAGTAAGCATTCCCTGTATGCAGCCACCCACCAGTGAATGAGGACTAACCCGACCACGTTATTAGAAAGAGGGTGGGACAGGGATTTGCCTGACAATGACCAGTGCTCCAATCTCAAGGGGATTGTGATATTGATTGTGAACGTTGTTATTACTTTGCATGTGTAGTTAGAAATAAAATGCCTCTATTGCTCACAAAAGTAAATATTTGGCTGGACATTGTTTTAATGTCAGTACTGTGTGCATTTTGAGTTATGAGTCATGTTCACCCACCTATATCTGCACTTCTCCCTCCAGGGAGCCTTTGACAGATCATCCACAGCTACCACTGAGAGTCAAGTGCAGAAGGGGTAATTGTCCCAGTTGCTCAGAGTCCATAGTATGTTGGGCCCTCGAACATCATGAGTAAAGACTTTAAATACCTTGGTGGGTCCTAATAGCCCCTTCATGCCCCATGGCCCTCTGAAAGGGGTTCTGCAAATATTCAAATAGAAGCCATAAAAGTCAGGATTCTCTAAACATTGAGGCAGTACGTAATTCAGAATGTCTGAAGACAGACCTTAGAACATGGTGCCCTGGAAGTAACCATGATTCAGTCATAGTTTGCCATTGTACTCTATGTAATAGTTGGCAGGATAAATAAGAACACTGCTCCCTGAAAATTATATGTCAACACATATCATTGATGCTTGATTTTGACACATGTTTTCTTAAAGGAGGTCCTGCACATGCTACTCGATCTTGGCTTCTGACATCAAACCTATATCCTCAGTTACCAAGAGAGAGGAGGTACAATATTGTTCATAAAAAACATACAGCATAATTGAATGTATGTTTGAACTGCTTAATAAACCTGGATAATGATGACTCTAAGGATGAAGAAATACCCACATCTCGACAACCAAAAGTGTTGAAGCTACTAAAGCAGCAATGAAGGGCATGCAGAATAGATATGTACTATTTACTGTAAGAAATATATACATCATTTACTCATGAAGAAGTAGTTTACAATGATTGTATATGTGACAAAAGTATCTGCTTACTCACAGGTAGAAAAAAGAAAGAGAAAAACATGCAAAGCTTTGATAACTTTCAACATATTGTCTATATGATATTATGCCACACTTTTCCAATACTGAAGACATATTATTTTATAGAAAAAAATAAAGATTTTCATCACCCTTATCCATACTCTTCCAGCGTCTGACATTTCTGTTAAGGTACCAACACATTCACCTGCTTCCTTTGGCCCTTGGCTGCATGTGGACAACACATGTAATGTGTCAGCCACAAACATACTGCTTAGGATGGAGGTGCCCTCATTTTCTGTAGGCTCAGCCTGATTCCTAGTACTAACCTGACTTACTTGCAACACTTCCAGTGTTGCTGTGACTAACCCATACTCTTACCAACTTCACCATTTAAGTGCCTTTTTATTATTATCTGCATATTTGCAGTTTTTTTCGACAAAACCCAGTAACTGTCCTCAGCTGATCAGCAGGTCTTCCAAATTCCTCTAGACTCCCAAAAGGATGCCACTGCCTCCGATTGTGACTTATAGATTTTTCTTCAAGAGCACCACATAAATCTTCCACTGCCTGTGTTAGAGAACTCTTTCAGAGTGGTCACTGACTACTGCCCTTTTTTAAAAAAAGTAAAAGATGTTGGACACTAAAGGGGTGACATTTACTGTTCCAATTCCAATCTAACCATATTGAGGGGAAGGTGTTGGATATCAAAGGGGTGAAATGTGCTGTTCCCACTCCAGTCTAAACCAATTTTGAGAAGGCGTTGTACAATAAAAGGGTTAAATTTACTATTCCCTTTCCAATCTAACCTTATTAGGGGGAGGTGCTGGACAGTAAAGGGGTGATATTTACTATCCCCAATCCAATCTAAACTAGATAGAGAAAGGTGTTGGACACTAAAGGAGTGACATTTACTTTTGCCACTCCACTCAAAACCAATTTGGGAAAGGCGTTGGACAATAAAGGGGTGTAATTTACTATTCCCATTCCAATCTAACAACACTGGGGAAGGTGTGGAATATTAAAGGGGATGAAAGTTACTATTCCCACTCCAATCTAACCATATTGGGGAAGGTGTTGGACAATAAAGAAGTGACATTTACTATTCCCACTCCAATTTAAACCCATTTGGGAAAGGCGTGGAACACTAAAGGGGTGGCATTTAATATTCCCACTCCAATCGAACCATAATGTAGGAAGGTGTGAGATACTAAAAGGGTGACATTTAATATTCATACTCCAATCTAAACAAATTTGGGAAAGGTGTTGGACACTAAAGGGTGACATTTACTATTCCCACTCCAATTTAAACCAATTTGGAGAAGGTGTTGTACACTAAAGGATGGCATTTACTATTCCCATTCCAATCTCACCATATTGTAGGAAGGTGTAGGACACTAAAGGGGTGAAATTCACCATTCCCACTCAAATCGAACCATATCGGGGGAAGGTGTTGGACACTAAAGGGGTGTCATTTACTATTCCCACTCCACTCTAAACTAATTTGGGGAAGGTGTTGGACACTTAAGGGGTGACTTGTACCATTCCCACTTCAGCGTTGGAAACTAAAAGGGTGAAATTGACTATTCCCACTCCAATCTAACCATAGTGGAGGAAGGTATTGAGATACTAAATGGGTGAAATCTATTATTTCTACTGCAATATATTTTTATATAAAATTAACTAAAATGTTATTTAATGTTAAATAATTTAATTACTATTAAAAAATAATATATTGCTGAAAATATTTACTACCATTCATAAACTTTTAACAATAAACTGAAAATAAAATCATAATACAAAATTCAAATAGAAAATGGATATGCATTTTAAATTTTTAAAAATTATAAAAACATTTTAATTAAAATTAAAATTTTAAATAAAAACATTTAAAAGTTTAAAAAATTTGATTTAAAAAAAAAAATTAAAATGTAAATATTAGCATAGTTTTTAAATATTCTACTTTACTAAAATAATATATGTTTTTATATTTTATATTTATTATTTCATTTAAATAAATATTTAATATCATTAATATATTTCTTAATTAACATCAAATTAAAAATCATTTAAAATATTAATATAACAAAAAAATGTTAAATATTCCACATTATTCATTTGCATATCTTTAGAATAATTTGAAACATAATTCTTTTAAAATTCTCCCCACCCGTATCCCCTGAAAACCCAATATCCTGCTCCTAAAAAGAGTATTCAACAATTAATTATATACATTAATACAGCCTCCAAAACATATTTCAACAATTTCATAACTAAAAAATTATCGTACGAAAAACACAAATAAGAAAAAGAATGCACATATACAATGAAGTACACTACAATATCAAAAACAAGACTAAAAAGGCTGTATTACAATCAATATTTCTGTCGATCATATTTTTGATGTCCCTATATTCTTGACACATTATTTTTGTATCACAACATTTTTTTCTGATATTTTGTCCGAACACCGTTCAAAATATGCATGTTACCATTCCTAACTGGCCTTTCCAAGAAAGTTAAGCCTTAATTTACTTAGTTCTTCTCTTCAGCAACAGCTATCAGTCAAGATATAATGTGAAACACTTGGATAAACAAGGAATTGACAGATTATGCTTGCCTTTTGTTTTGGGAATATACTACCAAGGGAAAAGTGACATTTATCAATATACAAAAAAAAACACAACACACGAGGAAGCATTTGGCATTTTATGTTGGCAACTTCATGTGAAAAGGGGGCAATTTCAGTAGGTCTTTTTGAATTCATAAAATCTTACTGACAAGCAGACATCTCACTTTTAGGAGGGAATAGCATGGGTTGCCTAAATGTGTTGTTCTCTTTGATCAGAAAGGGGTGAGAAGGTGTGGGGATAGGTTAGAACAAAGAAGCCAATGCAGCAAATCGTAGTCAAAGACCCACCACCATTTTAGAAAATGGGTAAAAGAGGCAATATTGGATTGATTTTGCCATACGTCACAGAACCCGTTGCAAATGATACAAGGAAAATGAGTGGGAGTTTGAACATGATGTGAAAAGGTATTTCACTAGTGGATCAATCCTAGTAAGTACTGCTCTCCATTCCTACACCAAAAGCTGCTGGATTCTTACAAAACAAGATAAACATTGCTAGTTTGGAAAATACTGATAACTGATTTTGAATTCCATTGAATCTTTCACCTTCCTTCACATGGCACAAGGAGGAATCTTGCTGGCCCACAAGGAAAATAGAATCCACATGTTTTTACAAGTAGAACACATAATACCAATTTGAACTGGATGTTTGCGTATGGACCTCACTAGGAGTGACAAAACATTTATGTACTACATCAACACATGATCGGTGGCAAAGGAGCAATCGCTAAAGAATTTTGGGCATTTTGAGCACCAGTAATGGAGTTAATGATCTTTTCCCACTATGTATAAAAGAGGGGGCTTTTAAACCATTTCATCTCTTAGGGACTGGGGCAGGTAAAGAGAACCCTGAATGATATGCAATCCTAGTGGGAAAACCTTTTAGGTTTATCCCAACAAAGAAGGTGTGTCACCATATGGAGCTCTGCCTTGATCCAGTCACCAGTCTTGCCACGCTGACAAATTCCAACCTCCAGAAACGTTTTTAAGTCCAACAATAAATGTGAGACCATAATGTTAAAGTATCTCTAATGACAACATGACTGTGGTAATTCAGGTTTAAAAGTCTGTTCCACCCTGACCATTTTGCATTGTAGCTCCGTGCTTCAGGTGCGCCAAGATGTTATTATTTCTGTCCTTGAGAAGGCCATTTGGGCTACAAGTTCACAGCTTACCCTACATGTGAAATTTGACTTCAACAACAAAGTTAAAACTGTTTTTTGCAGTGTGAACTCAAGCCGAGGGTTTTGGAGTGCTTTACATGAGCACCAGTTACATTACACAAATCACACTAATTTGCACAGGAGATTAAATGATCCTCAGATTCACAGGATGTTGACTCAAACCTGGCTCCCCAGTTCCAAAGTTGGCAGCTCTGGCTGTAACGCCACATCCTCTTCCCTGTTTAATCTTATTACTCAATCCTTCAACATAAATTACTAGTTATCACTAGTCAGTCACATAGGGTCTCAAGACTCACTCAACTACACACCTTAGGATATGATTGCTTTATATAATCCCATTGTCCACTATAGATGCTGTTTGCATTTTGGGCCTGATTACGATGCTGTCGGAAAAGGCTCTGAGTGTCGGCTGGAGTCTTTCCGACTGCATCGTGATATGTCGGTCGGATTCCTTTCTGACCGCCTCATTATGATGGAGGCGGTTGGAAAGGAATCTGATCCGTCATTTTGACTGGCTTCCGACGGGCTCGTCCACCAGTCGGAATGCTGTCAGTAATCCCAAGGGCGGCTCTCTCCACCCGAGGGATTACGATGCCGGATTTCGACAGCCTTTCTGTGCCGGCCTTTCCGACACAAAAAGGCTGTCAGAATTTGACTTTGTGGGATGGGTGCACAGCCTACGGTTTGAGGCCGAGAGGGCACCTATGGTGCCTCCCTGTTGATCCCTGCACCCCGTGGCAGGCACCTTTAGGTGCCTGCCACAGGGTGCAGGGATGAACTGCACCTCCCATTTTACAATGGAAGCATATATTCTGGCCGGAATACATGCCCCCATTGTAAAGATAGGCATGCGACTGAACAGTGTTCAGTTGCATCCTAATCAGTTGGTCGGGACCGCCGACCGGGTGTCGGTCGGTCCCTTGACTGAGACGATGTCGGGCAGAGGAAACTCCGCCCAACATCGTAATGAGGTCCTTTGTCATAAATTCATAACTGTTTATCCAATTTGCGTACTTTTAATGTTTTTAATCAATAAAGGTTACTCACTTTTGAGAGTTGTAGCTCATCTACCTTTTAGTGGTAATGTTTATTTTGGTACTATTGTTGAACTCTACAAGCATTTTCCATGAGTAAGCATTGCTCCATCTGCCAAGCAGATAAGGGTATGCTTGAGATTGTTAACTTAAACCAATGTTTGCTTCTAGGTGTTAGATTGTTTGAGTGTGTTGGATCTCAGCCAGGGCTGAGAGAAAGATTGGAGCTTGTCCCCTTAAGTTTCATTATATAGTTTTCTACAATCATGTTGTGGAGTAGTGACTTTCAGAGGTATATATAAATATTTTCGCTGTTATGACTTTAGAACATTAGATTTTCTTTTTGCAGCTATTATGAGAAACCTCTTAATATTGTGTACATTTTACTTCCATTTTCCAATGTGCTGATCCAAGTTTTCTAACTTTTCCATATCTCGTAAGCATCACCTAAGCTTGGACGCAGTTTGATAATGGGAGAACACAAAGATTGGTCCAAGTGGGAATATTGTGCTTACATCGACAATCCCCATTGCAAACAGATTATTCCACATTCAAAATGCTTGCCAAATGTGCCCCCTTTCTTGCCTGGTCAACCCCATTTTGGGCTGAAAATTATTGCAGTTTTTCAGACTCTGCACATGGGGCACTGCTATCCAATGTGCAGTGTATGTGCTCTAACACCTACAACATGTAGAAATGTATCTAATTCCTGGCTGGCTTATTTAATGTTTCTATAAGGCCATAATATATAGTGTTACAAACTCCACCCATTGCATGGGAAGTTAAATTCAACCTTTGGACCACATCTCTTATTATACCGCCCAAAAATGTGACCAAGCGGGACACCAGTCCTAACACTTTGGCCAGGCTGCTGCAAATTTAAACCTACAGCCCAACCTATCAGCATAACTACTTTTTGACAGGAAAAAACCTTCCTTTTATATATTAATTAGTCACCCATATGTAGGCCTTGCAACCCACGGGGCACAGTGCATTCTAGTTAAGAGGAGGACATGTAAAAATGTAAAATTAACATGACCTAATAATGCCGCACATCCAAAAGCTATTTTCAGTGTAACAAGGCTGGCTGCCCCATAGAGAAAAAATGGGAAGCAGGAATAAATATAATATTAATCTCTGGATTGGGGCCAGCAAGAACTATGATTAAACCACTAAACCACTCTTTTTAATATTTATTAAAAACCCAACTGAATGGTCATGTTGGATTTTTAATAATTATTAAGAAAAAGTAACTTTTAGAAAGGCTGAAGCGTGTGAAAATTGCATTAAGTGCAGAGATGTTGGCTCGTGTGGAGAGGTGTTTTTTCTTCCCCTGGCAGGAGGACTAGTTGAGGTGTACTCAGGAATGTAATTTACTTCAAAGGACCTTCCCTGTCACAAGCAAATGTTAGTTGACACCTGGACAATGCACCAGTTTTTGTCTTCCCAGTTAGGCTGGCACCGACTCCAGTGAAGGGAAAGCGTATCCCAAAACTGGTTTGAAGTGACCATTGAGAAGGGTATTGCTCTGGTAACATCACTAAGTGGTCACACAGGCTCTGCACAAGGGGAGAAGAGTTTCTCTATCTTGGGTTTTGAGAGTGAAGGGTACTGTAAGATTCTTTGCAATGGGGGAAATAGGAACTCCTGCAAATGGGGGTAACTTTACCCCTGGATACTTTTCTCTCATTGATTGGTGGGGCAGGAGTCACCCCCACCCACTAGCTAGTGCTAGGCATACATGTGGTGTCCCTAGTCACCCTCTTCAAAACACCTGCTGGCTGTGACCTGAGAAGAGCCCTGAAGGATGGACCTGCTCCCCTAGTGCCCGAAACAAACTAGTGGATGGACTCCAAAGGTCAGTAGAGTGACCTGCTTCCTGGCTACAGGGCTTTCAAAAGTTATAATAGGCATTTCCTAATGCTACCAGATGACCAGTAGCAACTGGACCTCACCTGGTCTCTGCTAGATTAGGCCTTGACCCAAAGTGTTGTTTCTAAGGTCCTGGGACCCTTGGCTGTGTTTAACCGGACTTCTCCTACCACTTCTGAACACCTAAGACTTAAAACATTTGTGGACTTCCAGACTTCTCGAGGACCAGAACTAACCATGCAAGCCTCTCCTGCCAACACGCAAACTTGATGGGCTAAAATAGCGGGTATCTCCCTTTTGGAGCTCAACGCATGCGCAAATACGATTCAGCTGACCCTTAGAGAGAACATTTTCAGCCTTGTGGAACTTGATGGTGGATAAAGCCTCAGCCTTGCCAGCTGAAGAATTCCAATCTCCAAAAAGGAAACTAATTCTCAAGTTAGAATTCTTGAGCAGGCAAAGGTGCCAAAAGTAGCAGACCAGCAATAGGACCTCTATGAGCGCAATTTCCTGCCAAAACCAATAACTTGAGTGGTACCTTTTCCAATGCCTATCCGACATCATCAAGACTTTCTCAGATTCTGCCTGCTGCTTTGCCCTACTGAAGAATTTTGACTTCCAGAAAAACAACTGATCCAAAGGAAAAACCGCCATCCGAGTTATTCCTAGTGAGTGTATGTGACACGCATCCATTGCAGTCGTCCTCAAATTGGTACCTAGGCCGGAGGCTACTGCAAGAATTGACTACCATTGGTGCACTTTGCTTTTAGGCACTATTTTTCCTAAAATGTTAAAAAATTTATATTACTGGGCTTCCTTATTGAATTTCTGTCATTTTTATTTTGTTTTGTTCATTACGTTTTAGTCTAATATTATGAGTTGGAGTGGGATTTTTATTGTGTTTTGTTTTTGACTTTTTATCTGCTTTGGTACTTGTAAATGCTTCACATGTTTTTCTAAATTAAGTCTGTGTGCTCTGTGCCATAGCTATCAGGGATTGAGCTCAGGTTTAAGTTATGGAAATCTTTGATTGTACGTAACTAGTTAGTGACTTTGTACCTGATTTAGATTTTAACAGATGGGATACTCTGTGGCAAATGTGACGGATACCTCATCCACTGTGTTATAAATGCCATAGGCTATCATGTAATTGTAATACCACGGTCAGGATACTCATCACATTTGTGGCCCATCTGACAAAGTATAATCAAGCCCTTTATTACTTGTGGTGTGGTCTACCATCCACCCCAACTAATAATTCACTTTCTCACACCTACTGAATCACAGGCATGCATTTCGTATTACATACTGGATAGTATGGCTGCTTCTAAAGCTTCAAACTGAGGTCACTGAAAGGCAAATAGCAAATAATGTTTATTTTAACAGTAACCACATTTTTTGTGAAGAGCTAATTTTTATGTTACAAAAAAAATCAGATGCAAGGAAATTTAGGACATTAGTGCCAGGTGGCAAATTCATCCAATTGACAGTACACATGTGATTAAAACAAATGACAAACACCTTTTTCTTCTGTTTTTCAAAAAAGCTCTTGTAGCTGCTAAAAATAATTCCTTCAGAAAGGGTTTCATTTGGTACTTCAAATTTGTGGAGTGCCTCCTCTAGAGACTTTGCTGCTTAATAATATTGTTGTAAAATTCTACCGCCTCTGAGGCATCTTCACTTGATGTGCTGTATCATAATTAATTTGTTGACTTTGCAGGCACGTTTTAAGTAGTAAGTTGTTTTTATTCCTTTTCTACTTAGATGCCTGGCGGTCACGGATAATTTATGAGCAGTACTAAAGATGCATTTCTCTTCTGAATACTTTGCAGAGAAGGTTTTTTAGAATTGTGTAATACAGATTTAAAATTGAGGGATTATGTTGATGACATTTCGTTGGACTGTGTCTTGTTTGCAGTGTCCAATTTGAATTTATTTTTGTACATGGAGAAGGCGATTGTCTTGAAAAATATCACGCACTTTGCAAACACTTCATTTTGATTACCGAGGAGGAAAACATTTATGAAACAGATTCTGAACAAATATCCCTACAATCATGATACTACTGACCTTAAAAGTATCTTCAATATTTAAAAATAAAAATTTACAAAAATGTTAATGACCAGTAGAACTATTTTTGTTAAATGTTTGCATTGAACATGTCAGTGCAAGTTGGATAAAGCTTAAAGGTGTGGACGTGCTAAGTCACAATGATTATTTGATTGTTTGCACATTGTGCTGCTTGTGCACAAGCTTTGCACAAAGGTGCTGTAAGAAGTTGGGTTACTGGTTGAGGGTGGTGAAACCCTGCTGAAGCATAAACCACAATTCTTGTCAGGGTGAAGTCACAAGCAAACCCCAAATTAACCTGTGCTCAACACTCTGGTAGCATGGCACAGAACAGCCAGGCTTGACTTATAATCAATGTGTAAAGTATTTATGCAGCACTTCAAACAGTAATAAAGTAAAAACACAACACAAGAAAAAGCCCACACCAATTTAGAAAAATAGATTACATTTTTAATAAAAAATCAAGAACAAAATGATAAAAATCGAATCAGTAGAACCGTAGATATGCAACAAAAGAAATGTAAGTGGAAATAGCACCAAAGAGCACAAAGTGCCAACTATGGTTATCTGGTCATGCAGGACCAGGACATAGTCACAAGTTCAGGCCATCCACGATGGAGTGTAGGCCAGCTACAGGGACCCACTTAGGCCCACTGAAAACGGGACCTTAATCCTGGTTGCGAAGAGATGCAGAGTCCCCGTGTCAAGGATGCGATGCGCAGAACAGGCGGTGTGAGTTCCAGTCGAGGTGATTCATCAAACAGCATTGGATCTGATGGGCTGCATTGGCTGAGGCAATGTCTTTGTTTGGAGATGCGTTGGTTCCAATGGGCTGAGGTGGTTGATGTGAAGTCCTTGTGTCGGGGAAGTCCATGCAGCCGAGGCGATGCATCAGTTCCAAGGGCGGTGCATTGAGCAGCAAAGGCAATGTGCTGATAATGTGGGAGATGTGCCAACGAGGAGATGAGCTGGTTATGCTGGGTCCACAGATGGGCACCTTCAGGCACCTTCAGGATCACTTCCAAGGGTCCAGGTCTGGGGTGGTATCACTTGGGAGGGCACTGTCTAGGTGCTGGGTTCCACGTTGTTGGAAGCTATTATGTCCTTGAGGCTTCTGATAGGAGGCCAGACAACTAGCCTTTGGAGTCACTCTTGGGTCCTGGGCTTAGGAATTCAGGACATGTCCTTCTCACCCAGACAAGAGGGCAGCAGTCCTTCAGAGCAGCAATCCAGCAGAGCAGCAGTCCTTTCAACAGCCCAGCAGTCCTTCTTCTTGGCATAGCCCACAGATCCAGAAGTATACTGAAGAGTTGGATCTAAGGCTCTGATATTTATACCTGGCGCCCACTTTGAAGAGGAGGAAACCTTGTAAGGTTTCCACCACCCTGAGGTGTTGAGCAGCCCCTTCCTCCCTGTCCTTGCCCCTGCTTGTCTGGGACCCCACAAGACCAGTGTCAAACCCATTGCGAGGTTGCTCAGGCAGAGCCTCTGTGATGTGCAAGTGTGGTAGTTGACAGATACTCTCACTTATTAATTCAGAGTGGCCCATGCTGCCAACAACTGTCTTCCCTTTGTCTAGCTGTATGGGAGCAATACAAACAAGCATTGGCATAGCCAATAGGTCTCGCTTTTGGGACCTTATAAGTATTTAGTTATGCAGCACAATATCCTTAGTGCAACAACATCAACTGTTGCATGGCTAAACACTTATAAGGTCCCAAAGGCGAGACCTATTGGCTATGCCAATGCTTTTTAGTATGTCTTATGACTAGATGTCTCGGGTGGTGGTCCTGGCTAGCAACGAAGTCTAAAATAGTCAAATTTCAAAGGACCAGTACGAGGGGGTGGGTGGGGTAATAGTGCCTGGAATGAGATGCATCAAGGCTAACTGAGGAAGAGCAGCAGCAACGTCAAGAACCAGCGGTTTCCCGAGACGTTTGAGACTGGGTCCCTTCAGTGTGGAATGCCCCACGGAGAGTATAAACAACGAGTATAAACCACGCATAAGGAGGCATCCATGACATAAAGGGCTTACTTCTGATATACTTCTGCCCTTGGAATAATGGTGTTAATTCCAGGCACACTGTCTGCGTCCAAGGCATGAGGGTGATGAGGCCTAAGTGGAGACAAAGACATGGCTTCACAGAGTTTGGGTTCTCAGACAGTGAAATAAGATAGTGCCCCTAAGGGAAGTTGAACTTCAAGCACAGCACAGAGCTCAACCTCACTAGTGACCTTTGCATCCCGCTACATACCTCTAAGAGGGACTTCTATCCAACAACTCTGGCTGCACCACCGTCTTCTCTGGCTGCACCACCATCTTCTCTGGCTGCACCACCGTCTTCTGTGGCTGCTGGTGCCCCAGCAAAAAGGTTAACAACTGTATTGCAATATTTTGAAATCAGAAACCGAGAGCGTAATATGCACACCATGCAGTAGTTTGCTAGTTGAAAGAATTGCAGTATTTTTCTGGGACGTATTTAAAATAATCTAAAAATCTGGAATTTCAGATGTGCTGGGTATCTTGTTCACGCCAGCCCCTTCAGGGATACAACTTCAATTCATGCAGAACTAGCTTTGGCGTAAATATACATCTTATCCCCCAGCTTTCCAAATTCGCTAAAGATTTTGGATGTTTTGTTTGATTTTAGAATTTTAGAAATTGCCTGCAAACGTCCTATCTCTGCTTGAATTTTCAGGAGCATCAAAAAATCAGACAGGGAGGTGGAATGACTTTGACCAAGGAGACACTTCCACAGTAGCAGCTATTTCCATTGATACGTGAAACTGCATACCCATGCCGAGATACTCACTCATGTTAAAGCAGCTCAGGTGAACTGCAGATTCCCCCGTTGCCCTCAGCTCCAGGGCCACTGCACCGCTCACTAATGTTACCTACACACCCCCGGGCACCTGCATGTCTCAACCTCGTTAAGAGTTTCCAGGTAAACTGCCCAGCACTGTTCACTCAGTCACCCAGTGACTCCTATAGCCTACAACTGAATGCATCAAGCCAGAGTACTCTTCGAGTCTTACAAACATGCTGAGCTGGGCCTGACTAAAGGCGTGTAATTGTGCAGGTGTCCTAGGTCAGGACGCAGAAAGGCTGCTGGCTGGGAGATGTGGGCACGGGGATGCTTGAAGGAGTCAGTGACGTCCACATCACGATTCACAAAGGATAGCTGAGGAAATGTGCGCGTGTGCGACTGAACCCTTCATATTTTAAGACGCTTATATTGTAATATATGTCAAATGTTAAACATAAACACACGAATGCACGTTAACGTGCATTTCTCATTATCTTTATTAGTATGATTTTCTAGCGTCGACGCTACATATTTCACTTTTCCCCTACACAAATGTAAAAGAGGGCAAGATTGTTGCCGCAATTTGGACTGCTTCTATGTACTGGTCACAAGATGTTAGTTTAGTAAAGGCTACGAGAATGTTGTGGCTTTTCGCAAAGGACGCAACCGGTATTCGAAAAGATCTCCGCAGCAGGACGTTCACCCACCGAGTCATGTTAAGCATACCATTGCCATAGCTGCCAAGGTTCCAAATTGCTATGTGTGACATTTTCATAATTTCAGTGTAAATATGAATGACATTTCAACGACTATGAGTGACACTTTCTCACGAGCAATATCAAGCAATGAAGACAAGGGTAACATATAAATAGCAGAAATTACACCCATTTCAGCAACAAAAAACTCTAAGAAGATCTTAAAACCACTGAAATGCACAAGAAATGGAAGGGCACTAACCATGACTGCCGTTCTCACTTAAAGAGGGCAGGCAGGCAGGCACTGCAGCTGGTCTGAAGATGATCTCATTAATCTGATGATTCATGACTGTGCGCTAGCCTAAAAAAAGCACATTTTATAGCATAGCAAGTACATAGCAAGTACAACTAGGAGATTATACCATCACGCAGGCACTTACACATAGCTGCCAAGTTTTCAGACTTCTTATGTATCACATTTTCATGATTTCAGTGTACTTAGAAGTGGCATTCAATGACAACATGTGTAACACTTAGATTGCCACTTTTCGCAAGTCAAACCAAGCAATGAGTGCATTGGCAATCAATAATATTCGCATGATGCATTACAGCCCTTTGGACTCCAGGCCGCTCTGTGTCCCACGTAGGACCCGGGCAGGGGGGCCAGGCTACCACTCGAGTTTCCAAGAGGATGTGAAAGGCCCCAAACACGGTCGGATCTCATCATCAGCTGCTGCCTAGAGAGTCAGACTAAGTCAGCGGACTCACTCGAGCCGCCCGGTGCCACAGACAACACCGGACATTAAGTATCTGAGAGTCAGGGTTGACGAGGCTAAGACAGGCTGATCCACTCGTCAGTCACATTATAGGTCACAGCCAGGCAACCTCAGGCTGGCTGTATTTCAAAACACCAAAGTTGTTAATGTTTACAGCTCACGGCTGCACTGCGCAGGCAGCCACCAGCCTGTCACACAGGCCCGGCCGCAACTGCACCAGATAACACAAGCTGCGCGCACGGTGCCGCCAGCAGCCACTCACTCACAGAGCTGCTGGGGCGTCTCTGCTCAACTTTAGTAACGGGAGCAAATTCATTTACAGCACAAGCAGCAACTTACTGTTATTAAATAAAGTAATTGATTCTCACACGGGAGGCACTTACTTCTTAGCACCGAGCGAGACGAGAAGAGCAATTCGGTGAGGCCCACTAGACCCGCCGGCCGGCTGGCCGATTGCACCGCAGCATCGACCTCCATCTCTTTGCACGAGGATGTGAAACGCCCCCTCAGTGATCTTGCGATACCAACGGAAACAAGCACTGAAACACAAGTGCGGCCCGCGCCGCGAAAGTGAAACAGTACTCCGGGTGGAGGGGTGGGGGAGTGCGATTCCCTTGCGGGAGCGAGCGGCGCCAGGAGCGATAATTGCTACCATATGGCGCCAGCTGCTCGCTCCCGCAAGTGAATCGCCAAACGTGCACGCGTTGCCATTGAAGGCAATGGAACGCGTGCACGTTTTTGGCTGAAAAGCCGAATCGCTCGCAAAGGTCTTTTTGCCTATGCAGCGCATGCGCGCTGCGTAGGCGAGACCTAAAAAGATGAACTGCCAACTACACCTAGTCACGTGACCCAGGATCAGGCTGCAGGCACCAAATGGTTACAAAAAGAGCAGTTTGCTATTGTATTTCAGTTGTCAAAACTCCTGAAATTCTAGTATAAAAAGGGGTTGTAGCAACAGATTATTTTAAGCCAAGATCTAGACACCTGAAATTCCTTTCAAGGTTGCCTGAATTTAGTTGCAAAATCTAGCAACTGCGGACTGGTAAATTGTGTATGTTTTGTAATGAATATTTATGTATGTATAATTTGTGTTTATCTGTAATTTTACTTTGGGCTTAAAAGTTTATACAACGTTTTGGTTATGTTATCCAATGATTAGGAACTGTGAAGTGCAAAATGAATCTCAATTAACCAAAGTACAATTATCATGTAAAAAAATATCTGGTCAAGCTAATTACATTTCTTGATCATTTTGAAGAAAACAGTGTTGATTGAATAATGATCATCAAAGGTGTTTTGTTGTGGCATTTTCGGAATTATGATTAAAAATATGTCACACACACACCAGTACATGTCCTACCTTTCACAGACACTGCACCCTGCCCTTAGGGGTACCTTGGGCCTACGATAGGGGTGCCTTACAGTACGAAAAGGGAAGTTAGGGGCTGGCAAGTGGGTGCACTTGACAGGTCGACATGGCAATTTAGAGCTGCACACAGACACTGCAGTGGCATGTCTGAGATACTTTTTCAGGGCTACTCATGTGGGTGGCACAATCAGTGCTGCAGGCCCACTAGTAGCACTTGATTTACAGGCCCTGGCACACTTCAGTGCAGTTTACTAGGGTCTTACCAGGAAATCAAATATGCCAGTCAGGGAGAACCAATCGTAATAACAATTTACACAGGGAGCACTTGCGCTTTGACACTGATCAGCAGTGGCAAAGTGCCCAAAACATCTAAGTCAACATAAACAAAATCCATCACAGCATCAAAAATACAGGAGGTAGAGGCAAGAACTCATGGGAAACCACACCAAAAATGCCAAGTCTAACAACATGTCTCAGGCCTGCACTTGCAGCCTGTGTGCAGTTTCAAACTGCCATTTCGACCTGGCAGAATCCCAAACCTTCCTTTTTAATACATATAAGTCACCCCTAGGGTTCAAATCCTCACCGCTGACCACAAATGTGAGAATTGGGGGTCTCTAGTTGGCAGAGGTAGGTACCTTTGTCCAAATAGTGACCCTTGCTTCTAGTCAGGGTAAGGGGGATACACAATTTAGATAACCCCTGCTCACCCCCTGGGTAGCTTGGAACGAGCAGACAGGCGTATCCCAAAGGCAATGTGTAAAGTATTTGTACTCAAAACACACAGCAATACTGTGATAACACCATAAATGGACATCACACCAGTTTAGGAAAAATAAAGCATCTTTATCTAAACTCAACAAGACCAAACCGACAGAAATCTAACATACATGTAATAAGAATATGACTTTTCAAAGGTTTCAAGCAACTGGGTCCATAGAAAACTATGGATGCGTGATTGTACACAAAGTATCTGTAGATGCGTCAAAAATTCACAAGGACAAACAGCCGCAGAGAAGGGAAGCATCGAGAAACAAAGAGATGCGTCAGTTCCTGAGTCCTTGGGGAGGTGTTGCAACAGTTCTGCTGCATGCAGGAGAAGTGATGTGTCAAATCCGGACTGTAGGGGGAAGGGATGCATCGACTCCAAGATGGTTCTAGTCCATCGGTGATCCTTCGGAAAAACTTGCCGCACAGGTGCTATGCTTGGAAATCTGGGATGCATCGGCGATCGTGCAGCAGCGACAAGTGGGGCTGCGCCAGTTTCTTCAGCCACGATCCCGGATGCGTTGGTTCTTGCAGCCATGACAGTCGCTGCGTCAGTTCAGGAGCAGCGCGGCGATCCATGGAGATTTTTCTTGCACGGCGGTGCTGCATCAGGAAAAACAGCCACAAGAAGAGTGATGCGATGATTTCTTCAGGTCTTTAGGTTTCTTCCAGCTCCCTATTGCAGGAACAACCTCCAGAGGCCCACAACTGGAATAGGCACCTCCTGGCAGGTCAGAACTCTCAGCAGCAGAGTTCAGGGGAGCTGGGGGTAAAGTCTTTGTGTCCCTGAGACTTCAGAGGAGGATGCCAGCACACACAGGCCCTTGGAGATCTTCTTCAATCAGGTTCACAGCAAAGAACCAGTCTTTGTCCTTTCCTTGGCAGAAACAGCAACTGCAGGCCAACCCCACACAGCACACAGCAAAAGGGCAGCACTCCTCCTCACAGCTCTTCAGCTCTTCTGCTTGGCAAAGGTTCCTCTAACACGTGTCCCCTCCAGCTGAAAGTTGAGGAGAACTACCCACCCTCTTGGGAGTTCTCATCATTAAGGCAGAATAATCTGGACAGACCATTAGCAGTGGCGTGTTCTGTACCAGGACTGTGTTCCACTGTAAAGTCCATTTCCTGCTGGGAGATGGACCAGCTCAACAGTTTCGGGTTCTCACCCCTCATTTGCATCAGCCATCTGAGGGGCCTGTGGAATGTCTGAACCCAGAAGTGAGTCCCAAACAAGTAGGGTCTTAGCATCTTCAGCGCCCAGACCACAGCAAAAGGTTCTCTTTCAATTGCACTCCACCTCCCTGGGAAGTAGCCTTCTACTAATGAAAGCTACATGTTGGTCCAAGCCCTCATCATTCGATTGTGAGAGTACTGCTCCCACACCATGCTCTGAAGCATCTGCCTGCACAACAAATTCTTGGGAGAAGTTTGGTGCCTTGAGCACGGGCGGCATGCACATGGCAGACTTCAGACCATCAAAAGTGGTCTGACAGACATCCGTCCACATCACTTTTCTTGGCTTCTTCCCTGAAATCAGCTCTGTCAAGGGGGCAAAAATGGTGCCATACCCCTTGACAAACCGTCTGCAGTACCCGGTGAGTCCTAAAAAGGCTCTCACCTATGGCTGGGTGTTAGGAGGCTCCCAAGCTAGAATGGTGCTGATCTTAAGCTGTAGGGGCGCCACCTGGCCGCTTCCTACCTGGTGCCCTGAGTACACCAGAGTTCGCTGCCGTATCTGGCACTTAATGGCCTTGATAGTGAGGCCTGCCTTCCGCAGAGGCTTCAACACTTCACAGAGGTGTTGCAAGTGTTCCTCCTAGCTGGAGCTGAACACAGCAATGTCATCCAGGTATGCAGTGCTGAATTCCTCCAGCCCGGACAGTACCTGGTTGACCACTCTCTGGAATGTGGCAAGGGCATTCTTCAACCCAAAGGGCATGGCATGGAACTGGTAGTGCCCCTCTGGCATTGAAATTGCAGACCCCATCAGTCAAGGCAATCTGCCAGTACCCAGACTTTAGATAAAACATTCTAAGGTACCGGGTAGCTCCAAGCTGATCAATGAGGTCATCAGCACTGGGGATAGGGTGCGCATTAGTCCTGGTGACGGTATTGAGCCCACGGTAGTCCACACAGAACCAGAGTTCAGGAGTGGCACCAGGTGCAGCAGCGTTTGGCACCAAGACCACTGGGCTAGCCCATGGGCTGCTGGAGGGCTCTATCACCCCTAACGCCAACATCTTGGAAACTTCTTCCTTAATGCTGGCCCTGAATTTGTCAGTTACTCTGTAATATGTATGTTTTACAGGTAAACTGTCCCCAGTCTACACATCATGGACACACCACTTAGTGATTCCTCGAGTCAGGGAGAAAAGGGAGGCAAACTGTCCCAGCACCTGGCAACAGTCCCTCTGCTGCCCTGGGGTCAGTGTGGGAGAGAGGTTCACTCCATCCACTGACCCTTCATGTTCCTAGGCTGACAGGAGATCAGGAAGAGGTTCACTCTCCTCTTCCATTCCATCATCTGTTGCCTGGAGCATTGTTACTTCAGACCTCTCAAAGTGAGGTTTGAGGCAGTTCACATGCAGGGCCCTCACAGGGTTCCTGCGAGTCTGTAAGTTGACCAAGTAGGTCACTTCATTCTTGTGTTCTACCACCTCAAATGGACCAGTCCACTAGTCTTGGAGCACACAAAGCTCCGCTGGTGCCATCACCCACACTTTCTGGCCAGGCTGAAACTCAACCAGAGTGGTATTCTGGTCGTACCAACATTTCATCTCCTCCTGGCTGGCTTCCAGGTTCACCTGAGTGATTTTACTGAAGCGCAGAGTCTGGTTCCTGAAGGTCAGCATGTAGCTGAACACATCTTGAGGGGGTCTTAGCAGGAGTTTTCTCCCAGCCCTCCTTTACCAGACTCAGACGTCCTCTCATATGGTACCCATACAGCAATTCAAAGGGACTAAACCCTAGGGATTTCTGTGGTACCTCCCTGTAGGCAACAACAGGCATGGTAGGAAGTCATCCCAATTATATCTCATGGGTTCTGCAAGACCTTTTATCATGCCTTTCAGGGTTCGGTTGAATCTCTCAACCAACCCATTTCCTTGTGGATGGTAAATAGTGGTGAATTTGTACATTACACCGCACTCTTCCCACAATGACTTCATATACCGTTATATGAAGTTGGTACCACGGTCAGAGACCACCTCTCTGGGGAACCCCACATGGGAAAAGATCCCCATCAATACACGGCTCACCACAGGGGCCGTGATTGTCCTGAGAGGGATAGCTTCTCGGTACCGGGTGGCATGGTCCACCAAGACCAAGATAAACTTGTTGCCTAAGGCTGTCTTGGGTTCCAGTGGCCCCACACTGTTGATGCCCACCTCTCGAAAGGGGTGTTCCAGAGTTGTGACCTGCCAGGAGGTGTCTATTCCAGTTGTGGGCCTCTAGAGGTAGTTCCTGCTGTTGGGAGCTGAAAGAAACCTAAAGAACTGAAGAAATCGATGCATCACTCTTCTTGCGGCTGTTTTTCCCCGACACAACACCGCCGTGCGAGAAGAATCTCCATGCATCGCCCCGCCACTGCCGAGCTGATGCAGCTCCTGTCGCAGCTGCAAGAACCGATGCATCGTGGATCGCAACTGCAGAAACCGAGGCAGTGCCGCTTGTTGTGACCACATCGATCGCTGACGCATCCTGGAGTTCCACGCATCACACCTGTGCAGCAAGTTTTCCCGACGCATCACCCGCAGACCAGAACCGTCTTGGAGTCAACACATCACTTCCCCCTACAGTCCGGATTCGCCGCATCACTTCTCCTGAGTGCAGCAGAACTGTCGCATTGCCTCCCCAAGAACTCAGGAACTGACGCATCTCATTGTTTCTCGACACTTCCCCTCTCTGCTGCTGTTTGTCCTTGTGAATTTTGACGCATATACAGATACTTTGTGTAGAATCACGCATTAATCGTTTTCTATGGACTCAGTTGCTTGAAACCTTTGAAAAGTCATATTCTTATTACATGTATGTTGGATTTTTGTCGTTTTGGTCTTGTTGAGTTTAGATAAAGATACTTTATTTTCCCTAAACTGGTGTGGTGTCCATTTGTGGTGTTATTACTGTATTACTGTGTGTTTTAAGTACAAATACTTTACACATTGCCTTTGGGATAAGCCTGTCTGCTCGTGCCAAGCTACCCAGGGGGTGAGCAGGGGTTATCTAAATTGTGTATCCCCCCTTACCCTGTCTAGAAGCAAAGGTCCCTATTTGGACAAAGGTACCTACCTCTACCAACTAGAGACCCCATTTCTAACACATGTTTAAAGTGCTACTTAAGTGGGTGGTAGAATCAGTGCTGCAGGCTCACTAGTAGCATTTAATTTACATGCCCTGTGCACAGGTAGTACCACTTTCCTAGGGTCTTGCAAGTAAATAAATAGGCCCATTGGGTGTAAATCAATTCTACCAAGTTTTAACAAGAGATCACAAGCATTTTAGTACTGCTTAGCAGTGTTAAAGTGGCAGAGTCCTAAAGTCAGCAAAAACAATGTCAGCAAAATGGAAGTATTAAAGGCACAAGCTTAGGGGAGAACCATGCAAAGGATGTCAGGTCTAACAAGTGCCTCAAACGGAGAGGATGTTCTGCCTGTGGGTATGGGGCTTAGAGGTTTTTGTGCATGCTTCAGAGTATATCCAAGCCTCAGAATGTGCTTTGTGGTTTGCCTAGCCTGGTCTACTCTCGTCATGTGAGAAATAACAACATGAAATTATCAGCCCTCCAAATGAATCACCACTTTTAGCATTACAATTAGGAATATGAGGTGCATAAAAAGACATACAAAATGTTGAGTGCTCTGGAGAGTTTTCTGTAATATGACTCTGTGGACCGACTGAGTTTTCATTGTTGTGATAATGTAAGAAGTTTCTCTTTCATATTCTAACTGTATTTCTTCGTTTGTTAAAGACATACTTAAGTTTCGTTGGTCACCATTCATTAATTAGTGGATCTTCAAATGTAATCGTTAGACAAAAGGGCTCCTGAATTGTGAATCGTATTTACTAGGGTAATTGGGCATAAACTGAAGTTCAACAACTTTTTGATTCCAGCCGACGTTTTTTTTGTAATATATGCAGTATTAAGATACTGGAATAACAACTTTAAAAAAGGAAAAAAATACTGCATAGTTGGAGTTGGCTCCTGTAAGATCTGGCTTCTATACCCTCACTTCATCTCCACATGTAGTTGACTCTACTGATTACACTCAATTATGGATTATGGATTGTCTCCCAAAAGCAAAAAAAGAGATGTTTCACAATAGGAAATGAACATTCTCTTTGAATGTCCAAGCGATATGTGATGTAGACTTAATCATCCCACAATTCAACATTAAGTTGACTCTTACAGCCTACGAGCAGCAGCATTCCACACATCATGGTGAATATGCAGCAGAAGAGCAATTGGTTATTGGGCAAGCACTGTTAAAGCTATGTCCATATTTAAAAGCATTGTCCGTTCGTTTGCTGTTTATATTCGTTTTTTAATTTCATCCTTGTAGCATGCAGTGGCACTTTTTTCATTATTACCTACCTTTACCATTCATGTGATAGTCCGGTGGTGGTTTTGCCACTATTTTCCATCCACAAAACAAATGCTTAGGAGAATTACAACAGAGCAAATTTTAAAAAAGGATTGGCATTGAAAGGACTTTTGGGGTGCTAAAAAAGCAATTTTAAAGTCTGTCAATGTCGGGCAAGGACCTTCAGTTCTTCACCAGAATGGATCTACATATCATCATGTTGTGCTGTATGTTGCACAGCATGGCAAGCAGACACAATTTGCCTCATAATGGATGAAGCACAGGTCGAAAGCAGTTAACATGATTATGACGTAGTGGAACTAAAAATAGGCGAAGGGCACAGGGGAGATACATAATTACTCTTGTAAACTTTTTTCAATAGCTTTCATTTTATTAAAAATAATTGTCTATCATTTGGACTGGTCATACTTCTATATGTAAGGGTGATAACCCTTTTTGTTGAAGCACACATTTTGCAAAAAAATGATTATATTTGGGAATTGTGTGCTCAATGCATATAGGGGCCTATTTACGAGAATGTCGCACAGTGCATTCTAGTGCAGCAAGTCATCTTGGGCAGGAATGCGCTTTATTTAAGGCAATGTGCAACATTCCTGCCTTGTCACCTGTGCTGGCACCCTTTTGGCAGCCTAGCACCAACACAGGCGCCCTTGCAACATGGTGCAAGGGTGCCTGCATTGCATGCAGGATTGTTTTTGTGGAGGAAGGGACACCTCAATCGTGAGAGGCATATTCCTCTTTGCATGTGTGCTGCAGAATGCAGCACAAATAGAAAGAGGAAGTAATGAGGAAAAATAGAGATATTTCTCCTCAACACCTGAGAAGGCGTATCTTTTTGGTACATTCCCAGGTCTGCCAGTTCTGGTAAACCTGGGAATGAGTCAAAATCCATGGGAGTTAGTGTGGAAAAACGCACGCTACGTACATGAAACGCCTTCTAAGGGCAGAGTAAGGCAGCGCAGCAATTTGCCCTGTGTTGCCTTACTCCAGATCTATGGAGCCACTCAGTGCCATGCAAAGGGGCCTTGCATGTCTTCATAAATCAGATGTAAGGCTTGTGTCGCTCTTGCACCATGTTGCGTGGTGCAACAGTGACGCAAACCGGCTCATAAATAGGCCCCATAGTGCTCTTGGCAAAGGTTGTAGTAAAGATGTATTATCATAAATAATTGTTGTTTTTTAATAAATGGTAGTATCTCAATAAAATATTAAAAAACAAAAATCAAAGTGCAATACTCACAATGAAGTGCGACAATTGAAATAAATTGTTAATACATCTCTCACTTAAGCATAACAGGATACTCCAAACTTTATAAACTTTCTACATTTTATGTTTACATCAGGGCTGTGGGGTTCGGATCGGAAAGGGTATGCCAGGCTTGCAGAGCTGTGAAAATAGCCATTTTATCTACGGATGCGGAGTCGATAGCTACAGAGTCCTTTTAACATACATCTTAGTAACCATGCCATGTATTGTATAAATAGTCTGAATTTTGCTTTGGCATCAGACCACAATTAATGCCTACATAGATTCATGCTGACCTTGGTTGATTTCCAAATGGGTGAAATGTTGTCTTTGGAGTCTTGGCTATTTTCTTGATCCTGGCATACAGTATTTGTATTTCATTCTTGCCGCCAGCCATTAATTTTCTCGTCAGAACAGTGTGTGACTTTAAAATTCTTTCAATTGCTAAAGCGTCACAATTTGTGTTGCTGAGTAACTATACCCTATTGACACTGTTTTTGCATAGTTATGTTCCACAGGATTTGCTTCCATCTTGTACGGAATGTGTTCATACTCTAGGCAAACAATAATATCTTTCTGACTGGTGTCTTTGGGAGTTGTTGGGAGTTTTACTCTGCAATGGTGATGGTGCACATCTTTGTGAGCTCCTATGACAGTCGCAGGCTCAAGGTGTGTTTCACATTTAGGTGCTCTCTCAATGGGGCATATCTGCACAGTGCTTCCTCTCATTTTGACTTCTGAATTCACATTGGCTGTCGTTTCTACTTCCACCTCTTCTGCTTTGGAGCCTGTAGTTGGGCAGATGTGAAATGACAAGTTAAAGTCTCCTTTGGTTATTGCAATTTTCCAGTGACTTATATGAGGTCTTGATCTATTAATATTAGTAATAAAAGGGGCACCTTGAGCTAGTGAGGGAAGAACACTGTGCATGTATAGTGATGGAGCGGAAGTCTCAGTTTATATTTGCAGTAATGCATTATAATCACGTGTAGAGAGCACCCGCATATAATCCCGTATTGTGTAAATCTGAGTGTTAGAATTGTGAAATGTGTTAATGTATCTACGTGACTTATTTTAACTTAACAAGTAGTATGAGGAGATAACATAGAAAATAAATGTAACTAGCAGAAGCGTTAACATGAAGAAACTGTGATGTGAAGTGTGATACTGTGTGTACTAAAATGTGCTCATCGTTATATTTTTAATAATTTGGCAACCATGTTAGTCGAAATGTAAATTAGTTATGCAAACTCATAATGTTTGTGATACGTTCTTATGTTAGCCGAAGCTGTAGGCCTGAAATGCAAGCCCCTGATACACTCTCCCTTTAGGATTATTGTTCTGAATTTCATGTGCATGGTGTAAGCTGTTCTTTCTGATGTCTTACATTGCAGGTGGAGAAGCATTCTCTCAGACAAACTAATGTCTTTGTTTTAGCAGCTAGGCAATGAGAGAAGAAGTTACAGATACGTGGCTTGAAGGCGATAAGGGAAAAAGGTAAGTTTCACATGGGAGAAGTCGAGGGAACCAAGGACGAATTATTGCAAGGGATGTACACGGAGAACATGACTACCCATTGTGGAGTACGGTCGAGAGGTGCATCATGGGAATACTACTTGTGGATAACTGGTTGCTAGAATAGGGATAGGGGGCCCACATTATTTTTGCCTTTGGAGAGGGCGCATCTCAGAACAAGCTCTTCAACTTGTGATGGTGGCTTTATGCTACTTGACCCATTCGAACAGAGGAGGGACTTCTTAGGAAGACTCCACGACTGACACCTTTTCCTCCTGATCCGAAATGCTTACTCATTAACGAAGGGATATAATTTCAGTGATAGAGTAGGGATAGATTTAATGCTCTTCATTCACCAACGCTCGATGCAGGGAAATTTGGATTCTTGCTTTTTGATCATCTGTATTCGCCTTCTCGAACTAATAGTCTTGTTCATGTTGCACCATCTGAACTGGATTCGCAGATTTGGCTTTATGCTGTTTCCTTTGTATTTCTATACCCTTGTGTTGAGGTGTGCCTATGTTCAATTATTTTTGGCTTTGTATTAAACTTAACTAACTTTCCTTAGTTGACCATTGGTTATTATGTATCCAGAAGAATTCATTCTGAATTGACTGTGAATTAATGATTTTCTCCCCTTCACACGTTCATGCTGCGGTTTAAAAATCCATCGGAGTGTTCTCGGGAGAAGGTCTAGAATGGATCTAGATGGACCCTTCCAATAGCATGGACAAAAGTGCAATAGATCAATATTACATCCCACCAGCATAGACCTCAAAAGTATTCACTTTGACAATCCCTGATTACTTCTGATGTCCATGTTAGTCAATACTGGATTCTAAATAGCTGTGAGCTTGAAATCCACTGTGAAGATACCACTTGTTCTCTTAATGTGTTCTTTAGCTTGCAATATCAGCTCTGTTATACGGTATTACAGATGATATAATCTTTTCCCAAAGTCCTTTGCATTTTGTTTCACTGTTCCCAGCACATGCACTTTATTCACCACTTTAAAAGACATAGCTTTCTTTTCTGAAAGTCATGTGTGAATGCACTTGATTCTAAAAATGTTGAAATGGCAGGATTCCTCTCACCAATACTCCAAGCTCTCTGCTCGAAACGTTTGCCGCTCACGTTCTCTAATCCACATCTTGCCATTGACAAAGTAAAGAAGTATTCATCAACTTACACAGCTGATTCACAAAGTGCATATATGACAATCTTCAAACGTGCTTCTTACTTAGAAAAAACACAGCCATGTTTCTAATTGAAACTAGAGTGTCCGACACCTATGAATAGTGATGGCATGCATGCAAATGGATAGGGAAATGGTCGGAGCAACGGGGCCTCAGCTACGTGTGCCCGAACCACGCAAACGCAGCCACGCTTGCCTTAACCACGAATATGCCTTAACCACGCATATGTGTGGTTAAGGCATATGCGCAGTCTAGATTTTTGGAATGGGCGGGCCCAGGAAGAGGAAGGATCAGGAGAGGATGGGGTGAGGTAAGTGGGGCTGGGCCAGGCATTGGGGGATGGGAGGTAGTTTTTAAGGGTTGGGAGGAGTTTTAAAGGCTGGGGTGTCAGGGGACGTTTTTAGGGCTCGGCGAGAGGTCGAGGAAGTTTTACGGTCTCGGGATGGGGTAGGGAAAGTTGTTAGGGCACAGGGGTCAGGGAAGTTTCAGGAGGGAGGCGGTACTTTTAGGTCCCAGGAGGGGAGGAAGGGGTAGTTATTTGGTCAGGGGGCCATTTTAGGCCTCAGGGCAGGGGCAGGAATCACATTAGTTTTTTTATGATTGGGGGGCCGTTTTAGGGCTCAAGGAGGGGAGGCCATGGATTGGGTTAGTTTTCTGGGTTTTGGGGCCGTTTTAGGGCTCAGGGCTGGGGGGCTGGGGTTGGGGTAGATTTTTGCCCTGGGGGGTGTTTTAGGGCGCCGGCCGGGGGGCAGGGGGCTGGAATCAGAGTAGATTTTTGCCCTGGGGATGATTTAGGGCTCTGGGTGGGGGGCAGGATATATATGCAAGTTTTAAGCACGCATATGTGTTTGCCATACATGCCTTGTTGTAAAGGAAAGCAAACACAAGGAGATGATGGACCGAGTGCTGAAATATTTCAGACACTCACCCCAGTCACAGATCTGGGTTGAATCCATCATCGTTCTTTATCTCACTTTGCCCACTGGCTGGTGAGAGGTGTTACCCCAAAACCAGTCCCAGGATGGTTGTTTCCGGTCCAGGGAAGACCTAGCTTGGCAGTTCAGGCTAGACTGTTACCATACCGAACAGGGTCAAGACTGATTTGCATATGGCTGGGTCTGAACTGAAGCGGCGAAGTGAGCTTAAGAATGATGATGGATTCAACCCATATCTGTGACTGGGGGTGAGTGTCTGAAAAGTTTCAGCGCTCCGTCCATCATCTCCTTGTGTTTGCTTTGTTGTAAAGGATTGCGTGGTAAAGGCATATGCGTGGTTAAGACTTGTGTGGTTAAGACTGGGTTGAACCGGCATGCGTGGTAATGGCATGCATGATTCCGTCACACAAAACAAATCATAAAATGGTGCTGAAGCAACCACAGGCCTTTTGCAGGACTCACATTAAATAAGAATTTAAAAAAATTACCCAAAGCCACCACACATCACAAAGTGTGTTTTCCAACATAAAAGTACTCAACTCACTCATTTCTTTATTTTCCTTTCTTTGCAGTTGTGCATGGATGAATATTATGAATTCAGACTCACAAGTGAACATCTCCAGCACTTTACCTTAAAATCTGTGCGGAATGTGAATTATATATGTCCTCTTTCAGCATCACAATGAACACGACATGCAAGTAAAATACTCTAAATCATATAATCTCATAATCACATTTGATGATGCAGTGAAGTTGTATATATATTCGTTAATGCAATGTGAACATTCTAACTATACAATGTTTCAATATCCAAAGCAATAAATACATTTTTTACAAGCTTAAAGTGCAGTGGGGGGGGATTCAAACGTGATGTGAAGATGTGCTGAGGCAAACAAAGCAAGACATGTGAATTAAAAGTGCAATCATTGCATCACAATCAAATCAATTACAGTACAGGCCAACACATTTATAATTATTTAAAGTCAAAGTTGGGTATGTATCTAATGTCAACGACGTTTGAATTATCTGTAAACACTAGGATCATCATCACGACAGGTATAAATGCATGCACGAGATTCAATTCTGGTACATAAAATGAGACAAACATAAACAAAAGACAAACATAAAAATACAATATATGTCACACAAAATCTAAATCATAAGTCACAGAAAGTAAAAAAACATAATCAGTATGAACATACTATAGAAAGTACATACATATAACCTAATATACATGAAAAAGCGATTCACAATCTTAATGCAATCCATAAGTCTACCTCGAATGAGAAATATGGTATCCAAGTCAAATAAAGTACTTTATGTATACCAAGAGTGGCATACCAAATATGCCATGGCATTGAGAAAAGTCATATTGCAACCAGCACGGAGTGTTTATAGCTGTAGCAGAAAAAATTCACAATTGGAGGAATGGAGCTTACAAATAAGAGTTGGTAGATGTTAAGATATGGGCGTCAATTAATTACCTGAGATATAGAAAACTGGGCAGCAAATTATACTGGTGGTGGTTGTTCAAAGGTGAGTAGCAGAATACCTGAAATGGGTTCAAGTAGGATAAATGATGAACCCCAAGGGGTCTAAGCCTATGGATGCCTTGCGCTAGAGTTAGACCCCAAGAGCAACCACTGAAGAGCGACAATGCACAAAACACCAAGAATGATCATAGAAATAGGACTGAAGAGGCACCACTATGCTGGAAGAGGAACCCACCAACATAGAGGGGGGCAGTGGCCATCAAAAGTCTGCGGAGTGGCCACCATATTGGTTAGAATGTCTAGAGGGGAGAAAGCTAACAGCTGTAAGGGAGGTAGTACAAATAGAGATAGGACCACCATTTTGGTCTCTGGGTATCGTGAATTTATAAGACTATAGTCTTCTTCCTATCCACATAGGGACCCCTGTACTTCTTATGCTAACATTCACCCCAGGCCACTATGAAACCCCGGGTTTCTCTTGTTTCCTGAAATATGCTAACATTACAATAAAACTTCAATTGGGGGCTGTGTGTCTATTTTCCTCTCTACCGACTTGTGTGACTTCTTCTTTTTCTGTGTTTCTGTCTATCCTTTTAGTATTAGCTCTTTCTACTGTTTTTGTGTACTGATTTATTGTCCTATCTAGCTTCTTTTGAGCCCCATTTCTGTTTACAACACTGATTGCAAGTGTTCCTTTGCCCACTTTATTTGTCTTGCTTACTGTCATTTCAAATGTATCATTCTGGTTGCAGTCCCAAGTGTGTATCTTCCTATCTAGACACATGTCTGCCTACTTGTTGCCCCATCTATTTGCCTGCCTCATTATCTAAATGTTTATTTATCTTTCTTCCTGTCTAATGATCTACATATCCATTTTCCTGTTGTCTTGTGCTTCTCTCTCCTTCTCCTCCTTTCTGCTTGTTTTTTGTCTTCCATTTGTCTTTCTACTGATCATATTGAGCATTCAAGAGCTGGTTCTGTGATTCTTCAGTCATGACCTTTTAGGCCATTCAATGCACACCTGATTTTGTTGGAATTTACTACTGGTATAAATGTATTCTATTTTTTTTTAAAAGTCATCGTAAAGAGGGAAAGAACAGCAAGATAACTTAGAGAATGACTGTACATGCATTAAAATGTTGTTCAGATCTTAGTATCAACTACTGATTCAATATCAGGAAAGAAGGAGAGAAATGCTTGATGTTGATTATAAAACTGCTTATTATGAAGAGTGGACAATTCAACTACCACTTCCTTCTAAAGAAAAAGAGCATCTTTTAGCCCTACCAATATTTCTTTTCTTGATTTGAGCACACTGATAATTGACTAAATCAATGTAATAATAATGAGAGTCTTTGTTTAACAATTTTGTGGCAAGGAAGAGACTACCAATAACTATGGAGTTTATTAACAACAATAGCTGTAAATCTGAAATTTCCGTATTACTATTTTGTATAGTGATACCTTGAAAGAATTGTAATACAAGCAGTTATTTTCAGAAAGGGAAGTTGATTTCACAACGAACACATATAAAACTACATTTTTTGGGGGGCTGCAGAGTTTGTGATTAGTCTAATCACAGTATTTACAACTATAAATTCCAAAAAAGTGTTTTGTGAGTGAAAAATGTCTTACTGACCTACAAAGGTAATTTTGTGATTTATTTTAAATCAAATGGTGATGGCCAGAATGAAATGGGCACCCCCTCCTCAATCTGATTGTCAGTGCATTGTGTCAAAGCTTTGGGACAGCAACTGCAGTTTTGCACCATTTTACACCTTATCAACTATTTGCTGGACAAGTGCCCTTGACAGATAGCTTTCACTTTGTGAATCACAGGACAAACTGTTTGGCATTTAAAGTTGGGGTTTCTAGTTTTTTTGGGTGCAAATTTTACTAACTATTTTTACATAGATTTCTTATGGTTTGTATGTTACAATGAGGTTTGGGTGGTGAATAATCATGTAGGCATTCTGTGGCTCAATTGTTTGGTGTTCGTTTTGGAATTTATTGTTTCTAACATGGAATTTAATTTCTGTTTTTGATCGGCTGTGTTATTACTGTTGGGAGGGCAATTTAGTTGAGTATGATACGTTTTTTAAAGTATTTTTGAAAATGAGATTGTTTACAGGTTTGAGTGTTATATTGGTATTTTTGTTTGGTGACATTTAACATTTTGAAAATTCTTTTGTTTATTAATTTTTGGGGGTTCATATATTTATGAGGGTAATTCTTTTTGATAGTTACACATTTTATTAAGTTTGCATGTGTTTTTGCTTTCACTTGGTTTTTATCAGTCTGGTTTAATTATCATTTTCAAGAATTGTGTATTTGCACTTACAAGTCTAAATGGCACACAATAATGATTTAAATGTTAGTTTGTGTGTGGGACTTGATTTACATTTGTAAATTAGATTCCCTGCTTTATGCATTTCCCTCATTTTTGTGGGACTGAACTTTGAATAGTCAGTTAGGCCCCTTTATTTTATGCTCTTTCTCCAATGTTTGTGGGAAAGGAGTTAGAATATTCTTCCTCTCCCATAGACTGAATACATATGCCCCAGTGCTTTTATTACTGGAGTTTGAATAGCAGCTTATGCCCCCTCAGAATTTGAAAACATTCCCAGTGTTTGTGGGACAGGAGTTAGACTACTACATTTCATCCCATTATTTCTGGACTCAGTGTTTTGGTACTTGAGGCAAAATAGCATATTAGCCCCATGCCAACAAAATATATACTCTTTCATCAATGTTAGTGGGCCTGAAGTCAAATATTAAACCTACCCTATGAATTAAAGTACTTTACTTAATGTGGGCTTGGAGTCAGATTACACATTTGACCCCAATAATTTATGTGCTCTGCCCATTGTTTGTCGGTTTGGAGTTAGAATAATAAGTTAGCCCTCTCCCCAAAAATATGCTTTTATCTTTCTTTTTCCTCGGTGGTGTTAGCATAGTAAATAATCCTCATGAATTTAAGCACTTTCACTACACTAAATTAGGCCCTTCCCCAATTATTGTGGGAATGAAGTTAAAATAGTATGTTTTTCCCCTTAATCCATGTTCATTCTCCAATGTTTTTAGTCTAGAGTTAGAACAGGTTCCCTTAGGAATTGATGCCCTTTCCCCAATGTTCTCTGGAACTGGAGTTAGAATTCATAATTAGGTTCATTTCATGTATGCATTTCCCCAATGAATTTGGGTTTGGAGCTCTAACAGTACATTTGGCCCTTTAATTTGTGTGCGTTGCTCAATATTTGTGGGACCAGAGATTGAAAAGTAAATTCTTCCCTAACATTTATGCACTTTTCTCATTGGTTCTGAGAATTGAGTTAGAATAGTAAATTAACAACCCCAAATGTTTGTTGGATTGTAATTAGAATGGTAAATGTGGCCCCACTTGAATGTATGAACTTTCACCAATTTTTATGGATTTAAAGGTACAATAGTATGAGAAAGTAATTATTTTTGTGTGGTCACTCCGATTTTCTGTTGTCTGATGCTGCTGGTTTTTGAACACTACACACTTGGGCACTGCTGTCTAGTCCCCAGTGTATGTGATGTGACCACTGAATCATGACAGATTTGGCTAAATCCTAATTGTCATATTTACATTTTCAGTATAGCCATAGTATATGATGGCTGAATGGAATGGCAAGGGAAACATGGGTCCAGGACTACACCTGAAACGCAACTGCTGCAGCTTTCAAACCTTCAAGCAAACCTGTCAAAATGACCAGTTTGACAGGATTGAATCCTACTTTACCCTACCTATTCAGTAAGTCAAACTTAAGCAGGTCTTGTAGCCCACATGGTTGGGTGTGTAGGATTGAAAACTAGAATATGCAAGTTCCTATGGGAACTTACCCCCAAAAGCATTTTTCACTGCATAAAGCAGTAGCTGTTCTAGCAGAAACAATAAAGTATACTTAAAATGCTTTTTGTATCTTTGGTTCAGAATAAGCTATATAAGCCATCCAACTATTTATTTTTCAAATATTTATTAGAAACCCCTTTTAATGGTGATGTGGTAAATATACTGGAAAAGTAATTTTTGAAGTGATAGTTTTCCTGCTTGAAAGCTCCAATAGTCTGTCAGGTATTTGGTGTACTACATGGTATGGTTTTGTGAATTTACTGTATAATACACTCTCAGCAATTTCTTGGGTCCAGTCTGACTCTTTTGTAAAACGTTTAGCTCAACCCTGTGTATCTGAGGCTTCAAGCAGCAAGGCATAACCAAAGAAACTGGTGTACAGCATTTAGAAGCACCAAACACCGAAATAAGAAAGTCACACAAAACGAAAGAAATCCAACACTAATTTATAAAAATAGGTTATATGTTTATGAATTATTAGACACAAAGATGAGCAAAATCTACCTCAGGGTTGTGGAGATATAGATTGTTAAGTAAAACTTAAATCTCAGCATTTTAGTGCAAAGCGCAAACAAGCACTGGTAACCATAAAGTTGTGTTTGGCTACTCCGGCCCGAGTGGGGCAAACAAAAACGACAAGGAGAAGGCCATGCAGCCACTAAGGAGTATTTGGACAGTTATCTGATCACCAAAGTGGTCTCAAGTTCCACACTTTACATTAAGACTGCCATTGACTTTAATGGTTTAATGGGGTGGTCCTGATGCTGAGATGCTCTGGGTGCTGTGTCCCGTAGATGGGGGTGTCCTTGTGGTTACGCCTCAGTCCATGGGTAAGATGGGCCAACTTTGGCAACAGGGGTTGGTGTCCCTTGAGCCCTCTTTGAGCCAGTAGAAGGCCAGCTCTGGCTGAGCTACCAATTTCTGTACATAGCAGGTGCAGGAGTATCCTTTGATGAAGGCTGGTGTCCATCTTTGGTGACCAGTCTAGACTCAGACAACACTCCTGGGTCAAGCAGACTCGGGTGCAACTTTTGGCCATCAAGGATCAATCTCTTGAGTAACCCAGTGGTGGTCAGCAACTATTCGAAGAAAGTGGCTACTGACTTTCTGTAATGGGCTTTTTCAGCTTTGATGGCCCTGGTGTTTGTTCCAATGGGTCAGTCAACTGACCCTTGGAGTCACTTCTTTCGTCTGGGGCTTCGGAGCGAGTTTTACTCAAGCCAGGAGCCACAGGCACAATCCTCTCTTCGCTAGCCCAACGTCCGGCAGGTGCAGTCCAGCAGCCAGTACAGCCTCTCTTTGTCAGGTCCAGTAGTTGGCAGGGCAGTCCTTCTTTGGCCCTTTCTCCAGTTCCATCATGGTCTGAGAATCAGGAGTGCCATATTTATGTCCATAACGTGCCCTGGAGGAATGTTGCGGTCACTAGCAAATGGAGTACCAGGATGCTTCTTGCCCTGTGATGACTTCCGGCTACATGTGGCATCTAGTAATCTCTCAGTGCATTATTATGCCCACTCTCAAGATATCTGAATCCTTCCTTGGATGTTAGGAGCTTGGTAGCCCACTCTAGATGTGTGGCTACCTGTGGGCTGCATGCCCACAGGAAAACCTGTTTGACCACTGGTTTCCCTTCTCTGTTCCTGCTGCCAGCCTGTCTTCCTGAACAAAGAGGCGACCCTTCAGGAATGTGGTCACCATTTGCCCACCAAAGGTAGCTTCACCTTTGAAGCTTGCCTTCTGGGCCAACACCCTGAGTGGCTTCCTGCAAGTGTGGGGTGGAGTAACCTGGAATGGAATTTATGATTTTTAAGTTTCCATTAGTAACTTTTCACTTCTTGGTGGAGATCTCCACCACAAGGATGGAGTTCTCCCTATGGGAAAGTATAAGGACATTTAATGAAGTTTACCAATTTTTTATGGTATTTAAAAATATTTAATGTAAAATAATTTTAAATATTAACCTGGAATGAATTAAGTAAAATGCTACAGTGCATTAACTCATCAAAAAAAGTATAATACATAATAAAACACTAATATTAATTAGATGTATAAATATATACTTTCAAACAATAATGTAAAAAAATGCACACCTTCACCATGTTATTTGTATTTTTAATTAAGTTTATTATTAAATAAAAAAATTTCCCAAAAAACTTTAATTATACATATTTTATCAATATATATATTATAATATAATATAATATCCTCCTGATCTTCTATCATCGACTCAATGCTTGGTTTTGGTGCTCTTCAACTGCTAATTACCTCACAAATTACATTGCTCATGACATGTTTCAGGACATCATTTATATACAGTACTGCAAAATCTAAAATGACATAATTGATGACAGCACTGTACAGGGCGGGGGCCCAAATTATAATTTCTTTCCACACTATAAATGATAGTATCGGTCATGAGAGATGGGGTCCCCGGAGCTTCCAAAAGGCTCGGTGGAGGTAATACAACCCTCTCCCCTATAAAATAACATTGCGATGATTTCCCATCACTCTGGACTGGATGTATGATGTAACAACGCAATGATTTAGATCGCGGTACATTACATCGCTGTTTTTACAACGCAAGTCGTTACCACGACTTGCGCTGTAGGGCGCTGGACTTAGGAATAGTATGATTTACTATTCCAACTCCAGCCTACGTACAGTAGGGAAGGTGTTGGAATAGTAAATCACACTATTCCTTAGTCTAGAGCGCCCTCCAGTGCAAGTCGTGGTAACGACTTGCGTTGTAAAAGCAGCGATCTAAATGTACTGCGGTGTTTTGACCACTTTGTTAAGGTTGTTTCCCCTCTGGACTACCACAAGCATTTTATAATATAAAAGTTCAGGAGGCCAATTTCTTTTTTTTTTTAACAGGAATGTGGATCCCCTACCAAGCCTGGGGTGGCAGTGTACCCCTACCCTGGCACCTATATGTCCCAGAGTGTTAAAATGGCAACTTTGTTGATCAGATCTAATCTTTAGGTCTGCCGGATCCGCAGATCCTCTGAAGCATGAAATATACAAATATTTCTAACCTTTATTTCTCAAAAACTACTGAACAGAATTAAACCAAATTAAAAAAAATCCCATTTTCTGGGTAAAGATCTAGCATCCTGCCAAATGAGCAAAAATCCCAATGAATTTGTGCGGGGAAATTACAATTAGGGACCCCCTTTTTTGTTGGTACCCACTTGACAGATCACCTTGAAACTTTCAAGGGAGGAGCTGAAGTGGATGAACTTTATTTTGGAAACGTTTTGTGAAGCTTCGTCAAATGGCAGCAAAGTTATTAGCAAACCAAAAGCACTTTTTCTATGGTAACTAGGTCCGAGCTATAACTACACAGGGGTGACTGCCACTGTGTAAGATATCTATATCTACATCTAAATATCCAACTAACTTAATTAAGATAACAGTTTAACATCAATTCTTTTGGGGTGTTATTTAAATTCCCTGCCTCCATTGTTTTCTTTAGGAGCATGTTACAATTCCAGTAGTTTGCCGCAGGTGGTGCTTGGCTCCTAAATTTTCCATTAACCTGTCCATTTTAGAGTAATTATTCCCTATTTTCACTCTACTCCCTTGGTACCTTCCACATTTACTACAAAGTAACATGCTTATTTTTGTGGCGATCTTCTCTGCCATGGTGACGATCTCTGTTGAACATGTCATCTTTGGTGTGGCCGTCCCACAAACCTTTCCCTTCTCCCTCCTGTTTTATGAATTTCTGTTTTGTTGGTGTTAGGTCTCTGTGCATTTTACCACTGCTGGGGAATGCCAAAGTGCTTGTGTTCTCTCCTTAAAACATGGTACAATTGGCTTACACCCAATTGGAATATTCCAGTTACTTATAATACCTAGTATATGGTACTGGATTTGCCCAGGGCCTATAGATAAAATGCTACTAATGGGCCTGCAGCACTCATTGGGGCACTTAAGTACCACTTTAAAACCCGTCTCAGGCCTGCCTGTGGAGCCTGCAGTCAGTTTTAAAACTGCCAATTCAATCTGGCAAAATAAACCTTTGGCCAGGCCTAATATTCCTTTTCAAACAAAAATCACCCCTGAGGTAGGTCCTAAATGGTCCATATGCCCCACATGCATTGTATTTTAAAAGCAGGAAAATGTGTTTTAAGTTTTTCATGTCATGGGAATAAAAACTCCTAAAATCAATTTTGATGACTGTAAGGCCTATAGCTTGCTTTGGATAACATTGGGTTACCTTATTACATTGAACACATGCTAACTTTTGATTGGCAACAGTTACGACTTTCAAGTTTGGACTCAAAGAATTGTAATTTAAAATCCTCTTTAATGGTAAAATCGGAGTTTGAGACAAACTTCTGGAAATACCTTTAGAAAGTTGCCATTTTTCATCCTAACTATTTGGTGCCTGCTCCCTCTATCGTTGGTTACGTGACTGTAAATTACTTGGCTGTTGGCCTTTGTGTATTCCTCTCAGGCAGTGAGACAAAGGAGGACTAAGTATTGGCAGGATGGCCATCCTGCCTGAAACGGTGGGGCAGAGCTGTTCCCTGTCCCACTTACATTTCAAAAGGCTGCCTCCAGCACACACACAAAGGAACTTGACACAAGTCTTTTGTCACCCCAGACTACTTGCAGGCTTGGCAGGGGAAGGGAAGACTGTTAGACTTGGCATCCTTGGTGTGGTTTCCTCTGACTTTTTGCCTCTACCTCCTGTATTTTTGATGGTATGCTGGATTTAGTTTTTACTGGCTTAGACGCTTTGGGCACTTTGCCACTGATGATCAGTGTCAAAGTGCAAGTACTCCCTGTGTAAATTGTTATTATGATTGGTTATCCATGATTGGCATAATTGTATGACTGGTAAGGCTCTAGTAAAGTGCAGTGAGTGTGCCAGGGACCAGGGCCTGTAAATCAAATGCTACTGGTGGGCTTGCAGCATTGATTGTGCCACCCACATGAGTAGCTTTGTAAATGTATCTCAGACTTGCCACTGCAGTGTCTGCGGGTGCAGTTTTAAACTGCCATGTCGACCTGGCAAGTGCACCCACTTGCCAGGCCCCAACCTTCCCTTTTCTTACAAGGTACCCCCTGGGCAGGGTGAAGTGTATGTGAAAGGTAGGACATGTACTGGTGTGTGTCACATGTCCTGATAGTGAAATACTGCCGATTTTGTTTTTCACTTTTAAAAGGCTATCTGTCCCACAGGCTAACATGGGATTTGCTTGTAGCATCTTACAAGTATAACTTTCCACTGGGACAAGATAGAGAAATGAAGTTTAGGCTCTCTGAACTCAGAATTTAATAACACATCTTTTTAGGGAGATGGTTTTTTAATTGTGTGTTTGAAAATGCCACTTTTCGAAAGTAAAAAACAAACTGCAAATGGTTCTGTTGGGTAGAGCAATTGCTTTAAACCAATGTAGTATTACTCATGCAAAAACAAGTCTAATACATCTCTTTATAGACTTCAGGATGGAACACTCGTAGCAAGAAATGATTTGACAAAAATAATTCTTTACTCTGTAAATTATGTAGGGCTGTCGAATTCAACAATCATCAAATGACATCAGTGACATAAAGATAAAGTGAATAAAGTAACAAGGTGACGTATGTGACTGAGCGAAGTTATACATAAGTGACATACAAATATGCACACAATATACAAAATAACTGAAATGTAGTCTGTTCTTTCCAACTATTAATGCATGGTCTCTGGTGCCCACTAAGTAGGCTTTTTAATTCTTGGGGCCGGGAGACCTGGTGGACATAGACTGAAAAGAACGTCGATGTTTCGACCCTGGCGGTTGCGCAATTAGGTAAGCATCATGGTGAGTCTTCCTCAGGACAAGCAGACAACAACAAAAGACAGCCAATTCCAATTACAGTTAAATATTCTCACGGCGGGGTGAGCGTTTGAGAATAGATGTGAGTTCAAAGCATGCAACAGTATCCAAGATGGCTCTAGTGGTAAAATTTAACTGAGAGAGTGAGAGCGGTAGTGCATGAACTTACCATGCTTTGTATTATGAAGAGAGACCACCTTGAGGGTTGATGTCTCTGCAGGGTAATTTTAGAGGTGGAGATCCAGACCATCAAGTCAGTTTGGAACTTGGTGCCTTGTGTTGAATTTCACACAGATAATGTTGATTTGGATTCTCTTAGTAAATTTCTTACGATTCAGCTTCACAGTGAATGTGTCTCCTTCATCACCTTGTCACTTTATTCACTTTGGGCCAGATGTACGACCGTTTTTTGCGGTCGCAAAGGGGAATTCTGCCCATTTGCGACCGCGAAAAAGGTCTGCCCAATGTACTTACCCTATTTTGCGAGTCGCTAACCTATTAGCGACTCGCAAAATATGATTAGCGACTCGCTATTAGGAAGGGGCATGCCAATGCCGTCCCTTCCTAATAGCGAGTGCAAATGGCATGTACCATTGTTTTGCAACCGCATTTACAGTTGCAAAACACTCGCAGTTTACCATCCTTTTCAAAAGGGTGGTAAACCATTCACAAATGGGATAGGGGTCCCCAGGGGACCCCTTCCTCTTTGTGAATGGGTGTGAAAATATTTTTTAAGAGCAGGCAGTGATCCTAGGGACCACTGCCTGCTCTTAAAAAATGAAACTGAAAAGTTCATTTTATTTTTTTAAATGCATCCCTTATTCCTTTAAGGAAAACGGGCTGCATTTAAAAAAAAAATCTGCTTTATTGAAAAAGTAGTCCAAGACGTGGTGGTCTGCTGACCCCAGCAGGCCACCATTCCTGTGAGTGCGATCCATTCCCAATAGGGTCGCAAATTGCGACAGCCTCATGAATATTAATGAGGCATGGAATTTGCTACCCCATTGGGAATCGCAAACAGTGTCTGAGACACTGATGTACATTCATTTTTGCGAGTCGCAAATTGCGAGTCGCAATTTGACACAATTTGAGACTCGCAAAAATGAATGGTCGTACATCTGGCTCTAAATCTTTATGTCACTGATGTCATTTGATGATTATTGAATTTGACAGCCCTACATGATTTGCAGAGTAAAAAATTATTTTTATGTCAAATCATTTCTTGCTACGAGCGTTCCATCCTGGAGTCTATAAAGAAATGTATTAGACCTGTTTTTGCATGATTAATACTACATAGGTTTAAAACAATTGCTCTACCCGACAGAACCATTTGTAGTTTGTTTTTTACATGCGCAGGTTCTGAGGGACACATGATTACCCCATTGACTCTTTCAGTTCACTTTTAGAAAGTAGACATTTTCTTGTTTAACCATTCTGTGTCCCTCTGCTGTTTTGTGTATTGACTGTCTGGTTTTGGAGTGACAGGAGCTGGGGATGTGCATTCGCTGTAGATAGCCACAAGGAGGGTTGAGGTGTGTCCTGCCTTTCCTGGGTGACTCATAGCTGGGCTGAATATACCTTGGCTGTATTTAGAGTGGTGGGAGGAGTTTCACTCGCACCTGAATAAGATGTGTCTCCCTTGCACAATGCTGTCTCCCCCTCCTGTGGTCAGGCTGCACCAGAGAGTACAGAACTGGTTTGGACTGTGCTCAGAGATCCTTGCCACAAAGAAAACAAAGAGAAAATGGGGTATAGGTATTGGACCTTAAACCCCAGAGAATTAGATTACTTCTGGACTCAAGAGGAACCTCTGCCAAGGAGAAGAGCTGGAGAGCTGTAGGGAGGAGTACTGCCATTTTGCTGTGTGTGCTTTGGTGAATTGGCCTGCAGTTGCTGCTTCTGCCAAGGAGAGGATAAAGACTGGAACCTTGCTGTGAACCTGCTTGAGGAAGAATCTCCAAGGGCCTGTGTGTGCTGGCCTCCTATTCTGAAGTCTCAGGGACACAAAGACTTCACCTACAACCCACTGACCAGCACCTGGACTCCTCTGTGAACTCCTGTATTCAAAAGGGTGCCAATTCCAGTTCCTGGGCCCTGAAAACTGTGAGGTTGCTGTTACAAAGCAAGATAAACAATTCGGACGCCATCAGTTCCGCTGCCAGTGATGCCACGACCTGCATCGAGGCCGGGGGTACAACTCGTTATGTGCATAACGCACCACTCCTGTGGAGCCGATAACTGACGAGGGTGACTTCAATAACTCTTTCACTTCGCATCGCCTTACCAGAACCAACACCTCACCACTGACGCCGCCTAAACTTCCCCTGTCCGGGATTCGAAGCCTCGCCTCCTCACTGACTCGACACCTCCCCTCCTCCATGGTAACCAGGGAACCGGCTTCGCTTCAACACCGATGCGTCACCTCCACGACACCGTGAATCATCCATAGACTTCATTTCCAAGGTACTGTTATTTGGGTGCCACATGACTCCGTGCCCGATGCTGCGCACCTCGCGGTTGGCACCGTACTTTGGATTTATGCCTGTCACAACGTGGTAATAGCCCCAGATGGAGCTATTTGTTTCTACAAGTGCTATTTTTGAAGTTACTGTTCTGAAAGTGATATTTTGATACATGTGTGTTAGATTTTAGTCGTTTTGGTCTTGTTTGGTTTAGTAAAGATACTTTATTTTTCTAAACTGGTGTGGTGTCCATTTGTGGGGTTTTCACTGTATTACAGTGTGGTTGGACTACAAATACTTTACACATTGCCTTTGGAATAAGCCTGTCTGCTCATGACAAGCTACCAAGGGGAGAAGCAGGGGTTATCTAAAGTGTGTAACTCCCTTACCCTGACTAGAATAAAGGGTCCCTACTTGGACAAAGGTGCATACCTCTTCCAATTAGAGACCCCCATTTCTAACAAATACTTTTCCAGAACCAGATGTGGGGGTAGCCAGGATATCACCCACGCTTCAAAGGCTGGCACCAGGTACACATATTGGACCTCTTCAGTACACTCCTAGAATTTGGAACAATTCGGAAGGACTGCCTTGTACACCAGAGGACTGCAATGCTTATTGAGGACTGTCATGCTACTACCAGAAGACTGTGCTGCTGCTTAAGGCCTACCTTGTTCTTCAGAGGACTGCCCTGCTGCTGGAATCCTGCCTTGCAGCTTCAAGAAGGGAGGGCCATCTCCTGGAACCCAGGACTACCAGATTTATTCTAAGAGCTAGGGTCCTGGTTCTGTGTGAGTTGCAGGGACATACCATGTACCAGAGACCTTGAACCTTGCACCTGGCCTCAGCTGGAGTGAGTCCTAAAGACCCAGGTGGTGCCTCAGGCCCTGGACACTTGGCTGGCATTAGAGTGCGCTCCTTTGGGTAGAAAGGAGAAATACTGAATGTTTGGGCTCTTCGCGATTTGAATGGATCCGTTCATGCCGAGACACTGCTGCCCTTGACGACCGTCAATGTGAAGCTCTGGTGAATCCGGCAGTGCAAGATTTACACTTGACACTACAGCAACGACAGGGCACAGTGACCACAATGCAAAACTCCAGCTGCAACTATCTACAACGACTACCCGGATCTTTGCACTACAGCAATAACCGTCCACGACGCCAGGCCTGCTCTTCATGCTACAACAGCATCCATTGGCGACCCTCACCTTGCGACATCCTCCATTGCGAACTGGACTCTTCACTGAGACAGTGACTTTCTCAGCATGACTAATTGTCCCTGTATCTGGCCCGTGCTCCATTGTGGTTGGCCTGAAATTGTGGTCCAAGCATGACCAGATGACCATGAGTGGTGCCTTGCGCTTTTAGGTGCTATAACTACTTAAATCTTTGAAATTTAAAATCTACGGTTATACTGATTGAATTTTTGTCATTGTTGTATCATTTTCCTTATTAAAATTTGTTCTGTTTTTCTAAATTGGTTTGGTATTTTTCTTTTGTTGTGTTTTCACTTTATTACTGTTTGAGTGCTGCATAAATACTTAACACTGTCTCTGACTTAAGGCTGACTGTTTAGGTGCCAAACTACCAGAGGGTTAAGCACAGGTTAATTTAGCAGCTTTTGTGGTACACCCTGACAAGGATTTTGGTTGTTGCTTGACAAGGGTTTGCACCCCCCTCAATCAATGACCACATGTCTTACATTCTCCACACAAACATGATAGAAGAGGTTGAAGAGGAGGTCTCTGCCCTTAAGATGATGAATTGCATTTTGCAGTATGCCAGTAGTATTACCATAGCACTACTCTACATACTAAAAATGAAGTTTGTGAATCAGGCCCAGTAGGTTTACTCAAATAAAATAAATATTAAGGGAGACACCATATGCCCTATGTGTCTGGACTTAATTTACTCTGTGAGGCATGTAGGCATCTCCAAGGAGGTTACACTGAGTGAGTCATGGGGAGTACCCTTTGGAACTGCAAGGTGGCCAATTGAAGTTGTCCAATAAAATAGCCAAATGAAACAGTGGTCTTAAAGAGCATCAGTTTAGAGTTTGAGGGATCCTTCAGGATCAAAGGTGCCTCAACTTGGACATAGAAGGCACAGTTAAATGTGAGGGGGAATGTTGTCCTTACTTGCACTAATCACAATTTTAAAAATAATTTTTTTTATTGCCAATCTGGAACACATCCGTGGAGGCTGCTGAATCAGACAGGGAAGGAATTCCCAAAGTGGGGTGCCATCACTGAAAAGTCCTGCTGTGAGTTGTCAACCCTTCAACTCTTTGGAATTTCTAAGGGAGTTACATAACACAGATATATAGGTTGCTCATACTATGGTATCAACAGTAATCACCTCCATACAAGAGGGAGTTTTCCAGTCCATACAAAATAAGGTTGAGTACCCCACTCCTCACAAAACCTAACATTTTTGTGAAGGACTTCCAGAACATGCAGTCTGTCTCCAAATTATTGAAAAAATGGTAATGCAAATACTGTCACACATAATGATCTTCTAGACTCCTATCAATCAGTACTCTGATCTAAATGCATCATGGAGTGACCAACCTCCAAAGAGAGTATTATGGCCTCCAATGCAATGGGACAAGAGTGTTGAATATCAGCAGCTTTCAACACTATTGACCATGACAGACTTCTTTTTATAGTATCCTCTAGAAAATAAATCATGGGTCAAGTTCGACAATGGTTTGCATCTTTCCTCAATGATAGATTACAATTTGTTAATATAGGTTCCTTCACGTCTCCTATCTTACAGGTAAAATATGGTGTACCACAGGGTACTTAGAGCATCTTGGCCAGATGGTCCAGAGAAGAGAGATCCTAATCCAACATTCTGCAGACAACATACGTCAATTCTAAGATAAAATATAAAGTGCATCAACCTAAATCTTTCCTGGAAATCGAACAGAATGACGGACCTTCTCCCTAAAACTAATTCTAGAAAAAGCTGAATTTCTCCTCCACTACTCAACACAAAACACTTGAGCAGTCCAGAAATGCCTCCATCTTTGCTCACACCTCTTGCAACATGCATTATAAAACATAGAATCTGAGTCCTATTGTTGGCACTACAGCCTATGATTTAAGGCAAAACACTTAGGGCCTGATTACGATGTCGGGCAGATTCACGTCCGCCTGACATCGTCGCAGTCTTGGGACCAACTGACCTCCAGTCAGCGGTCCCAACACCGCCATTACAATGCGACCGCACATCGTGTTGTCGCATAATCCCATTTCTCTATGGAGCTTGTGCTGTGGCCGAAACTGGCTGTAGCACAAGCTCCCATAGAGAAATGGGAGATTCTGTTAATCCCTGCACCGCGTGGCAGGCACCTTAAGGTACCTGCCATGCGGTGCAGGGATTAACAGGGTGACATCATAGGTGCCCCGTCAACCCCCAACAGGAGGCCATGGAGGAAAGAGGGATCTGCTAGGGGCCCTCAAAGTCGCTTTCTGACAGGTTTTCCATGTCGGAAAGCCCAACATGGAAAGCCTGTCGGAAACCGACAACGTAATCCCGACGGCAGAAATGCCGTCCTCATGGATCACGTTAGGGCCTCCGTTTGGCCGATGGGCTCCTTGAGCACATCGGAATCCAGCCGGATTGACCGGCTGGTTTCAGTTCCGACCGCCTACATTGTTATTAGGTGGTCGGAATTGAAACCGGAGATGTCGGTCGGAAAGCCTCCGACTTGCGGTCGGAAAGCTTTAGACTGACATCATAGTCGGCCCCTTAATCTCCCTGAATCTAAAATATAATTAAAAGAAGACTTTTCCTTGTGTCATGCAATCTGGAGCTCATGTAAAGTGTTCTGAGGCCTTTGGGCTAAGGTTGTGCTGTATTAAAGTGAAAAAGAATGGTTTTGGCAATGTTCATGCTCTAAGATGGTGTAAAATCTAACCAACCCAAACATATCCTATGCTAATATTCTATGCGTTTATGAATATCATGAACCACATGCCATTCTAGATTATGACAAAGAAGTAATTTTTTAAGAAAATTCTTATTTCCTTTTTTGTTAATGGGGCTACATTTAATTCTTAGGCCACACTGCCACCTAAGCTATGCCACGTAAGGTAATGTAAAATTGAAAGAGACGGTGCTCATGGTCACGGAGAAATTGATAGGATTATAGATAATATCAGGCTTCTGTGAAATTTAATTTACAATGTACAAGTTTACATAATCTCTGGCATTTTGCATGATTCATGTTGCGCAAAATGTCTGAGAGATTTTCTATTACATAACATTGTATAATTGAGATTTGTTGGGGTAAAAATCCTATTGCAAGATCATAGGAACAATGTAAACGAACAGAATGCAAATGTTGTTTGCAACACGTGCAATTTTGCACTGTTATGTACTGTGAAACACACATCCATGTCCAAAATGGACATGAGGGTGCATTTTTCTCTAAAGAATGGTGGAAAAAGCATTTCATGTAACTTCATGTAATGTTTGGGCTTTTTGCATTTTTTCCACAAAGGAAATTATGCAAATTTCGCCCAAGCCTAGATAAAATTTCTTTGTGCATTTCTGAATTTCTTTTTCTTTAGTTTTTCTTTTTATTACTGGTTGTAATATTAAAATGTTAATTACCATTACAAATCATTAATGTACAAATGTCTGTGTGAACAGTATAGAATTAAACTATACATTTTCATTTGAATAAAATAATAACCTAACAAATTACAAACAGAAATATGCTCTGTTCTCTAGACTAAAAAAGTTTGAAATCACTGATTCAGAGGAGTTAAGACAATGTTTCTAGATTTCTATGAAAAACAATGTTAATGAACAGACGGCAGGCATCATGTGCACTTTTATGCTGTTATTCAATGTGGAATCCATATCCATATCCAGAATGGAGATGAGGCTGCATTTTACTCTAAAAAAGAGTTTACAATGCTAGACCGGAACTTTGTGTAACTTCATGCAATTATTTGGACAGTTTGCATAATTTCCGCAAAGGAAATTATGCAAATTTCGCCCAGACCTTGTGCATTTCTGAGTTTCTTTTTCGATCATTTTCATTTTTTATTATAATTTGAATTACCTATAAAACTCAACAATATACAAGTGAACAGTATAAAATTAACCTACAGATTTTCATTTGAATAAAATATTTACTCAGTAAATCACATACACAAATAGGTTCTGCTATCTAGAGAAAAATGTTTTTAGTCAATAAATTGAGAGGGCTAAGAATTTTTCCCAGATTTCATCAGAATCTACATCTTGCACTGTAGGTTACTCTTTTCAAGACTGACAGAATTCCAACATTCATCAGATTTAATTAGCTTTATTAATTTCTGTTCTTGTAAGTGTCTGATGTAGTCTGTGTAAAAACCTGTGTTATTAATTTGGGTTATGCAACTCTATCACACATTTGTCAGGTTTAAAACAGTTTCAATAATTTGAACCTGGACTAAACCTCTGCTAGCTTTGGCACACAGCATCATTTAGGAAAAGTGTGTAAAGTATTTAGCAGTACCAAAACAATTAAGACATCAAAACACAACACAGTGAAAGCCCACAACCACATTCTAAAAGTCAAAATGATGTAATAAGACAAATTTGCACAAAAAAATGCGGGAAAAAAGCCCAAAAAACAGCATAGTATCAATTGGTGCTATAGACCGGGGCCTAGGCACCTGTTGAGGCCGACTGCAATACATGTGAGGGCTCCTAAGCCTAGTAAGAGGGCACACTCAAAGAAGGTACCTTCTGACATGGGGCCTGATTTAGAGGTTGGTGCAAGGTAAAAAACGTCACAAATGTGAAAAATATACTGTCCACCATATTACAGGTGAAATAAGACAGAATACTCTTGTAATATGGCAAATGGGATATCTGTCAGTTTCTAAATCAGGCCCTAAGGTTTTTTTTATGTAGGTCAAAATACTGCAGTGGGGCATGGTTGAAGGCTGTGTCTGACAAAGTCCTCTTGAAGTTAATCGTGGGACATGGTCCGGTGGTCCTAAATTTAAAAGTCCCATCTTTTCATTCCTCTTGGTCACATATAATTTTCAGTCAATTTCCATAGCATGCAATTTAAAAAAAAATATTTTGCTGTACATGGATAATTACCTATTGCTTATAATGTATTCTTTCTGTTCCCAGCATAGCCATAGAGCAATATTTGAGCGCATTTTTTCAGACTCCATGAACAAGAACGCTTTTTTATTCATGCTGTAAGCAATTTGAGTCTCCTGGTATTTTAAGTTAACTCAACTTTTCTCCAAATCTAACATTCAGTTTGCAGTTTTACAATTTATCTTTTTCAGGAAGCACTTAAGCCAATTTAGTTGATGTTGTTGTTAGTAATTGTCTCCCTTTTTAGTCTGAGACGTTTAGTATGGAAAGTTCAGGGTTATTTTCAGGCAGATTTTAATGACTTTCTTAAAGTAATCGGTAAACCGTTTTCATCTTTATGTTCTATGTTATCTCCAATATGTGTGACATGCTCTAATGTCGAGGCTAGATCTGCGCTACAGAAATACCACAACATTAAATATATATATATATATATTCTGTAATCTTAGTGCTCTGTAAGTGTTTGTGCAGCAGTTATGAAAAACATTCACAAGTTTGTCCTAGTTGGGGAGTTAAACAACCTGTACTGTCAAAGCTGTGTCAAACTTTGCTGTTTACATTCCATCATGCTTATCAATCAACATGTGCACTTAGACAATTAATAATTATGTTTTAAATTTAGATGTGGTTATAATGGCCCAGTGCAAAACACTGATTTGGCAGCTTGAAAGACCAGTGCATATTTTAGGAGGCAAAGGTTGTTCATTAAAAGCAAAGATCATTCTGCCGCAAAGATTTTATGATAGTGCCAGTGATACTGTATGTAGAAAAAGGAAGGACACACAGGGACAGCTTTACTAACCTTTCACGAAACACAGTGCAGCAAGGCAACTTGGTGCGCAGCATTCTGTGAAAGGGAGAGAGCAGAAATGCACCATATCTGCTAAGATATGGCACACTCCTCTCTCTCAGAGGCGGCCGGCTCAGGTAAGCGCAGTGGGGCGGTAGGGCGAGGCAAGGCACGGCAGGGGGGGAAGCTGATGGACGACGGAATAGGTATTATTTATCAATTAATTATACCTATTCCTTCGGCTTCTCCTGATGCGCCCTGCCCCGCCCAACACGCTTATCTGAGCTGGCCGCTGCTGCTCTCTCTCATAGCACTGGCACACTTCAGGCAGCCTAGCACAAACGCAGACATCCTTGCACCACAGAAAGAGCAAATAAGGAGGTGAATATAAAAATTCTCCTCATTAAGCCATTCTCTGGGAGGCGTACTGATTTCACACAATCCTAGGTTTACAAACCTTTTTATATCTCTGAATGCGTGCAATCCATAGGTGGATTCAAGAGAACATCAACATTTTCCACATGGATCTTCTCCCAGAACCAAATGTAATGAAATATAACACAATGCAGCGCAAGCCACTGAGTTGCAGTACATTTCTTTGCAGAGCTAAGCAAGGAGCACAAATCGTCCCTTGAAAGGAAATATCCACTACCACACACAAATGTGGTGCAACCCCGATGCAAAATGTTAGTAAATCTGACACACAGTATACACCTACTTATTGGATTAGTCATAGAAAACAACAATGAAGCATTTGTTGCACAATGGGGTATTGTTTTGTGAACTGACCCATCTTTCCTTTGGCCAGACTATTGTTAATAGGTATTGTGATATGTACTATTCGATGCACTGAGCCATGCTTCCACCATACATTGCTCCATGCTTTTGTTTCAATTACATGAAACACAGGTAGAGCTAGCTGAACAAAATTACCATGCCCCTTATTAATGAAGTAAAAAATTTCTGTTGACTCCAGCATCAACGTGGGCGAAAATATGCTAAAAGGTAGCAGAAGAATATGGAATGTTCAGCGATCGCAGTTGACTTCATAATTATACAAGTGGAAAAATATCGAAAGAATTGGTAAACAAGGAAAGACCTCCAGATTTTCAGAGGTGAACTGCCATTGGCTCAGAGATTATAAACTCTAAAACATTGAGGACTAAGGTTAAAACTTAAGATATTTCCTATATTAAACAAAAGACTATGCAATTACCAGTTTTGGAGGGAATACCTTACTCTCTAAAATGGATTTTACTCCTCATAGAAACACACATGAAAAACAGCACCAGTGAAAAGAGGAGTTTATTAAATAAATGGCTTCTCATTCTTAAACCATTTTATGTGAGGGACGTGACTCACATTCAATTACAACTCTTAAATTCCCAGAGGGCTGTAGTTTAGTCATAGAATAAGACTATCAAGAAGATAGACTTGACAATCCATGACACTATACTTTAAAAATAAGACATCTTTGCCATGCTGCAACCTGTCCATTTAGGGTGTTGCACTGAAGAATACAAAAAAGTGATGGATAGAATGCTTGAAGTAATCTTAGCCACTGGTGATTAACCAGGACAGCATCACAGTCAATTGTTATTTTGCACACAATGCCACCTAAAGTTGGACCTAGCCATGTGCATATCAGTCTTGACACTGCTCCAATAGGAACTGCCCAGCCCAGCCCAAACTTCTAGGCCAGGTCCTCCATGGACCTTAACTCGGGCAATCCAAGACTGGGTTTTCCTTGGTTCTGGCTCTTCAGATGGGTGTAGCTTGATTACAGTGGCACAGTGGGCACAGGACCCACGTGAGGGCATACCTGTTGTACTACAGATTTGATTGAAGCTTGGATTTATTTAAATCACTTGTGATTACTAGTGGCCTCATCCCAGTTCATTGTAATTTTGTCAAAGGGTTTTTCGGGTCGCATCACAATCCATCGCTATGTTGAACACCAAGCCTCCTCAGCTTAGACCAAGTGATATGCATTGCACTGAGGTATACACAAATATGATGGATAGAATACTCAAATTGATCTTATCCTCTGAAGATTACTCTAGTCTGCATGGCAGTCCATCGCTATTTTGCACAATATGCCTCCTCTGTTTGGACCCAGTCACATGCAAATCAGTCCTGATCCAATAGGAACAGTCTAGCCCTAACTGCCAGGCCAGGGAACACAAGCAACCCATGGGTTTTGCCCAGGTTGGAGACCTTCAGTTGAGCTTAGCTTGGTTCCAGTGGCACAGTGAAGAAGGCACCCTCTTTGGGGCATATTTGTTGCACTTAGGGTGTTGTACTGGTGCAGAGACAGAATATTGATGCAAAAATATCGACTTGCACAAATATCGAGGTAAAAATATCGTGGGTCAGAAATATCGACAGACAAAATATCGTGGTCAAGAATATCGATTTTAGGTAAGTAATATTGATGTTTAAAATATCGAAGTGTTTAATATCGTTTGCAAAAATATAGTTGTTAAAAATATCGATTTTTTATTAATGTTATGTATTTTAGTATATATTTTTTATGTATGTGATGTATGTTTTTTGTATAAGAATTGTTTGTATTTTTTTTATATGGGTTAAAATTGTATTAGTTATTAATTTTTTTTATGTGACTTTTGCGTTTTTAGTTCCATAGCGGGTTGTGGGTTTATAGGGGAATAGGGTGGGAAGTAATTTAATTATATTAAATTTATAGATTATTTTTAGTTGCTATTAATATATTTTTATTTGAATTTTGTGTTTTTAGTTCTGTAGCGGGTTGTGGGTTTATAGGGGAATAGGGTGGGAAGTAATTTAATTATATGAAATGTATTGAATACTTTTTATTTATTAATATTTATTTATTAATATTTGTTTAATTGAGATGTTATAGTGTTAAATGTGTAAAGTAATTTATTATGAATTAATTAATAATTTGTTGTTAATTAATTTTAATTAATTAATTGGCAATTAACTATGGTAATTGTGTAATTAGTTTTAGGTGTGTTTTGTGGTGTTTATAGGTGTAAATGGTGGGAAGGGTGGGACGTAATTTATTTTTAACTGAGGAATTAATAATTAGTTGTTAATTAATTTTAAATAATTAATTGGTAATTAATTATGGTCATTGTGTAATACATTTTAGGCGTGTGTTGTGGATATTATAGTGTTAAAACACGTGTATTTGATGAATATTTTTTTTTAATCAATAATATTTTTAAAATTGATTATTAATTATGTTAATTATGGAAATAAGTTTAAATACATCTTTTGAAGTGTTTTAATGGGTGTGGTGTCATAGGGTAGGAAATAAAATAAATACATTTATGTTTTAAATACTTTTTTTGTTTGTTAATATTTGCTCCTTTTAAATAATTATTGTTTATAAATGTATTTATTAATTTATTTTATATAATATTTGTAGCTTTTTGTTATTATATGTGTTCTTTTTATATGTTTAATATATTTAACCGTATAGTTATTCAATATTGTATATTTATTTTTATGATTTTTTAAATTGTTTCTATTGTTTACATGTTATTAGTAATTTTTGTTTCTCTGTAATCCAACACTTTCCCTAATGTTGCACTCACTGTGGTGGGAATAGTAATTTTTACCCCTCCGCTATCCAGCACTTTCCCTGCTGTTGCACTCACTGGAGTGGGAATAGTAATTTTTACCCCTTCGCTATCAAATACTTTCCCTACTGTTGCACTCACTGGAGTGGGAATAGTAATTTTTACCCCTCCGCTATCCAGCACTTTTCCTACTGTTGCACTTACTGGAGTGGGACTAGTAATTTTTACCCCTCCGCTATCCAACACTTCCCCTACTTTTGCACTCACTGGAGTGGGAATAGTAGTTTTTACTCCTCCGCTATATAACACTTTCCCTACTGTTGCACTCACTGGAGTGGGAATAGTAATTTTTACCCCTCCACTATCCAGCACTTTCCCTAATGTTGCACTCACTGGAGTGGGAATAGTAATTTTTACCCCTCCGCTATCCAACATTTTCCCTACTGTAGCATTCACTGGAGTTGGAATACTAAATTTAATTCCTCTGCTATCCAACACTTACCCTACTTTTGCACTCACTGGTGTGGGAAAAGTAATTTTTACCCTTCGCTATCCAACACTTTCCCTACTGTTGCACTCTTTGGAGTGGGAATAGTAATTTTTGCCCCTTCGCTATCCAACACTTTCCCTACTGTTGCCCTCACTGGAATGGGAATATTAATTTTTACCCCTCCGCTATCCAACACTTTCCCTACTGTTGCACTGACTGGAGTTGGAATAGTAAATTTAATTATTTTGCTATCCAACATTTCCCCTACTGTTGCATTTATTGTATTGCAAAATGTAAGTGTTCATTTTTTTAAATAATTTAATGTTTTAATTCATTAATGAATGTTGTTTTATTTTAAATTATTGATATATGTAAATATTTTATTTTTATATAATTTTAAAGTTTAAAAATTAAAAAAGGTAATAGTTAAATATATGTGTATGTATAAATTATTATGTTTGTGTGTTTATATTTTTATAAATTAAGTTTATTTGTTATATTTAGTTAAAATGTATATTAAATTTAATTTATTTTGTTAAAAATAATATTAATATTTAATATATTTTATTTTATATATATTTTTAAATCGATATTTTTTACATCTATATTTTTACTTCGATATTTTTGATTCAATATTTTTGTTCTTACCTGTTTAAGTATAGGGAGTCGATTTTTTTGCATTCTATATTTTTTCTTCAATATTTTTGTCATCGATATTTTTAGCATCGATAATATGTCAGTGAGCCGTTGTACTAAAGTATAAAATAAAGTTTTGGAAGGAATTCTTCAACTATTCTTAGCCACTGATGATTACTCAGGGCCACTTTCCAGTGTGTCGTTAACTTGCACAGCATGTTACCTCAGTTTGGACCCAGGCATATGCAAATCAGTCTTTGTCACTGGAACAAAGCTACAGCTGACTGAAGAGACCCAGTCAGGGTGAAACTGGTCTTGGATTGATTGTGTTATGGTCCAGGGAGGATCTGGCATGGCAGTCCAGGCTGGGCTGTTACTGTTGTTTAATTCTGTAGTTATTCTTGTGATTGAGGGCAGTATTTTTGCCATTAGAAAGCTAGATTAATGTACTTTTCATTTATTACAGGAGTTTTATAATCTGCTGGTATTTTACCATCCAGTCAGAATCCTAGTTTTGGATGCAATGGTATCAGCAATGTCAACAAAGTACTTTAGATTGCAACAGCCAGTGGATCGTAGTAGATCCATGCTTTGAGGAAAGGGAAAAAGGAATTAGTGAAATGATTAGTGCTGACTGGTTAGCTGGTAGGATGGTCCACATGACTTTTTCTGGCAGCTCAGTCCAAAACAGAAGTGAGACTTTTACTCAAGAAGATTATTATTGGGAAAATTCCGGGCCTCCACCCTGATGTTACAGACTCACTGAATTTGAAGTGTCTCTTTATAAGTGGGCCATGAACTAAAGCTCCATTACCATAACTACTAAAATGAAAGACGAGTTATTGGGAAAAGAGGGTTCATCTTTCCTCATGCTTATTTATTTAAAAATGGATATAGCACAACCAAGATCAATAGTGACATACATGCTCTTTACATGTACAGTGAACTGAGAGCATGGAATACCTCGAGCTGGCAGCACGCAGATAAACAATCAAACATTTATGATGCTAAAGCTTATTTAGGGACATGGGCGCGGCCCTTGCCTGGCCTGAAAATGGCCTCCATTTAGGTGAGCTCCTTCAGCTACATGTCTATCCGATAACATCCTGGTGCTCTACAGTCTAATTCCGCTAACCTCCCTGACTGCCTGTGTGGCTGGTGCTGGCATTGGAGCGGAAAATCCGCCACAAGCTGGTGCCTGGTGCTGCTAATTGTTACTGGACACATGGCCTAGGGCCGAGCGGGCCACAGAGCCTGCATGTCGTGCTGTTCTTGCCTGGCTTACACTGGCCTTCACCTTTTTGAGGCCCCGCTGACTGCGTGGGGGCCCACAACATTGATATTAAACACCCAGGTGTGGGGTGGGCCTCAGGTGAAGTGGCTGACCATGTTGGCTTCCACGGGCTGGGCTGCCTGTGTGCATCGGAGCTGGGATTACACCGAGGGCGATCTGCTTTGGTTGGTCCAACACCTGCTCGTGTGCAGCTCAGGGCACTGCTGCCTTCCTGTTTTTGAGAGCTGGGGGTGACATGGAAGCCGTGCACCCTCAGGGGACCACTGGATCAGCCAGGAGTGAGCCTGCAAACGCGAGGCCTTGAAATAAATCAGCTGGGACCTCACTCAAGTGGGGAAGGTACTGAACACTGTGGCCCCATGTGACTTTTGGCTGCACTGACGTGCTTTGTTGGAGGCCAGGTGTGGAGGCAGTTTATCCCAGCCAAGTGCCAGCTGCAGGAACTGAAACTGGAATGTGCTATGCTCTACCCTGCTCATCTCTGGGTTTCAGTGGATGGAAGGGTGAAGATTCTCAGTGACCCTAAACAGTTGCAGCAGTTCCTTAAGCAGCATACGGCTATGGGGGCTCAGCTGCATTCCCAGCGAAGGAGGGAGAGCAGGTGGCATCAAAGGACTTGGAGGAGCAGGACTAGTGCCTTTCCTGTTACATTTTTTGTTCTGACTGATTGTTTTATGCTGTAGTACTCCTGGCTTGTGCTGCCGGTCCCTGTTGTGTTAAGGATAAGTGAGGGTGAATGTGTTTGCTGCCTGGAGTGCCAGTGGTGAACATCTGTGAATGTGACTGCAGATCTGTGACTGCCCTATATCGGAATGGTTCTTTATTACTGTGGTCTGGTTGCGTGCTTGTTGCATTGAGAGGGCCCTGGGTGCTGGATATAACTCCTGCAGGTGAACGAGTGGTGAAGGCTGGAGTTTTCACTAATTGATAATTGTCATTGGTGTTTTAGCACACACAATGTCTTATTTCGGTCCCCTGAGCCTTAGTGCTGCAGGGGAGTTCGGCAGGGCACCAACTGTCCCACTGTTTCAATTGGGGCTATGTTCAATGGGTACAGGGTGGGATTGTGGTGGAAATTTTGTTGCTGTGTTGTTTGTTGGGGAGCACAGTGTGGGTGGGGAGTGGGCTGGGTTCAGTACACCTGTGCACTGGCGGGTGCTGACAGTGGCATGTGGTCTGCAATATGCTTGGTTTATGATGTTTGTGAGTCATGGCGATGGCTGACGCTGATGCTGCGGCTGCTGACAGCACGGATGCTGAAAGTCCAATGCTGATGAAATTCCTTATATGGAACGTCATGGGGTTGAATGACTGCAGAAAAGCCTGTAAAGTGGTGGAATACTTACAGCAAAATAGCATAGATGTTGCCATATTTCAGGAAATGCACCTGGTCCCTGGGAGTAGGCTTCTTACGCAGCGTCGCATGAGGGGCACATGTTATGTGGCAGGCTTCACTGCACAGGTCCGGGGCATGCTGATTTGGGTATGTCATGACTCTGGTATTAAGGTTCAGGAAGTATGTGCAGATCCAGGTGGCCAGGTTGTGGTAGTGTGCTATCATAAAGACAATTTGGCTGCTCTATTAGTGGGTGTTTATGGCCCCGAACTATGATGACCCACACTTTTATTATGCTCTTCATGCAAGACTAGCCCTGTGTGGTGATCTACCCCAGAAATTGGGGGTAGATATTTATTGCATTTTAAACCCCAACAGGGATGGCTCCCAGGGTCCGTTGCGGCGGCCCTCAGCTGCAACTCGTGCCCTCAAAGATATCACTGAACAATGTGGTCTGCTGGATGTTTGGCGGCATAGGTTCCCCACAGACAAAGGTTATACCCATTACTCCACTGTGCACAACCTCCACACGTGCATAGAATGCTAGCTGCTATCCCGGGGCCTGGTGCCACTAGACCTGCTGCTCACATATTCAGATCATATGCCGGTACTTTTCGTTCTTGAGATGGACAGCTTGGTGGTTCTCACAGTATTCTCTTCTGTATGCTGCGTTCCGAGAGGATCTTGCACAGGTGATTGACTAATAGTTTACTGGTAACATAGGGTCTGTGGAGAAGTTTGCAATAATTTGGGAGACCTTTAAGGCCTATGTCAGGGTGGTTACCATATCCGAAAATGCCTTGCAAGAGTACTTGCTTGATTCAGGGCCAGCTGTCCAGAGGTGGAACTGGCAAGTTTAGAACGGGCACATAGAGAGACAGCTAAGCAGAGTCTGTTGGGTGACATCAGTGCTTGCTTAGATGAGTACAACGAAGTGGCACAGAGTGAGGTCACCCATCCGGGGAAGTATGCAACAGTGAGTGTATATGGTGAGGGTGAATGTCATGGTGCTACATTGGTGGCACATGTGTGGCAGTGACTCAAAAACAGCATGGTGTTAGCTATCAAGAATGAGGAAGGCATGCCTCTATATACAGCTGAGCTGGTGGCAGATCGGATTTGCTGTTACTATATGGATTTATACACCTCATGCCTCATGCAGGATGAGCTGGCTACTGCGAACAATCTTGCCCACATCACTATGAAGTGGCTAACAGTGCCGTAGCGGAGATTGTGGCAGTCCTGCAGGATATGCCGGGTGGGAAAGCACTAGATACGGACGGGCTAATAGTGGCCTTCTATAAGGCCTATCAGGACAAACATCCCACTTGTGGTCACCTTATTTGAAGAAATGGTGAAAGAGTGGTGTATGTCCCCCTATGATGCCCAAGGCATTGTTGTTCACTCTGCTGAAGCTGGGTAAGCCAGCTGACTGTTGTTCGTCCTACAGACCACTTTCACTGTTCAATACTGATACAAAAATCTTTGCAAAAATCTTGGCTAATTGCTTAGCGCCTCTACTCCTGGGCATTGTGGGCCCACAGCAAGCCAGATTCATCCTGGGTCAGTCTTTGATATAAAACCTTTGGGCCCTCTTAGGTGCAATCTTGCATATTGATGCCAATATACATGCTTCCACAGTGTTTCTAGATGCTGAAAAAGCATTTGATTCGGTTGAGTGTAGGTTTATGGTGTCTGTGCTGCGACGTGTGGCGGTGGGTGTTTTTTCTGCAATTGGTCCAGGTATTCTATACTAAACCTACCGCATGTGTCCGAGTCAATGGGATGGTCTTGGATCCTATAGCTATTTTGAAGGGTACTAGGAAGGGAGAATTCGGTGTGTGTAATTGTGTTTGCTAATGAGACGATATGCTTCTCTATGTGCAGGAATCCAGAACATAACTTATCCCCGGTCCTTAGAGAAGTTGTGTTATTTGGTGGGCGCTCTGGGCTGTGTATCAATTGGGATAAATCTCTTATTTCCCCCCTGACTGCGGCTATTACACAAGTACAGATGGAGTATCCACTGCAGTGATCTACCCCACCTGTGACTTGATCGTTATGGCGCTCTCCCTCTAACTCTGCCAAAAACACTGTTTACTAAACCAATTTGATGCTATAACACCCTAGACTTGCTGTAAGACTTGCAGAGCTACAAGTTGGACCTCTACTGTACTTGCCGCGGTTACCGATAGAGTGATGCATGTGGTTTCCCCTGGGTCTTAAAAATGTAGAGGTGAGCACACCGCAGGGACTTGGGTTGAGATGTGTGGGTGATTTTTTCACAGATGGGTCACTCCACAGTTGGGAGCAGTTGAGCACGCAGGATGACACACCTGTCCTGGCTCAGTTTCACTTTTGCAGACTCATCACACAATGCGGGAATTACTTGCTGAGGCCTTGTTGGAGCCACCAGAGTTGCCCACCTTGACATGTTTGCTGCAGGTGAAGACACCGCAGCTCATAATAGCAAAATTATACGCATCCTCACAGGACTCGCAATGGCCGGAAGTTATTAAGGCCCACCCTAACTGGCAGGAGGAGCTGGACCTAATTATTAGCGACAAGCAATGGACTTATTGCTGTTCGGTTGTTCGGAATGTTTCTCTAAAATTTCGGGTTTCAGTGTTGGGGGAGTTATGGGAGATAACTAGCGAGTGCATTGCGTAATTAGTAATTAGTAATGCTGTTGAGCTGCGATGGGGATGTCCTGAAGACTTTTAGGTGCTTGGTAGCCCGTGGATTACTGCTGGCAAGGCTCAGGATATTGATGTGCTGGGTGAAGGGTCCTCTTCCGACACTGCAGGACTGACACATGGACATGGCATACTTCAAAGCTCAATCTTATGCTTATCACATCCTAATGCCGATCCACAGTCCTCCGATAGATATCTGGGCAACCGATCAATCGTTTCTTGCACATATGGGGAAAGCTAGGGCTGCAGATGCGAGGAAGGCAGAAGGGTAGCACAGAGACATTGGCAGTTGACTAATTCAATCGCCTGGTGCATATCAGATGGATGAAGCTGCATGTACAATGCGGCGTATTGTGGCCCCGGGTGCAGGTCTGTGGCTTTTGGATGTGCCTAAATGCAAAGATGTATGTAGTGGTGAGGTCAGCTGATGGGAATGTGCAGAACGGAACTGTGCTGGAACTGTTGATGCTGCTTGCTATGTATTGTATCATGTACTCTTGGTAACTAGCATGACTGTTGCTCTGTCATCAGATTGCCTGTGCCAATTGCAATTGTAGACTATGTACCTCACCAGTGATTGACATGCCTCTATACGCAGTATGGTTGTTAAAACTGAAAATAAAGTTTACAAAAAAAAATAGTTTATCTCTGGACAAGCAAGGTGGGGACTTCCATGCATAACAAGTAAGCTGATAACAGATGGATCACCTAGTCAGTTTAACCTGTTGTGAGGCAGTCAAGAGTTGGATAGGCTTAGCTCTAGGTTAGGATTTGTTTGAACAGAAGTGTTTTGAGCTGTCTCCTAAAATCAAAGAGAAGGGCCAGCTTTCTGAGATAAACACATAGAGAGTTCTATGCAGCAATCGTTGCTACATAGAAGGGTTGTTTCCTTGCTAGGGAAGATTTACATTTGGGAACTTCCAGCAGCAGGGAGTTCTTGCTTCTCTGGCTTCTGAAACATCCTAAAAAGGTCAGTAGAGTTGCTAAATAGGGTGGACTGTTAGTATCATAGACCCTACAAGGTTGTTAGATCAGGAGAGGTGATTGGGTCGTGTTGTCAGTATTATGCACATTATGATGGACTAACACATCATATGCTATTCTGGGGGATGTTGAAAATCAACATGAAGGGAATCAACTCTACATTTAGATTTCTGTGCCGATGTGAAAACATCAGATGGAGAGTGTCATTTGTGGTTTTTATGTTCAGCAGGTGTAGTTAATATAAGTCAATTTGGCTATGATTTCTATGGAGCTGAATTGGAATATGCTTATCTATTCAGAACAGACAACTGTGAGGGTCCTTATACAACTGCAAGGAATTAGGATGAACCCTTGAGAAAAGATACTATCTTATGTGACTTCTTTTGATGTCACAAAGAAACGGTTATTCTTTTGGATACAGCAAATCACATTTGGCAATTCTCTTTTGGCTATATGCTTTTCCTATGATTTTCAAGAATTCTGAGCAAGCAATCATTTATAACTTTAGATGTCTAAAATACATGTAACTATGAATGAGTTTTTCAAAACGTGTACTGGTACTAAACCCAATAATTTGAGCCCCTTATGGGATCTATGAAATTAATGTATTACATTTATAAAAGGCTGTGATTGAGCCCTTGGGTGGCTTTTTATGTGTACTTGCAGGGCCACTGATACAAGCTGGTATCTTTAATTTTCCTAAAAACACCCCACTCTTAGACTCATTGTTATCATGTTTGGCCTGATGGACACAAACCATGAAGTATATTCTTGCTGTTAGAGGGAGCCAGTGGAAGTCATGAAGACTAATCCTGATGGCAGGGACACCTGTGACGCAGTTGAGGAGGTCCAGATGCTCCGAGAGATAGTCTCCAGGAAGTTCCAAACTTTATGTGGCATTATGACTTCATTGATAGCGGGTCTCATGTCGTTTCTGCCTCCCCAAGCCTAGGAAAATTGAAAAGAAATGATAATCCTCTGTCTTGGTTCTCTGAAAGAGATGTGTTATGCAATTATGTTTCTTGCAAATTGTAAGATTCTGGGGATAACACAGAATTAGCTTTCACTAACTTTCTTCTCCCTCACAATTTCCTCTTGAATTTTCTATAATATTTTAGACCCCTGCAATTCTTGTGCAGTATTTAGCTTTATGCCATTATTAATGTACTGTTTTTTCTTTCAAGTAAAAGCTCTAGCGGAACAATGATTTACCAACTTTTACTTTGTGCTTGATTGGCTTCTGATTTTCGACCTCCACACCACTCCCATTAGTAATCCGTTGACCACTCTGCATAAATACAGTTGTCATCAAGTGCTAAAGGGGTGTACTTGGTGATCAGTTTTGTCTCTGCAATAAGGTAAGCCCCACAGGTAAAGGTTCTCATTGTTATAATGTGAGCACAGTAATCTGTGATTGCACTGGGGTGCCTGAAATCGTTCAGGCACCCCCCTTCAAAATTGCTCATTTTGTTTTTCAGTGTTGCTCCAGTATCACTGTATGTATACAACTTGAAAGATAATTTACAACTTGTGGCTAAATATAGCAGCATTAGCCCAGGTTGGTAATAACATTTCCGCATGCAATCCCCACTGTTTTAAACTATGTGACAGTAAAGATGGTGTATAACCAACAATGACAAAGTCTATACAAACAGTAGATTAGTTTTCCTGGGAAAGTTTGCTGATAGTCTTTAGCTGTTAGGAAGACTTGCCAATTATAATCATAATGTTGTGGGCTATTACCAGCAATGTTGTAGTGCTGCAGACTTAAAAATCGCCAGTAAGCCAATTGTCTGGTGTTTTTTCTGTTTCACTAGGTTCCAAATGTTGCCCTTGCCTTTAAGTAGGGGGTGAAGTACTCACTCTTTACTAAAAGTTCCATTTAACTGGATCATAACAGGGGGAAGTGTTCATGGCAGAATACTCCCTTATTTGTGATGTCTACATAAGCTTCTTAGACATGTATATGTTCATTGCCTTCATTGCCTTCATTGCCTTCATTGCCTGACCACGTTTCCTTACACACCACTAAACAGAAACATAGGACCAACCACTGCAACTTGTCCTCATAGAAAGTGATAAAGGACTATTCCCAGAAAAAAGGCTCATGGCATGGAAAGAGAGATAAGACCACACCCCAGATCCAGATCTCTTGATAATCAAGCAGCCACATTGGAATGACTCCTATGCCGGTGATCTAAATCTCAGTTTGCGCCACTAGGGGATCCACCAAGATCAATGTTAAGAGGACTTATCTCAAGGCGCCTTCATCTGTAACAAATAAAGTGGCCTGCCACTACTCATACCTACCAATTAGACCTCCTCCTACTCTACCTCTCCCACGATTTGACCTTCTCACCCCACCTCCCTATCAAGCCAAACACACACTATGGAGCCCATGGACCTACACACCTACTCCATCAAATACCCCCCAAGCCTCTCAAAAAAGGCGGCCAAAGGCTTCAAACATAGGCTACTCAAATCACACCCAGAAACCCCTATCTCGGACCCCTCCTTCTCAAATGACACAGGACACATAACGAATGACATCATATTCTACACTAAAATGACAGTAACAATGGCGGAAAGCCTTCCTCACCCTATTCTCAATCGCATCCACTAAGAAAACTGCACATGGTCTTACACTATCTATTATTCCCTCCCCGTTCTACAAAGCGACTGCCACTATTTCCATTTATCATAATGGGATCATCCTCATGCAGACATCAGACCATAACCTTAATATACTGGACCACATCTTCCCGAGCATTAAAGCAAAGGTTGCAAGACCCTCTCCAACCTCCCCTACAAACCGCTCTCCTAACCCTCCGACTTACTCCCTACCAGACTCCCCATCTAGCCAATCTTCCTCAGTAACCCATAGCTCAAATACACCCACCCCAGGACTAACCGACACACCACTAAACGACACACATATCCATCATCCCTACTCCCCCCAGCATCACCACTATCCCTACAATTTCTACTACATCCACCACGCCTCACACTCGCAGCACCTTGCACCCAGCCTTCCAACACGTCCCGTCGCCCCCACTTCTACTCCCCATCTCCACAACCACGTCTTCATAACCACTTCAGATAGGTCACCCCTCCCCACCTCCCCCATTATCCCCACTCCAGATGCTACTCCAATCTCCCCTTGCACAGCTACTCCCGATAAATCTACAGTCCCACACTCTCCCCCTCCTTGCACTACGACTCTCACCGTCCCCCCCTACAGCCCGCACCAACACCCCCTCACGTCCCCTCTCTACTCCCCCCCTTCCCAGGGACTCCCACTCTGCATCAATGCCGCATAACGATTCAAACACCCCTAAAGCACACATCAATACCCCGTCTCGTCCCCTCTCCGCCCCTCCCGTCCCCACGGACTACCTCACTGAAAAACCACCACTCCTCGAACTAGCTCACGTCAGGCCCCAGGACACCACACAAGCCACAACCCCTCCTCAATTAACTACAGGCCAGGCTATTAATATGATAACGTCTACACATGACCCCAGACTAGATGAGATACTACTATCCTTACAAAAAATAAAAGAGGACATCCAAACTCTTCATGCCCTGCTCCGGCAACAACCCAAGCCACAAGCGAAACCCATTCAACGGTCATGTACTAGCCCCTCGCCTCAGTTACCCCCCAGATGGAAAACAGTACCTTACCCCAATGCCTCTACCCGTCCAGTCAGGGAAAAGCAAACCCTATCACCGGATGATCTTACGTCACTACTTCATTCCTACGAACCCCCTTCCCTACCTACTAGACCTACGCGTACGGAGAAAACGCAGAAACTGTCCTTAATCCAACCCATCCATTCCACTGCCTCCAGAATTACAAGACAGATTCCGAGAGGTATTGTTGAAAACAACCTCAAAAGAGTACCTATCTCCCACGACCAGAACACCACCCCGACCAAGGCCCAGATAAAATGTATCCTACTAAACTGTAGATCGGCAGCACGTCATGCAGCCGATATAGCTGACCTCATCATAACCAATGAACCCGAACTTATAATCTTAACGGAAACCTGGCTAAACAAATCATCCACGCCCATCTTTGACATACTAGTTCCCCCAAACTATCACATCACTAGACTTGATAGAGCCGATAGGCTTGGTGGTGGTATTGCCTGCATCCATAGGAACAACCTCTCCGTATACCGCCCCAACACCACGGTGTACTCCTCCTGTGAGTACCTTTGCCTACACATCACTAGCAATAACAAACCAATATGCTCACTACACGCTTTCTACCATCCTCCTGGTAACAACCTTACCTTCATCGAACACATGATGGATATCCTAGCCACAAATGTCGGACATCAGAATACACAGATCTTCCTGGGGATTTCAACCTCCATTGGAATGATCTCGACGACCCAGAGGACAATAGCCTCAAAACGTTCCTGTCCGACCTTAACTTGTCCCAAATCTGTGACAGCCCTACACACGAAAAGGGCTCAATCCTTGACCTAGTAATTTCCAAAGCAGATTCTACCCAGCTGGAATCGATTCTCCCTTGCGATTGGTCCGACCATTACATAATCACTTTCCATATCAGGGTAGAAGTTAAACTTCTCTCTATACAACCAGCGAGAACAAAAATCTGGAAGAGGAACCTAGAAAACATCAATCCTGCCGATCTCGCATCCGCGAGTCACATCCTCACACCCCCACCCGATGGATCAAAGGATGTACAGGACATAACCACTTACTACTTCAACTCTATGAACAGGGTACTCGACACCCTAGCTCCCCTGCAACTAAAAAGAGTCACCACCAAAATCTCAAACCCCTGGTATGATGGTAGACTAAATGAGGACAGAAGATCACTGAGAACAATTGAAAGACAATGGAGAGCTGCCCCATCCGCAACCCACCTCAAAATACTAAGAAGCACCAGAAATGCCTATTATAGAAGGATCAGACGCGCAAAAACTGATTTCATATGCAAACAGTTAGACCAAGCAAAAAATCGCCCCAAAAAACTGTTTGAAATAATCAAAGCTCAATCTAATGGTGTCACCCACTCCCCCCAAGCCAATTCGGATACGCTTCCCAATTGCGAAGATCTTGCCTCCTTTTTCACAACAAAAACCGAAAACCTAAAGACAGACTTACTTAACGATCTATTATCCCTGACCGACGCACACTCAATCCCCCCACCGACCACACCAGAGACCCCGCTTAATTGCTCTGCAAAGCTCAACCTCAAGAACAACGCCTCCTGGACAGCCTTCAACTTCTACAGCGAAGAAACTATCCTAAACACACTCACTACTCTGAATCCCTCTAACCATTTCACAGACCCTCTCCCAGCATCCCACCTAAAGACCTTCATTCCACTGCTAGTGCCCCTATGGACTAAGATTATTAATTCCTCTCTTCTGCAAGGAACCATCCCTGACATCCTCAAAACTGGTCAGGTTTCCCCCATCCTAAAGAAAATAACAGCAGATCCCTCAGACTTGAATAACTATCGCCCAATATCAAACATCTCAACCCTGGCCAAACTGCTCGAAAAATGTGTCCACATGCAGCTTAGCAACCACATAGACCATTTCAACCTAATCGACCAATTCCAATCAGGCTTTCGTTCAGGGCACAGTATCGAATCAGCCATGACTCACATAATGGATGACGCATTACAAATACTGGATCAAAACAAAGCCTGCTTGCTAATCTTACTGGACCTATCCTCAGCCTTCGATACAATCAAACACGACAACCTAACGGACCTCCTGAAGCAAAGAATGGGACTATCTGTAACGGTGTTAAACTGGTTCACCTCCTTCCTTCAAAATAGAACACAAAGATTCAAGATTAAACAATCCTTATCTAACCCCACCCCAGTCACGCTGGGAGTACCCCAGGGATCGTCCCTCTCCCCAACACTCTTCAATTTGTTTATGGAACCACTCACTGAGCTTCTCAACTCCGCAAACATCCACTACCACATGTACGCCGACGACACACAGCTCTACATTAAGGTCCACTCTCTTGACGACATCAAGTCCCTTAACTCAACGCTCCAAAAGACACAGACATGGCTGGCTACGAACCATTTAAAACTAAACACACTAAAAACAGAATTCCTCCTAATCGCTCCCCCCAACCAAACATCCATCATCCAAGAGTGGATGAAGCACCTAACTGCACACGACGGTCAACCTCTCATCATCGATTCCGCTAAATCCCTAGGAGTAACCCTGGATAATAAACTAAATATGCAGAAGCACATCAGCGCTGCAACAAAAGGAGCAAATTATCAGATAAACACTCTGAGAAAATTGAAACCCTTCATACCCGCAAATGACTTTAAACAAGCAGTCCAAACTCTAGTAATTCCCAGAGTGGAATATGGGAGTGTCACTCTTTGTGGCCTTCCTAAATCAACGACCGCTCCGCTAAGAGCCGCAATCAATACAGCCGCTAGACTCATCACTGGCAACAAAAGAAATTGCCACATTTCCCCTGACCTGCAGGCCCTCAACTGGTTACCTTTCGAGGCCAGAATCCACTTAAAAATCGCTTGTATGACACATAAGGCATTGCATCACAAAACCCCGAGGTACCTAGCGGAGAAACTAGTACTATCGGGTGGTAACAGATCTACCAGGAGCACGGATAATCTTCTACTTAAACCACAACGGTTCTCCAAGAAGAAAACATATAATCGTACCTTCTCAGGAATGGCTCCCAGGATTTGGAACTCCTTACCCCCAGAAACAAGACTTAATCCGTCCACTGCTTTATTCAAAAAGGAAGTGAAATCGATATTCATGTCTAAATTCCCTTGAACATTCTCTTATACTCTCCTGTAGATATATGCTAACCGCTAATAGTTAACAATATTTCATTCGCATAATTCTGTGTTTTTTATATGTATATGTCATCCACCAATATCTGTATTCGCATAACTCTATGTTTTCTATATGAATATGCCATCCACCTATATCTGCCTTGTGAAGCGCTCTGATACCCGCAAGGGTCTTGTTCGCGCTATACAAAACTGTCAAAATAAATAAAAATAAAAAAATAAAATATTGTTCTGGGCCTTCTTACTGTGGTGTGCCATTGTGCAGTGTTTTCAGGTTCTGATCAAAGGATAGTGGGCTTGTTTCGTGGGACTCAGACTAGAGGAAGACAGTTGCTTTCCCCTATCTGCCATGTTACTAGGTCATCCGCTTCAACAGAGTGTTCCAAGCTACAACATTGTGACTCACAGAAATATCTCAGTTCTCTGTGACAAAATCAGCCAGGGAAATGCAGACAGCATCTAGGCACAACCTTGCTTAAAGTTTGCAAGGTTTTCTCTCACTGTAACTATGCACTTTAAACATGTTGACCGCCAAATACTAAGGGGCTTATTTATCAGGGGATTGTGTCGCTTTTGCACCACACAACATTGTACAAAAGTGACACAACTGCATTGGTGGTACTTCTACAGGGATGGCCAATGTGGCCTTAGGGGTAAGTAGTCCCCATTGTTGTGAGGTGGACTTAAAGGGTGAGTTGGTGATCCCTGAGGGTGAGAGTCATCACTTCCACTAGGTGACAGTTGAGGGGGTCCCAATCACTTTTCCTTGAGAGACACCGGGACTAGCCGGACCATGGTTGTGGAAAGGCAATTTTCCCCAGAGCAGTACACTGGTCAGATGTGTAGGGTAACTCCAGCCCATGGGCAGTACTTTTTCAGCCCTATGGTTCTGGTATCCCTAGAGTGGGGTGCGTAGGTGACACAGAGGAGGGTCATAGTTAGTCCCCAGGTGCCTATAGACTGCATTCTGGGAAATGAGTTTCCCCAAGGTCAAGAAATACTGGGAGGGGACCCTACCATAGGCACTCTGGAGGGTACAGGATCCCAGAGGGAGGAACAGTGTGAAGAAGAGCCAACCCCTGTCTGCTGTTTAGCCTCAGGTTACAGACCAGAGTGATGAGTCTCAGGATACCACCCCAGAACTGGTAGGAGGTGAAGTGGAAAAAAAGGGTGCAATGCACCTGAGGCTACTGCCCCACCCCCCACATTGAGAAACCATAGAGTTTAGAGACCCCTGGATGGCCTGGGGCCTGACTCTGCACACTGACAGCTATCAGTGATGTCTGTAGGTTGCTGTTCTTGTGGTCAGTTTTCCCTGGGTTGGGGACAGAAGTCAGACCCAAGGAGTGGAATGGGCAACATCACACTGCTGGTAGTGGTGGTAGTGTCTGTCTAATGGGATGCATCTGTGAGCAAAGTAAAGTTAGGTGCTGCACAGATGAGGTCCACAGGTGAGGAGAAGGGTTCCCCATGGGTCAGTTCAGTGGGCCCGGAGTTTATAGACAGAGGGATCCAACAGGGTTCAGAGAGGCGTAGAACTAGCAAGTGCCCCTGCAGGGGTGAGCCATTGTCCATGTTCCATCGCCTTAAGCAGGGAAGTCCATCAAGGTATTGATTAGTCTAACCTGGCTTTAGGCTGGAGGGGGATTGTGTTGGACCTGGCCCTTTCTGCAGGGTCACCCCCAAATGTTTTGCCTTCTTCCTGACTTCTTTTTAATTGCCTTTAGGATTCTGGGCACTTTACCACTGTTAACAAGTGCTAAAGTGGATATGCCCTATACTCAAAACATGGTTACATTTTATTATCCACAATTGGATTATTTAATTTACTTATAAGTCCCTAGAAGAGTGCAATATATGTGCCCAGGGCCTGTAAATTAAATGCTGCTAGTGGGCCTGCAGCACATATCATGCCACCCACTCAGTAGCCCTTTAAACATTGGCTCAGGCCTGCCACTGCAGAACCTGTGTGTGCAGTTTTAAACTGCAATTTTTACCTGGCAAGTTAACCTACATGCCAGGCACAAACCTTCTCTTTTATTACATATAAGGCACCCCCAAGGACGGCCCTAAGCAGCCCTATGGGCAGCATTCAGTGTATTTAAAAGGTAGAACATGTACTTTTGGGTTTTACATGCCCTGTTTGTTTTTCACTACTGCAAGGCCTATTTCTCTCATAGGTTAACATTAGGATTGCCTTAAAACAACTTTTAAGTGTAATTTTCAATTGGAAAAAGATTAAGATTTGGAGTTTGGTGTCACAATTCAAAATCACAACTTATGGCAAAGTCGGATTTTAAATTGTAAGTCTGACAATGCAACTTTTCGAAGGTTGGCTTTTTCTTACATTAACCGTTCTGTGCCTTGCCTGCCTCTTCCTGTCTCTGTCTGGGTTGGGTGACGGATTTGGCTTTGTGGATTCCCACTCGACAGTCAAACAAAGGGAGCTGGGGAGTGACATTTGCATCCTGATGGCCTCACTAGGCTGATTGGTCTTCCTGAGGTAGATTTGGAGGAAGAAGCTGACACTTGCACCTGAATAGGGTTGTGCCTGTCCCCACAAAAAGAGCTGCATACCTCCCTGTAGTGAGTCTGGAGCTGGGGCAGATGGCAGGGATCTTGTGCTTTTCAAAGGCCTCTTTGATGTCTCCCCCACTTCAAAGGTACACCTGGGTATACGTATTGGTCCCCTGACACCACCAAATCAGAACGTTGCTGGAACGAACAACATTCTGCTGGAAGAAGAGCTGCTATGCTGTAGGAGGGACTGCCACTTTGCTACCTTCATTGCTGTGTTGGCCTGCTGCCTGCTGCAGGCTTGCCTTGGAGTGAGAGGGACTGGACCTGCTCCATACACCCTTGAACCCAAGGTTCTCCAAGGGCTTGTTGGCTTGCCTCCTGTTTTTTGACGTCTCAGGGGCACAAAAGACTCTTGCAACTCTGATGGTGCTGCTGGACTCTGCCATCTTTGAGTCCTACCCTTGCTTGAGGTACCACCTCCAGTCCTGGACCTTGGAAGTGGGTTCTGCAGCTGTTTTCAGTAAAAGTCGGTGCAGTGACCCCTTTGCGCCGATCAGGACCGATGCAGTGCCCTCTGATGCAGTGCCGTTTTAACGATGATGCAGGTCCTGACTATGAGGTTCATTGATGATGCAGCACCAATCAGAAGATGCCGCGGCAAGGCTCAACTTCAATGCAGCACCGATCCTTGGGCACCGACTGCGAGGTTCGACTCCGAAACATTGATCCAACTGCGTGAATAGTAACCAACGCAGGGAGTCCCCGACCCAGACGCCTGCTCTATACAAGATACTTTTTCAGTGGCATCTACGTGGGTCCTGTAGCCGGCTTGCCCTCCATCGTGGTTGACCTGAAATTTGAATTTACCCCGGTCTAGTGTGACCTCAAGTAACCTTTTACAGCTATAGACTTCTAAGTGCTGTTTTTTAATTTAATCTTTAAAAACTCATATCTTGGCTTTTACTGATTGGATTTTTATTGTTTTGGTCTTGTTTTACTCAGATAAATATTCTCTATTTTCTAAACTGGAGTGGAGTCTTTTGTCATGTTTTCACTGTGTTACTGTAATTAAAGTGTTGCACAAATACTTTACACATTGCCTCTTAAATTAAGCCTGACTGCTCTGTGCCAAGCTAACAGAAGGTGAGCACAGGTTGATTTGGGTTGTGTGTCTGATTTACCCTGACTAGAATTGTGGCTCCTGGTTGGACAGGGTGAATACTCTGCCTACCAGAAACCGCAATTTCTAACAGTAATATATATGTTTGTTACAATAATTAGGTATTTCGCGTATTAAACAATATATGTATTTACATACAACCAAACTCACCTGTTTTTTAAATCATACACAATGGGATAAAGTGCCAATGGGCAATTGTTTGTGAAATCGTTTTTTTTTTCATCCAAAAATAGGCTTTTCATATGTTGCAAATAATTTTATGACTTTGTGACATCAAGCCTAACTGCTATACATTTTATTAGCAGTTTGTATTAAGGTTGGCTATATTTGCTCACTGCATAAAAACATTGAAACCATTAAATTACTTTTATAGTGCTTGTTTAAATGTTGCAAAATTATACATTCCTTCTAGAAAGACTACCAACTCTGTAAAGTTATAGCGGTGATGGGTGAGTTTGTAGGACATAATGTCTTTTTCTTTACATGCCTCGGATTTTGGCTCAGTCTTGGGATTTTCATTCGAATTGTATAAGCATAACAAGTTCTCTTTTTTCAGAAGTGATTACTTGCCAACAGAAATGAAATGTGGAATTCTGTACACCATTGCTGGATATACGGGAATTTTCTGTGGCACTTCTGCTGATAATGCATATTTTCCCATATGACTCATGTGCATATTTTCATTTGCTGGTGAGTTGTGCAATGTATCGCATATTCAATTGATGTGTCTAGCCACAAATTTGATAATGATTGCAATAAATCTAACTATTCGGATGATGTATGTATGTTTGCATGTATGTATTCATGTATATATTCAGTTATGTATGTATGTGTTATTTGCATAGTGTGAATCAGGCCAAAAGGCAGCAGAGTGGTGTACAGTGCTAAAGGCAAGGATAAACCAATGAGCAGATGCAGAAATAGCTTATGTCTAGAAGTAAAAGTGTAGTGATAATGCATTGTGAAGTAGTGTTCTTTACAGAGGTGTGTCTTCAACTCTTTCCTTAAATGGAGCATGGCTGGGGGGGGTCTTGATGAATACAAGGATATCGACCAATACATACCAACATGTTTACCCATAGAAACAGAACTTGAAAAAAACTTTACTATATCAGCCCCATTGTGCCTGATCCTTAATGTATGAAATAGTTGACGTTAGTGTGAATTCCATCCTTGAAAAATCCTCCAAAGAGCCCACCACAAGGAGTGAAATACATGTTGGCTTTTGTAACAAAATGAGAAAACAAGCAGTGAACTGTCGGCAAACAAGAAGTATTTTGTGAAATGGCCATCGTGCTGTGGTAACATAGGGATACATTAAAAGAAAAAAAGAACATTAATTGAACTCCACATAATCAAGGAATAGCTTGGAATATGTTGTTTCTTGAAGAAAGAATTTTGGAATCCAACATAATAAATAATGTTTTGGAAAACTATGTGTAATTAACCTTTCTGAAAATATTTACCCATATCTTATTACTAATGTGTCAATCTCCTACTTATAAACTTGAGAATATGAATTCTGGGGTTTTAGGTGTGGACAAAGATTTGAACATAATAATGCACTAACTGCTTTGTTGAATTAAAAGGCTATTATCAGGGGATATCAGTAACCTACACCCATTAGCCACTTTTCTCAAAGCCTACAGAAGGTAGTTTCATATCCTAAGCTCATAGTTATGTCATACACTTCCGGGTAAATTTGTAAACTTTGGTCAACACACAGACGTTTTGTCATACCTGTCTTGAATTTATGATTGCTAATTCCATTAGTCGCGATGGGCCTCATGCACCAAGGTATTTCACAGTTGCAGTCTGTGATTTCAAAAATCACTGGGGCATATTTACAAGCCCCTTGCGCCACTTTTTCGCCGCCGTTGCGTCACGCATGTGACGCAGCGGCGACGCAAACCATGCGCCGCGTTGCGCTATATTTACAACGTGACGCACCTAGGGAGATGCGTCACGTAGTAAACCCCTGCGCCACATGAAACCTGCGTCAGGTTTCATGTGGGCGTACCGGCGCTGGGGGCGTTCGGCGCAGGAACGCCTCGGAAAAGTGACGTAGTGAAATCTACAAGAATTCACGCAGTCACTTTTCCGATGCTGGTGCGTCAAATCCTTACGCCTGCTTCAAGCAGGCGTAAGGATTGACGCACCATGTTAGGGATAGGGAAGGTTGGAACAGTGCTGGAGTTGTGTCGCGCTTGCGACACAACTTCAGCAATGCGCCAACCTTCCGCCGGCAGATGTGTCACGCATCTGCTTATCCTTGCGCCACGATGCGCCGCATTGTAAATGCGGCGCATCGGACGTGGCGCAAGGGTAAACTTGCATGACGCATTTTCCCTGGCGCATCCCTGCTGATATGCAGGGATGCGCCAGGGAACGTAAATATGCCCCACAGTTTGTAACTGTAAATTTCTATTTTGCGAGCTGGAAATTAATTTCCTATTCACAAAGTGGGTTTGGTGACCCATATCAAATCATATTAGTAAGGGGTGTATAATGCACTTCCTAATTGTTAATCGGTAACATATTAAAAAATGGTTTGTGCCCACAATTGTGGTCACAAAACATTGATCAATCACAGAAACCTCAAAGGAGGTGATAACTGATTTATTAATGGGACGTGGCTCACCTTGGAACTCCCTTCCCCTTTGGGAATCTTCTTAAGCAATGTCAGGAGCAGCAGACTTTTTTTTTAAAAGCAGCACTGGTCTATTTAATGAACACTGGGGGGCCGATTCCGATTCGGGCCGGAAATCTCTCCGACCGAGCCGGACCCGGAAAGATTTCCGACCGAATCGGACCTGTGCAGTCCGACCGAACGAGTACGATGCGCACGTATGCCATCGGACTCGAGTCGGTCGGACTCCCATTGAAGTCAATGGGAGCCTGTCGTACAACGCGTACGCGGGCTCCCATTGACTCAATGGGTGCGATGCAGACAAGTGCGCCCCCTACAGCGTGTACGCGGCGAAGTGATTCGCGCCGTACACGCACAGGTAGGGGGGACCCATGGGTCCCCCTGTGTGCGACTCAGCGCGGCTACGCGTACAGGGGGTCCGACACGGACCCCCAAAGTACGGCTCCGACAGCTCTTTCGAGCCGGAGTGCGCGGCTCGGTCGGACTGCTCGCGGCGCGCATCGTACTTACCCGGCCGGGGAACGTCTCCATTGCGCGGTGCGAGTCGTGTCCGTGCGAGTCGGTCGGTGCAGTTCGACCCGGGATCGAGTCGGTCGGAGCGGTTGGGACGCCCGGACGAGTCGGTCGGCGAATACGCATCGTACTCGTTCGCCCGGACGCGCGTACGAATCAGTCGGGAAATAGGGCTCCGAATCGGATCCGGTTAAGCCGAATCCGATTCGGAGCCCTACCGGCCGAGATCGGAATCGGGCCCTGGGTGTTTTTTTTTTTTTTTTAAATGTTTCTTGTTTGGGAGTGCAAATGCAGCTATTCCAAGCAGGCCTCCAACCCTACAGTTACAACCAATCCCATTGCGTCGCAAATTGAATCCTGCCTAATTAATATTCATTAGGCTGGAACCTTTCCAACACTCTGTGAATGTACAATTCACAATGAGACCTACGACACTGCAAACTGCATTGCCATTCGCAATCCAGTCAGAGTGCACATTTCACATCCCTGCTTAGTGAATGCAAACAGCACATCAGGTCCCTAATTAGCAGTTCTATTTATCGTCTTCATCATCATTAGCTCTATTCGGTTTTTCCAACCACAAGATCACAAGAGACAATACATAAAATACAATATAGATATATAAAATACACAAAAACATACAGTACAATATAAAATCCACTAAGTTAAAATATGTAAAATAGACAAATATCAAATACAGCGTTATAATAAAAAACGGGACAATTAAGATCATTTTATCCAATTAATACATCCAACAAAATAGCATCAGGATAACCCAGAGAATTTCATTTACAGCTTAACTAAAAGGCATGAAAACAAATTATGCCTCACTCTTTCCAGACATCAAGCTAGAGTTGGCCATAGACTTAACTCTTATGACCAAGCTCAATTGGAGATATTTATCAACAGCACAGACTACCACTTGCATTGTCTCTGTGCACAAAAGTCTGAGCAACTGGATACAATGTCCACTGCCTAGTTGTCTACATATCGGAATAATCCAGCAATGCCTAGGCCAGGCATAGCCAGGCTAAAATAAAATAAAATGTGAGAGGGTCTCTTCTGCCAGCCGGCATACTGAACAGATGGTGCTGCTAACAGCATTGCTCTTCCATTTGCCACAAAAAGAAAGCAGAGGTAAAGTGCCCTATCTTAACTTTAAAAATAGCTTTCTGGCAGCTGGGACAATCAGGTAATCAAGAAAGGGTTCAAATTTCACCTGAGGTTTGATGTCTATAAAAGCACTGGAGAGGGAGCCATAACCTTACTTCCTGTTCCCATTTTTGCCCCATGAAGGTTCTTTAAGGACACCACTCATGAGATGGGTTAAATGAGCTTTGTTGGGCCAGAACTCCCCCAGACCTAGCACGCTAAGTGTATTTCTCATATACTTTATCCACTTGATCTTGTGGGATTTGCCTAATTTCATGATCTCTAAAAAGGCTTTGTTGTAACAAAACAGCAATGGTCTTAGCTGAACCTTGGTAGCTATGGCTAAAACTCCCAGACCGTGTTGTAGGTGTAGCAAAGGTGTACTCTTAAGGAGATCAACTAGTGCTCTAAGGAAGTTATTTTCTGCTGAGCTAAGCTTGGTTAGACATGTGTGGGCCCCAGAGCTCCACCTCATAGAGTGCGCTACCCTCTGCCTTCGCTAAATAGACTTTTAGGGCAGGAGAGATGCGCCTACATTTTGAGGATTTGTATAGCCTTTTTAACTGATGCGGCTTGTTGTGTTAATTTCAGAGAGCTATTGTCCACCAGGAAGGACCAAGACATATGTTTGGTAAGTGTTAAACTGAAGTAATTGAACTCATTTACCCTATCCAATGGTTTTCCCTCTAAAATGATGGAACTTCTATAGGACCTATGTGAGCTAATGGCAAAAATGTAGATTTTTGATGGTTGTTGTTTTTTGGTGGTTGATCACCAACTAAGGTCGTTACAGAAAGACAATAATCTATCTACCAAATATTGTTGACCTGCAGGGGTTTTAGATATAAGTAAAGTATCATCTGCAAACATACTACCATCATATTAGGAGAGTCCCTTTCACAGAGTTCTAGGTAGGCGATAACATCGTTTAAGTATAAACAAAACAAGGTGGGCGAAACAACGCATTCCAGGTGGACACATTTGTGGACATCAATCCTCTCAGTTAGTTTGCCCCCAGTGGACTTGGGTGCACGTATCCTGATGGAGTCAAATAAGTATATCCAGCAAGTCTAACGGCATCTTGTTGTTCTTCAATGTCTCCCCTTTCAGGCGGTGTGCCTTTGACTTCCATGCTTATACAGTGCTGAGATGTTGCATACTTGGGTAAATTGGGCTCTTGGTGGGAGTTGGGACTCTGGGGCATGGTTTGTCCGCAGATGTGTTGTTGACGTCAGGGGTTGTTTGTGCACGTGGATGTGTCAGAGTGTGACCTGCTCCTTTATGGATGTGGTCCACACTCAGCCACCTCAGTGTCATGGCGTGCAACATGTCATGATATATTGACTGCAGCCATGCTATTCGTCATGCAGTGTTACTTGCATTGTCAGTGTGGCTCACAGACACGCCGCTTTGCTGGGGTTGGCACATGTGCATGGGTTGGTTGTGAGATTGGTGATGTGTGGGAAGGGCCCCCTCTGGGCACATAGTCGACGGGGGCCTACTTGCTTTTCCTAGGTGTGACGCAGTGTGCCAAGGGGATCAGGGACATGATCCAGAGTCACTGTGGGTGTGCACTGTGCTATACTTAATTGTGCATGTGTGCCATTGTGCCCATCTCCCCCCATCTCCCCCCAGTCCCTGGTCGTTACTCACCCTGTTGCTGTTGTGTCAGGTCATGTTGAGCAGTGTCTGGTCCCCCAACTCCTGCCACCGTCTCCACACTGATGACTGTGGACACCATTTCCTCCATCTCATCCAGCTCCTCCTGTGGCGCTGGACTCCCACCTTCAGTCTGCATTGCTGCCTTCTGGTTGTTGCCGAGTTTCTGCTTGGTTTTGCGCTTCACAGCATTCCAGCGCCTCTTGAGCTCTTCCATTGTCCTCCTCAGCACTCCGACTGCATTCACCTTGTCCACGATGGACTGCCATATTGCATTTTTTGTTGCCAATGACACAGTGGAGGTGACGAACAGTTGTTGATGGTGTTCTATCACCTCCGTTATCAGGATCCTGTTTTCCTGCGGACTGAACCGCGTCTTCCTCTTCTTCTTCTCCTTGCCCTTCCCTGACCCAGAGGTCCCAGGCTGGTCCTCCGTGGGGCTTGTGGTGTTCTGGTTGCCCTCTGTACTTGCTCCGGCTGCCTCCATTGTTCTTCGCTGTTGTTTTGGTTTTGTTTGTGGGGGTTTTTCTGCTTTTATGGTGATTTTTCCCACCTGACGTGTGTGAATTGCAGGCCTGGCGCAGCTTATCGCTGATTTTTTTATCGCGGTTGAGCCCATCGCAACTTTTTTCACGTTCGGCTTGGAATTTTTATCGCCGTCCCCGTGATTTTATCACGGACATTTGACGCGTTATCGGGAAACTATCGCATGTTACCGCCGTGTTGAGAATGTGACGTTGACACTGCGTTATTGTCCCGCGATAGACGGCGATATGAAGAATTGCGTTAACCTATTTTGGCGATGATTATCGCACGTTCTTGTGAATATCCCCCTAAGTGGGCTAACAAGGTGAATACAGTGAATATTCACGTAGAAAGTGCAGCAGTACTTGCATTTCAAGGGCAAACTACGCCAAAAAAGTATTTAAGGACCAGAAATAGAATCCATACTACTGCATCCACACACAAGATTGGCATTTGTGCGCATTGGTGATTTTGCCAGAAAGGCGTGACAAGCATGCCTTTCTTGATGCCTTTGTGTGCTGACCTATTATGGAAACCCTTTTGATCAGGCCCTGGGAGTTGGTTGCTGCTCCAATTCCAGCAAGCGAGAACTAATGTACTATATACCATGGGCTTATATGTTGAGACTTCTGCCCTGCAAAAGAGAACTCGCATTGAATTATAGATTTTTACTTAATGAAAAACAACATAAGGTGACGAAACGAGAAAAAATCCATTACCGTTTTTGATAAACTGATTCTAGGCTAAGAAACTTGTAAAATATTAATCTAAAGTCAAAAAGAAATAAGGCTAGCAGCTACAATGTGTTCATGTTTATTGTGCTATGATAAATACTTCTTAGGTTATGTACTGTTATAATTCATTGAACATTAACTGCTCCCAAAGTACGTTCTCGTTATAAAACAACATATTTTCTGGTAACCGTGCCTGGTGTCTCACTTGTTTTGAACAACATTTCATTCCAGTTTCACTTGTTTATGAGGAAGGAGAACAATTTATTTCTGCTTTAGGTTTAATGTTGCAGAGTAATTTTGAAGTTCTGTACAGCTGCGTTGATTCTTCTGCAATATATTTCACTGTTTACTTTCTTTCTACTGACTTCAAATTTCACGCGCCATTGCAGATGCACTGGCGAGCCAGTCATGTGCACATTGGCGAGTGAAATGATGCTTACAGAAACTTGAAGAATTTTATCAATTTTGATAGTAACGGTTGCATTTTTTAATGTACTCAGCTGAAAGCTGGCATAGCAGGTACATCATTTATTGTTGGTAAAATAAAAAGCTGACTTATTTTCTGTGATCTGTCTTACGTCCTGCAGAAAGGACAGAAATAATGTTTTTGGGCGAAAAATGTCCGCAGAATCATCCCTTTCCTAATGATGATTCGAAAGGAAATCTTCCCTCGAGAGACCAAAGGACAGGTACTATGTAATGTGGTGATTACCTCTCAGCTGTCTGCCTTTTCTAATTTTATGATATTACATTAGGGCTGTGTTTTTGTAGGGACACTTTTTTTATTGGGTTTTTATGAATCTAAGTAACTGCAATTTTCATCTAATGTTCCATCTATGACTAAATTCTGTCAAGAAGGCCTGGGAAGGATTACACGAACTGCCTTGGTTGTTCTAAATTGCACGGAGAAGCTATTTGGCATCATACTACTTATTTGAAGAATTTCTTATGCTCTGTTTCTTTGGAAACCAAAATCAGCCCTGCAAAAAATGTTCCTACAAGCCTCACACAGCAAGTAGAAGGCCGTGACTGAAACGGGGCCATGGTTGGTTCATGGGAGCCCATTCAGGTCTGAAAACAACCGTGTAGCCTGCATCCTATGGAGGCAATTCTAGAGTGCCAAAAAGGCCAGTCCGGCCCTCTAAGCAATATGGTGCTAAGTGACACCTCAATGCATATCATAACCCCGGTTGGTGCCCAGCGTTACCTAATTCTGTACATACTTTTCACGAAAATTTGAAAAATATATCTATTATCCTATCAGAGAGAAGCACCCCTGTACTGTTTCCATCGAGTAGCTGTTTTCTTCAGTTTACTTTGCACTATATCTGTCGCTTTATTTTTCCCTTCTGGATCATTTGTCTCCATCCAATCATGACAAAATTTAGGGAGTAACCTTCATAAATTCTAGAAGCATACTGAATCCAGGGATAATAGCATTTAAGATAGAAACATCGATTGAGTCTGTCTGTTCATGCTCAGCCTGTTTACTGCTGAGATTGCTTTATTCCTTGCCAAGTTTAACTTTACCAGTGTTATCTATTTAGACAGCATTTTACTTACAGCCAATCTCTGCTCTTTGGTGTATTTCTCAGTGTTGACATTCAGGTCTGGATGGCGTGACCTGGGGAAAGGTATTTTAACCTTGGCCCCTTTACCCCTTTGAGCCTCCTGTAGGCCTTAGATCTTTACACATTTCAGACTAACATATCCGTTTCAATTTTTTTGAAATGCACTACCCAAATTAGGGAAGAATAAAACTACTTCTCTAGGGGGCAGTAAACTCAGTGGGTGTATAAAGAGGAAAGTGAAAAAGAGGAAGCCAGGGCGGGTAAGGGCTGCAATGGATGCTGGACACACTTCCATTGTAAAGCTATAACTTCCTTTGAAACACCAAAAAGCACTCCTTTCTACTCTTCAAGGATATAATGTGTTCAGTGCTGCTATAGCCAATGAACCACTGCAGGGGCTCCAGTGATCTGAGACCCTCAACCTATTTGCAGCGAAGGCTCTTGTGTCTAGACTCGGACTGCCCCCTAAAGGCAAATGCGTGTTTTCCCATGCCAATGCCTTTGGTAGTTTACTGTTGCCTGCATATCACTGCCTCACCATCCGCCCAGGTATCTCCTTGATTCACATTGTTTGCACACTCTATGTCTCAATGGCAGCTAGGAACAAACCGTGATAGGCCCCTAAGCACGTTCATGTCAATCATTGCCAGCATGCCACCTGCTTCCACTGCTGGTCCCTGCCCACTCTTCTATCTGGCTACATATAGGTTTCCAAAGTTCTGTTTCTTAGTATATGAGAATCACTGGGTGGTAGTGATTTTGTCATGTTATAACAGGTCACTTAATCTAGTTTGACATGTGTTGTGTCAAGCACCATGTACCATTTGAGTTTCTTCCCCTATGGGTTGACCAACAAGCCAACACAGTAAGAGCATAGGTATAATGCACAAAAAGTATTGAATCATTATAATTATTTTTATGCAGTGGTTCATACCACACTTTTACCATATCTAAGAGGTTTACCTATCAGATTTTATTAATATGTGATATAATGGCACTCAATTCAAATTCTTGATAAGAATGACAGGCCACGCTGGCCTTGCGGACATTATACCTCGTGGCCTGCAGAGCATACTCCATGGCCAGGCAGTAACTCATAGAGCCATCTTTATGGTTAAAATTGAACGTGTTAGGAGACGTAACTAGTACTATATCTGAAAGACATTATATCTGTGTTTCACTGATAAAATGAAAACAATCTCTACTGCTATATTTCAAATTAGACCAAAAGTGATACTTTTTACAATCTGAAAACTCTTTATTCAATAAGCTCCACTTAAGAATGTTCATTAATAAATGCCAATAAAATTACTTCAAAATGGAAAACATAGCAGTGCTTCTATTTGAGTTTGGTGATATTAATAACAGCATCATCCTTTCATTTTGTTTTTCTAATTTGCTGTGAGATATGGATGGATGTCTGGCTGGCTTGCTAGCTGGCTGGCTGGCTGGCTGAATGGATGGATGGATAAAACACATTGCCCCTGACAAACTGGCACTGCTTTCTTATCAGTTATCTATTTAAACCCTGCGTTGACAGTTAAGTGTGGTACAAGAACTGAGGACTTTGAGGGAATGTTTGTTGCTGAGGAAGTGATGGATGGCTCTGAAGGATATTGATCTCATCCTCCACCAGGGTCATAGTAGCCATCTTGACATCTAAAGTAGGCCCCAATCAATCCCCTCTTCTATCCTCAAGCCACACCAGAAACCTTTTATATATCAGAGGACTGAAATACTATGTTGGTCAACAAATGTGAATACCTTCAATTCCATAGGCACACCCATGTTTCAGTCAGTCACAAAACTTTATTTCACATAAATTAAAATGCATAAAAGTACAATAAACACAAATAAATGTTTGACACTCGAAAGTATTTCTGAAAACCAGACATATTTCATACCATATTAATTACTAAGATACATATAACATCCATGACTACAAATAATAATAATAAATTTGGAAGTACCAGACAACCTACATTTATTCCCTCACTCTGGTTCATCTATATAAAATCACATAAGGAAAGTCAGTACTAATAATAAGTAAAATGATCTATGCCACACAGCTCCCCTAAAAGTGTCATTATAAGCTAGCCTTTAAAATATGATCTTGCTATAATAACAGAAATTAAGAAGAAACACTACCCTAATCACAGTCACAGCACGTGTAAGACTCGGTGGCGTTTTAAAATTGCCCAGAGAAAGGTAGCGATAGTATAGCATACATAAGGATCTGCAAATTGCTGGATAAAATATAAATCTGGTAAACACCGTCTAAAAGAATGTTTACATAAAAGGGCAATGATGTACTTCTTTCACTCTTGGCTATATAAAGTGCAGAAGAATAGAGGCAATGGATATAGCTTTAGCTAAATAGATCTTTAACATTTCCGGGATAGGTTTTGAGCCTAGTTTTTGGAGAATCGCAAAATTGCTGCAATGCTTTTTTCCATAAGATTGGCTTTATTAATCACCATGTGCTTCCAATTTAATTTACAATCAAATAGTACTCCTAAATAGGTACATTTATCCACCACTTCTATGGTTCTATTCGCTATGGAGAATCTCAGGGGTTTCTTGAGGCCAGGCCCTGCAGTTAATACAAATGTTTTGGATTCATTAACATGTAAATCCAGGCTAGCCATAAAACGTGAGTACTTCTCTATGAGACTCTGCAGTGCCAATGGAGTTCTAGATAAAAGCACTGCATCGTCTGCATAGAGGAGTATTGGAAGGGGACATCCTCATCATTAGGAGTGTCCTTCGCGCTCTCTACCAAAACTGATTCCAGTTTATTTGTATAGATGGCAAATAAGAACGGGGCAAGGACACAACCTTGTCTCACTCTTTTTTCAAGGTTAAAAGACCGTTTACACTCCCCTTGTTTCCAATGCCGAACACTTGCTGTCGCTCCCACATACAGCGGCATTATAAAAATTATTATTGATGTACCTACCCCCATGCTCTCTATAGTGGCCCATAACTTGCTATGGACCACACAATCAAACACGGCGGAAAGGTCCAGAAAGGCCATACAAAGTGGACTTTTTTTACCAATGTGTATTTGGCAGCCACCATTATAGAGTTCAAGCATTGATCAATTGTGCCTTTGCCTTTCATGAAGCCTTATTGGGCCTCAGAAAGGATCTTTTTTTCCTCTGCCCATTCTTCTAGCCTATTCAGTAAAAGAGGACCCATTAATTTGGCTGTACAATGAATTAAGGAAATGGGCATATAGTTTTTGAATTAGATCTGTCCCTATTTTTAACAATGGGAATGATTGTTGAATGGCTCCAAGAAGTCGGCGGACCTGTTTTAGCTATAAAATTAGAAACGTTTGCCAATAATGGACCCCACAATAGCTTATTAGTTATGAAAATATCTACAGGAACCCCGTCAGGACCAGGGGCCTTCAGGGAGATGACTGCAGGAGGGCTTGTTCTATTTCAGTCACTTCAAAAGTCAAGGAGCAATAATTTACCATCCCAGTGGTATCGGCGTGGTTTGCTAACCGTTCATTATTTTGAAAAAGCGAACCCACCCATCCTCCTCGATATGAACATCCAACGGCGGCTCCACTGTATCTTTTAAAAATGGGGCGTTTACCACCTTCCAAAACCCCGTGCTATCATTAATCTCAGAGGCTTGTCTTAAATTTTCCCATGCTTCCTCTCTTAAATGTGTCAGCCTTTTATCAATAGCTTCTTTATACCTGGGATGGAGAGTTCGTACAAGCTGAATGTTTCTTGGGGACTTATTCAGAGCTTTGCGTAGGTTTGCTAGTGCCTTGAAGCAGTCACTGTCAAAGCACTGCGTCGATGGACGTTCCTTGGCGGAAACGATCGAGTTAAATGGTGCCTAATAGCTATCAGTACTTTCTCGATAGCCCCCACCACCTGTGTTGGGGAGGCGGTGTCGTCTAGACACATCATGATCTTGGATTTATGGTGTGACACAGCCTTGTTACAAATAAAGGTTTTTAACTGCTTAACTGCTTCGAACGTTCTGCGCCAGTGCGGAACGTTCTATTAAGCGGGCGGGGCCGCGTCGGCCAACGGACGTGCGCAGCACTACCGAGGTAGTGCTCGCTACGGCCGTTGGCCGACAGAAGCACTTAAAGGGTTAATGGACATAAAAAGAAAGTGTTGTTTACATGCTGCCTGTCAAGCACTTCTTTTGTTGTAAAGTAGCAGAGCTTGCATTGCGGCTGTAGTCTATACCTATTTTGCGAGAAAGAAGCGTAGGACTACTGCTTTTTTATGAGAGGAGTCCACATCCTGGCAGACCTCTACCTCCCGTACTTGATGCTATTCCAATCTGGACACTTAATGGCTCCCCGGTACCCAGGGATGCTTCTCTCCCCTGGATCCTTCACTGCTCTCTTTGCAGGACTTTGCACTCTTACCATCTCTCTGTACTATATGTTGCTCCCCATCCCCTAGAATCTATGTGCTCCCTGCCGCTTGGACTCTATTCTGCCAACAGTATCCTCAACTCTGTATTTCTTCAGCATCACACTGAACCCTGTGCGGTTCCACCAAGGGTCTCTAATGCTATCCTTTGGCTGTCATTAGATCCTGTGCTGCCCCATGTGCTGATCCCCACTCGTTTTACTCTGCACTGCCCTCATCCCCTATAACCTGCACCGCCTCCTAGCCTTTAAGACTCTGTAATGCTCTCCACTTGACCCTGGGCTTCTCTCCCTTGGACTTCTTACAACACTGTTGACCTTATCTTGCTTAGAACCATCCCTTGTACCCAGCTCTGCTCCTCCCCCATGAGCCCTGTACTGCTCTAGCACTATGCTGTCATAGATTTACTCCTTTGTTTAGAGTACATTTTAAGATTTTTTGAATTTTTAGAGGATCAAGAGGGTTTATGAAAAACAGTGACAATATATAGTAAATATCATTAGTGTATCTTTCCGGAGACATAACTTCTATCTTTTTTTCTTTCCTATCTTCAAACAGTTTTTGGGTGTTCTCAACTCATTCTCGCTCTCAAGAGAGATGTATTCCTATCTACAGCCATAAATGTCCAATGGTAACCTGTGTGGGTATGTGCCTTGCAACATTTTGTAGAAGGCAGTGAGAAGATTTGTTGACATGTGATATGTTGGACTTGGCACTTTCTACAGGGTCTATGTGTTAGACCCTGCATCCTTGGTGTGGTTTCCCCTGACTTTTTGCCTCTACCTCCTTTATTTTTTGATGCTGTGCTGGATTTCGTTTTTGCTGGCTTGGATGCTTTGGGCACTTTGCCACTGCTGATCAGTGTCAAAGTGCAAGTGCTCCCTATGGAAACTGTTCTTATGATTAGTTCTCCCTGATTGGCATTTTTGATTTACTGGTAAGTCCCTAGTAATGTGCACTATTTGTGCCAGGGCCTGTAAGTCAAATGCTACTAGTGAGCCTGCAGCACTGATTGTGCCACCCACATGAGTAGCCCTGAAAAGGTATTTCAGGCCTGCCACTGCAGTGTCTGCATGCAGTTTTAAGCTGCCATGTCAACCTGTCAAGTGCACCCACTTGCCAGGCCCTAACATTCCCTTTTCTTACATGTTAGTCACCCCTAAGATAGGCCCAAGGTACCCCCGTGGGCAGGGTGCAGTGTATGTGAAAGGTAGGACAGGCCCTGTTGTGTGTGGCATGTCCTGATAGTGAAAAACTGCCAATTTTGTTTTTCACTATTGCAAGGTTATCTGTTCCCATAGGACAGAATGGGGAGTTTGCTTATAACATCTTATAAGCATAACTACTTGTGGTAACAAGGTAGGAAAATAAAGTTTAGTATGCATGAACTCAGAATGTTAAAATGCATCTTTTAGTAAGGGTGATTTTTACATTCTGTGCTTGTAAATACCACTTTTAAAAAGTAGGTATTTTCTTGCTTAGCCATCCAGTGTGCCTCTGCTAGGATGCGTATTCATGGTCTGGCTTTGGAGTGACAGGGGCTGGGGATGTGCGCTGGCTCCAGAGAGTCTGGAGGAGTCAGGGCTGGGCTGAATTGACCTGGGCTACATTTAGAGTAGGGGGAGGAGATTTCCTTCACCTGAATGGGCCTGGTCTACCTTCCACAATGCTGTCTCCACCTCCTGCCAGGAAGCTACACCAGAGAGGACAGAACTGGTTTTGACTGAGCACAGGGCTTCTCTGTCACCAGAGAACAAAGAATTTTGCTGTATAAATATTGGGGCCCAAACAGCAGAACTTTAGATCTTCCCTGGAATTCAAGAGGACCCTTTGCCAAGGAGAAGAGCTGGAGAGACTGAGAAGTACTGCCCCTTTGCTGTGTGCTGTGTGGGGTTGGCCTGCAGTTACTGTTTCTGCCAAGGAAAGGAAAAGGACTTTGCTGTGTGCTGTGTCCCCTGCTTGAAGAAGATCTCCAATGACCTATGTGTGCTGGCCTTCTGTTCTGAAGTCTCAGGGACACAAAGACTTCACCTCCAGCTCCCCTAAACTCTGCTGCTGTGAGTTCTGACCTGACGAGAGGTGCCTGTGCCAATTTTGGACCTCTGGAGGTTGTTGCTGCTGTTTGGGAGTTGGAATAAAGAAGAAAATTGAAGAACTGCAAAAACCGACGCATCGCTCTTCTTGCGGCTGTTTTTCCGATGCATCTCCACCGTGCGAGAAGAATTTCTATGCATCGCCATCCGCTGCGAAAACCTATCGCTGCTGCAAGAATTGATGCATCCGAGGGATCGCAGCTGAAGAAAACCGATGCAGCGCCGCTTGACGCCGCCGCATCGATCACCGACTCATCCCGGATTTCCACGCATCGCACCTGTGCGGCAAGTATTTCCGACGCATCACCTGCAGACTGGAACCGTCACGAAGAATCGACCCATCACTCCCCATACAGACCGGATTCGACGCAACACTTCATCTGCTTGCAGCGGGACTGTCGCATCTCCTCCCCAAGGTTTCAGGAGTTAATGCATCACTTTGTTTCCAACTCTGCAGCTGTTTGGCCTTGTGAATTTTGACGCAACTACAGGTACTTTGTGTAAAAGTCACGCATCCATAGTTTTCCATGGTACAAGTTCTGGAAACCTTTTAAAAGTCATATTTTTAACTGTGTATGTTGGATTTTTGTCATTTTGGTCTTGGTTTAGATAAAGATATTTTATTTTTCTAAACTGGTATAGTGTCCATTTGTGGTGTTTTCACTGTGTTACTGTGAGTGTTGGTACAAATACTTTACACATTGCCTTTGGGATAAGCCTGTCTGCTCGTGCAAAGCTACCAAGGGGGTCAGCAAGGGTTATTCTAAAGTGTGTATCCCCCTTACCCTGACTAGAAGCAAGGGTCCCTATTTGGGCCAAGGTACCTACCTCTGCCAACTAGAGACCCCCATTTCTAACACTATGTCAAACATTTTGCCTTCACTCTCCTGTTTTATGAACTTGTTTTTGTTGTCTTTAGAACTCTGAGCAATTTACCACTGCTAATCATTGCTAAAGTGTTTGTGCTCTGTCCGTTAAACTTGGTAGAACTGGCTTACACCCAATTGGCATAATTAATTTACTTGTAAGTCCCTAGTAAGGTGGTACTATATGCACCCAGGGCCTGTAAATTGAATGCTACTAGTGGGCCTGCAGCACATAAGCAGTGCTGTAAAACATGCCTCAGGCCTGCCATTGCAGCCTGTGTGTGCAGTCTTAATTCTGCCATTTTGACCTAGCAAAATAAACCTTTTGCCAGAGCCAAACCTTCCTTTTTAATACATATGAGTCACCCCTTGGGTAGGCACTGAACAGCCCAGAGGGCAAGGTGTAGTGTATTTAAAACGTTGGACATGTACTTTTAAGTTTTACATGCACTGGTAATGAAAAACTCCTAAATTCATTTTTTACTACTGCAAGGTCTATCTTTCCTATAGAATAACATCGGGTTACCTTATTACATCTAATAAGTGATCATTTTCCATTAGGAGCAGGTGGGCAGGTCGGGTTTGGTGCCTAAAGCCCTTTTTAATGGCAAAGTCAGATTTTGAGTCACAATTATGAAAACACCACTTTTAGAGAGTTGGCATTTTCTTGCCCTAACATTTTGGTGCCCGCAGTCTGGCTTCGGGCCACATGACTAGGTGCAGCTGGCAGTTGCTCTTTGTGTATTGCTCCCAGACAGTTAGACAAAGGTAAGCTAGGTCTTGGCCGGATGGGCCACTCTGACTTAACCACGGGGAGGATCTGACACCTACCACACTTGCACATTACAAAGGCTCTGCATGAGCACTCTCACGAAGAGTTTATCACTAGTTGTTTGTCTCCCCAGACAAGCTGAGGCCAGGGCAGGGAGTAAGGGGATACCTGACACCCCAGGGGGTGGAGGCCTTTAGAAAAATCTCCTACTTCAAAGTGGGCACCTGGTATAAATATTTGACCTCAGACCCCATATCTTCAGTACACATCCGAACCTGTGGAAGTCTTAAAAGAAGGACTGCTGTGCTGTTTTCTACAAGAGCACTGCCACTCTGCCATCCTACTGCGCTGCCCTGCTGCCCTCCTGCCTTAGGGAGAAGGACTAGACCTGCATCTTGATCCAAGGGCTAGTTGTCTGGCCTTCTGATCAGAGCCTCAGGGAAAGAATGGGCTTCAACTACCTTGAAAGCAGCACCCGGACTCTGCCTGCTGTGAGTCCTTCCCCAAGTGGTGCCACCCAGTCTTAGACCCTTGGAAGTGGGCCTGAAGCTGCTCTACCAACCCAGCTGTGCTCCCCAACACACCTGAAGCAAGCTTCGCCACACTGCTCACCGAAACTGGCACAAAGCGAGTAAATCCCCCCAAAGCCTCACTACACAGCTTCATCGGAACCGATGCCGGATGATGCAAAGCCTCGCAAAGCAATACTGCGCAGACCTCTTACCAGGGATTAAGGTACTTTGTTCAGTGGGCCTAACTTGGTCCCTGTATTTGGCCTGCACTCCATTGGTCCCTGTCCAGTGTGACCCTATAACCGCATTTGGCGCGTTAGGCTTCTAGGCACTGTTTTCACTTACATTTTCAAAATGTCATATCTCCGATTGTACTGATTGGATTTTGAAGTTTTGGTTAAGCCTGGGTGGAGTTCGCAGAAAAGTGACACAAAACTCCACTCGCTACGCGTGTTTGAATCACGCTGTTAAACCATCGTGAACTGCACCATGCGCAGCGCAAGAAAGTGCAGCTTCCTTTCTGATGCTCGAGTAGATTCTCAACGCGGAGTTCATCGCCTAGGCTTAGTTTTGGTCTCAAATGGTTTATTACATTTTCTAAATTGGTATGGGATTTTTTCCTTTGTTGTGTTCTCATTCCATTACTGTTTGAAGTGCTGCATAAATACTTTACACATTGCCTCTAAATTAAGTCTAACTGCTTTTGTGTCAAGCTACCAGTGGGTTAAGCACAGGGTACTTTGGGGTTTGCTTGTGTTTCATCCTGACAGAGCTTGCCGTTGCTGCTTGAGTAGGGTTTCACCCCCCTCAAACAGTAAACCACTTTCCAACATAATATTACTTTAATCTCGGAGTAATCCTAGATACCGAACTTACACTTAATGACCAGGTGAATATCACTGGGGCAACCTGCTTCTGGCTGATAAGGATGCTTAGGAAAATGTTTCTTTATATCCACCGGCCAGCACGAAAGCAGGTGGCACTATCCCTGGCTAAATCCAGATTAGACTATTGTAACTCCCTCTAGCTGGTCTCCAATACCTACACTCAGCACAAACTGCAAGTAGTACAGAATGCGCTTGCTAGAACAATGCTTAATATTCCGAGGCGCCAATAGGCGGCTGTGGGATTGGGGACCTTACACTGTCTCCCAATCAGAAAAGCGCATTGTGTTCAATGCATTATGTATGGTTTATAAGGCCCTTTTTCTCCTCAGTCCGGCAGGGATTAAAGATAGAAGCCTCCGATCGGACTGAAAGAAGAAATGGGGAGGTAGAGCTTTCTCAATTGTGGAAAGCAGACTCAGGAACTCTCTTCCGCAAAGCCTGACGGCCATCCCAAAGTTGTTGCTTTTCAGAAAAGCACTCAAAACCTGGATATATACTCTATAGGCAGCATTTCTTTTCTCTTGTGGGCCTATAGATAGGGTCTAGCTCTGGACGGCCGGCTACAGCGCCTTGTTGCCCTTGGGTAATTGTCACACTCCATAAAATCAAAATCAAATCAAACCAAATGTTATGTGTGAGTAAATCAACCTGTCATTGCGAATTCAGGTTTCGTGAATACAGGTCTTTGGGTTTCCAACTCTAACTGTGTGAATGATTTTGTTAATAAGGCCCCTCATTTTTTTCTGGACTGCTGCAAGAACTCTAATATATTCAGAACAGCATATTTTCTTATTATTAAAATCACAGATAAGTTGCAAAACCACTCAAAGGAGAGTGTCCTAAAATACAGTTGCTATTTAAGACTGACACATTTTTCACTTTCACGTTTTAATTTATGTTGAGAAATATTACTTTTGGTATTGCTGGCAAAAATTGTGTACAACTTGTCAGTCCAATCTTGCAGTTTTTTTCAAAATCAATCTTTCTACTGATTGATGCTCGGTTACATTTTTTCCCCATGAGAAAGAAATGTGGACCGTACAGTGAGACCAATTGAATTAACATTTTAAGAACGGAAGGCAGCATGAAGAAGTGTTGCTCTCTGGTGGATTGAAGCTGCATAGCACAATTATAGTATCAGCATGAGAGATTTCGATTTTCATTTTCTACTGGATTGCAATCATGAATCTAATTATTTATTCTTATTCAAAGTTACCTACCTCTAACTGGGAAGACTGTTAAAGGGCAACATATAAGATGTGCTCAAACTAGGAGATCAAAAAATGCAACTCCCAATGAATGATGATACAAGGAACGGCTACTAAAGAACAACTTGTGACAGATACTGGCATAATTCTAAATGTATTTTAAAACAAAGAAGCTAGTTGTAATAGGAGAATTTGAATTACATCACTGGATGGATATATTTGTTTGGACTAGCACCAGCATCGATAAGCAGCAGATAAGTATGGGTTGGTTTAATATATCACATTTTATTTTTGCTGATTTTCAAAATATGTACTGAACAGTAAGCAATCATGTCCACGCTATTTGTATGCATGTACATCAACAGAGATAACATAAATCAATCCAAAACTATTAATGAATGACCTTTTTTAAGGCAAAGTAAGCATGTAATTTACAATGTATGATTTTATTTTTAGATTAATAAGCATTAATCATGCTTTATTGTATCATGTATGTCAATCTGTTTCTACAAAAGAGGCCTTTGCATAGTTTGGCAATCAAGATGATAGTAATTTTAGTTGTGCAAACAGAAGCTAAAGACATGCAACTTGTATCATTAATCAGCAATAATTAATCACTTTAAGTTGTAATGAGGTACAGGATGTAACATGAAGAGGTGAAACTATACGGTTATTATGTGTTATGCCAAAATAACATCACTTTGTAGCAAAAGCAGCACATACGTGTGCACATGACTTATGCTGATATGTTTTCTGGTACACTGAAGCCTGGTGTTTTTTATACATGTAATGATTTTTATTAGGTTTCCAAGAACAAGGTGAAATAAGACAGAATGAAAAGGCAATATGAGTTCAGGAGAAAATAAGGAAAGAAAAGTCATCATGGTAAAATACGGGAATATTGTAACAAATATATCATCTGATAGAAATGTCCTAAATATCATTTAGAAAAACATCGATCCATTGGAGTTGATAATAGAAATTCTACACAAATGAGACAAACATTTTGTAAACAATCTTTATGACACAATATTTTTGTCAGACAATATGTTTGCTTATAATATTCTAATATTGAACTGTCTGCACATAGGTAAGTAATAGACAAGAGATAGAAAAGGCATGTGACTGTTGGCCTGTTGGCTAGGAGAAGGGAACGTGGGTCCGTGTTTGGAGAGCTCTGTGGTTTAGTGGCCATGTTAATGTTGTCCTGGTGAAGGGAAGATGAGTCTATGTTTAGATGAAGTTTGATCAAGGAGTAAGACCGTGTGTGCATGGAAAGTCAATTAATATGTGATTAGGATATGGAATTAGAGTGAGGATATTTATCAGAGGCGGAGCAGGTATATGAGGGAGGGGCAGGTATATGAGAGAGGTAGAAAGTAGAACGAGGTGAAATTTCAAAAGAGTCAAGAGGATAGATCATTGAGGGGACTTCTTGACAAAGATCTTTCTTTACTTGTATGATATGGCCACTGTGCGCTGGTATGGGCAACTTAGTTGAGATGGTGGACTTGAAGTAGGTGACCTGGGTTGTCCAGGCGGTTTTCAGTATAAATATTAATGGATCAGACTTTGTTATTTTGATTTCCATTCTGGGAGTTTGACATAGTGATGTCTACCAATGGTAGTATGTCAGTGCTTAGAGGTTTCCATTTGACTGTGTTTTCCGAACAGTAAGTGCTGCTAGTAACTTAAGTAGTCTGATTTCAAAATAGCATGAGGGTAGGAGGCTCTCTGGAGTTTGGAGGAGCAGTTCTCTTAAGCAGAGATCCAATTTGGGGACAAAATGTCAAAACTAATTTTTGACACATCAGCCCAGTTACTAATCATTTTTTGACAAAAGAATAATATGTTTGATTGTACCATCAGTTTCTTTTCACTGCCAGCAAAGCCTTATTTAATGAGTTCACCTTGGTGTACTTTGTCAGGTAACCAAAGAGCTGGTTTGGATATAAGAAATACAAATTGTGTAACAGAGGCAGATCTGCTGCAATGATGGGTCCATTTCTATATTTTCTTTTGGAAAGATGCTGACCAGTGGATGTTAAGTACATCAGCCCATATTTCGAGTTGGATATACAGCTTGTCTTGGGAGTGAACTAATAAATTATTTTATAAAGGATGGTGGACTTTGGTTGGAGTCAAGAGCTTGGTTTATCCATATTTGGCAGAATGGAAGGACAGTTTCTTGTGAACTTGGTAGACCAGGAAGTAGTGCCGATATTTTCTGAGATGGCCCGAAATCATTTTTATTTGATCTGCCTCTTTTGAGTTTGGTCTGAAATTTCTAAATATTAAGGGCTTGACATTGTCCTAGAATTGCCTAATTGTGAATATTCCTTTCTTCTTATAACTGTTCCAGCAAAACCTTGGAAAGTTATGCTCAGGGTACTTTAAACCAATCTGGTCGTGCTAGACTGGGTCAAATCCAAAAGTTCAAGCCCACCACCACCAGTAATGCTCTCCTTTCTCCCAGCAACCTTCTTCAATGCGAACTGGATTATTGGCACAAAACTTGAGATGGTAAACCTTAAGCAGGACTAATCTGGGACTTTATCTAACCTGCCCTCCTTCGTGGTCAGCTTGAAAATTTTGATTTGACCCAGTCTAGCGCACAAAGATATCCCTGGTTGGGGGTCAATGGTTTTAGGCACTATATTGCAGTTTATGTTTTAAAAATTCACAACTCTGGGTCTTCGGATTTAATTTTTGTCATTTTGATATTGTTTTATTTATTAAATGAAACTCTATTTGTCTAACCAGGTGTGGGATCCTTTTTGTGTGATTATTTCACTGTTTTACTGTTTGAAGTGTTGCACAAATACTGTAAACATTGCCTCTAAGTTGAGCCTAACTGCTTTGTGCCAAGCTACTATGTGGTCTAGCATAGGTTAATCTGGGGTTTGCTTGTGTCTTACCCTGACTATGATTGAGGTTGCTGCTTGAACAGGGCTCACACCACAGTCAACCAGTAACCCAATTTCTAACATTGGTGGCAGCCACAATACTTTTCCTGGCAGAGTACCCACAGGTTCAGAAGTGTACTGAGGTGGTGGTGTCTGAGGACCTTCTTTTATACGCAGTTGTGTTTTTGAAGTGGGGAGAAGGTTCCAGAGACATGCATTTGAAGTGCACAGATGCCATGCCCTGCCAGCCCTGGCTCCAGCCTAACTACAGGGGTTTTGCAGTTCTTTGTGTGGGGTCAGGACACAACCTATTCTGGTGTAAGTGAGGCTATGCCTAACTCCTCCCGACCATCCTGCCAGAATGGCCCATCAAGTCACACCTAAGCTTCCATTGTGTGTGGCAGTCTAGGAGGAATACAGAAAGCCCGGCAGCAAACTTGACTCCTTCATGTGACCAGAGGCAGGCTGCAGGCACCAAATGGCAAAGGCAAGAAAATGCCAACTGTCTAAAAGTGGCATTTTCAGAATTGTAATTTAAAATCTGACTTCACCATGAGTTGGAATTTTAAATTAGGTTTCCAGAGACTCCAAACATGACCCAATTATATATTCCAATTTGGAAATTCCACTTGTAAAATGAAATAAGGTAATTCCAGTGTTATCCTATGGGCGATATAGGCCTTACAGTAGTGAAAAATGAATTTAAGAGTTTTTCACTACAAGGACATGTGCAACTAAAAACTATATGTCCTGCTTTTTAAATACACCGCACCCTGTCCTCTGGGCTGTTCAAGGCCTACCATAGGGGTGACTCACATGTATTAAAAAGGAAGGTTTAGGCCTGGCAAGAGGTTTATTTCAGGGCAGTTAAAAACTTCACACACAGGCTCTACAATGGCAGGGCTGAGACATGTTTGAACGGCTACTTAAGTGAGTGGCACAATCAGCGATACAAGCCCATTAGTATCAGGTAACGGTGCCTACAAGGGATTTCTTTTAAACGCAATTCAGTTTGATTTTTAACACACCAATCATGAGATCCCAAATCTGTGGCCTCAACTAAATAAATTATTGAAATAAAATTGCAAAAAATCACAAAGAAAAGAATCAAAAAGAACAATCAAAACAAAACAAGAAGGTGTATACTTTTTCTATGCAAATTTATGTGAATAAATAGCGTAACCTGGGGGTACAAAACACAGTTCACATAAACAAAAATGACTGAGAATAATAGCTTTTACAGTGATTTTATCTCATAATCATTTTTGTAAAGAACAATTTCCTATATTTTAACAAATGGAAATTATCATTGAACATATAATAATTAACTCCTATATAACAATGATAATAAAAGTGGGTTATAGTTGTCGACGTTTCGGTCTTCTCTTGTATGACATCTGGAAAACCATCTTCAGAACCAAAAATTCATATGTAGACAGAAGACACTTAAGGTAAAAACGAGTATGGACCCATAAATGAAATGGCCCAAATGAAAAAGGCTCAATTCGATCTAGATCAGATAAATGAATTATCTTCCAGTATTGTTGTCAATGAAGTGATGCTTATAAATGTGCTTATGAAGTAATCTCCATTGAAGTTATCAGGAAGACATCACTCGCGATTGCAGGAGTCTATTCGGCCGACAAACGATCAGCGTTCCGAATCAAGCAGGAAGTTTTATACTTACGTTTCACCCAAACCTCCAAGGGTATATTGGGTTGCCTAATTTCTTTAGTAGTACAAGCCCATTAGTAGCATTTAATTTACAGGCCTTCGGCACAGGTAGCGCACATTACTAGGGACTTAAAAGTAAATTAAATATGCCAATTAGGGCTAAGCCAATGTTACCACATTTTAGGGAAAGAGTACAAGCACTTTAGTGCTGGTTAGCAGTGGTAAAGTGTGCAAAAGCCTAAGTCAAGCACAAATGAAGTCAGCACAAGGTGGAGGAGGAAAGCAAAATGTTAGGTGAAACCACACCAAGGATGCCAGGTCTAACAATCACATATCTAGTCCTTGGAATCTGAGCTATATACACCTTTTCAGACAGCCACTCTTGGTGAGTAGTAATTTACCGAAAACATTTAATTCTGAGGATACAAGATTTTAACAACACAAACAAACCAGCCTGAATTAGCCAGGTGATATCAGCAAATGTATGCCCTAATATCATGAAATGACCTCCAGTGGCTTGTACATTTATCAGATTTTGGACTGTGCTACCAAGCATGAGAAAAGAATCCTTTATAGAAGTTTTAACTCAACTTTGTGAAGTATTCCAGTCAGTTGTACTCTGAGAGGTTAGCCATATGTTGTTTAAACATTTTAGGACTACATAAGCCTGGCAAGAAAATAAAAACTATGAAGGGTTTAATCTTCATAAATATAATTACAAATGCAGGCTAGTTCTAGCTTATAAACTGAACTTGAGGTGTGTTTGTGTGTGTGTCATCTTGATCATCTTGTTGAGGCTGACATATATTTCTGTGCTCTGTAACTTCGGTGATTGGTAGTTCTATGATTATGTATCAGTTACAGAGTGTATAACATTGGCAGCATTTGTCCAGAAATATTCATGCAGCAATTATAGTATAAGTGCAACTTTATTTCCTTTCTGAGGCACTTATACACACATTAGAGATATTCCTCAGTCCTCCCACACTGCATGGAGTAATGATATGTCCCATATGCCTTCCAGTTTAAAATCAGTGTTGGTAACAAGATCAGTTGACTTAGTTCAGGGTTCTTGTTTTGAAATGCTCTGATCTACAGGCCACTAAAAATATGTAGCAGATTATTGACAGTAAATTGTTCATAAACAATCCTAATGGACACGAAACAGGCATTCATTCTTGAAGAAGAGTGATTCAGTGTCTAACATACACAATGATAATAATCATACCATAACTTTAGTGGGAGGAAATAAAGTATAGATGTAATTAAAAAAATTAATTGGCAGTCAATTTATCACCATTGGCGACTCCCAAAGCAACAATAGAACTACACATCTGCCATGTGGAATATATAGAAATACAAATGGGTTAGATACATTTCTTTCAGAAATAAAAGAAATTCACTTTAGAAGTATGAACCATTTCAAAGAAAAATGAAATGTTTAGTGTAAAGGATGCTTTCTGTAGTTAAAGATTCATAATGGTGTATAGTAGAGATAACATATATTATCTTGGTTGATCCTCAGGAAAAACACATGCAAATGCCTGAAATGTTTTCAGTTGAGTTTCCAGTGTTGGATGGATTTGATTGCTGTGCCCAAGCACATCACATATGTATGTATTTATTTATTTATTTATTGGCTGTGTTAAGTGAATTTAACAAAAGACTGTGCATGGGATCCTTCAATGTTACAAATGTAGACAGGAAAGTACACTGTTGGGACGGGAATGTCGCCAGCATCTTGAACAGGCGTGTACAAACCTGCCCTGAACTACTGACTGCATGTGAAGCTGGTATCCTTACTAGAATTTTGGCCCTTGCATCAAGCTAAGTTAGAGTGTGCACGGAGGCTTAGGCCTGTCCATGATAATGTGATGTCCTGTACCTGCCCTGAGACTTGGAGGGGTGCATCAAGTATACCCACATAGAGACTTTGAACTAATATACCTGTCCAGTGTGTATCACGCAAGGTGTGGTGGCAGCTTATAGCGTTTTGTGATCAGTTGTTTCACCAGTTCTTTTTCTCTGTGTCAGAGTGTGGTCTACTGGCCCTTCTTGCCTAAAGGTCTGCTGTTGTATGAAACCCAGGGGCATATTAACAAGTGCCTAATCTCCGCTTTTTTGGCTTTAAAAGCCAAAAAAGCGGAGATAAAACTATTGCCCTATTTACAAGTGGGTGCTAACATGCATTAGCGAATGTTAGCACCCGTTTTCCCGACGCCTCGCTTTGCATCTCTAATGAGATGCAAAGTGGGCGTCACTGGGCAGTACTGCATGTAAATTATCGCTGATGTGCACATCGCGATATTTACAAGCAGGCCCACGCATTTTAGCAGACGTTAGTTATTGGCGAAAACCGCGGTTTTCGCCTAAAACTAACGTCTGCTAAAATGCTGACTTACGTATACTTAACATTGGGGGTGGATTATGCTGATACGACCACAGGGTCGTATCAGCAAGGTTATCGCCGTTTTCCATGGTACATCGCTGGAAAACCACCGATGTTCCATGGAAAACACCGCTATCGCCGGAATAATTATCGTCATTGCGCTATGCGTTGTTAATACAGCGCTAGCATGGCGATAATTTCCAGCGATAGCCGGCGTAAAAAAAATTCACGCTAAGCGCGGCCAGCAATAATTATCACTGCTGCTTGATAATATGCCACCATGAACCTTGTGCTGATATTCTGTGTGCATGTCTAGTGTGTGTGTTTGTGTACAGTGGACTTATGGTATGACTCAGTGTGAAGTCTAGTATGTTCCAGTCATGAGGATCAGTCACAGAAAGTGGACTACTTCAGAATACTAAGCCAAGAGCAGCCTGTCCTGTGAGTGGGTCTCCTTTTCTCTCTCCAGTGGTTTGGCTCAAAACTGCATCCAAAAGACTGCACAAATTCAACAACCAGTGTGTTCACCCGCTAGTCACTTTTGGCTATGATCTGTTGCTGTCACGCTGTATCACCACTGAGTTAGAGCCAGTCAGCTTGAGAAGACTGCAACTGTCAAGGACACATCCTTGATGCCCAATGGACCTGGAGGCTGCCTTATCTCCCTTGCTGTAAGCCTCGCCTGCATTTGACCAGTGGAATGCTAAAATTGCAGAAATGCCTTGACTGCTATGACAGAACCTGCTCTACTTCAGTCATCTGACAAATCCTGCTCTGAAGGGAGGTTGCTGCACACACCGAATGTATGGGCTGCACCAGACCTTCACCCCATAACTACTGCAGAATCTAGAAGCAGGTAACGTGGGCCTCTGCCTGCAGTTTGAACAAAGAGATTGTAACACAAGCTGTAAACTCTTGCGCGAGGAATTGAGACACGCTTCCTCCTTTAATAATGGGGTTAAGAACTGATTGCACAGCTGAACCTGTGGGGGTAAGCTTAAAGTAATGTGTGCCTCTGCCTAATTCATTTCTCTGCAACAGAAAACTCGGAGTTACAATTGATAGGGTCACATGTGTGGAGAGAGTACTGGTGAGGGAGAGTGTTATGTCTGCTAGAGAATATACCCAGGGGTACCACCCTATGAACTTATTCATCAAACTACATTGTGTGGTATTTAGTCCTGCTATGTGATTAGAAGTACCTTATTTGACATATAGACATTCACTTGGCTGGAAATTCAGTTACTGTGTCAGTTAGCTGTTGGGTTCTGAGCACTTGCCCTCTACTACCAATCTGAGAAGCTGGTGCTGCTCACCCTCGGGACACATTCACAAGAACGTGTGCTAAACATCTCCAAAAATGTTAACGCAACTTCACACATCGCAGCCCATTGCGGGAAAATAACCCTGTGTTAACGTGGAATTCACAACACGGCGGTACCATGCGATAGCCACACGAAAATGCGGCCAATGTCCGCGATACAACCACCGCGAGGGAGATAAAAACACCAACACCAAAAAACATGCGATGAGCCCATTCGCAAGGAGGAAAGCAGCGAAAAGCACAACAAAAGCAGGAAAAAGAAAGACAAACCAAACAGAAAACAGCGAAGCACAATGGAGGCAGTCGGAGCTAGCACACAACCCCACAAGCACCATTGGCAACAAAACATTCTACATGGCAGGCCATCGTGGACAAGGTGAATGCAGCCGGAGAGCGGAGGAGGACAATGGCAGAAAACCAGAACAGCTGGAATGATGCGAAACGCACAAACAAGCAGAAACACGCCAACAACCAGAAGGCAGCAATGCACACCGGAGGTGGGAGTCCAGCGCCACACCAGGAGCTGGACAACATGGAGGAAATGGTGTCCACCACATCAGTCAGGAGATGGTGGCAGGACTCGGGGACCGGAAACTGCTCAAAATCAACAGACACAACAGCAACAGGGAGAGGAACAACCAGGGACTGGGGGGACGGGGGGAGATGGGCACAATGGCACACATGCACAATTAAGCACAGCACAACTGCAGACAAACCATGCCCAAGAGGAACAACACCAACCAAGAGCACAAGTCAAACAAGCTGGCAATATCACACCACTGAACAAGCATAGAAGTGAAAACCACACCTCCTGAAAGGGAGAAGGGTGAGCCAAATCAGAGCTGAAGGGACATCTCACACGCAATGCAGCACACACACATAGGAAGCAGAGCACCCCAACATCCAACACAATGTGGTACAAACACCAACATATGCACAACCCAACACAGGACACAGGTGCACCCGCTTGTGGCCTGTAAATGGCCATACGCATCTAGCAAAGCACGAAACAGGGACCTGATAATGCACAAGTACCAACCCACAGCCCTGATGGGGTAGCAATGCATGTAAGGCAGGGACCCAGATAGGCCGTGACACACACATTGGCATACAAATAAACACTCAACACAGTTGGAAACAAGTGAACGTGCGGAAACTTTATCAACAATTGCGTGTCAGTACGGCCAAGGGAAGTGCCACGACATGCAGACCAATGCAGCAGCATGTCTGAATGAGGAACGTTGGGAAGCGCCCATGTCCACCCCGGGGGAGTCCATCACCAACACAAGTCATTGCCAACCCGCGTATGTTGTCCGCGCATGGATACGGAGTCCAGGCCAATGCAGCCATGTCCACTGTCGTACAGGGACATGTGACCAGATCCCCAACATGCAGCCAGGCGTCGGGACACGTGCAATGGGTCACATGCTGTCCTGGCTGCAGGTACCTTGTCACTCGTCCATGAACGCGAGTGCAGCAGCGTAGGCCAACATTTCCAATGCAAGATCGTTGTCCACCACATCTGACATGTCTGCGATTTAACCCATCAGCCGTCCCGGACAGATGTGCTCACTCCAACCCCTGGCCCCAATATGCATGAAAGCATAATCGGGGAGCGGCTCAATGTGGTCACTGCACACGACGACTCGTGCAACCTCCCAGGTCCAGTTGCCAGCATGCATGCCAAACATCCAGGCATGCCATAAACGGGCATCACGGTGACACTCCTGGTCGTGGTCCAACAGGGGGCGCACACACACCTCGAAATCCAGGTCAGCTACCGTAACGTTGGAGAGGCAGACATCCATGGACCACTCGAATATGCATGAGCGACAGTGCAACACAGGCTGAACGCAGGTGACGCTGGCAATGCGGAAGCTCAGCCTGTAACTGATCTGCAGCACTGCCAATGGCAGTGCCCCCAGTACATGCAGCAGACATGCATGGAACAGGTCCACGTGACTGGAGTTGAGCATGTGTCCGGGATGGTCCGCCATTGCGTCAGTGGCACTGCTTGAAGCGGCACTGTGATGACCTGCGCCAGTCCTGTGGATGAAACGCCACAGCTCGGAGCAATGAGCAGTGTCTGTGTGCAACGGGTGCAGGCCTGGTGTGTGGTGGGAGTATGTGTGAAGGCCATTTCACGCACGCTAACTACGACCAAGGACTTCTGCGTGTGGGATGTGTACACGTTGGCCTCACGTCTGGCAGTGCGTAGTGTGGGAGTCGCCTGGAAATGCTATTGTAGCTGTCAGGGGGTGCTGGGCACATGCAACTCCCATGTAGGAGCATCAGCTGTGCTACCGCCCGATAGTGCAGACAAAGGACCTTTCATCCCTACAGTAACTTCACCATCTGCATGCATACAAGAGATGCACAGAGGCCTATCGTGGGTGGGGTGGGATGTCTGCGACCCAGGGAATCATGGATGACATGCCTAGCACGTGGCACATGAGCAGCATCACTGTGTGTCATGTTGCCACACAGCTGCTCCTCCCTCCCACGAGCCTCCACACATGTGTGCACTGCGCGGTTGTATCACGTGCACTCCTACTGCACACCATTGTCATGCCTGTACGCGCATGTCCTGCGGCATGCCAACAACACCTGTAAGCTGGCCGTTGAGGGTGTGCGGCCACGTGAGTGTAGGCCAATGGTCTGGACAGGGCTGACACAGGTGTACAGTCCATGGCTGGCTGTGATCGCGCCGCGATTGGGGCTAGACACCTGACTCATGCAGCCGCAGGACTGAGACACATAACACTTGGCATGCATGTGCCAGGACCCCGAGCGGGCTAGCGCTCCTACATTTCTCCATACGTGCGGGCCCGCCCTCTGGGTGTATGCTATATTGCAACATCGACTACTGTGGCCCTGGTGGCGACAACACCCCAACACAAGGACACACTTACCTCACTTCCTGTTCATGGCCAGACCAGAGCCACGCCCTGATCCCCCTGCTGAATCAGCACACCCCTGCGCTGACCTGACGTACGCCGGACCAGCACACCCTGCTTGTGGGAGACATCCATTACAACGCGGGCATTGCATCGCAATGCCTTTACATCGCGGGTATTACAACGCAAGTTGTTACAACGACTTGCGCTGGATGGCGCTCTAACCTAAGGAATAGTTTGATTTACTATTCCAACACCTTCCCTACTGTACGTAGACTGGTGTTGGAATAGTAAATGATACTATTCCTAAGTCCAGCGCCCTCCAGCGCAAGTCGTTGTAACGACTTGCGTTGTAAAAACTGCGATGTAACGTACCGCGATCATTTTGATCGCGTTGTAACGTCACATATTCGCCACTTGTGCATGCAGGGATGGCCGGGCGGAGCTACATGGCCAAGGTCCCAGCCACTGCTGAGGTGACATGGTATACCCCACTGAAGACAGCACACTGTGATGTTGCAGGGCTCCGGCCCATCATGCTGACATAATGACCACACGGACACACTTGCTTAGATGTTGGGAATGGCTAAGGGCACGTGTGCCCGGACACATTTATTAGCAGGCTCACATGTCTAGTGACACCTGTGTTGGATGTGTGTGGGGTGTGTGTACACCAGTCGTCATGCAGTGCCTGTTGCAGTAAAAAAAACAACAGTGTACATCGTAAAGGACACAACCATTCAACCGTAAAGGATCCATGACCTGAGCTGCACAGTTAGTGGCCCCTGATGCACAGCGTCCTGTACGGGCCTACCGCCACGGGCCGTTGACTTGGGGTGCACTGGGGCAGGGTCACGAGAGCAGAGCAGGTTCTCGTAGATGTCAAAGGGGCTTGTCGCGGAGTGTCTCGGTGGACAGTGGAAGGTGTACCCCCAGGGCATGATGCAGAGGGCAGAACCACGCTGGAACAGTCACTATGGTGGAGATGAATGGAACAGACACATGTCGAACACCAAGTCCGTCCCAGCCAGATGTTGATGCAGACAACCCCCAGGCCATTGGACTCAGACGCCACCAAAGTTCAACCAGAGAGTGCCCATGAGTCATTGCGCACAGAGTTAGTGGCACCAGTGCGGATAGGGGATGCCACCTGCGATGAGGCGTGTCTAATGGTGTGGACTCCTCCATATCTTACCCAGGACACAGTTCCACATGTGTGGCCTGCTGGACCGCAGTGTAGGCCTGAGGCAGCGGTCAGCAGGGGCCATGCACCGAGTGTCGCCGGCTTAGGTTGGATGGTCCCACCGGCCTGCGTAGTTCAGGTTCAGTGGCACCACAGGATGCGGACTTGCGGTGAACAGGGTTAGTGGCACCAGATCAGTTGTTGCTAGTGTTTGCTCACCTCCGTAACGGGGATCCAGCTTTCATCCGGACTGAACCGCATCTTCCTCTTACTTCCCTCCGTGCGTTCACTGGTATGGACTCTGCCATTCATGAATCACGAGTGAGTGCTGGATGTGGGGCCTACTGGACCGCAGTGTAGGCCGGGGGCAGCGGTCAGCACGGGCCCACAGACACGTGTCGTGTGCTTGCGATGCATTCCTTTGCTTCACTGATAGAAGGGAGTTTAGTGATATGAACTCTGTAATTAACATCTGGTCACTGCCATTCATGACTCAGGACACAGTTCCACATGTGTGACCCACTGGACCGCTGTGTAGGCCTGTGCCCTCATCCATGTGTCGCCGGCTTGCGTTGAACAGGGTTAGTGGCACCACGTGTCGCCGGCTTGCGTTGAACAGGGTTAGTGGCACCACGTGTCGCCGGCTTGCGTTGAACAGGGTTAGTGGCACCACGTGTCGCAGGCCTGCCATACAGAATTATGCCTCATTGATCGAAGGGAGTCTGGTGCTGTGGCCGCTGCCATGGACTTGGGGTCACTGCCATTCAAGACTCAGGACACAGTTCCATATGTGGGACCGACTTGGTCGTAGTGGACGCCGGTGGAGTGTGTAAATGAGGAAGGAGTAATGTGGGCCAGCGCCGTGGAGGCGAGCAATGGTCTGCGGAGGCTGCAAAGGTCATGGGCCTGGGGCTTGGAGCTTGCACCTGCACGTGGTGGGCCCTCTTTGACAGACGCTGGTGTCGGCAGGTGAGCGGGGCCTCGTTGGTGCGCTGGGGCAGGCATGATGGGTCTGGGGGCCTGCGGCCCGGGTTGCAGCAGGCACACAGGGATGCAGGCCGTGCCGCGATCGGCGCAGGACTCGTGGCGGGCTGTGAGGCGCCGCCCTGGCAGACGCGTTGTCCATTCCGAATGAGGACCACGCCCAGTGCGACGGGCTTTTTGTTCACACCCCTACGCAGGCCTGGCATACGCAGGTCCAACCCACTCCGCCCGCGCATGCAGGGGGGGACATAACATGCAACATTTCCGCGTTCTGCCCCACAACCTGTGGGGACATGGTAGCGTCCACTGGCCACTACACTCCATGCACCAGCAGTTGATCTCCACATGGCCATTTCCATGATTTGCACGATGTGGCCTGTCCGGCATCTCCACGCCACATCTGGCATTGGGTAGGTTCACATTCCTTAGTCACTTCCCGCTCTCGCACATGCTTGCTCCATGCCTCTCCTCACATCTTGCTATTGTTTGTCTGTGGTGCCATGCCGTGGCTGGGTTGTGGGCATGGCAAGGCCAAGTTCCCAATGGAGTTGTGTTGTCGTGTCTGGTCGTTTGGCATGTTATGTGGCATGTTTCAATGTAGTTGTGCTGCGGGCCCATTGACAGTGTCGTGAGTTGCATGACTGTGGGCTGGAGGTGTGTGGTGTGTTCATTTTGGACTTACCAACGAGCACTGCATTGCCATGGGTGCCATCCTGGGAGCTGCTGGGTGATGATGGACTGTCGGGAGGTGTGAGAATAATGCACTCTGCCTGGGGAGTTGGCCACGGCATTGTTGAGGGGTCCCGGGCGGTCCACTATTGCGTGCACATTCATGGGATGCGTGTGCTTTCTGTTGTGGTAGTTGTGTGCAGTGTCGGCAGGGGGCACGAGGGGTACGTGTGTGCAGTTGATTGGCCCTGACACGTGAGGGAATCCAGCTATGGCGTAGGGGCCTTGCTTGGTCTCCAGCTGCTCCTGCGCAGTGTGGGTGAAGTGGAGGGGCTGGGGTACCAGGCTGATGTTGGCATCCAGGACAGGTGTGATGACCTTGGATGGGGCTGGCTGTGTGACTCCTCCGACTCTGGCAGTTGTGGGTTGGATGGTACCAGAGGCCGACATGTGCTGCGCAGCCGGCAGCTTTGTCTGCGGAGGGATGTTGGTTGCCCCCTGGGTTGGTACCGTCAGCAGGTGGGGGATGTGGGTCAGGATGCGGGGGTTGGGTGTCCTTTTAGGCCTGTAGTGGGCAATGTCCTCCTCTGGCGTTGGGTCTGAGCGGCAGGTGCGTTTCAGGTGGGTCCGCTCTCTTTGTGTACGCTGCCTCTGTGGTGTTCCCGGGGGGGCGGAACGGGTCCTGGGGGTGGTGGCGAGCCTGGGGGTGGTGGCAGTGGGTGTTGTGTGCCTCATGGGTCTCGGAGCTGCATGTTCATTGTCTCCATGGCATCTGTGGCTCTTCAGATGTGGCTCTTGGCTGGGCTCCCTTTCATGCTGCAGGTAGTCGTCCTGCTTTACACCAGCAAAAGGCAGGTGTTAAATCCCTGCTGCTACCGCGGCTTATCGCGTGGTTTTGACTCGCATCGCAGATCTGGCAGTTCGTTGTGAAAGTGGTGTTGTGGTGTTTTTGTGTGTTTTTGCACTGTAACGCCTACTCTGCATCTCATTAGGGTTAGTTGGTGGTGTCCACCGTGGAGATACATTTTGGGGCAGTAATCGCAGGAATACTGGTGATGTCTGCAGTTTGCACCCGATTGTGAATGGGGTGTTAAAGCGATCTCCACTTTTGATGGGTTAAGGTGGAGATAAATCGGCGGTAGGTCCTTGTGAATATGCCCCTGAGAGTCAAGTGTGGAAAAAAGTTGCACTTAGCCCGTTTTGCAGCACCACAGACGCATGGGCGCCAGGACACCTGCTACAAATTACCTCAACCAACACCTTTTGGGCCCACTAACCCCTGTTTGTTCTAAAGCCTTCTCAACAGTGTTTGCATACGTATTGAATTGAAACAGCAATACAGTACAGTAATGTTGAAACAATATTTGGAAAAGTGTCAGGTCATACTTCTGAAAGAGACAGGAAATGGATAGCGTATGGAAAGAATAGACAGCTAAAGGCAAGAGGTTAGACAGCTTGGGTGCTAGCAAAGGGAAAATAATCTAGTGCAGGAAAGGATGTGGGGTGGGTGTGAGTTTCTCAGATAAAAATGAGTTGCAGAAAGAAAAGAACAGTAGAATATATATCTAAATTAGTCGGTAGAACCTAAATATACTTCAGTACAGATGATTATCACTTAGATAGAAAATAATATCACCATCTTATAAACATTATCCATGATGACAATTTCGACTTAAAAAAGCTTTTCTTTCAGTGAACAGTGCATACCCGTTTTGAAAGAGGTAACAGACAATAGCACAAATGCTAACAATTCAGGTGCGAAAAATATGCAGTCTGGAATTTAGGATATTCGAACTTCCATTTGAGGGGAACGAACAACAAACATGGCGTTCTAGCTACCTGCGACCTAGGCTCTGAAACAGAATAATAAATAATAAATGGCAGATATAAGTTGAAGAGGTCAAATTTCTACAAGGCTTTGTGTACAACACAATGGCTGTTGTCAATAATTCAGTCAGGTATCTTCACAATGAAGAAAATGTGACCTTCTATTCCCACAGTCGAATTCCCGCCCAATCAGGCCTTCTTGGTATTAAAACTGTATCAGTGATTTGTAGTTTTAATAACGCAACTCCTTCTGAATTATGCATGGTGTGTTTATAGGTTTACAAAAGGCCGAATTAAGTTTGCATGTCGTTTCTTTTAAACCATGTAAATGCAGTTGCGTCTGGTAGGAAACCGAATTGCAATTACTTAGAAGAATCTCAGAGCCGGGTATTGTTTGGAAAAAAACATCTCGGCACGAAGGCATTTATCACTATATATAGCGAACCTAATTAATTTTATTCCTAGTGTACTTAGCATGCTCCACTCCCATTAACACAGACCAGACAGGCAAAAACATCCAGAATGAACGCAGCGCACGTGTACCTCCCAAGTGGGGGGAAGCTCATTAGGTGATTTCAACAACTAGGTCTGCTGAGGTGATGACATGTTATGCGATGCCTCATACAACACTGATACGCAGAGGGCATGGGTCAAGTAACACCTGTGGGTCCTTCCATTCTCTCAGATCAATTGCGATGCTCTTAAAACTCTCTAAATCCATCGTGTATTGTCAATTTCCAATGGACTTCTTTGTGAGTTGGTCTTTTTAAAGAATATCTACAAGCAAAGGTTACTTTTAAGCAAAAGCTTGCTTCACGTGGATTTATGAGGCAAATATCCAAACCTATATTTTTAGTTAATTATGATATTAGTTAATAGAAAAGCATTTAAGATATTAGACTGCTGTAGAAGTAGAATTAATGGACTTTTTTGAGTCATGAACTCATCGATTATTCCTTTATTTATGTATTTAATTAATTATTGAATTATTTATATATGCATGTATTTATTTACATTGCTCTTTCTGTCTAGTTGACACTTTACCACTTTAGGATTCTTCAAGTGCAGAGTACAAGGTCCCAGATTTACTAAGATTTTGTGTCGGTGTTGCGTCACTTTTTTGACGCAGCCCAGGCGCAAAATCTATTTTGATATTTATGAAGCCAGGTAAAGCCCACTTTGTGTGGCTTAGTAAAAAAGGAGGACAACGCTCCACATAGCTTGTGATCCCTTGTGTCGAGGAGGCATTACATGGGTGAAGCATGAGCGTTCCTGTACATCCACCTACACATTCTAACGCAAACCCATATTTACCTTAATGAATAAACATTGGTTTGTGCTAAAATGTTGTGCCTACCCGAGATTGGCGTCACAAGAAGAAATATCTTTACTTCTCCTCATAACTTTCTCTTTACATATTTGCTGCATTCTGTAGCGCAAAAAGAGCAAAACTATGCTTATAGGCGTTTTGCTCTTTGTGTGCTAGAAAATGCAGCAAACGTAAAGAGGAAGTAATGAGGAGAAATAACTATTCTGACCACAACGCAGGCACCCTTGAATTGTGGCGCCAGTGTGCCTAAATTGACACTAGGCAGTTAGAAGTGCGCCAGGGCTACGAGAGAGCAGTCCTGCACTACATCTTAATAGATATGGTGCATTTCTGCTCTTTCCCTTTGATGCACCTCAGCACAGCAGTCTGTGTTTATCATGCATATGTGTTCATGATCTTAATTAACTATTTGGCAATGCTCTATGATGTTATCATAGTGCAAGAGTAAAGACAGAGCATGTAACTGCAGGAAAATGGACAGAATAAACACATACTCATATATCCACACCACACTCCCTTGCTCTGTTGATAACATGAAATTATATTGTCAGGCCAACGACAGAGGTGGATATTTATTGGACACTAGGGCCATCATATATCAAGTAATTTTACAGTCCGATCACAAAATGGCATTCTTTAATTCACCAAACCAAAATAACGATTTAGTAACATGCTACAGAACCTTACTCAATCTCTAATTGGATTTGGGAATAAATACAGTTTCAGTATTTAGAAGGGGTGTGTTATGGGCATCCCTTCCAGATACAGAAACTTTAAGCTATGTATTAATGTTTTGCCACTGAACTTTGGTCAAAAAACATTAACATTTTACCACTTCCTCAAATCAGGTGGTAAGCTATTCACAAATGGGTCCCCTTCCCTTTCGTAGCTGTTCACAAAAACGTTTCTTATGAGCAGGCAGTGGCCTATGAGACCATTGCCTGCTCATAACAAAGGTATGTGTATGTTTTCTTTTTTTTGTTTAAAAGCATCCAGTTTTCTTTTAAGGAAAATGGGCTGCATTTAAAAAAGATTGCTTTATTTAAAAACATTCACAGACATGGTGGTCTGCTGACCCCAGCAGGCCACCATGCCTGTCATTGTAGCAGATCGTAGTGGTTCGAAATTTGTGACCTACCTCATGCGAATTAATGAGGTATGCCAAATAGTGACCCACTATGGGTCTTTTGTGAACCAATCTATTATAATACATAGGTCAGTTTTCAAAATATTGATTGACTTGTTAGATGTATTATTGCTAAGGGTGCTGCAAAATAGGTCCATTTACTTTTTCTGAAGCTTTGATATTGGAGATGCTACTAACTCAGAGCCCTTGTTTGAGCCCCAAGAAACCAGTTGTAAAGGTGAAATATCAGGTAGGGTGTAGTCCAACATGATTAAAGACTGTGGAGCCTGTGTCACTTCTTTAGACTCCCCACGATTTCCAGTGGGGTTTGAGCTAGATTTGAACTCCACTGAAGATCTTTTTTTATTTCCACTGTCAGGGGCTAATTGGTGCCACTGTTGAGACAGGCTATTTTCCCCATGCGGCCCTCCATGAACACTGCCTGAGGGAGATCCTCCACCTCTAAGTTCATTTCCAACCCTACATGTATTGCTAGTATGAGAGTGATATTTTGTTGAGATGATTTTAAGAAATATGCAAGAATTGTCCCATTCCCTTTTATAATTTCCAAATGGGGTGCTTTGTTCCTTAAGGATTTGATTTTGTTTTTGGCCGTTTCTGAAAGAGAGCATTTTTCCCAATCTAAGTTTATTTACTGTCATAATTTGCATGTAAGTGGACAGAAGAATAAGAGATTACAAAGGCGACAGGAAATGGGAGCGGAAGGAGCACAAGCTCACTGGGACCAATAGATCACACCTGAACCTAGACAGGCCGCTCACGTGTGCTCCTAGCTATTCAACTACATTGCGTGGAACGATCTCCTACTGGTACCCACAGTCTCCCAGCTGTCATTCTCAGAGTACAAGCACGAGGATTTTACTGTTCCATGTAACAGCAGTGCAAAATCAGATCCCAGGTGCAAAGAGCCACTGTGGTAAAGAGGAGGAGTAAAGTGCAGGGCGCTGGGCAGCACCAGAGGGTGGCACTAGAGATGGCCTAAAGCCGGGCTAACAAACTAAAGAAAAAGCATGAGAGGTGATAGATTTCGAAGGTAACCCACGAGTGAGCAAACCACACCTGCCTAATGCTGGCCACTTCCGCCCCCCACGGGTTGCCACCTAGTGCCTATGCACTTACCCACTCTGAGTTTTAGTGACTGTTTAGGTGCCTGCATCCTTCTGCACCCCTCTTGTAACCCCTTAGTAGACCTTCAACAGGACCTTCAGTGGCTCCTCCAGTGGCTCCTGCCTCTGCTGCTCAACTCGCTTCAGCCCTGCTATGTCAATAGCTCAGCTACTTCCTCCTGTAAGCATCACAGGCTAGGAAGAGAGTAAAGATGTTTAAGATATGGGCAGAAATGCGGGCAGGCAGCTGGCTAGCTTCCCCCCCCAGCATGGCCTCTTTTGCCTTCTGCAGCACCGTGGTTGTGTCCACTGCTCACCACTCCAAGTCACTCCTAGCTGATCAGAGTGTGAAGGAGTACAGAATGTGGGCAGACAATGCAGGTGGTAGGCTGGCTCCCCCCCCCGGCATGGCTTCTTCTGCCTCCTGCAGCACCACAGTTGCAGCCACTGCTCACACCCTCTGTGCTCTGAGCTGGGCAGAGGTGTAAAAGTATGGGCAAAAAATGTGGGCGAAAGACAGACTTTCCTGCTGGCGTGCTTGCGTAGCACCACTGCTAAGGCTGCAGCTTCACCCACTCGGAGCCCAGACCTCCTACTACCGATGCATCAGCATGCGTGCGAGCACGTCAGCATTACTAGCAACCACTTCACACAACTCTGCACTCCGTAACCTGAAGTTTACCTTTGTGAATTGGGCCCTTAGATGTTAGTTCTAAACGCAGACTTCAGGTCTAAGTTTACCAAAGTGAATTGGGCCCATAATGTGGTGATCCCTTGAGGAAGCCAATAGGCTTGCCTTATATATTGACATGATTACCCCCCTGACAAAAACCAATAGGCCTACTTTACTTAAAGTGACATTCTATGATATTGTGATGTTCTATCTGGTAGCAGTGGGGGGATATTGTGATTTTTAGGTTCCATGAATTTCTAAGGGATAAATGTGATTTCAGAGTGTCACCAAAGGCATTTCCACCTACTTAGTGTATATAATATAAGTTAATATATAGTATTTAGTGTGTGTATAATTTTCAAAGAATAAACCCTGACTGGGGAATTATTTATTGAGTGTTCTTGTTGTGTACCAGCGAATTGGGATTACTAACTCACTCCATCTCCCTTGAGTAGTCCTTGGATGTGCCCTAGACTCTTAATATAGATGGAGCAACATTATAGTCTATTAAACCAAATACAATAGGCTTTTATTCAGCACACATCTTCAACTCAAGTATTTGAAAGTGCTCTATGTGATAATGAAAAAAGGGGGCTGAGTGAAAGAAAATAATCATCTAGGATCATGCAAGTTTCTCAAGGAGGGAAGCTAGGATTGATCCCAGGTTTTCTAATTTCACATTGTGCAATTCAGTCACTAGAGGACTAGCTTGCTCTCCTGTTTCACATCAAAGATTAATGCTTTATCTTTCGGTCTTGGTGCATGATACTACAGTGTGTGTGAAATGCTAAAGCCACATGAAAATTCGGCTTGGATTGTGGTGTAGTCTCTATGTGGACCTAGAGCTGATGTAGAGTCAAGCACCTGGCTGGAGCCTTTAGTGGCTTACCCACTTCTAGTTTTCAGATTTCATGCATCAGGACCAGGACAACTGTCTTAAAACGTTTCATTGCTATGCCTATGTGTGAATTTGAAGAGAAAATAAATGGGAGATAAAGTTGCATAAGCATTGGATTCTAATTGAAGGACATAAGTATGCAAGTGTAGACTGGGCTGTGTTGAAGTGATTTATTGTATGAATATGACTGAAACTGCTGAACTGTCATCAACACACATACAGCTGCACTTACTCAGGGATGTAGGAGAGACATATGAGGACAGAAGCGGTGCACAAGCCAAAACCTGAAATCTATGGAGTGGTCTGTGTATATACAGTTCAAACCACATAGAATACAGCACTAAGAAAGTGCACATAGATGAAGGGAGCTACCCTTGGTAGGTGCAAACTCAGGGATTCTGACAGTTACAAAGCCCGAGAGTGCACCCAACCAACCCTAAAACAGACTCTGGGTTAAAGAATGCAGACAAGCTTTGGGGGGCTGGGGCACTAGCTAGAATCCTTGATAAAACCTGATGATAGAAAATATCGTTTTTTCATTCAGTTTCAGTTTAAATAGTGTCTGATATTATGACTGGGTTCAAAGCGTTAAGGAAATAAAACAAATCAACGTTTCTGCTATTTCTGCACTTTGGGTCTTTTAAGGGTCAGGAAAGTGCTATACAGCTGACAATACAATACCATATTATGGAATCTCACTGTTACATTCTGATGAAATCTCACATGTAATGCTCCCCCTTTGCCTTGCCTGAAGTTTAGGCAGGGGTTGTAGAAGGTGTCCAAGCTACAATGCAGCCTTTTTCCACACTGATTTTATCTGCTCGTTTTTCTGACAGGTAAAATCAGGTTGGTTGTTCCCACACCAAGTAAATCCAGGTGCAGATACACAGGACCCTTATATTTGTGCAGACTCTCATGGGAATTCTGCTCTGCATAGTTCCCAATTGGGGCAAATGTCTTTATGGGCATCTTTCATGTGGGTTGATTAGGCAGACACAGCGTAACACCATGAGACCCTAAAAGCAATGAAGAAAAAAAACAAAGCCTCTACTACCTGCTTTTTGATGACCTAAGTGGGCGGGACCTATTGGGAGGTAATGTAAGAATGTTATCAGCTGAGTTCTAGACTGCATCTTTCTAATGCACAACTTATTTAAAAAAGGTTCGTACTATATAGTCTTATTATGTGTTACTAAAAATTTATACATTTTTTATGCGCAAGTTTTATCTTTAAAATGAAGGGCCTTTTTTAGAGTCTTAGAGACAGGATAATCCATCAAAACATGATGAATGTCTTCTCTACCATATTACAAGGGCCGTAGGCTAAAATGCACTGGTAATACAGTGGATGGGAAATGCACCCCATTTTTGATTGAGTGTCCCAACTGCCAAACAGTAAACAAAGCCATTATTCACTTTGCACATTTTGCAGCAACCTCTCTTTAGTATGTGTAATATAAATGACTTGCATATTTACAGTCCTTTCAGTCGCAGCCTGCGATCTCTTAGCACTATACGTTCACGTCACTATTCCCCAGTGCATCAATCAGGTTTCAGTTCTGTGACTGTCTGTTTCCACACGCAGACATCTGCATTGATCGTATTAACCAACTGAGCTTTCATAAGATAAAAGAATGCATTTACAACCTATTATTTTACCTTGCATTTATTTTTCATTTAGGTGTGTGGAATACAATTTATATGTAGTTACCTGAAGGTGAAAGACCAACAAAATAGTTGCTGAATATTTTCTTCTTATTAGCCACGTCTCGGGTCTGCTTCAAACTCTTTGATCCAATCTCCTTAGGGTCAGGATCACAGTTCCCATACATTCTTTAAACATTTCAGTCTCTGAATGGACGGCAAAATACTTTGTAAGAGGCTGTCATGGAGGACCCATCTTCATCCCAGCTAAGCACACATCAGCTAAAGATCTGTGTGTAACCTGGAAGCTGAAACAGCCAGGGCTAAGACACACATTGGGCGGGGCGAGAGTATGGGGAGGTCTCAAGCCCTTTTAACCCAATGGAAGTTGTGTGCCTGATGACCAGTAGACTTGGACAATCCTCTCCAAAAGTGATCCACACATCTCTGGTTTCTGCACCAGGCGCGCTACAACTACTAGACAGCATTAATAAAACACAATCAAATTCATATTTGAACTAAGAACCAAAAAAAAAGACAAATATATAGCCAAGAAGTTAGTTTAATTGACAGGGAGACAGAGACGATGTGTACATTGAAGGCTGGAGTAGAAGCATGAATCTGTATGTAACATAAATGATAAAGGGTACAGTCCCTTCAATAAATCTCCCTGAGTTAAGGTATTAGAAGTTAATGAGCTGTGCAGAACCAGACCACTGAAGTTGTTCCATTTAAAAGACAAGAGCTTGTTCAATACTGGTTTGTTATTTGCCTACTGGTGTTTGGTGTTTTGTCATTCATATTCAGTGACGTAGCTTGTTTAGTAAGACTCGGGGCGTGAGCTTCAAATTTTCCAACAATTACACTGGTATATCATGTTAATCATTATATGGGTAGCAGCACATGAGGAGGCTTAAGGGCCAGTGGAAAAGTAAAGGAATGTGGACTACTAGAAGTAGTTAAATCACAGTATTTTGTAAAATAATTATGTTTTAAGACCTTCAAAACAGAGACGAGAGTGTGTATTTTTGTCAGAGTGAGTATTTAAAAATCCCAGGTGAAATTGAAGAGACATCTTACCATACCTGACTGAAAGCTCCTGTACCCAACTATTTATTATATTATACATTTATTAGGGAGGTGTCACACCTCAAACACGCCCCCCTGAAGCTATGCCTCTGTTCATATTAAAAATGCAGGTCTACAATTTATACAGCAATTAAAAAACTAGACTCAATGTACCATTCATGCTTGATATTGAACAACTTGAGAGTTCTTAGATATTCTACAGCTCAGAGGTTACAATTAGGCCTGGGAAACATTTTTTACCCTGGCATAATCTTGCATAATTTCCTGCACTTTGCTTCATGCTTTTTATGCAAAATGCCTGAGATTACACCATTATGCTACGTCATGCAATTGAGATTTTGTTCTATAAAAATCCTATGCTAGAAGCATTGGAACAATGCAAATGAACAGGAGTGTTTGTTGTTCACGTCATCTGTGATATTGGACTTTTTTAATACAAAATATGTCCTTACGTAGCTCAAAGTGTCGAGCTGGCATTTTACGTAATAGAACATAATTTCACATAATTTTTAGGGAATTTCACTCAATTTCCTCCAAGGAAGCAAATTTCGCCCAGGCCTAGTTACAATTACAATCTTATGTACACAACGCAGTATTTCAAGATAGCTGCAGCAGAGCAGTGGCCTAGCAAGGTGGGAGGCGAGTTTTGGTGGCGGCGCCCTCCCCCCCACGCTCTTACCTGCGACTGTCGAGGGCTGGCTGCCACAGGAATCCTCAACATGCCCCTGCTCTTACATGCTCCTGCCGCAGGCAGCAAACACAGGGACTGCCACGGGTGGCACAAGGTGTAGCTGTGCCACTGCAGCTGAACCTGAGTGTAAGCTGCATGCATGTGATTTTAATTGTTTTAAGGTACTTTACAGGCATATCACATCAGTTACAAAATTCTGTATGTAACCTATCTGTCACTAGTTCCAAAAGCAGTTGCTACATTACTTGCTGCAGGTATGTATGTGTGTGTGTATGAAAGGGTGAGAGAGTCTGGCTTGCATTTTTCTGAATCTGTAGCAGGATAATCACTGAGAAACGTATGATTAACTGCTTTTATGGGCACCAAGAGACTACTCAGTTTTTGGACTTGTTACCAGAAATTGACAAGATTACACACCTATCTTTGAAGTAGGGCATTTCAGTGAGGTACCCAAAGAGAATCTCTTTAAATAATTCTTTGGACTGCTGAAAATAAAGAAACACATTTTCTTTCTCTAGTTTTGTGTCTTGCATATTGTAATAGTTACTTAAGCACCTCCCATTAAACAGAGTCTGCTTTCTGTGTGTAGCTTCAGGTAGGAGCTGCAGTTACCAAATTGGCCGTTGAGTTCCAATTCTATGGCAGGACACGGAGGCGAGGATTAGGCTTTACTTCTTTCGCTTTTATTACAATAATCAAGCTCCAGCAGCCATTTCATAAGGCTAAATGTGAATAAAAAACTCAATTTTCAATAAATCATAGGGAAGAAAAACAATAACAAGTCCACCAATCAGGATCCAGCCCGCCGTATATAGTCCCTTGAAGCCTCTCTAGCCTCCTCTTTCTTCGCTGCTCCAGCAGCACGTCAGTTAAGTGATTTCTCGTTTTTGTTATTAGAGTGTGTGCTGGTGTTTATCAGGCGCCGCAGGAGCTTGGAGGCTCGTACGCGGTCGTCGAATTGCATGTTAATTACTGTGCCTGTTTATTGAAGCCGCAAGAGCTCCCAGCGCTCCTACGCGGCACCTTTGTTGTGGCTCGTGGCGCGGTACGGTCTTCTGACCGGCAGTGGGCCCACGCCTCTCAGGACGAGCGCAGTGCATGCCTCAACCCCCCGGCAGCCGGAGCACGTCAGGCGCGTCAGTTTCCTTTGATCTGACAGCGCGAGTGCTCCGGCTGCAGCTATTGACACGGAGGAAGCTCTTTCATTTACCACTTAGTAAGCGGTCTCTATTTCAAGAAGTTTTGCGAGTCGGGTGCCATAATTAGCAAGGCTCTGCTCGTGTAGGGAGTTTTTGTGTTGATTTGCATAGTCCTGAGTGCGAGCCAGCGCCTGAAGGGACAACACCCTATGGGGTAAGACCTTGTCAGTTTTCTGGGACACCCCAGGCGCCTTTAACCCCTCAATTAACAAGGGGGCAGTCCCACTGTTTGCTTAATAATATAAACTGATACTTACCTGTATAATCCCTCTTTTTTTGTTTGTGGACTTTATTGTTCACTGGTGGTAATGGAGTCCATGGACTATGATGAGTTTGAGGATTACTTGGAGGAGGAAGAGGTTACTTACCTCCCCATCGACGGCCAGTTCTGTGAGGTAATGGACGCTTCCATCCTCAGGGCTGTGTCGCAGGTGGTAGCCCCCCTGGAGAAGAGATTGGTGGCACTCCAGGCGCAGTGCCAGCAACCCCTCAAACCGAGGGAAGATGTTAATGGGCCCCCGGACCCACTACCTCCAGGCAGGTATTAGCTCCTCAGGCTACCCCACCCCAGAGCATGGACAAGCGCAAGCGTGCGGATGACCCTGGGGTCGATTTCGACACCTTTGCGCGCCTCAAAAAGGTTTTTTTTTATGCCCAACCCATCCCGGACCCCCAAACACCGGGCCCTTCGGGTCGGCTCCACTTTCTCCACCACAGTTGGACCAGGGGGATGGGTCCTCCAAAACCTCTGACGGGGATGGTGAGGGTTCTCGACCGTGGCTCCTGGTGACCGCCCCTCTAGGGGGGTCGGGCCCCTCCCGCAGACTCGGGTCTCACTGCGCAAGGGGATTTGCTAGACCCGGATGACCTTTTACATCCCAGATCCGTTGACTGGTGCCTTGCGCACAAGGTGGCAGCCTACATGGCCAGCCGTCTCAGGAAGCCCCTAGATAAGGAGGTGAGGGGTTGTCTAAAGTCCGAATGCCCCCGGCCTTCTTTGGAGGGGAAAGTGGCCGCCACTCCGGAGATTGATCCCTCGATGGCCACTTTCCTCGCCAAAAAGGGTATTGACCGGTCCTGGCATTCATGTCAGGATAAACTCCTGGATATCGCCGGTCCACTGGCCAAGATCATGGACATAGCAGAGGAGGCTAAGGCCTCGGGTTCCCTGATTTCCCCGGAAGTTTTGTCTAATTGGGCCCAAAGAGCCATCATCTTCCTGGGGAATGCCAATTGCGCGATCTCCATGGAGAGGCACAGGTCGTTACTCATTAAGATTGATCCGAAGTTGGGGGAGCTGTCCACTTCGGAGGCAGGAACGATTGCGGAGGGAAACCTATTTGGGGATCCTTTTATAAAAGAGCTTGGGAAGTTCGTCAATACGTTCAATTCCCTAGACAAAGCGTAGTCCTCTATTAAGTGAATCTTTACCCCCCGTGTTTTTGCCACAGTCAGTCGAGGTAGGGGTCGCTCGTCCAGCCATCCGTTCCAGGCAGCCTCCAAAGGTGGTGACTCCAGACGTGGTCAGTGGCAGGACCCTAGGAAGTTTGGTAACTTCTACCAGACCAAATCTTACCCCCATCGTCGCGGAGGCAGAGGCGGCCACAGGGGCAACTTTAACAATTCCCATGGTAAGAGTACAGGACCCGAATGGGATTTTGATTGGGGGCGTTTGGCCCGTTTTCGGGCGAATTGGGTAAAGCTATCCTCAGACGCATGGGTGATCGAGACGGTGGGGGGTTTCCATATCGAATTTTACTGCACTCCATCTCAGACCCACCCACCTGCTCCCTTATTTTTTCCCCCCGAATAAAAGGCTTTGGTGAGTCAGGAGGTGGACAACCTTTTGCGGAAAGGGGCGATAGTGAGGTCAGAGATCCACCCCAGGGGATTTGTAAGCAACCTCTTTGTGGTGGAGAAGAGGGACGGCGGACAACGTCCGGTCATCAATCTGAAGGATTTCAATTCTTGGCTACTCTACCGTCACTTTAAGATGGAGGGTATTCACCCCTTGCGGGATCTTCTCCAACTTTCCGATTGGATGGTCCGCCTGGACCTGAAAGACGCCTACCTAGCGGTTCCAATCTTCCCTCCGCCCAGGCGTTTCCTTCAGTTCGTATGGGAGTCTCATGTTTTCGAGTTTTCTGCCCTCCCATTTGATCTTTTGTCGGCCCCTTGGTGATGCGGTCAGTGGTGGAACATTTGCGGGCTCGGGGTATAAGACTTATCATTTACCTCGACGATTACTGCTCATGTATCACTGCCCGGTTTGCCTGGCATCGCACTTGCAGACGACAATAGACCTTTTGGAGTCTCTGGGGTTCGTAATAAACGAAGAGAAATCAATTCTCACCCCATCACAGACAATAGAATTCCTGTTTTTTATGGTAAAGTCAGTCGAGGCGTCCTTCAGTCGACCCCCGCACAAATTGGCCAAGATACGCCACTAGTTACGGAGAACCATCTCCAAATCACACGTATCGCTCCATCATCTGGCGCGGAGAGTGGGTCTCCTTTCATCCTCCATACAGGCGATCTTTCCCGGACCCCTTCATTAGAGGGCCCTCCAGCATTTGAAGATCGAACATCTCAGGAAGGGACTCTCGTATTCACAAGTGGTTCCATTGTCTCCCGAAGCAATCGAGGAAATGAACTGGTGGCTGGCCCACATGGAGGCATGGAACGGCAGGACGATTTTTGGCTCTCAACCCGACTTGGTAATCGAGTCAGACGCCAGCAGCTCTGGATGGGGTGCGCGATTTGGAGAGTTCTCCACCCACGGAAAATGGTCCTCCACCGAACGATCTCTGCATATAAATTGTCTGGAGTTGATGGCAGGGTCGTTCACTATCCGTTGCTGGACCAAGGAAAAGGTAAAATGATTGGTTCTCCTCAAAATGGACAACGTGGCAGCAGTGCGTTACGTCAATCATCTAGGAGGGACACGGTCAAAGACCTTGTCGGACCTAGCTCGGACCCTGTGGGAGTACTGTTTGGCCAACCAGATATCTTTGTCAGCGGAACATCTCCCGGGGAGCTCCAACCAGGTGGCAGATTGGCACTTTCGCTACTGGAGGGATTCCAGCCTTTGGAAACTGGATCCTCAGATCTTCCGGCTGATCCAGGACAGGTGGGGTAGTTTTTCCACAGATCTCTTTGCATCCCGGCTGGATTACCAACTTGACAGGTATTGCAGTTGGAGGCCGGATCCTCGTGCGACAGCCTTGGATGCCTTTCTCCAGGATTGGAGCAGGGAGCAGTCCTATGCCTTTCCCCATTCTCAATGATCACGAGGCTGACGGCTCAGGTGCGCAGGCAGGGAGCAGAGGTAGTGGTGATCACGCCGATTTGGAGATCACAAGTTTGGTTTCCAGCGATGATGGAACTTTCCTGGGATTTTCCAATCCCTCTACCTGTTTTCTGATCTCGACAGGGATCCCCAGAACAATCCTCACCCACTTGTCCTAGCGGGATCTCTCTGCCACATGGCCTGGCGTGTTACAGGCGTCGTTGGAAAGTCCCAGGCCTTTCAGCAGAGGCTTCCTCTTTACTCGCTACGGCCTGGGCAGACAATACCAATAAACGATATGACTCCGCCTGGACAAGATGGTTGGGTTGATGTCTTCAATTCCAGATTGATCCCTTGGGGGTAAACATTGTCCATGTGGTGAATTTTCTGGGGGACCTGGCATCTCAGGGTTTCGCGTATTGGTCTATTAACACCTACAAGTCGGCATTCTCGGCAGGCCACCTCCCGGCGGATGGACACCAAGTGGTGATAACCCGCTAGTCAGAAAGCTGATGCGGGGTATCAGGCTCTCAGTTCCTCCTGAACCCAGATACACATCTTTTTGGGATGTTAACAAAGTTCTTCTCCTGTTCCAATCTTGGCCCTCTAATAAGTATCTTTCCAGGAAACAATTGTCGGCAAAATTTGCGATGTTGCTTTGTCTGTTATCTTGTCGCCGTGTTTCGGATGTCCAATCCCTGGACATAACAGTTAGAGTCTTCACCCCTGAAGGGGTAACTTTCACATTTCACGTAGAACAAAAAGTGGTTCTAGATTGGTTTCCTACCCGTCTTTGAGACAATCCCCTAAGCTGTGTGTGGTCCGCACTATCAAAGCATATGAGTCGATGACTGACGAACTCCGTCCACATGGGGAGAATCAATTGTTAATTGCCCTCACAAAACCCCACAAAGCGGTTTCGTCCCCTACAAATGCCAGATGGGTCAGGTGGGTCATGCAAGAGGCTGGAATAGACATCTCCAGATTTGGGGCCCACTCGGTGAGAGGGGCTATGGCTTCTAAAGCTTTCTGTCTTGGTGCTCGCCTAGAGGATATCCTCAAAGCAGCAGACTGGTCAACTGATTCCACCTTTAAGACCTTCTATTTTAAACCAGTTCCCTCTCTGGTAAGCGTGGTGGTGGATAAGCTTTGAACTAGCCTAATCCTCGCCTCCGTGTCTTGCCATAGAATGAAATATTTCTTAGCTAACGTAAAGGAAAGTTTTAATTCTATTAAGGACACGGAGGCGAGGATTAGCCCACCCTATTAAATGTTTTCTCAAAAATGTTCTTCCCTCCCATTACAGAAGATGTGTGGAATTGGGGAGGTTTATTTGGTCAACAGTGATGTGTACTCAGATCAGTTGTGATTATATTAAAGTATTGTTTTATAAGGTTATGTTCCTCTACTGCATTTGAACGTTATGATACCGACTTGTATTGTATTCTGTGATACATTGTCCGGTTCTGTGACAATAATATGTTATTTTGTCCCCAAGGGCAGAGTCCAATAAACAGGAGTGATTATTCTGGAAGATGGCAGGCGTCGCAGGAAGAAAGAGGACACTAGAGAGGCTTCAAGGGACGATATACGGTGGGCTGGATCCTGATTGGTGGACTTGTTATTGTTTTTCTTCCCTATGATTTATAGGAAATGGAGTTTTTTATTCACATTTAGCCTTATATAATGGCTGCTGGAGCTTGATTATTGTAATAAAGCAAAGGAAGTAAAGCCTAATCCTCGCCTCCGTGTCCTTAATAGAATTGAAACTTTCCTTTACGTTAGCTAGGAAATTTTTCATTGTCATAAACTTCACATATTAAACTCCTACACAGCATGTTGCATTCAGCAGACTCAAAACAGAATGAAAAAAAAGTAGTACAGATTGTAATTACATTATTTTGCCTCCACTTATTGTTCAGTCTAAGAAAAGACATTTCAATTGGCCAATTGTAAGACCTTGCGCTTTTTGCATGTAAACAAAACCAGTGGAATTACCGGAAACTGTAGACGTGGTCCTAGCAGAGAAAGGTTTAGAAGCCCTGGATCCCTCCTGCAGTTTTTGATTAGCCAATCCATTTTCAGCCTACATCTTGTGCTTTAGTATTATGTTTTTTATTACTTAAAAATATGAAATACATCATTTTGGAAAATGCAGTGTACATCGAATATATACTATTTACAATAAATACTCAATGTCACCAACATATTAAGCCATAACATAAAATAAATAATCCTGCCAGATTAATAATCTTTTGAAACTGATAAGGACAAACAATTTATTGAATTTATAATTTGTGCCAATTTGCTGCAGTCCAGCATCTTACATCTTCTTCAGTTCTAATATCTCTTTAGCAGCTTTGAATGACATAACCACTTTAAGTAATCTAATGATGTATGGCACAGATCCAGCAATTGACACAAACTAGGTATTTACGAGTCTTTTCAAGAGATCACATTTCCATCGGCAGCCAAAGAAAAGATGCCAACGAAAACGTAATACACAATACACATGATGAATAATGAATGAGTAATATTGCTGACTAGCAACTGTTGTAGTTCAAATTAGACATGGTAAAACAGGTAAGAAACTTTGTGTGACGGGCTATAAAATCGTAAAAGATTGAGAAATAAACTATCAAGGCTATTTAAAAGGTGACCTTTATCTTGCAGTTATCAGATAAATTACTGTTGATGAGCGTCGGGTGTACCTTTACCAATATGTGTAGAAAAAAAGGTTTGTCACACTCTACACTTCCAACTACCTTGCACTCAAAGTAGCAAATGTTGAGTGTCAAATATTTTGTTATATATGGCTCTGACTGAGAGCCATTAATGCGAATGATTGGAATTGAAAACAGCAGTTGGATCTAAAAGTTGTTTCCCACTGTTGTACGCCACCAGGTGAACTACTGGTCCTGGGTTCCTCCGCCTTGTCTGGGTTTGGGGACCTACGTGGGAGGTTGTGGAATGGTGGTTAGTGGGCTCAATTCCTTCTTACACCTCTCCTCGGTGTCCACCGACCCTAGGGATATGGGAGAAGACAAATGGGTCACTATCTGTGCAAACTTCTGTGTCAGTGCGGGTCTCTCGTGACCAACGATCATAAAGAAAACAGGCCTGTCAACTTGAAAATAAAATTCGTAGTGTGATAAGGTGGCGTGGCCTTGGAGATCGCAGGACTTTATGCTGAACTGCCTTTGAGGCCCGTCTGCCCTGTGCCTTGCCCATTGACCTCCTTCCCCCTTCCGAAAAAACAAAAACACAAAGGTTGCTGGGCAGTGGCCGCCACCATAAACAAATGGTGGTGGGGTCGCGCGGTAGGCGTCGCGCTGGAGGGAGCATGGCTTAGAAATGCAATATTTTAAAAAAAATTTACCTTTTACCGCCGGCAGCCTCCAGCGTCAGATCGCCTCTCCTCTTCCTGCCTGGTCCCAGCAGCATCTGGGACAGACTCCCTGTCCAATCCCCGTGCTGCAGAGCAGCTCGGGGATTGGTCTGAGAAGACAGGAAAGACGCTCTGCTCAGACCAGGGAGTCTGTGGGGTTTCTCCAGCTCGGCTGCTCAATGCAGCTGGGCTGGAGAAAACCTAAGTCTGCATGTGTGTTTTGGTTGGGCCGAGATGGCCGGTCAAACACACATGAGCACTTATGGAGTGAAGTGCATGTAGCACTCCTCTTTCCACCTCCCATGCCTCGGCCCCACCCCTCCCAACACCGCTGGCTAAGAATTGGCAAATGCAAAATAAAACGATACAAAAAACATCGTTTTATTTTACATTTGCTGGCTCTGAGCCAGGCAGCGGGGCATCACTCCTCCGCCATTGCGGAGGAGACGCCACTGTTTCTGGGGCTGCACCTGATGTACTGGGGTCTTTTCACACCTCTTTATGAACATCAGCTGTTTACAGCCTCAAGAGACGAGCTGGAAATCCACACACTTCATCAGTGTTTTTTCAGGTCCTCTTTCCTGCCACCATGTGATTTTGACTCCTCACTGGGTGACCATGTGCTGAGATCCAAAATCATGTGATACGCGGTCACACAGTGTGAGTTGTCAGTTCTGAGAAAAACATGAAGCCCTGTTGCTGCCTCTACACTCATGTGAGAGTGAGTACCATGGCTTAAGTTAGGGAGAGAGAAAGCATGCATACAAGCTAGTTTAGGTGAGTGGTAGTGGGCCAGGAATTTTTCAGTTCAGGACAGGGATTTATGTTGAGGGTGGAGAAGCAGAAGGGAGGAGTGTAGGAATTATGTTTTTTATATTTAGTAGTAGAAAAAGAGGGTTAATGCTGAAGGTGGTGATGGAGGGTGACAGAATACAAGGAATATTTTCTTAATTTTGTGTGGCGGGAATGGATGGACAGAGGGTGGCAGGGGAGGGTAGCAGAACATGAAGCATATTACAGGGCAGCAGGGTATGGAAAGAAAGGCCATCTTCTGAATAGCTCCCCAGTGCTTCTCTACCCCGGTGCAGCTATTGAAAGTAGGAATAGGAGATTTGGAGGGGCATATATGATATGTATTTTAGATTGGTAAAACTGACTAACTGGGATGTTTTCACCTCAGGTTCTGAGTGACATCATGGACAGCTCACACTTAATTCTCATCCTTTTATTCGCTTGTAACCATCAATAATAGTATGTGTTCCATATGTGAGGTTTGTGGTCTTGCCTTTCTTGTCTCCTCCAAGCTTGTGCATGCAAAATTGATCAAGCATACATTTATTGTCACCAGCTAGCACTGAAATATTTGCAATTACATTGTATTAGAAAATGGTTTTACAAGTAATATTGCACAAACGAATTGACAATAAAATAATCATTCACAGGATTTAGAAATACAATTATTAAGAATTCCCAAACACTTAAGTAATTATAAGGGCAAATTCTCAAAGATTGTGTTGCATCTTACTCTTGTAATACTCTCTGAATTCACCTAGAATTCCAGTAGGAAGCCAGGAGTAAAAGAGGTTTACTGTTAGTTTCAGGACTAAACCAGAAATACTACAGTAAGTGACACATTTTTGTAGCAAATTTTTTTGAGTAGGACTGGTAATTACCCTTTGTCAGTAGAAGGCTAAACTCACCTATTGGAGCTGTGTGCTATTGGAAGCACCACCAGATTAAATGTGTCCTACCAGATTCATTGTTATCTGAAACCAATTGCTCCTAAAGTACACTGATAGGGGTATGTTTATCAATTGTCCTTCTAGTGTGTGCTGGTAGATCACACTTCTTTTTCAGATGGAGTATAATAGCAGTGTCTTCCATTTTGAAGTTCCTCTCCATATCCTGAAGCTTGTCCAATGTGTTCCAGAGCTCGTATCATCGTGAACCTCAAGCTGAGCTATTGGTATCTCCACATGGCATGTTTGCCTTCCATTTGCAGAGAATAGAGTCAACTGCCAGAAAGCAGTAGACTGTTTTCTTTGTGGTCACTGGAGGATCTCTTGGATCCTAATAGCTCCTGCTAAAAAGACCACTTCATAGAATGTAAAATGGTCAGCATTTCAGGGTGTTTTTTACACTCTTCTGTACACCAGTGAGGCCCACTTCCATATTAAAGTCTCACATTAAGAGAGCAAGTGCACAATTGTGATACAATTACACGTGCACAATTGTAATAAAATTAGTTTTGCAGGGGTTGCTCAGACTTAACTTTGGTGGTTGGGGCCATTTTCTATCAATGCCCGGGGGCCCATCCTATTAGTGCGCTGCATACTGTGTAAAGTACACCCCTAACACACTTGACCCTCAGGGCTGCCAGGATGAGCAGTTGAAAGTGTCTTGATGGTATATTGAGGAGGGTAGAGACTTAGAACCTGACAGTAACACAATAGATACAATACATGACTGCCCAGCCCAGTGCTTTTCTTTTAGAAAAATATTTTAATCACACCCAAGTAGCACCTTATCAAAATCACTCTGGGCTACCCGTATGGTACTCAATGGTGGGATTTCTCCCTTTTGGGCAATAGCTCCAGGGGGATAGAGCTCTCTCCTGTGGGCACATGGGCCACAAATGCAAAAGCTACACCAATTCTATCTTATTCGACTCACATGAATACATTGCTATCGCACTAATGTATGCACGAGCTTCAGCCAATAACAATTAGGATATTTTGCAGATCTCATTTCCGGATGGTTAGAGAAGATAAGGGAGTACGATATGATGTTCTAATTCTGACATTTACAAGTAACTCTCGAGGTTACAGCTGCAGTGGAAAGAGCACACTGTTTAACAAAATGTTATCAATGTACCAGGAAGAAGATGTTATCTGAATAATGAATGCTTATCTGCCTGCTATGCCTGGGAACTGAACAGCTGATTAAATATCCATTGCTAGACAAGAGTATAACTACCTGTGCTTTGAGTTTGTTTGTGAGACATCTTTTTGGAAATCCTGGAGCACCCATGTCATTTAGCTGAATAACCTATGCTCTCAAAGAAAGTTCCAGCTTATGAATTCTATTTAAGGTTCAGGTATTGACACTCCTTCTGACTCATCAGTACACATGCAGGCTTCCGGGTCTCAGGCAGACCCACTGCTTCTCCAGCAAGATGTGCAACTTTCTCGCTATGTCCACTCACCTTTGAAAGACTAGCTATCAGTAACAGCCTTGGATCACAGGAGCTAATCAAGAACTCTGCAGAGTACTCCCAACCTTAGTCAGTGAAGCAGCTTAGATCTGGAGCTAAGTTAGAAAGTGTGTGCCTAACTTCTAAACAGAGTTTGCAGACAGGGGATGGGATTTGAATCCACTGGTTACAACTCAGGAACCAGTTTCATGTGGTTCTGTGTCCCAATTTCATCTGGGACACCCATGGCATTGGTCCCATGACTTTTTTGATCACCCCCTTCTTTTCAAGCTTTTAAGTTCCTTTCCACCAGGGGCCTCAGGTGAAATGAGACTCGCCGATTTCGCAGTGCCACAGGGGTGACAGTCTTGTCAATGTGTAGTTTTATCGGGTCGCACTTGATGTGTCCAAGTCCTTGGAAGAGTTCTGGGAACTGGTCCAGTATCTCGTCGACTTGGTTCACTTGGACACTTCTGGCAAATGACAACAAACCAAGATCTTCCGCAGTGTGACTGCTGATTAGGGTGTTCGCTTCACGGTGTATGACATGGATGACGGTTATGACTTCCTGGTCCTCTGACCTGACAGGGACGGATATTTTTCCTCTCAATGGCAGAGGGGTTTGGCTCCCATAGGCAAATATCTTGGTCCAGGACGGGGCGATCGGCGGTTGACGTTGGCGGCGCCGGTACTGTTGGAGGCCCATCACATTTACGGACGCCCCTGTGTTGATGATCGCTCTCACCTCCGATCCTGCAATCCTAACCACACATGTGGGTTGCAGCCTTCTGCGCTGTTTGAGTTCTCGTGTGAACGAGATTAGGTATGTCTCCACTTTGTCTTCCTCCGTGGACGAGTCTTCTGGCCCTTGGTACCTTCGGCTTGTTCTTTGTGGTTCTTCCTTCTGTGTGGAGTCTGCAATGGACAGCTGTCACACTGTTCGTGAGGGTGGCCTTTGTCCTCAGGTGTCTCGGCCCTGGTTCCGTCTTCTGCAGACGGCTGCGAAGTGGTTGGGAATCCCACAATTTGCACATGTTTTGCCTTGCTCGGGGCAGTCCTTCGCTGCATGTGGCTCATGCCCACAGTACCCACACCGCGTCTTAGACATTTCAGGTTTTGTCTTCTTGGGTGTATCACTCCGTGTCCATGCTCGGAGTGCGTCAGCTCGTTCTGTTTTGATGGTCTCCAGCTTTCCTTGCGACTTCGTAAGGGCCTGGTCCATTTCGTTTGCTCTTACCGCGGATAGATCGTGGGTCCTGGCTAATATGAGGATGTCTTCCAGGGCGATTTTTGGTTGACACAAGATGAGGCCTCTTAGCGTCTTGTCTCGGCACCCCTGGATGATCTGGGCCCTTATCTCCTTTGGCTGATCATCCTCCGTGCACGTGCCAGCCAGCTCGCGCAGGCGAGCGTAGAATGCGTCAATCGTCTCCCCTTCCCGTTGGCGTGTCTGGCGCAACTTGAATTGTTCAAAATCGGGATTAAGTTGGGGATAGAAGTGTGCATCTAACGCTGCAACTGCAGCCTCATAGTCCGTGGCAATGCCTGTGTTTGGCAAGTGTTTGAATAGCTTGAACATCTCATCTCCGGCATAGTGGAGAAGTAACGACCTCTTCACTGCCCTGTCGGTCTCCCTCGTGGCTACGAAATAGTTATTCAGGCATTCTATCCAAATCTTCCACCTTGGGGACGCTGTCGCCGGGTCTTCCAGTTCACTGAAAGGTGGAAGCACCCCGGTAAGTGCGTGTTGTACTGGGGATCTTTGTTGGGCTTGTGCTGGGTTATCATCAGCCATGCTTCTGGTGGATGATGTTCTTTGTTGTTCTTTCTGTGTTTTCCTCTATCTGTGTCTTCCTTCCCCCTCACTGTGAGGTCGGGTATTCCTTTGCTGGACCTTCTCTTTGTCTTTGTTTGTTCCTTGTTATGTATTTGTTTCTTTTTTTTTTCTTTTCCAGGTCTGCTACCCCCTTGTCTGTCCTCAATGGTGTGCTGCCTGATGATGCTGTTACTTCTCTGTTCTCCCTGGAGCTGTTGACTGCCTGTCCTTGCTGAGGGGTATGAATCTTGATGGGGTGTCCCTTCCTTCCCCCTTTTGGTGCGCAGCCTCTGTTTCCTCCCCTCCTCCCTCGTGAGGGATATGCACTGTTGGAAAGTCCTGCTTGCCCCCAGGGGTCCACGTGTGGAGCGTGTGCACTGCGGTGGCTCTTTATACTGGAGTTGCACTCTTAGCGCGCTCACCTGTGCGCAGAGCACGTGTCGACTTCACTGCAGGCGGGGTCGCCGTTGGGCTGAGAGCGTTCACCCGTGCGGAGGCAGGAACTGGCCAATAGGTGGCGCAGCAGCCAGCGCGTGTCGCACTGGGCACCCGGCGATGGAGAAGAGCGCAGGGTGTCACCAGACGGCCGTAACTTGGTGCCTGGGGTGCACCTACAATGCAGGCACTCGCCGATGACGGCCGTCTGGATGCCGATCCTCGCCCGCTGCTGGAGTAGCGGCGGGCCTTCGCCGAGCAGCGCGGGGTGCTGTGTACACTGTGCCGGGATCAAAGCAGGGGCAGCAGCGGAAAGACAGCGAGGGTCACGGCCCTCCTCGTCGCCAGTGTGGCATCCTGCTTGGCGGGTCAGGGAGGGAAGGCCTCACAGGACTAATAATAAGGGTAAATGGGGTAGGACAAATAATGGAGACCACGCTAGTAATATCGTCTTGGGAGATGACCCCCATGCGGGTCCTCCCCTTTTACTAACCACGAAGGCCACGCCTGGCCTGCGGGTGACGTGAGTATGACATCCGGTCCATAGTCCAAAACACAGGACTGCTAACTATTACATCCCGCACCAGGCCCAAGCCACTCAGAATGGTCAAAGTTATCAGGGCATTTCCACAGGAATACTCCATGCCCTCCCAATAATATTTAGGATTGCAATCTATCTGATTACTGCAATACACGACAAATACTGCTAGTACATTACTCACCGAAGGAACGGTTCTTAGAGGGCATATTCAATATTGATCCTGGGCCAGCCTGAGATCATTATAAACTCCAACATGCTAAAGAAGGAATGAGCTGATGATCAGATACACTGCGCAAGCATCACATAAAATGAAGCACGTGCCGTATATACATGGTTTACAGCATGCTACTTGGCTTCCCTAATGACGACGCCTGTAACATGCACAGTTGTCACTTCTCCAGCATTATCTCCCCCTCCCTTTCCAAACTCCTCACAGGGCGGAGTGAGATCACTCCACGGGTAGGGAGGTAGGCCTTCGCTAATTGACACACATCCTCGGCCAGAAAAAGGATTAACTCTAAGGCGCCTAGGCTCCATTCGATCAGTGAGGGTGTCCTACGTCATGGAGGGGAATGGCCCTTCAGTCCTAACAGGTCATGAAGGCCAGGCAAGCCCTGCAAAGTATGCAACATGGCACGTGCATTTTATTTATTTAATGCGATTTTATATAGCGCGAACAGTACCCGAAGGTGTCAGAGCGCTTTACAAAAGAACCAGTTGCGTTACATAAGGACTTTGGATTACATGAGTTACATAAGAGATAAAAACAGAAAAAAATTGCAAATGTACAAGGTGTAAAGTCACTCAAGGAAGAGATATAAACAGGAAAAAAATTGCATTGCTGAGCACGTGCCTGTCAAACAGTGCCCTTCCTTTGCCTGACGCTGTAACAGAGCGATTGATTATATTTAATTAAAAATAAATTAGGAAACAAAAAATATGGGAGCTTCGGAGCCCCCAAGCCTGCAATTATTATTAGCGACTCGAACATCTACTGAATAAAGGGCCTTTTATCTGGGTACATCTGTACAGAGCGTTGCATTTCTAAATTTTTTATACTGCAACAAAATGTTAAAATACTCTCTTTGGGTGTAGCAGCGCCACATCAATAACTTCAGGGAGAAATAGTTTAGACATCTTCACAACATCGACAGCATTGATTTTGTGATCCAGGAAAGTACTTCAGCGGCAGATAGCTCACACACGAACAAGCAGAACGGTGGAGGTACGCCGAGTTGAACTTTTATTTCATTGGTAAATTGAGATGTCAGTAGATAAACCCGAAGCACAGGTTTGAAATGGCGCTGCAGCTCGGGATAGCTGCCATCTCATTTTCAGCCAACGCATAAATCTCCATTTCAAAAGAATGAAGTGTTCAGTCGCAGCTTTCCCAGTCACCTGTAACAAGGAACATTCCACAGCTGTGAATGCTCAGTATTATTTGGATGTGATTTAATATGCGGGAAGTTATGATCAGTGATAATTTGACAGCTGCAGCGCTTTAAAATTAACTGTGGTTTATATACAACCAGACACCCTTCACACTTAATAGGCGTGAGCTTCTGGGAAGGAACCAATTAACTGCTCCGTCATGACATTGTTATGTTGTGTGTGTTTGTGTAGCGATCAACTCACTTGGGAGGATATCCTGGCGCAGAGGCAGTAGTTAGTTGTATGGTCCGAGGCAGGGTCAGGGCTAGGTGAGGTGCCAAGTCTTCAGGTTCTTGCAGAGTTCAAGAACTGAGGAGGCGGCGCTGAGGTGCAGGGGCACGTTGATTCAGGTTGTAGGAATGAGGTAGGAGACGGCACACCTGCAGAATCTGATTCTGCCTATGTGTGTGTGTGGGGTTTTTTCTATTGTGTTTTTAAATCTGTAATTTCTGCAGGTGTCATTTGTTAGAAATGGGGGGGGGGCATATTTACAAGAGCTTATCGCCACCATAACGTAACTTTTTGTGAGATTTCGGTGGCGGTAAGGTCTCGCCTTCTTTACAAGGTGGCTTTGAGCCACTTAATGCCTTGTGAATAAGGCCCCCATTCACGCAGCACTTAGCGTGAAAGGGGCGGGCAATGGGTGTTGCGGTGGGTGTTCCGCCGCAACACCCATTGCTTTTTGAGGCTGGCCCCTATTTACAAGGGTGGCGTAAATAGGAGGCAGCGCCAAAAATAAGACCAGAAAAAACGTGGTCTTAACCTGGCGAAACAAGGAGAAATTACTAATTTCTCCTCGTTTTTGCTGTTTCTATGTGTGCTGCATTCTGCAGCACACATAGAAACAAATATTTACCACTAGTGATTGTTCATGTGCAGGAAGGTGTGTCTCCTGCCTGCATATAAACAATCATTAAAAAATGCAGAGTTGCAGCTTTTATGTGTGCTGCATAAAGCAGCACACATAGAAGTTACAAATCGTCATTACTGATTGTTTATGTGCAGGAAGGGACACCAGGGAGGGACATCTTCCTGCACATGAACAATCATTTCTTGCAACGCCGGCACCCTTGCACTATGGTACAAGGGTACCTGCGTTGGCGTTAGGCATCTAAATTTAGCACTAGCGCTAGGGGAAAAGCAGGGGTGCGCCGTATTCTTGAAAATACAGCTCGTCCCTGGATTTTTAGAATGGCAGAGCGCGGCGTTAGCAATTTTGGCTTAAAGTCGGGCTCTGCGATTCTCGTGTAAATATGCCCCGGGGTCTCTAGTTGGCAGAGGTATACACCTTGTCCAAGTAGGGACCACCACTGTAGTCAGGGCGAGCTAGATGCACACTAGAAAATAACCTGCATTCACCCTCTGGTAGCTTGTCACAGAGCAGTCAGGTTTATCTAAAGAGGCAATGAGTGTATTGTTTGTATAATACACACACAGTAATATCATGGAAACACCATACAAATACTCCACACAGGGTTAGAAAAAGAGCCAATACTATTATAAATAAATCAAGACCAAAATGACAAAAATCCAATAAGTAGATTTGAGTTATGAATGTTTAAAGAATAAAAAGAGTTCTAGAGCTTATAAGCAATAAGCGCCAATGGGGGTTGTCTGGTCGCGCTGGACCAGGGCAAAGTCAATTGTTTGGGCTGACCACAATGGAGCGCAGGCTGGCTAGAGGACCCACGCAGGCCCCAGTGAACAAACTACCTTATCCTGCTCGCACTAGGGAGATGCAGAGCGCAGTCGAGTGATGCATCAATTTTGATCCCGTAGTAGTGGCGATGCATCGGTTCCATAGACGAAGTGCTGAGCCAAGATGCGTTGGTTCCAAAGTGTGATGCACCGGGTTTCTCCATGCCGATCTTTCCACACTGCTGCCGTGGCGTTGCGCCATTTTGAAGCGTCAGACTCTCAAGGTGATGCATTGGTTCCGAGAGCGATGCGCCTACTCTACTCCTGCAACCGGGTCAATGTGCCTGTTCTGCTACACGCAGACTGGAAATGCATTGATTTCCATGATGCAAGTATCTGGGTCAACTACCAGTGAACCACGCACAAGAGCAGTGGTAGAGACTTAGATATCCCTGAGTCTCAAGCAACAAGAGGCAAGCAGAAACCCCTTGGAGAACGCTTTGGTGCAAAAGCAGAGTCCAGCTCTCCTCAGCAGAGTCAGAGAGCAGCAGGCAGCTGAGTAGTACAAGAGAAAAGCAGGCCTTCCAGGTCAGCAATCTAGACGAGTGTCAGTCCTTGGTACAACACAGCAGTTCTTCTGATAGAGTCCAGTTGTAGGTCCAGAGGTTTATGATTTGGTGGAGTCAGAGTCCCAGCACTTATACCCAAATGTGTCTTTGAAATGGGGGTGACTTCAAAGAAGAGTTTTTGAAGTGCACACAGTTCCTTTCTTTCCGGCCCTGGCTCTAGACTATCAGTAGGGGGTAATCAGTTCTTTGTGTGGGAAGCAAGATGCTGCCTATTCAGGTGTAAGTGTCAGCTCCCCCTTCCTTCCTGCTCAGGAAGAGCCATCAGAATGCAGATGAGTATGCAAACACATATAACCTTCTTGTGTTTGTGGCTGTCTAGATGGAATGCACAAAGCTTAGCTGTCACCCACCCCAGACTCCTATTGGAGACAGGCCGCAGGCACACAGAGCTGTAGGAGCAGAGAAATGCTCACTTTCTAAAATTGGCATTTCTAAAATAGTAATGTCAAATCCAACTTTAATTGTAAAGATGATTTGTCATTACCATTCCAATGATATAAAACTTGACACAGCTACTCCTTTCTAATCCGGAATTACAGTTTAAAAGTGTATTAAGGAATTTGAATGTTAACCTATGAGAGGAGCATGCCCCGCAGTATTGATAAAAGAAATAGATTGTTTGTCACCCCCGGACATGCAAAACATAAGAGTAAATGTCCTACCCTGTTCTCACATAGCACCCTGCCCTTAGGGCTACCTACGGCCTACCTTGGGGGCGATTTATATATAATAAAAGAGGAGTTTAAGGCTTGGCAAGTAGTTTTAAATGGCAAATCAAAGTGGCAGTGAACTGCGCACACAGACACTGCAATGGCAGGCCTGAGACAGGTTTGAAAGGCTACTTGTGTGGGTGGCACTATCAGTGATGTAGACCCATTAGTAGCACTGAGGTTACAGGCCCTGGGTATGTGGTTTAGCACTTTACAAGGGACTTAAAAGTAAACCACATATGCCAATTGTGTATACATCAATGTTACCATGTTTAGTGGAAAAGCACATGCACTTTAGTACTGGTCAGCAGTGGTAAAGTGCTCAGAGTCCTAAGGCCAACAAAAAGAACCAGCAAAAACAGGAGGTAAAGAGGCAAAAAGTTTGTGGGAAAACCACCCTAAGAATGACAGGTCTAACATAATTTCACAATAATTTCTCATTGTGGTGCGCATCTAAGGCCATAGTAATACCATGAAAATCTGATAACATTATGTGCTGAGGCGAGGCGCATGTATCAGAAAAATAGAATTGGAAGATGTATTTTTAATTAATGCAGCAAAAGATGAAAGGGTGAAAAAATAGAACTTTGAATGTGATGGGTTAACATGTCTATTATATACCACTACTTTTATATTACCTTGTCCTGAACCTTTCCACTCCCGCTAACTCAGGAACTGATTTCAAATTACATAGAAGAAAGTAGTATTTTTCAAGCCCATCTCAGCACTTAAAGGGACGGAAATAGACTAAGGACTATGGGAAAGCTTCAATTTTGATCATTGAGTGTTCTTTGACATATACGTCCATTTAAACCAGGCCAGCAACGAAATGCGCCAAATCGCTTGCCATTTTGTTCTCTAGAGATTTAAGTTATTGAAACATGCAGGGAAACTTCTATCTACAACATGCAATGTTGTTTTCATAACTTCATTAAATGATCTGTATCATATTTTTCAAATACCACTGCATTTTGCACATTTGATCGAAAGTGTGCAAATTGTGCAAGGTTAAATAAAGTCAAACATCTACTAGAGAAGGAGTACTCTTGGAAATCTACAACAGCCATACATCTTTTGGAATAATCCTGTTTCTGGCACGTTTTCGAATGAGTAATTTGTGCTGAGATTTACAGTTGCATATCTACAGTGGCGGCCGCCACAAACAATTGGTGGTGAGGTGAGTGGGCCATGTGCGCGGTGGGGAATACATAAAATATATTAAAAATGTAACTGACGCCGATGGCTGCCTCTCACATCATGCTTCCTCTTCTCTTTCTGGTAGTCTCTGGGACAGGCTACCATCCAATCCTGCACTGCTCTCCTAGCAGTGTGGGGATGGGCCTGAGCGGGCTGAAAAGATGCTCCACTCAGGCCAGGAAGTCTGTGGGGGTTTCTCCAGCCCAGCTGATCAATGCAGCCGGGCTGGAGAAACCTAATTGCGCATGTATGTTTTGGTCGGCCTGAGACGGCCGGCCAAACAAATATGCACACTTATGGAGTGCACATAGCACTCCTCCCCCCCCTGCCCCGCCCCGCTCTTCCCTCCACAAGCTGGTTCAGAGCCGGCAAATGAAAAATAAAACAATATTTTTATTTTGCTGGCTCTGAGCCAGGTAGTGGGGCGATGCTCCTCCACCATTGCGGAGGAGCCGCCCCTGCATATCTAACTTATTATTTTCTTTTTTGGGACAAAATATTTCCCTTTTGAAAAAAACTCCTTTGTCTGTATTTCCATTAAATATGGAGTTGATGCCTTCCCTTTCCTAGTACATTTTGCAGAGCAACATGTCCAATGTTATCCTTTTGCTCATATCTGTAGAAGCAAATTTATGACAGTGAAAAATCGGGCTTAAGGCCAAAGTCCGACTTTAGCAGAAAACAGACCCGGGCACCAATATAAAACTGTACTCTATTGGCAAAACAGACAGGTAAAAAGTGTCAGGGAAATCAACAGTGAAAACTGGTCTACCAGACAATAAACCAGGCCCATTAGAAGCCAAACACCAGCCTACCCACAGACCTGTCAGACCAACTCTTCTGTTACTGACAAGTTGCCCTATAGACCAGTCCTACTCTGCTTTTTGCCATTCTACATGCAATTGAAAGTCATAAAAATCGACAGGTGAAAATTACTATCGAAATTTTAATTTTCCAACCTTACATGAAAACATTAAGGCAGCAAAAGCTTTTGGGTTTCTCCGTACGAGCAGGTGACATGAATTCTCATCCTCCGACCTGAAAGTGGTCACATTGACTAGATCGACTTGGGAATCGGAAGCAGCCCTGGCAAAAATGTGCAAACCAGTCCCACTCCCCTTTGTCTCCATTCACAATCTCCCTCTATCCATTCTCTCTCTCCCTCTCTACTCTCTTTCTTCTCCTTCTCTGATCTTTTTCTCCTTTCATTTCCTCTTACTCTCTTTTTCTCTCTCTTGAAGCCTCCCCGAGTCAGCAGCAATTAACCTCCAGGAGCTGGAATAAGTGACAGGGCCACCAGAAGCTGCCCTGGGCTTTCAAAACAGGCCTCCAAGGGCTCCAGCCCACCGGAGAAATGCCCAGTTGAATAAAAGGACTACCGAGTATTGACTAGCTAAGCAAGGTTGAGTCTTGATGCCTCAAAAAAAATAATAATAAGGAGGATTAGTATGTTTGTTTACTCTTGGGCTACTTCTGACTTCATCCAGAATTTGCATGAGCAAGTCACACATACTCATGGAAGATTACTTTGTGAATTAGGACTCCAGTGTATGTTACCCTCCCCGATGTTGTACTGTCCTCTTCCTCTCCATCAAGTGCACTGTCCCAACAGGGGTCAGCAGCTGTTGTATGAGCATCAGATTGATAGAGCCAGCCCTGAGTCTGGTCACATACCGCTGGCTAATTGCAGACTCAGCGAATGTAATGGAAGGATGGTGGGATTTACACTTATTCATTTGCTTTTTCAAGGCTAAATGACAAAAACACTTCCGACATCAAGTCTGGAACTTAGCTGTGTTAACCTGTACATGCTGAGTGCCTACAGCAAAGCAGGTAGTTGAGAGTTGTGGGCATTGTCACAACAGATGAAACACCACCCAATTTAGGGGCCGATTCCGATCTCGGCCGGTAGGGCTCCGAATCGGATTCGGCTTTACCGGATCCGATTCGGAGCCCTGTTTCCCGACCGAACCGTACGCGGGTCCGGCCGAGCGAGTACGATGCGAAATCGCCGACCGACTCGTCCGGGCGTCCCGACCGCTCCGACCGACTCCGCTCCCGGCTCGAACCGCTCTGACCGACTCGCTCGGACTCGACTCGCACCGCGCAATGGAGACGTTTCCCGGCCGGGTAAGTACGATGCGCGCCGCGAGCAGTCCGACCGAGCCGCGCCGTCCGGCTCGTAAGAGCTGTCGGAGCCGTACTTTGGGGGTCCGTGTCGGACCCCCTGTACGCGTAGCCGCGCGAGTCGCACACAGGGGGACCCATGGGTCCCCCTACCTGTGCGTGTACGGCGCGAATCGCTTCGCCGCGCACCCGCTGTAGGGGGCGCCCTTGTCCGACTCGCACCCATTGAGTCAATGGGAGCCCGCGTACGCGTTGTACGACCGGCTCCCATTGACTTCAATGGGAGTCCGACCGACTCGAGTCCGATAACATACGGACGCATCGTACTCGTTCGGTCGGACTGCACGGGTCCGATTCGGTCGGAAATCTCTCCGGGTCCGGCTCGGTCGGAGAGATTTCCGGCCCGAATCGGAATCGACCCCTTAGTGTGTACATTTTTCTAGAATCCAGCAACCAGGCTACCTTTCTGAATACAGATTATTGTGAAAAGGCTGCAAAAAATAAGTACATCTGAAGCAATAGAAGAAAAACATGTTGCAAGAGGCTTGTAATGGATGTGCCTTGAATAGAAATTGTCCCTCAAAAGGCTTAAAGGTTCTATTTTTTTCTATGATGGTTTTATCTATTTATTAGAGACATAGAAGACACAGATGATCGTATCCTTTATTTTGTAACTATTCCATGCTCTCTACAAAAAGTGTGTGCAATTGAGACCACAAATGATTGATACATTTCTCTCTGAAACGCAAAGAGAAGGGGGACACCCCCATTATGCCCAGACAGACCTTTCAGCCTTAGGGTGGTCTTCCTCCAGACGTTTTTGCCATTACTCCTCCTATTTTTGCTGAATTTGTTTTTGTTGGCCATAGGACTCTGTGCATTTTACCACTGCAAACAAGTGCTAAAGTGCTTGTGTTCTCTCTCTAAAACATGGTAACATTGGCTTACACCTTAGCAGCACCTTTATGATCCGAGTATAGTGGTATGCTATATACCCAGGGCTGGTAATTTAAATGCTACCAGTGGGCCTGCAGCACATACTGTGCCATCCACCTAAGTAGCCCCTTAAAACATGTCCCAGGCCTGCCATTGCAGCCTATTAGTAGTTTTAAACTCTCAATTAGATTTAGCAAATTAACCCCGTTACCAAGCCTTAAACTCCCTTTTCATTATAAATAGGTCACCTCTAATGTAGGCCCTTGACAGCCAATAGGGCAGGGTGCATTGTAATTAAAATGTTCGACGCGTAATTTTAAGTTTTACACGTCCTGATAGTGAAAAACGTCTAAATTAGTTTAGCACTGCTGTGAGGCCTACCTCTCTCATAGGATAACATTGGGTTGCCTTATTACATTTAATAAGTGTTAACATTTGATTGGAAAAAGGTATGGAAAACATGCTTGATGTTTGTGAAATTGTAATTTAAAATCCTCTTTAATAGTAAGATCAGATGTTCAGTCACGATTTTGAAAATGCAAACATTTAGACAGTTAACATTTTCCTGTCCAAACTATTTTGTGCCTGCAGCCTGTTCCTGAATCACAAGACAAGGGTGTAGCTGGCTTTTGTATATTCCTCCCAGACAGTCACCCAATAGAGGAATTAGATGTGCCTAAATATGCCATCACTGGCAGGATTGGGGGTGAGGCGCGGGGTTGGGGCAAAGCCCCACTTGCAAGTCAATAAAGTGTGCCCTTCCGTCACAAAAATAGCCTCACACTAGCCTATTGTGCCTGCAGACAGACTGGGACCAGGGCAGGGAGGCAGGAAGTTCCAAGCACTTTTGAAAGGGGGACTTTTAGAAACTTCTCATACTTCAAAGGGGGCACCAGGTACAAAAAATAGTATCCTCTGACCCACTCTTCAGTACACTACTGTACCTGTGGATGCTACAGAAGAAGGATGCCCTTCAGCTCTGCTGCTTGAGGCCTGCCCTGCTTGATGAGAAGGATGACTGGACCTGCACCCTTCATCCCAGGCTGACGTGACTCCAGGGGTCATCTGACTGACCTCCTGCTGGAGCTACAGTGACATAACAAGCTCCAGAGGCCCTCCTGCATCTGCCCAGCTGACCTGCAGCCTGGAACAGTAACTGGACTTGCAACTTGGACTCCCTGAGCCCTGCTCCCTCTGGAGTGATGTTCTGAACCCCAAGAGGTGCCCCCAGGTCCTGGACCCTTGGTGTGGCATTAGTTGACCTCCTCCCTGATCAAAGGAATAAACCCTGAAGCTTTGGGTTCTTTGCGACTTCAAGTGGGCCTGGTCAAGCCAAAATCTTGGTCATCTGCGCTGACCGTCAATGTGAAGTTCCGTTGGACCAGACTGTTCGTGCTACAGCAACCGCCAATGTCGAATTGCAATGCAAGAGCTGCACTTCATGCTACAGCATCAACAGCCCACTGTGAGAGCCAATATAAAGCTCGAGCAATGACCTTCTGCCACGCCTGACAGGATCTTTGCACTATAGCTACGGCCATCCGTGACACCCAGCCTACTCTTTGCACTGAATCACTGACAAAATATCGAAGGTCAAAAAATCGACCTACAAAAATATCGCAACAAAAATATCGATGTCAATAATATCGACATCCTATCTACAACATGGTAAGTACAAAAATATCGAAAAAAATATTGATGTCAAAAATATCGTTATCAAAAATATCGTTTTTTTTTGTTAAAAATAATATGTAAAATAAACTAAATAATACTTATAATTAAAATAAACATAGTTAAAAATATTTGATAATATTTAAAATTAATAAGTAACATATATAATTAAATAAAACATTAATTAAACATATACATATAATATATAATATATATACTTACTTAATAAGTTTGAATAATTATTTTAATAAATTATAAATTATTAAAAAATATTATAAATTACAAATACATCTATACACATAAAACAATAACAAATAAAAATTAAATAATTATGTATAACAAATTAAAAAAATTAAATTTACTTTTAATATTTTTAAAATTAATTATATACTATATTAACTAAAATAATACAAAAAATATTAAATAGCGTAGGGAATAAAACTACTATTACAACTCCCCAAAAAACAACACTAAGAAAAATGTTGGATAGCGTAGGGGTAAAAATTACTATTCCCACTCCAGAGAGTGCAACAGTAGGGAAAGTGTTGGATAGCGTAGGGGTAAACATTACTATTCCAACTCCAGTGAGTGCAACAGTAGGGAAAGTGTTGGATAGCGTAAGGGTAAAAATTACAATTCCCACTCCAGAGAGTGCAACAGTAGGTAAAGTGTTGGATAGCGTAGGGGTAAAAATTACTATTCCAACTCCAGAGAGTGCAACAGTAGGGAAAGTGTTGGATAGCGTAGGGGTAGAAATTACTATTCCCACTCCAGGGAGTGCAACAGTAGGGAAAGTGTTGGATAGCGTAGGGGTAACAATTACTATTCCTACTCCAGAGAGTGCAACAGTAGGGAAAGTGTTGGATAGCGTAGGGGTAGAAATTACTATTCCCACTCCAGGGAGTGCAACAGTAGGGAAAGTGTTGGATAGCGTAGGGGTAAAAATTACTATTCCCACTCCAGGGAGTGCAACAGTAGGGAAAGTGTTGGATAGCGTAGAAGTGACAAATAACATACTTATAAATAAATTAATTTTTAGAACTAAAAATTTTTAATTTAAAAAATTACCTATTAATAATGAATATCCAATAAATTAATTATCAATACCCAATTTTTTTTAATAATTACTTAATTAGATTTCAATTACTTCCAAAAGTATTCCCCTATAAACGCACAACACACTCCAATGATAAAATACACTTAGCATAATGATCAATTAATCAATTAATAAAAATTAATAACTAATTAATAAAAATTAATTACCAATTAATAATTGATTACCAATTATCAATTAATTAACAATAATATAATTATCAATACCAATTCATTAAAATAAATTATAAATTAATTGCATTTAAATTACATGATGATTAATTAATCAATTAATAAAAATTAATCACCAATCAATTAAAATTAATTACCAATTATTGATTAATTGACAATTATATAATTATCAATAACAATTAATTAAAATAAATTATAACTTAATTACATTTAAATTACATGATAATCAAGTGATCAATTAATAAAAATTAATAACCAATTAATAAAAATTAATTACCAATTATTTATTAATTAACAATAATATAATTATCAATACCAATTAATTAAAATAAATTATAACTTAATTACAATTAAATTACTTCCCACCCTATTCCCCTATAAACCCACAACCCGCTACAGAACTTAAACGCAAAAAATAATTAAAATTAATTTATAATTCCGAAAAATTAATAATTAATTTAGTATAATTAAATTACTTCCACCCTATTCCCCTATAAACCCACAACCCGCTACAGTACAAAAAAAAAAAATGACTTAAAAAAATAAATTTATTAACATATAAAAATTGTATACATATATTTGTAAACAATTAAAACACTTAACAAAAACACATATAACACATACATATTAAAAACATAACAAAATACATAACAATAATACAAATATCGATATTAGTAACATCGATATTAGTAACATCGATATATTTGATTTCTATATTACTAACTTCGATATTATTGACATCGATATTAAGTAATTCGATATTACTTACCTTAGGGTCGATATTCTGTCCATCGATATTCTGTCCCATCGATATTCTGTCCCTTCGATATTTAAACTTCGATATTATGGTATCTCGATATTTTATTTTCGATATTTTGACTGCCCACCCTTTGCACTACAATGCCAACCATCTGCTCTCCCTGCTCCTCTACCAGGAACTGGACTCTTCGTGGTAGAATTTTGAAGGTTATTTTGTTTTAGCGGGACTAACCTGGTCCTGTATCCGACCCACACTCCATCGCGGTCGGCCTGAACTTGTGACTTTCACCCGGTCTTGCTCGACTAGATACCTTAAGACTTTAAAATTGCATATTTACAGTTTTATTAATTGGATTTTTGTTGCTTTGGTGTCACATACAATATTTTGAATTTACTTTATTTTTCTGAATTGGTGTGGGATTTTTCTTGTGTTGTGTTTTCACTTTATTGCTGTCTGTGTGCTGGGTAAATACTTTACACATTGCCTCTAAGTTAAGCCTGATTCCTTTAGTGCCATGCAACCAGAGGGTGAAGCACAGCTTAATTTAGTGACTTTTCGTGGTTGACCCTGACAGGGGTTGTGGCTGTTGCTTGAACAGATTTTCATCCCACTCAACCAACCACCCAATTGCTCACATGTCCCATAATACTTGCAATTTGGACAAAGTCAGATAAGCACTTTTATGCGTTAGAAAGACTTTTCAGATTGATAAAATGGCAAAATGACTTCTGTAAAATGGATAAAGGTATTTTGTGGTCACAGTCCCTGTGATTTAGCAGCTCTCGGGCTTTGTGACTGCAAAATGCCTTTGAGTATCGCCCCGTATTTTGTTGACATCTAAAGACATCATCTGCACTTGTAAAAAATGACAAATCAACATTTTCATTGTGTACTCTACACATAAACAGTGACTGTGGGCCATTGTCATGCAAATTAAGGGCAGTTAATTGACTTAGAACACCATGGCCTCCGGATTAGAGGAACTTAAGCATTCTTATCTAGACCTTGCAAGAGAACTTGATGAGCTAATGAAAAGATATAATGGTTCACAAGTTACCCTTTATGCTCAGCTCTTGTTTTAAGGAATCTCAATACCTAAGCTTGGAATTCATTTGAATTTAGCCTTGTACCTATGTTCTAAGTGCTCAGTTTCTGACACTTGTTGTCTAGGTCCTATGTCCACCTCGCTTATCAGCCGTATTTCCAATGCAATGCTGTTTGACTTTATGTATCCACTTAGAGTCATCCTTCACTTCACTTCTGCAAAATAAAAATGCAGTTTGCCATTTGTTGACATATCTGATTCCACTAGCTTTACTCAGAGTATCAGCTGATAGCTGGAAACCCACTAACTCAAACCAGCAGAGTCAAGTGCCATCCTCCCAGTGCATGTACAGCAATCACCAATAAGACCAAATCCAATGATGCCACTCAAGCTTCTATTTAGCTACAAAAACAACTATCATGAATTGTGATCAACGCCTACTCCTCAAGGAAGAAAGGAATCCTCTTACATGACAAGTGGGCCTAGGCAAGACCTTCTCTTCATTACCGAAATTTGAATAGGAGATATTCAACTACATGAAGCTGTTATCAATGGCCACCAAACACAGTATAGAAACTGACCAAATAAAAGGTATGACGACAGACTATCAGCAGTGTGCCTAATCTCTCTGATTAACTTATCAAAGATGATCAATACTGGAGTATGAATCCTTACCTGTTCACAGTTCTCTGCTCTCAACATTCTCCACCCCATTCCTTCTCATCTACTAACCACTCTTACACAAAGCAACCTTTGATCATGTCTCATAATATCCCATAAAGACCCCACATTAAAACCTTCCAGGCAGAACCCTAATGCACTAAACATGTTGATCTTTATCAAGCAATGACACCACTGGCTTTGACAAATGGGCTCTGTTTAAAGCCATGTGACCATAGTGAGCAAACTCTAAATCAGGTCCTAAGTCATGAAACTCACTTCCTAAAGAATGGTGATTTATAAACACATCACAATGCCAATTGTGCTGGATTCTGTCCTCAATAACACACAATAAAATTGTGCCTGTTTCAACCTACTATTTTCGATTAACTGCTTAAAACAACCAGCATAGCTCAATGACTGACTGTTTCATGCCTTCTAAAATACTAGGCAAGAATATGTATGAGCATACTCATTGGCCACAACAACCAGAGAAATAATTAATGAAGCATTTTAATTACAAATTCCCCAGTGAATTAAGAACATTTAACATCAAGCCAATCCTTAAGAGGAAATTACTAAAACCAGAGGACCTGACAAATTACAGATCTATGTCAATGAGCCATTTCTAGGCAAAATGATTAAAAAAGCAGTAATCACCAGATCTCGGATTTTCCTAACTAAACAACATATCACAGACAAACAGGTTTTTGACCTGGAAGATATACTGAATCAGCATCAATTATAATCTGAAATTACCTCAAGTACACAGTGGGCTTCAATTGAGTTAGCACACTCCTCGTTATTGATTTCTCATAAGTTGTTGACACATTGGAACACCAACTGTTAGAAATGGGGATTCTGGCTGGCTAGGGTATGCACCTACGCCAGGCAGAACCACTCTAGTCAGGGAAAGGGAGTTACACACCCAAGATAACCCCTGCTCACCCCCTTGGTAGCTTGGCAGAACAGTCAGGCTTATCCCAGAGGCACTGTGTAAAGCGTTTGTGCAACACACACACATACACCACAAAAGAGAATCTATACAGTACTATGTAAAAATATCCCATATATTGTATTAAAAATACATTGACTACAATCACATAAACCATAAATCACATTGCCAACTAGGCAATTGTCATGACATCACAGTTAGTGCATTAAAGTAATTACCTATATGTTGCACACATCATAAAAACATTTTCACTGTACCCAATATGTAGATCCTGAAATGATATTTGCTATCCTATCATGGCAAGACATGAAATGACATCAATCATAACCACAGGTCATGAAATGTAGCAGTCATAACAAGGGAACATGTGAATCAGTAATACTGTGCATACCTGACAGTGCAAACATCAGAAACAATCTGCTTCATTACATTAAGGCATGAACTGCAGCAGTAAGACTTGTATAACTAATTAGCACCGTCAATACATAGGGTAAATCACCTACACCAGTAAGGAATCCAGAGCGACAGCGCCCATGCGCTTCTACTATGATCTTTATGGTAAACTGGCTACCGGGCCACCTGCCCACCTACAGCAGTAAATATGGTATTTGGTCGTTTTAGCAGGAACAGGAGCTCTGTTGAGGATCCCTTCCCATCCTGCCAGTGGAGTCGCGACTGTCCCCATAACGGTATGTCACATGAGCAAGGAGCTAGGGCTCATGCACTCCTCACATCGACGGGAAGACCTCACCGGGTCCCCCCATGTGCAGAACTGGGAACACAGCTGCCCGTCTTTGCGTGTCGCAGCTGCAGAAGGCCCAACCTGTCCCCAACACCCACTGTGGTGGTAGAGGTCCTCATGTCCCTAAGGACGAGCTTCTACAGCAGACAGGGGAGGCGACATCCTCCTTCACTCGGAAGACACCCCACGCGGTGACCTCGGATGAGGGGGACGGCCGCATTACGTGATGATGGTAGGGACGGGCTACCGCTGGGGAGAGAGAGCTGCCGTCACAAGCCCTCAGCACGGCATCCTCTCCCCAGGCACTGCGGCGCTCCCTGGAAGGGGGGTGGGGCTTCAGACAGCCAGCCATAGGAGATGGTGCCATGGGTCGGCACTTTTTCTTCCTCCTGGCTTTGCTCACCACGTCTTTTGTGGTGATGGGGCCCGGTGTGCTGGGGGGAGGAGAACAAGGGAGGATTCACCACGCGCTACATTGCGTCAAGGATTAATGAAGTAGGGAGCACTCTCCAGGCAATTAATAAAGTGCTCACCAAACACGCAGGTCAGGTTGCCCTCAAAGCGCACTAGTTTTATGAAATAAAGCGCTCACCACGCGCTTCCTTCTTTTTCAAGGTAGAAGAACTGTCCAGTCCTTCCTCTGATCCAGACAGAAGCAGCAACTGCTGGCCAACACACCCACACATAGAAAGGGGATGCGCTCCTCACACAGCTCGTTCTCCAGGTAGGCTCCTTTTGATAAAGCAAGGATCTGGTGGAATCTTTTATCTCCCTGAGACTTTCAACATGAGGCAAGCACACACAAGCCCTTGTCAAGCAGGATACCACAGCAGGGCAAAAAGAGTCATTCATTTTCCCCTGGCACAGATAGAAGCAGCAACTGCAGGCCAACCCACCCCTCACACAGAGAAGGCAGCGCTCCTCACACAGCCACTCAGCTCTTCTTCTTGGCAGAGTCCTCTTGTTTCCAGAAGTAATCTAAAGTCCTGGGGCTTAAGGTCCCATTTTATCATTCTTCTCTTTGCTTCAGGGTCTCTGAGCTCAGTTCTGTCCACCCTGGCACAGCTTGACCATAGGGGGTGAAGACAGCATTGTGCAAAGGAGACACAGCCTATTCAGATGCTAGTGAAAACTCCTCCCATCTCTCTAAATGCAGACCAGGTCTATTCAGCCTAGTGATGAGTCACTCAGGCAAGGGTGGACATATCTCAGCCCCCGCTTGCGACTGTCAATATTGAATGCTCATCACCAGCTCCAGTCACTACAAAACCAGATGGTGAATACACAAACAGGCAGAGGCTCATAGAATGTTAAAGCAAGAAAATGCCCACTTTCAAAAAGTAAAAGACACACAATTGATGGACGGAATGCATAACAAATCAAAACATTCACCCCCAGTCAAGAGATCAGGGTTAAATCCATCATTCTTTTGCTCACCATGCCACCCCAGTTTAGACCTGGCCATATGCAAATCAGTCTTGACCCTGTGCCTCATGGGAACAGTCCAGCCCGAATTGCCAAGACAGGTCTTCCCTGGACCAGAAACAAGCATCCTAGAACCAGTTTTGGGGTTTCACCAGGATAGCTTGAACCCAGTGGCACAGCGAGCCTGGGACCCACGTCCGGGCATGCCCGGCGCACTTAGAGAGAGAAAGAAAAAGACACAATTGATGGACGTAATGCTCCAACCCAGATCTGTGACTGGGGGTAAGTGTCTGAAAAGTTTCAGTGCTCCGTCCACCATCTCCTTGTGTTTGCTTTGTTCACCCTAAGTTGGCAGAGTATGCCCAGATGTGGGTCCCTTGCAAACTTTGCCACTAGCTAGCCTGGCTGATGAGGGGTGTTACCTCGAAACCAGTCCCAGGATGCTTGTTTCCGGTCCAGGGAAGACCTGGCTTGGCAATTCGGGCTGGACTGTTCCCATGAGGCACAGGGTCAAGACTGATTTGCATATGGCTGGGTCTGAACTGGGGTGGCAATGTCAGCTAAAGAACGATGATGGATTCAACCCAGATCTGTGACTGGGGGTAAGTGTCTGAAAGAAAAGTTTCAGTGCTCCGTCCCTCATCTCCTTGTGTTTTCTTTGTTCGTCCTAAGTTGGCAGGGTATGCCCAGACGTAGGTCCTTTGCTCACTTTGCCACTGGATTCAAGCTAGCCTGGCTGATGAGCGGTGTTACCCCGAAACTGGTCCCAGGATGCTTGTTTCTTGTCCAGGGAAGACCTGGCTTGGCAGTTCGGGCTGGACTGTTTCCATGAGGCACAAGGTCAAGACTGATTTGCATATGGCTGGGTCTGAACTGGGGTGGCGATGTGAGCTAAAGTACAATGATGGATTCAACCCAGATCTGTGACTGGGGGTAAGTGTTTGAAAAGTTTCAGTGATCCGTCCATCATCTCCTTGTGTTTGCTTTGTTCACTCTAAGTTGGCAGTGTATGCCCAGACGTGGGTCCCTTGCTCACTTTGTCACTAGATTCAAGCTAGCCTGGCTGATGAGGGGTGTGACCCCGAAACCGGTCCCAGGATGCTTGTTTCCGGTTCAGGGAAGACCTGGCTTGGCAGTTCAGGCTGGACTGCTCCCATGAGGCACAGGGTCAAGACTGATTTGCATATGGCTAGGTCTGAACTGGGGTGGCAAAGTGAGCTAAAGAATGATGATGGATTCAACCCAGATCTGTGACTGGGGGTAAGTGTCTGAAAAGTTTCAGTGCTCCGTCCCTCATCTCCTTGTATTCACTTTCAAAAAGTGGCATTTTCAAACACATAATTTAAATACCACCTTCCCTAAAAGGTGTGTTATTAAATTCTGAATTCAGAGTGCCTAAACTCCATTTCTCTATCTTGTCCCAGTGGGAAGTTACTCTTGTAAGAAGTTACCAGGCAGCTCCCATGTTAACCTATGGGACAGACAGCCTTTCTATATTGAAAAACCAAATACACAGTATTTCACTATCAGGACATGTCACACACACTAGAAAATGTCCTACCTTTCACATACACTGCACCCTGCTCACAGGGCTAACTTGGGCCTACCTGAGGGGTGCCTTACATGTATGAAAAGAGAAGGTTAGGGCCTGGCAAGTGGGTGCACTGGCCAGGTCGACATAGCCATTTAAAACTGCACAAGTAGACACTCCAGTGGCAGGTATGAGACACATTTACAGGGCTACTCGTGTGGGTGGCACAACCAATGCTACAAGCCCACTAGTAGCCTTTGATTGACAGGCCCTGGCGCACTCAGTGCACTTTATTCGGGACTTACAAGTAAATGAAATATGCCAATCATGGATAACCAATCATAATCACAATTTACACAGAGAGCATATGCACTTTAGCACTGATCAGCAGTGGTAAAGTGACCAGAGTCCTATGGCCAACAAAATCCGGGTCAGAAAAACAGGAGGCAAAAGGCAAAATGTTTGGGGATAAACCTGCAAAAAGGGCCATGTCTAATACCGACTAATACTTCAAAGACAAAATGATATAGGACATATGTCTAAAGTGGATTAGCTGCAACATCACATGTAGAACAAAAATTGTGACAAAAGCTCCATTCCTCTTTGCACTATTCTCAAAAAAGTAGTTGCCTGCCAATGCCAGTTCAATTTTTCCCTGTCCCTACTTCCTGAACTTGTCAACACCTTTATGGTAATCTCTTACAAAAATCCGAAAAATACCCAGCTTATTATAATACTGGAAAGGCGATTAGACCTACAGACATCTGGACTCTCTTAATTAATGCAGGCAGTACACATGTGAAAGTTATATTATCACATACAACTAAACCCCTCAAACATGATATCTTCCATTGTGGACTATAATCTATTACCTTATCACTGTCTGGCTTAAGAAGATTGGGCATACCCCTACCCTTACCGTACATGAACAGACATGTGATTATTGAGTATTGTTAGACCTGGCATCCTTACGTGGTTTTACCCTATCTTTTTGCCTCTGCCTCCTGTATTTTTTGCTGTGTGCTGAATTTCAGTTTTGCTGGTCTAGATGCTTTTGGGCACTTAGCCACTGCTTATGCATATTTATTGATGTTTCAGTCCCATTACTAAAATGTCATAATTTTTTTACTGCTTATGTCTGTCAATCCACACATCTATTGGCCTAACAGTCATGAATGACAAATTTAGAATCACTAAAAATGAACATAATTTCCGTTTTTATCCACATTTAAAAATAAATACAGACAGAAAATTAAATGGTGTTCTGTCTGTATTTATCTGTAAAGATCAGTAAAAACAGGGAAACCTAATTAAATGTGAGTCACCCCTAAGGTAGGCCCAAGGTACCCATGTGACAGGGTGCAGTGTATGTGAAAGGTAGGACATGTACTGATGTGTGTGACATATCCTGATAGTGAACTACAGTGTATTTCGTTTTTCACTATTGAAAGGCTATCTGTCCCATAGGATAGAATGGGAGTTTACTTATAACACCTTATAACTATAACTTCCCATTGGGACAAGATAGAAAGTTGGAGTTTAGTATGCCTGGACTCAGAATATATAAATACATCTTTCAGTAAAGATGATTTTTTTATTGTGTGTTTGAAAATACCACTTTTAGAAAGTGGGTATTTTCTTGCTTAGCCATGCTGTGTGCCTCTGCTAGTTTGTGGAATGACTGTCTGGCTTTGGAGTTACAGGGACTTGGGATGTGCATTCACCATAGACAGCCACTGGGGTGGGGGACGTTGAGGTGTGTCCTGCCTTTCCTGGATGAGTCAGGGCTGGGCTGAATAGACCTGGGCTGCATGTACAGTAGGGGGGGGGGATTTCCTTGCACCTGAATGGACCTGGTCTGCCTTACTCAATGCTGTCCCCACCTCCTGCCGGGAAGCTGGACCAGAGAGGACAGAACTGGTTTTGACTGAGCACAGAACCTCTCTGCCACAAGAGAACAAAGAGAAATGGTGTATAAATATTGGGGCCCAGACCCCAGAACTTTAGAATACTTCTGGACTCAAGAGGAACCTCTGCCAAGGAGAAGAGCTGCGAAAACTGAAGGAGAAGTACTGCCCCTTTGCTGTGTGCTGTCTAGGGTTGGCTTGCAGTGGCTGTTTCTGCCAAGGAGAGGATAAACACTTTGCTGTGTGCTATTTATCCTGCTTGAAGAAGATCTCTAAGGGCTTGAAGTAGAGCTTGCCTCCTGTTCAGAGGTCTCAGGGACACAAAGACTTCACTACCAGCTCCCCTGAACTTCCTTGCTGGGAGTTCTGACCTGCCAAGAGGTGCCTGTTGCTGTGTTGGGCCTCTAGAGGTTATTCCTGCTGTTGGAAGCTGGAAAAGAGACACAACTAAGAGAAGCATGATGCATCCGCATCCGTTTCTGACGCATTGCTGCTGTGCCGCTAAAGAACCCAATGCAGCGCCTGCCCGCGGCTGGAGAAATCAGCGCACACTGAATCCTGTGCACCGATCTCCTAAGTCTGATTTCATCGCACCGATTCCAATGCAGGCCCTGCTGTGCGGCTGCAAGAACCAACGCATTGGTGGACTGTGGCTAGAGAGACCAATGCAGCGCCGTTGCCACTGCATCGAAAACCGGTGCATCTGTGATCCCCACACATCGCACCGGGGCTCCAAGTCTGCAAGAACGCCGGGGCCACAGTAAGAAACAGATGCATCAGCTCCTCGCACAGTAATAAACCGACGCATCACCTCCCCTTTAGTAAGGAACTGATGCATCACCTACCCTGCGTGGCAGTGGAACCGATGCATCACCTCCCCTGAAGTAAGGAACTGACGCATCACATTCCTGGGCATAAGGAAGCGACGCATCACCTTCCCTGTGGCTGTTTTTGTGTATGATTTTGACGCACCCAATGTACTTTGTGCTGAAAGTGTCGCATCTATAGTTTGCTGTGGACAGAACTGTTTTTACCTTCTAAAAGTCATATTGTGATTATTGTATGTTGGATTTTTGTCGTTTTGGTCTTGTTTGGTTTAGATGAAGAATACTTATTTTCTAAACTGGTGTGGTGTCTATTTGTAGTGTTTTCACTGTATTACTGTATGTGTGCACAAATGCTTTTACACACTGCCTTTGAGCTAAGCCTGTCGGCTCGTGCCAGTCTACCAAGGGGGTGAGCAGGGGTTATTTAAGAAGTGTATCCCCCTGACCCTGATTAGGAAGAAGGGTCCCTACGTGGACAAAGGAGCAAACCATTGCCAACTTGAGACCCCCATTTCTAACAACCATAAACTCTTACTCCAAATTCAGATTAACAATGCGTCAAAAATCGTTTTTCAACATGATCAGAGTTCATCCCCTCTTTGTTGGAATAGACTCTTTTTAGCACTATGAGACAATTTAGCCGCAGTGGGTTTGTAAACCTTTGCTTCTTGCTAAATACAGTATATTACGACCTGATGTCCTTCCAATGTGCCAATGGGGTATGCCTTTCAGACAGATGAATGGACCTTAAATTAAGGGTGGATTTTTTTATTTTTCTCTCACTGGTTGCAGCCAATATAATATCTACCCTGCTGAGGACAACGACCATTTCTAGTTACAAACTATCCATGTAAAGACGGTGAGTATGTCCATGTGTGTCTGCACCTTCCCTCACACTCTGCAACACCCATGCCTAAGTGCCCTATTACACTGTCAATGCTACGGCACTGCACTTCTTAGGCAAATCTACTCCCAAAACCCTTCCAATCATACACTTGAGGGATGTACAGAAATCTGATGTAAATCGGAGCACCACATGACTTGTCAGGGCTATAAAGCATTAGGAAATGGCACATAAAAAGCTGCTGCTTACTGTTTGTGAGAATAACTGAATCAGCCTTTATTCTCTAAGTGATCAAAACTGAGACATCCAGGGAATGATTATGGTTCAGACGCCTAAGAACTAAATTAATGTGTAGGGATTACAAAGCCTTCATTTTGTTTTTGTACCTACATTTGCTATTCTAGTCAAGAGTAGTTAATCTAGTAGACATAGTGGATCTGGATGAAAGCCAAGGCTTTGAACAATCACCCTTACCCCAAATTTCACAAGATAAATCATGTAACCATGCTCAGATGCCACTTGTATTATCCAAAGCAGTGCGGCAACACAACTACAGAACAGAACCAGGGTAAGTAATATAGTATCTGTTGGAACGGGGGGGTTCAAATACCCACCCGCTGCCACCAATGTTAGAACTGGGGGTCTCTAGTTGGCTGAGGTAGGTACCTTAGGCCAAATAGGGACCCTTGCTTCTAAGTCAGGGAAAGGAAGGATACCTTCTCAGATAGCCCCTGCTCACCCCCTCGGTAGCTTGGCACGAGCAGCCAGGCTTATCTCCAAGGCAAATGTGTAAAGTATTTGCAACCATGCTCTCAGTAACACAGTGATAACACCACAAAGGCACTACACACAAGTTTAATAAAAAACAATTATATGTTTATATAAAAAAGATATACGATGAGACCACACGATAAAAATCCAACATATGCGTATTTGTAATATTTCACCTTGCCGGTTATTAGGCCAGCAAGCACTGGTAGGTTCTTGCAGTATTAATGAGCCATTCTCGATGATCTAATGCAGTCCTAATGCAATGCTTTGCTGTTCGTAATGCAAGAATCAGGCAATTCGTAATGCACCAATCAGGCAGTTCGTAATGCGAAAATAATGCAATTCGTAATGCAACAATCAGGCAGTTCGTAATGCAAAAAATAAGGCACTTCGTAATGCAACAATCAGGCAGTTCGTAATTCAAAAATAAGGCACTTTGTAATGCAACAATAAGGCAGTCCGTAATGCAAAAATAAGGCACTTCATAATGCAACAATTAGGCAGTTCGTAATGCAAAAATAAGGCACTTCGTAATGCAACAATCAGGCAGTTCATAATGCAAAAATAAGATACTTCGGCACCGATCGCGGTGCTCGGGACGGTCTCTATGCCACTCTTACTGACTCGCAGTCAGCTACTGCCAAAACATGCCCCCAACACTCATTCTCAATATGTATAGGTACCTCTCTCACCATAGATCGACCGCAAACAAATATCTCAAGGAGATTACACTTATTAACTCCGATATTGTTTTACTTGTTTTTCTTTGTAAATATTTTTGCATACAAAAGTTTTTTCCTGTTTTACAAAACACTTCTAGACATACACCTAAATATCATTTGTGTTATTTACATAAATACAGTGGACAAACTTTACCATAGAGCCAAAATACACAAAAACGTGCTGAAATCTTCACAAACAAATAAAACAAAAACACAAGTCGATACACATAATACAATAATAAAACTGCTCTGATTCACACTTTCTTACAGAATCACATGCGTGAAAGTATCTGACATTGTCAGTCCTACAATCTATTTGGATATACCGGGGCCTGTATCTACTGGTCCTCGGTAAGCTTTGTCTTTAAGGTCCTAGTGAGGTCAGAGAATAAATAGGCGCTTCACACACTGTGCCCCTTTGATTGGGCGCAGTAAGCTTGCTACTTTTTCAAGTTTTTGTGGTCAAAGTTCTCTTGGCCTTCATGTAATGATGCCAACGCGTTTCGACCTTCCTTGGCGGACCCACAATTAAATTAAGTCGAAGGTCTTCATCAGGGCAGAACAATTGAAGTGTAGGACAATACGAATATCCAAATTGCGTCCCGCTTGTATTGAAGTACTTCAATTCAAGCGGGACGCGAGGGACGCGAGGGCAAAAGAGACAAAAAACAAAGACGCCTTATGTGCCCATCCCTTTAAACAATGAGTGGAAGAGATGTCGGACGCCAGTAATTGATGACGACCAAGTTTACAATTCGCAATTTGGTTATTCGTATTGTCCTACACTTCAATTGTTCTGCCCTGATGAAGACCTTCGACTTAATTTAATTGTGGGTCCGCCAAGGAAGGTCGAAACACGTTGGCGTCGTTACATGAAGGCCAAGAGAATTTTGACCACAAAAACTTGAAAAAGTAGCAAGCTTACTGTGCCCAATCAAAGGGGCACAGTGTGTGAAGCGCCTATTTATTCTCTGACCTCACTAGGACCTTAAAGACAAAGCTTACCGAGGACCAGTAGATACAGGCCCCGGTATATCCAAATAGATTGTAGGACTGACAATGTCAGATACTTACACGCATGTGATTCTGTAAGAAAGTGTGAATCAGAGCAGTTTTATTATTGTATTATGTGTATCGACTTGTGTTTTTGTTTTATTTGTTTGTGAAGATTTCGGCACGTTTTTGTGTATTTTGGCTATATGGTAAAGTTTGTCCACTGTATTTATGTAAATAACACAAATGATATTTAGGTGTATGTCTAGAAGTGTTTTGAAAAACAGGAAAAAACTTTTGTATGCAAAAATATTTACAAAGAAAAACAAGTAAAACAATATCGGAGTTAATAAATGTAATCTCCTTGAGATATTTGTTTGCGGTCGATCTATGGTGAGAGAGGTACCTATACATATTGACATTGTACCTGATTCTAGCCTCTCTACTCCTTAATTGAATCACTCCCCTTTGTTGTAACTCCCAACACTCATTCTGGCAGGAGGTTCTGGAATCAAAGATATAAAACTGAGGCCGACTGAGGCCCTGCGATACCCATTTGTTTCCCGAGGAATAACCTGGAACACCGACTTGACTGAAGGATCGCTTTTTGTATTTCGACACGAAAGGTCACATTGGACCTAGGCTACATTGCACCCATTACACCTGTGGAGCGCGATCATTTTCAACGTCTTCCTTTAATTCCTAAGGAAAGATACTCACCTACTGAGCCCTGACGAAGTTCTCACCATGAGAACGAAACGCGTTGGCTGACCGTATAATCACATATTCTGTGAGAATTAACTGATTGAAAATAAAGATTCATTTGAAAACCTAAAATACTGGCTTCCTGGACTTCATCACCTGACGCACGCCCATCCCCTCCATCATGCCCCCAACACTGTTATGATGGAAAACAAAGTGCGGTTCCACACTCCGGCCCCGGTACTGCCACTCCCCGGCACCGATGGGCCAGGATACGGACTTGAGCGGAGGCTCGTGCTGCAAAGATGAGAAAGGCCTAGAGCGTTTCTCTCATAGCCCGCACCCCGCCCCAGGCAGCGACACACGCACTCCTCACGACTTGGGCCTCCGGTGCGACTTCGTTGATCTTTGGGCAGTGGAACTCGGGGCCCCCCCACGGGGATGGTTCGAGGTCCCTCCTTGGCAAAGGCAGCCTCGGGCCGGCGGCACAGCTCCTCTGGGGATGCCGGTCCGGGCCGATGGCAATGACGATCGGAGGACTTCTGGTCACGCTGTCGATCGAAGCAGAGAACAAGACTGCTCTGGGACACACAGTCACGGGGCAATTCTCACGAAGGTCTCAGGCTGCAACAGGTCACACGCACACAGTGTTGCTGAGACTCACTTGAGCTCCGGGTGCACACGATCACAGGGCAATCCTCACGAAGGTCTCAGGCTGCACGAAGCACACGCACACAGCGTCGCTGAGACTCACTTGAGCTCCGGGTGTACACAATCACAGGGCAATCCTCACGAAGGTCCCAGGCTGCACGCAGCACACGCACACAGCGTCGCTGAGACTCCCTTGGACTCCGGGTGCACATGATCACAGGGCAATCCTCACGAAGGTCTCACTCTGCATGAAGCACACGCACACAGCGTCGCTGAGACTCCCTTGGACTCCGGGTGCACACGATCATGGGGAAATTCTCACGAAGGTCTCAGGCTGCGTGTAGCACACGCACACAGCGTTGCTGAGACTCCCTTGGACTCCGGGTGCACACGATCACATGGCAATCCTCGCGGAGGTCTCAGGCTGCACGAAGCACACAGCGTCGCTGAGACTCCCTTGGACTCCGAGTGCACAGGATCACAGGGCAATCCTCACGAAGGTCTCAGACTGCACGAAGCACATGCACACAGCATCGCTGAGACCCACCTGGAAACTTTTATGTTCCTGAGTTTCCACAACAGGGAGCCAGCTCTCCTCGGGCCCTTGGGGACAAGTTACTTCAGGACACAGCACACAGCAAAGTCCTTTCAAGCAGGGGGACACAGCACACAGCAAAGTCCCTTCGCCTCTCCTTGGTTAAATCAGCAAACTGAAGGCCAGCCCCAGAACACACAGCAAGGGTCAGTCCTTTCCTTCAGTCTCTTCAGCTGTTTCTTCCTTGGCAGAGGTTCCTCTTGACCACGAAGTAGTTTCAATCCTTTTCAGTCTTGATCAGTCCAACGTTCAGGGGTTTCAGCTCGCATAGTTATACCCCTAAATGTCTTTGAAGTCTTTGTGTTCAGGGGTGCACTGACCCCTGTCTAAACCAGTTCTGGGTGTCTCCCTGCCAGTGACACCTTCTTCCTTTGATAGTGGGGGTCTGGGTCTTCAATCACTCAGCAGGAGATGGAGCTATTGTTTTATGGCGGCAGCCCAGGCCTCTTCACCTCCAGGGGCTACTCCTCCCCCCTACACTCCAGATGCAGGTCAGCCTGTTGCTGTCTCACCTCCTCCCCTGGGTCAGGACATTTCCCAGATCCTATCACATTCAAATCCAGACAGTCAATCCACAACAAGGCAGAGACACACAGAATTGTTAGAACAAAAAAACAGCCACTTCTAAAAGTGTGGTTTCTAAACACACAATTCAAAAACCACCTTCACAAAAAGATGTGTTATTAAATTGTGAGCTCAGGCACACTAAACTTCACCTCTCCATCTTAAACCCATGGGAAGATAGGCTGGAAACATATTACACAGCCTCCCCCATTCTGTCCTATGGGCAAGATGGCCATGCAACAGTGAAAAACGAAATGGAGAGTATTTCACTGTCAGGACATGGTACACACCTTAGTACATGTCCTACCTTTCACATACACTGCACACTGCCCAGGGGGGTACCTTGGGCCTACAATAGGGGTGTCTGATGTGCATAAAAAGGGAAGGGTAAGGCCTGGCAAGTGAGTGCACTTGTCAGGACAACAAGGCAGTTTAACAAACTGCGCGCAGGCACTGCAGTGGCAGGCCTGAGATCTCTCTTTAAGGCTACTGGTGTGGATGGCACAATTAGTGCTGCAGGCCCACTAGTAGCATTTGTGTTACCAGCCCTGGCACACATAGTGCACTTTACTAGGGACTTTACTAGTAAGACAAACATACCAATTATGGACAACCAATTACCATTACACTTAATACAGGGAGCACTTGCACTTTGACACTGATTAGCAGGGGCAAAGTGCCCAAAGCATCTAAGTTGGCAACACCATGTCAGAAAAAAGGTCTAGGGGGAAGGCAAAAAGTTTAGGGAACTTTAGCCAAAAAGGGCCAAGTCCAACACAACCCCCTCCTAGCCTAAAGCCAGGGTAGACCAATCAACTACCTTGATGGACTTCCCTGCTTGGAGCGATAGAACACGGATACAGGCCCGCTACCGCAGGGACACCCTCCTGTTCTATGCCTTCCTGACCCAAGGGGGTTCTCTTGGTCACTACTCCCTGGGCCAACTATGCTGCTCCATGGGTACTTCCTGGCAGTCGGGGGCCCACTAGGGGTGCTGGTCCCTTGCCAACTCCCACCTAGAGCAATACCCTGGAAGACCCATCGGCCAGGATACTGTCTCCAGTCATCCTGCCCTCCAGGTTAGAGGTGGGGTTACCCCGGTAATTTTTGGGGGACCTAGCCCTACTGGCTGGGCACTGTCCCACGGGTTTTCCAACGGGGGAACACCTCCCCCCCTTAACATTCCATTTAGACTTTTGTGCCTGCCACTTAGGAATGGCACACACAAACTTCAGAACCGTGGGAGCTCTGGTGACAGACGCCCCACGTTCTCCCGATGCTGGGGGTTCTTCCTCACACAGCTGGCAAGTAGGCACTAGGCCTCCAACCTGGTGCTCCTCTAAGGAACCCTCCAGTCTCTGGGGTGGGGTTGTGGACCCCCGGGGATGCTGCTCACACTCCCTCCCTCTCCTTTGAGACAGGGTGCTAGCCTGCACACCCCCCCCCCACTTCTCTGGGACCTGACTGCTCTACTCTGTCCTTCTTCCCTCCCACGGGACTGGAAGATCCCTGAGTTGCTGCTGGGGTTCCCCTTTGGTGTCTCTTCAGACCCCCCCGACCCATGACCAGGGGCCGGTCTCGGGGGCAAGCTCCTGGGAATCAAAGAGCTCACAGTCTAACAGGTGCTGGCGCAATTCTGAAAAATGTTTACTGAACCGAGGCTCCCTGGAGCCCAAATTGATCAATCCTTTGTAATCATTTGCCATGCTAACCATCACCCAATCATCCAGTGCACGCGTGTACTCATCCAGATCCTCCACCCGAGTACTGGATTTCAGTCTCTGGAAGTCCCTGAACTTCTGCAGGTACTGTTCAGGAGTGAGCCCATACCTGAGGCATAAAGCCTCCTTCATATTGGCGTAGGTCAGGGTTGCCGCCCTCTCTAAAGGTGGTAAAACGTCCCTCCTCGAAGCCTCAAAGTGTTTCCATAGGCCCACCCCCCAATGCTTCTCAGGCACCTCATTCATCCTTAGTGCGATCTCATATGCCAAGAACCACGCATAAATATCATCACCCCTTTGGTAATCTCACACTAAGTCTTTGGAAATGTACACCTTACCCGCTGGCACTGGTTGTGTGCTGCCACCATTCGAACTGGACTCTGCCTGTTTAGCCTTAATGTCCAGTTCCCTCATGCTTAACTCATGAGCTAAGAGAATCTTCTTCTCTTCCAAGGCGAGAGCGTTCCTGCTCTCCTATGCTCGCTTTTCACTTTCAATGAGCAGCTTTTTCTCTTCTGCTTGTGCCTTGAGTTTTAAAACCTCCAACTCATGCTCTCTGAACCTTTGGTTTTCCTCCAGCTCCTCTGGGAAAAAACTCCTCCCTGAATGGTTACTACCAGCCCCTGAGGCTGGTCCTTCCACCGGCAAATCCTGTGGACCAAATCCATTCCCTGGGTCATCCTCATCCACCTCAAGATCACCTGTCTCCTGAGCCTCTTTGGCTTCCCACCAGGCCCTAAAGGCCATTTGCACTTCCTCCTTCTTGGCGCTACTTTTCATGGGACATCCCAAAGCTCTGCAGAATTGCCTCAATTGATCAACTTTGTAGGTAAGCAATGCCTCAATGTCGAATTCCAATTCTGCAACCTCACTGGCTACTTGACTCCTCTGAGACATGATGTGTGGCTTAAAGGTTGCTCAAAAATAGAACCAAAAATCAAAACACAATATGTGGTTGCGTCGTGGTCTGCGCTAAACTAGTGATGTACACCAATCACTGTGAGTGAATTTGCAAATACACGTTCAAAACCCAAACCGCTGACCACCAATGTTAGAACGGGGGGCTCAAATCCCCAACCGCTGACCACTAATGTTGGAACGGGGGGGGATTCAAATCCCCATCCGCTGCCACCAATGTTAGAACTGGGGGTCTCTAGTTGGCTGAGGTAGGTACCTTAGGCCAAATAGGGACCCTTGCTTCTAAGTCAGGGAAATGAAGGACACCTTCTCAGATAGCCCCTGATCACCCCCTCGGTAGCTTGGCACGAGCAGCCAAGCTTATCTCCAAGGCAAATGTGTAAAGTATTTGCAACCACGCTCTCAGTAGCACAGTGATAAAACCACAAAGAGACTCCACATGAGTTTCATAAAAAACAATTATATGTTTATATAAAAAAGATATACGATGAGACCACACGATAAAAATCCAACAAATGCGTATTTGTAATATTTCACCTTGCCGGTTATTAGGCCAGCAAGCACTGGTAGGTTCTTGCAGTACTAATGAGCCATTCTCGATGATCTAATGCAGTCCTAATGCAATGCTATGCAGTTCGTAATGCAAGAATCAGGCAATTCGTATTGCACCAATCAGGCAGTTCGTAATGCGAAAATAATGCAATTCGTAATGCAACAATCAGGCAGTTCGTAATGCAAAAAATAAGGCACTTCGTAATGCAACAATCAGGCAGTTTGTAATGCAAAAATAAGGCACTTCGTAATGCAACAATCAGGCAGTTCGTAATGCAAAAATAAGGCACTTCGTAATGCAACAATCAGGCAGTTCGTAATGCTAAAATAAGGCACTTCGTAATGCAACAATCAGGCAGTTCGTAATGCAAAAATAAGGCACTTCGTAATGCAACAATCAGGCAGTTCGTAATGCAAAAATAAGATACTTAAGCACTGATCGCGGTGCTCGGGACGGTCTCTATGCCACTCTTACTGACTCGCGGTCAGCTACTGCCAAAACATGCCCCCAACACTGTTATGATTGAAAACAAAGTGTGGTTCCACACTCCGGCCCCGGTACTGCCACTCCCTAGCACGAACGGGCCGCGATACGGACTTGAGCGGAGGCTCGCGCTGCAAAGATGGGAAAGGCCTAGAGCGTTTCTCTCGTAGCCCGCACCCCTCCCCAGGCGGCGACACACGCACGCTCGCTGAGCGTTACCTGGGGGGTGAGATCTCACTCTCCTCTCCTAGCGACTTGGGCCTCCGGTGCGACTTTGTTGATCTTTGGGCAGTGTAAATCGGCCCCCCCGACGGGGATGGTTCGAGGTCCCTCCTTGGCAAAGGCAGGCTCGGGCCGGCAGCACAGCTCCTCTGGGTATGCCGGTCCGGGCCGATGGCAATGACGATCGCAGCACTTCTGGTCACGCTGTCGATCGAAGCAGAGAACAAGACTGCTCCGGGACACACAGTCACGGGGCAATTCTCACGAAGGTCTCAGGCTGCAACAGGGCACATACACACAGCGTCGCTGAGACTCACTTGAGCTCCGGGTGCACACGATCACAGACCAATCCTCACAAAGGTCTCAGGCTGCACGAAGCACACGCACACAGCGTCGCTGAGACTCCCTTGGACTCCGGGTGCACACAATCACAGGGCAATCCTCACGAAGGTCTCAGGCTGCACGAAGCACATGCACACAGCATCGCTGATACTCCCTTGGACTCCGGGTGCACACGATCACAGGGCAATCCTCATGAAGGTCTCAGGCTGCATGAAGCACATGCACACAGCATCGCTGAGACTCACTTGAGCTCTGGGTGTACACGATCACAGGGCAATCATCACGAAGGTCTCAGGCTGCACGAAGCACACACACACACAGCGTCGCTGAGGCTCACTTGGACTCCAGGTGCACATGATCACAGGGCAATACTCACGAAGGTCTCAGGCTGCAGGAAGCACACGCACACAGCGTCGCTGAGACTCACTTGGACTCCGGGTGCACACGATCACAGGGCAATCCTCGCGGAGGTCTCAGGCTGCACGAAGCACACGCACACAGCGTCGCTGAGACTCCCTTGGACTCTGGGTGCACACGATCACAGGGCAATTCTCACGAAGGTCTTAGGCTGCACAAAGCACACGCACACAGCGTCGCTGAGACTCACTTGAGCTCCGGGTGTACACGATCACATGGCAATCCTCAAGAAGGTCTCAGGCTTCAAAAAGCACATGCACACAGCGTCACTGAGACCCACCTGGAAACTTTTATGTTCCTGAGTTTCCACAACAGGGAGCCAGCTCTCCTCAGGCCCTTGGGGACAAGTTGCTTCAGGACACTGCACACAGCAAAGTCCTTTCAAGCAGGGGGACACAGCACACAGCAAAGTCCCTTCGCCTCTCCTTGGTTAAATCAGCAAACTGCAGGCCAGAACCCAGAACACACAGCAAGGGTCAGTCCTTTCCTTCAGTCTCTTCAGCTGTTTCTTCCTTGGCAGAGGTTCCTCTTGACCACGAAGTAGTTTCAATCCTTTTCAGTCTTGATCAGTCCAACGTTCAGGGGTTTCAGCTCGCATAGTTATACCCCTAAATGTCTTTGAAGTCTTTGTGTTCAGGGGGGCACTGACACCTGTCTAAACCAGTTCTGGGTGTCTCCCTGCCAGTGACACCTTCTTCCTTTGATAGTGGGGGTCTGGGTCCTCAATCACTCAGCAGGAGATGGAGCCATTGTTTTATGGCGGCAGCCCAGGCCTCTTCACCTCCAGGGGCTACTCCTCCCCCCTACACTCCAGATGCAGGTCAGCCTGTTGCTGTCGCACCTCCTCCCCTGGGTCAGGACATTTCCCAGATCATATCACATTGAAATCGAGACAGTCAATCCACAACCAGGCAGAGACACACAGAATTGTTAGAACAAAAAAAACAGCCACTTCTAAAAGTGTGGTTTCTAAACACACAATTCAAAAACCACCTTCACAAAAAGATGTGTTATTAAATTGTGAGCTCAGGCACACTAAACTTCACCTCTCCATCTTAAACCCATGGGAAGATAGGCTGGAAACATATTGCACAGCCTCCCCCATTCTGTCCTATAGGCAAGATGGCCTTGCAACAGTGAAAAACGAAATGGAGAGTATTTCACTGTCAGGACATGGTACACACCTTAGTACATGTCCTACCTTTCACATACACTGCACCCTACCATAGGGGTGTCTGATGTGCATAAAAAGGGAAGGGTAAGGCCTGGCAAGTGGGTGCACTTGTCAGGACAACAAGGCAGTTTAACAATCTGTGCGCAGGCACTGCAGTGGCAGGCCTGAGATCTCTCTTTAAGGCTACTGGTTTGGGTGGCACAACTAGTGCTGCAGGCCCACTAGTAGCATTTGTGTTACCAGCCCTGGCACTTTACTAGGGACTTTACTAGTAAGACAAACATACCAATTATGGACAACCAATTGCCATTACACTTTATACAGGGAGCACTTGCACTTTGACACTGATCAGCAGGGGCAAACTGCCCAAAGCATCTAAGTTGGCAACACCATGTCAGAAAAAAGGTCTAGGTGGAAGGCAAAAAGTTTAGGGAACTTTAGCCAAAAAGGGCCACGTCCAACAGTATCAAACACATTGGTTCTTATGGTTTAAATTAAATTTATTTCATCTTGAAGCAAGTATGCAACTCATTGAATGAATTAGATAATATAGTGAGTTTAGAAAGCCTATTGAAAACTCTTTTAGCAGTATTCATAGAAGCAGAAACAAAACAAAAGCAAAACAATGCTCATGTGATTGTGAAGACGACAACTAGAAGAAACACATTGAGAATTAAAAAAGGGATTGATCAGATATACAATTCACAAAAAGGAGAAACTTTTCAGAAACAGGCACTTATAATAGCGTTCTTTCAGTAAGGTTGACAACTCTTTCATCCACCATAAATATTCAATTATTGACCCATAATTGCACAAAAGCACAGATAGTCATCATGACTAGGGAACAATGTTGATAATCTATGGGAGTAAAAATCAGTGGACAATTGGGAAGAATAAACTAAACTCATGAGAGTACGTAATGAAAATAAAAGAAAAAAAGGAACAATCCGAATTTGTGACTGCCAGAGAAGAGAAAACGTGAGACAAATAGGATCTCATTTGGAGAAGTGAAGAGAAACTATTTTGTATAAGTTCAAAAAATGGATTAATAAGATAATTGTAAAAAGGAGCTATGCATAGGCAGAACAGACCTGCCGAAATACTCAATTACATTTACGTGGTTAAATAAGATGGAATATCATGAACGTAAAGAAAAGCAGAAATAATTGGGACCAGGAAAAATAAAAAAAACTGATTATATATGAAAGTGAGACAATGGCAGAATACTTATTCGAAGAGACAACATCTTCCTTGAGACTTTTCCTGCTGAAATTTGCTTTCTGCTCCCAAGTAGGGTCGGGCTGGCCTATAGGGCGATCAAGCAGTGCCCGATGGGCTGGTCTGACCTATCAGTGTGTGGGCCTGTGTTTTAGCAGTTTTGGGCCAGTTTTATGGCCAGGTGTGTTAGTTTTACTGTTTATTTTCCATATATAACCACTCTTTTAACTCTATGCTTCGCTCACGTAGGCAACTTTTATTTTGGTGCCCTGGTCTAATTTTTGCCCCAGTTCGACACTGCTTCCAAGAGTTATGTGAAATTTTAAGTACACAACATTGATCTTACAGATCAGTGTGTGGGCAAGTTTTTTTACCAGTTTTGGGCCTGTTTTAAGGTCAGTCAGCTGGTTTTACTGTTTATTTCCATATGTTGGAAAGTGGATTATTACTAGTGGTAAGTAGTGACTTACCACTAGTAATAAGGCCACAAACACAATAAAAGGATCGCTCAAGGTCTCAATAAATGATTCCTTAGCTCAACACTTGGTAGCTGACAACGAACAGGCTGGCGTAACTTAGGAGACAGGTGTGTAAAGCATTTAAAAACACCAATACATTAGATAAGTAAGACAAAACACACAATAAAAACTAAACTCCAATTTCTGAAAATATATTATTTTTGGATCAACAAATAGACACCAAAATGACAAAAATCTAATGTAGGGAACCGAGATATGAATTTTGATAGAATAAACACTTTCTAGTGTATGAAAACATATAACGCCTCTTTAGGACATCTGGTCACGCTTGACCAAGACAAAGTCAAGGTTTGAGGCCGACCACGATGGAGCCCTGGTTGGACATACTAAGTGGAAGGCCTATGTCAAAATGTTACCTTCAGACTTAGAAATGTTTCTGGAGGATTTTTCCCCCAACGTCGAGCAGTCCCCTCCAACAGGCCGATTTTGATGCAACATCATCTGATTGGCTCTCTGTGAGGACTCTGTTAAATCCTGGAAGTCTGGAGCTCCACAGCTTTCAGCTGGAGGAACCTGAAATCCAGGCTGGGTCTTGGTTGAAGGTAGTCAGCTTGACTCTCAAAGTCGAGCCGATCACCTTATGGAGCTTTTTGACAAACTTCCCAAACTTCACCAAACTTCGGGAACTTCTTCCTGAAGATCCTTTTGAGGGTTCAACATGTTCAAAACAGAAATGCAAGGGTCTGGAATCTCCTATATGGCCCTTGGGATTCTGGACTACAATTACCACAGTGCATTCCTGTCCCCTTACACTGTGCTGGTGCACAAATGGCTGCCTAGCACCAATGCAGGAACCCTTGCACCATGATTTAAGGGTGGCTGCATTGAAATCAGGTTGTTTTTGTGCAGGAAGGGCCACCTTCCTTCACAAAAACAACTGTTGCGCCACCCCTCGGGAGGCATAGGCTTTTGATGCACTCCCAGGTTTACAGCATGTTGTAAATCTGGGATTATGTCAAATGACATGGCTGTTATGTGGAAACCCCAAAATAAGAGAGAGGGGTTCTTCTCTCCAAAGGGACAGGACACCAGAAATAGACACTATTTCAAAAACAAAATCCCTTTGGGTTTCTTTTGAGCATACAAATACACACTACTTTCATACCCACACAACCTAATCACCAATAGTTAAATAGAAACCAAAAAAATACAATATAAAATGTTTTTATTGACAGGATCCTTTTAGAATTCAGAGAATATAAAAAGATTTAAAAACATATGTATCATCATATATATCAAATATTCATACAAGTTAAAAACAACTCATTCAGAAAAGATGGGAGAATATCACAAGCAATAATGACATCAAAACCTGATGGGTTAAAATAGCACACCAAGTATCAACAACAGAAATTATTGGCCCTGGTTCAACACCTTTAGAAAGTTCTTTTCTCCTGGCAGAACCGGTACTGTTTGGGTGCCTTTTCAACACAAAGCGACGCGTTTCGGTGATATAGTCTGATCCACCACCTTCTTCAGGCTTACAAATATAGTTTATTGTCTCCCAACACATTCATCTAAAAAAAACATTGCATAAAAAATGCATTTAGAGTCTTTCTTTTTCCAAAATCTGCATTTGATACATCATATGCATCATATAGCATATTACAATTCATTAATAAAACAAAATCAAACAAATACAAAGAACATTTATATTCTAAATTTTCGGCTCCATCCATGGTGATTCACATGTCAGTTCAAACAGACCTACTCATTCTACATCCTTAGTCAGACATACTCTTCATTTTTATCATGCAATGGTATTACCCACCAAAATAAATAAAATGTTGGGGGAATCTGTGTTCTCCCCTGAGGAATCTTCCTTCTCACATTAGCCTCACAGTATTGATGTACTTGCGATAAGGGTTTTCACATACTCCCTAGGGGTGAGTAAGGACAAAAAGAGGGAAATACACTGATATAAAATATTTTGCCTCTATTATAATGGCCACTCATCTGATAAATTATAAAACAGAATTCTACCTTTGTCAAGTGTTCTTCTGTTGACTTCACAGGAATAAAAAAAATTTTGGTGTAGGAACAGGCCTTCCCTGTTATCCTATAGATTGAGGGATAATACAAAAAGAGAACAATAGTTAATTCAAATCTTCTTATATCCTTAAAATCACTAGATCACTAAATCAATTAATTATGAAAAAGGTGTCTACACTCTACCTTTTATTAAAAACTCGTCTGGGTATGGCCACTGGAGCTGTGGCACCAAATGCGGCGATTTCCTATTTCAGGTAAGCTTCCCAATTGCTGGTACACCACTTTTAGGTGCGATTTTATGTCCTGGTTAAACCGTCAATACCTGCATGGAAAATCGCCATACTTAATTCCTACTACCCTCGCTCTAGTAAGAATACAAAATAGCAGCACAATTGCAACAAAGTCATCCCCTAACAATTATTCAGAAGTGGCTGCCAAATCACTAGTAACCCCGTGTATCATGGGGAACTCATGATACACGGGGTTACTAGTATTTAGACCCGTATTTAGCCTATTTATATCGCACATCATTAAACTAAACTATTTAAGTCTGTCAATAAACAAACGAAAAAGTTTAAATGTGCGCGAAGTTTCAATTACTTGTTACCGCACAGATGCCAACATTTTCCCAGAACAACTGCTGTTAATACGAATAAGCACTAATCTCAATACTTAGTAGGCGCCCCATCAAAATTCATTTATTCAAAAAGCCTTACGTAATATATGTTCTTTAATTTAAAGAACAAAGGCTCAAGGTGCCTAAAGCACAGTGGTTTCTGCGTAAAATTTTAAAACGGGATAAACACCCCCTTGTATTAAAACGAAATGCTGGCATTGTATCTGATATCTCCCCCAGGGACCACTCACACAGAGAAACTCTTAGAGGACCGCACCCAATTTAAACACGACCCTACAATCCCCTTTCTCACAAACCAAATGCCCAATAGTTGAAGTTGCTTACAGGGACTAAAAAGTCTCCTGGCGTGCTCCTGGCTTCCTCAAATTTCACAATAGATACCAGAATGCCTGCAAACCGGCTCTTAAATACACCCGACCTATCGTTCATACGAGTGAGATCATAAATATCGAAGGCGGACTGTCAAATTTTATAACAGTCGCCATCTTAGAAGGGACTCAAACCTCATCCCACAGTTTGGTAGAATATACCGATATGTCTTTGAAAGGGACTTCAAAAATGCCCCCACACTCCGATGGTATAAATTTAGTAATTTAATCCAGTACGGTTGCGAAGTTTACTCGATATGGATCCTTAAAAATACAGGCCAAGGGCATGTTAACTATTATTAAAGCATGCCACCTGCCACCATCTTGGGACAGACTGAGAGTCAGTCCTCCGATCTATGCGGAACAAGTTATCCAATTATGAAGGCACTCTATCGAGTAATTTATTACAAATCCCTTATCATTCGTAGGCAGTTAGATACATCATTTCTGTTAAAGATTATATTCTTCAAAGACAAACTATACTCTCTCATCTTTATAAACCCTTCTTATCTAGTGGACCTAACACCCTTGACTGTCACAGGTTCCCTTATATTAATTAGTGTCGCCGCCTCACTCTGGAATGTGCTGGGCAGAGAAATTACCGGTCTTTTTGCCTTCTAGTCACCTTTACTAAAGGGTTCGATTTATTTTATTAATTTCTTCCATTCCTCTCGTGAATTGAGTCCTTGTTTAATAGTATTTAAAATAGAGATATACCATTGCTCTCTAGCTTTCCTTTTGTCTTCCATATCGCCCCCTCTTCTGTTCATGGTTACTTTTTCTAAAATGTACCATTCAAAATCAGTTTCTTTATGTGTAATGTGCTACCAATGGGGCATTCAATTTCTTAGTTTTGATAGCAGATCTATGCTCTAGTAGACGTGTCCTTAGTTCTCGACCAGTCTCCCCCACATAGGCATAGCCACAGGGGCATCTTAGTAGGTAGATAAAATTTTTGCTACGACAGTTGTTTAATGTGTGCGCCACTATGGTTCTGCCATTATGTTTCAGTTCTTTCGCCACTATACATTGTGGGCACAGAGAGCAGTTGCCACATCTGGTATTGCCCATCACTGTGGAGTTATCAATAGTTCTCTGTTTGTTAACTGGTTCCTCCCTGTACGTATGAACCAGCTGGTTACGTAGGTTCATATTTCTTTTGTATGCAAATAGGGGTTTCTCTAATCTCGCACTTTCATCATCATTAAGTATGTTCCAGTGTCTGTTAATAACGTTTTTTATTTTATTGCTGATCTCATAAAACTGGCTTACAAACACTACTTTGGTCATCTTCTTGGTGTTCTTGGGTCCCTCAAACATTGCCTCTCGATTAAAGAATCTTGCTCTTTTAAATGAATGAGATATCAGCTTTTTGGGATATCCTCTGTCTCTCAGTTTATTCTTTAAGATTTCAGAGTATTTATAAAATTCATCCACTTCCGTACAATTTCTCCGAAGACGGAGAAATTGGCTAAATGGTATATTATCCTTCTGGGACCTTGGGTGGAAACTGGAATAGTGGAGTAGAGTGTTTTTATCCATAGGTTTAGTGTATAATTCCACTCCCAGTTTTCCACCCTCTGCCCTGATGGTAATATCCAAATAATCCACACTGTCTTTACTACAATGAGCAGTAAATCTGAGATTGTTATCCCCCAGATTCAACCAGCTGAGAAATTCTTCTAGTGATTCCATGGGACCATTCCATATAAAAAATACGTCATCAATAAAGCGATGCCATTCGCAGATATTCGCAGATATTCTCATAAAAGGGTGCTAGCTCATTGTAAATGTGATGTTTCTCAAATTCTCCAACATACAAACATGCTAGACTAGGAGAGCACGTTGCGCCCATGCTGGACGCTGGAAACCCCTATTTGCATTCAAAAGAAATATGAACCTACGTAACCAGCTGGTTCATACGTACAGGGAGGAACCAGTTAACAAACAGAGAACTATTGATAACTCCACAGTGAAGGGCAATACCAGGTGTGGCAACTGCTCTCTGTGCACACAATGTATAGTGGCGAAAGAACTGAAACATAATGGCAGAACCATAGTGACGCACACATTAAACAACTGTCGTAGCAAAAATTTTATCTACCTACTAAGATGCCCCTGTGGCTATGCCTATGTGGGGGAGACTGGTCGAGAACTAAGGACACGTCTACTAGAGCATAGATCTGCTATCAAAACTAAGAAATTGAATGCCCCATTGGTAGCACATTACATGGAACAGGGGCATAAAGAGACTGATTTTGAATGGTACATTTTAGAAAAAGTAACCATGAACAGAAGAGGGGGCAATATGAAAGACAAAAGGAAAGCTAGAGAGCAATGGTATATCTCTATCTTAAATACTATTAAACAAGGACTCAATTCCCTAGAGGAATGGGAGAAATTAATAAAATAAATCGAACCCTTTAGTAAAGGTGACTAGAAGGCAAAAAGACTGGTAATTTCTCTGTCCTGCACATTTCAGAGTGAGGTGGCGACACAAATTAATATAAGGGAACCTGTGAAAGTCAAGGGTGTTAGGTCCACTAGATAAGAAGGGTTTATAAAGATGAGAGAGTATAGTTTGTCATTGAAGAATATAATCTTTAACAGAAATGATGTATCTAACTGCCTACAAATGATAAGGGATTTGTAATAGATCACTCGATAGAGTGCCTTCATAATTGGATAACTTGTTCCGCATAGATCGGGGGACTGACTCTCAGTCCGTCCCAAGATGGTGGCAGGTGGCATGTTTTAATAATAGTTAACATGCCCTTGGCCTGTATTTTTAAGGATCCATATTGAGTAAACTTCGCAACCATACTGGATTAAATTGCTAAATGTATACAATTGGAGTGTGGGGGCATTTTTGAAGTCCCTTTCAAAGACATATCGGTATATTCTACCAAACTGTGGGAAGAGGTTTGAGTCCCTTCTAAGATGGCGGCCGTTATAAAATTTGACAGTCCGCCTTCGATATTCATGATCTCACTCGTATGAACGATAGGTTGGGTGTATTTAAGAGCCGGTTTGCAGGCATTCTGCTATCTATTGTGAAATTTGAGGAAGCCAGGAGCATGCCAGGAGACTTTTTAGTCCCGGTAAGCAACTTCAACTATTGGGCATTTGGTTTGTGACAAAGGGGATTGTAGAGTCGTGTTTAAATTGGGCGCGGTCCTCTTAGAGTTTCTCTGTGTGAGTGGTCCCTGGGGGAGATATCAGATACAATGCCAGCATTTTGTTTTAATACAAGAGGGTGTTTATCCCGTTTTTTAATTTTATGCAGAAACCACTGTGCGTTAGGCACCTCGAGCCCTTGTTCTTTAAATTAAAGAACATATATTACGTAAGGCTTTTTGAATAAATGAATTTTGATGGGGCGCCTACTAAGTATTGAGATTAGCGCTTTTTCGTATTAACAGCAGTTCTTCTGGGAAAATGTTGGCATCTGTGCGGTAACAAGTAATTGAAACTTCGCGCACATTTAAACTTTTTTGTTTGTTTATTGACAGACTTAAATAGTTTAGTTTAATGATGTGCAATATAAATAGGCTAAATATGGGTCTTTTTGAGTTCCCCATGATACTCGGGGTTACTATTGATTTGGCAGCCACTTCTGAATAATTGTTAGGGGATGACTTTGTTGCAATTGTGCTGCTATTTTGTATTCTTACTAGAGGGAGGGTAGTAGGAATTAAGTATGGCGATTTTCCATGCAGGTATTGGCGGTTTAACCAGGACATAAAATCGCACCTAAAAGTGGTGTACCAGCGATTGGGAAGCTTACCTGAAATAGGAAATTGTCGCATTTGGTGCCACAGCTCCAGTGGCCTTACCCAGACGAGTTTTTAATAAAAGGTAAAGTGTAGACACCTTTTTCATAATTAATTGATTTAGTGATCTAGTGATTTTAAGGATATAAGAAGATTTGAATTATCTATTGTTCTCTTTTTGTATTATCCCTCAATCTATAGGAAAACAGGGAAGGCACGTTCCTATTCCTACACAAAAAATGTTTTTATTCCTGTGAAGTCAACAGAAGAACACTTGACAAAGTTAGAATTCTGTTTTATAATTTGTCAGATGAGTGGCCATTATAATAGAGGCAAAATATTTTATATCAGTGTATTTCCCTCTTTTTGTCCTTACTCACCCCTAGGGAGTATGTGAAAACCCTTATCGCAAGTACATCGATACTGTGCGGCTAATGTGAGAAGGAAGATTCCTCAGGGGAGAACACAGATTCCCCCAACATTTTATCTATTTTGGTCGGTAATACCATTGCATGATAAAAACGAAGAGTATGTCTGACTAAGGATGTAGAATGAGTAGGTCTGTTTGAACTGACATGTGAATCACCATGGATGGAGCCGAAAATTTAGAATGTAAATGTTCTTTGTATTTGTTTGATTTTGTTTTATTAATGAATTGTAATATGTTATATGATGTATATGATGTATCAAATGCAGATTTAGGAAAAAGAAAGACTCAAAATGCATTTTTTATGCAATGTTTTTTTTAGATGAATGTGTTGGGAGACACTAAACTATATTTGTAAGCCTGAAGAAGGTGGTGGATCAGACTATACCACCGAAACGCGTCGCTTTGTGTTGAAAAGGCACCCAAACAGTACCGGTTCTACCAGGAGAAAAGAACTTTCTAAAAGTGTTGAACCAGGGCCAATAATTTCTGATGTTGAAACTTGGTGTGCTATTTTAACCCATCGGGTTTTGATGTCATTATTGCTTGTGATATTCTCCCATGTTTTATGAATGAGTTGTTTTTAACTTATATGAATATTTGATATATATGATGATACATATGTTTTTAAATCTTTTTTATATTCTCTGAATTCTAAAAGTATCCTGTCAATTAAAACATTTTATATTGTATTTTTTTGGTTTCTATTCAACGATTGGTGATTAGGTTGTGTGGGTATGAAAGTAGTGTGTATTTGTATGCTCAAAAGAAACCTAAAGGGATTTTGTTTTTGAAATAGTGTTATGTGGAAACACCCACCATAACGCCCAGGGCTTGCCTCCTTGTTGCACTGTGAGAGAACACAGCTTAACGGTGGTGCTCGGGCCTTGTAAATAAGTCCCTTGGTGTTTACTTTTCTTTTGCCAACTTGAAAGTGAGAGAATTTATATGACAATCCATCCTGCTGAGTAGCCATGTGAGAGGACACGCTGTAGGATGTTATTTTTTCTGGACACAACAAAAATCAACTGTGCTGATATTTCAGAATACATCAGAATGAAGCAAAAATGTTTGCAATTCTGAAGTGTGGTGAAAGCAAATATTTGAATGTGATCAAAACAAATCAATGCACTTGGTGATGACATTTCCACACATTATTATTTGTGCGCACTAAAACTATGTCTGTGCCAATATTAGGGCTAATTACCATTGGAAATATGTTGTCTGTAATGGCAGTGCGCTATCACACCATGCATTCTCGATATTACATCACTCCTCTCTACAACATTCTACACCACTTCACTCTACAGCACTCTGCTCCAATCTATACCCTTCCAGCTTATGCCATGCCACTCCAAGCCAGGCTACTCCACTCTAAGACATTCCACTGTAGGACACTGTACAACATGGCTCGCCACTCCTCTCTCCACTCCACTCCACTCCACTCTATGCCCCTCCACTCCATTCTACCCCACTCCACTCCAATCTACTCCAACCCAATCTACCATACTCTAATCCACCCAATCTACTCCACTGCAATATACCCCACTCCACCCTAATTTACCCAACTGTACTCCACTCCAATCTACTCCACTCCAATTGACCATACTCCAGTCTACCCCGTTCTACCCCACTCCACTCTACCCTACTCCAATCCACCCAATTTACCCCACTCCACTGTGCCCTACTCCAATCCACCCAATTTACCCATCTCTACTCCACTGTACCCCAATCTGCCCCACTCCACTTCACTCCAATCTGTCCCACTCCAATCTATCACTCTCTGCTCCAAACTACCATTCCAATCTACCATACTCGAATCCACCTAATCTACTCCACTACAATGTACCCCACTCCACTCCAATCTTCCCTGCTCTACTCCACTCCAATCTACCCTACTCCAGTCTCCCTCACTTCACTCTACCCTACTCCAATCCACATAATTTACCCCACTCCACTGTGCCCTACTCCAATCCACCCAATTTACCCATCTCTACTCCACTATAACCCAATCTACCCCACCCCACTTCACTCCAATCTGTCCGTCTCCAGTCTATCACATTCTGTTCCAATCTAACCCATTCTAGCCCAATCTACCCCACTCCAGTCTAGCCCAATCAATTCCAAAACAATCTACTTCACTTCAATTTACTGTATTCCACTGTACCCCACTCAACTTCATCCCACTCCACTCAACCTACCCTACGTCACTTCACTCCAATCTACCCCACTTCAAACTACTCCATTCTAATCTACTTCAGTCTACCCCACACTACCCTGCTCCAATTGACCTCATTCCATTCCAATCTACCCTACTCTAATTCACCCAATCTACCCCACCCCAAGTACCCCACCTACTCCAATTTGCCCCACTCCACCCCAGCCCACTCCACTTCAACCTCCTGCAATCCACCCCACTCTAGTCTTCCCCAATCTACCACATTCGACTATACCCAATATACCTCACTCAACTCTACACCAATCTTCTCCGATCTACCAAACACCTATCTATCGCAATCCACCCAAATCTACTCCTATCTACCCCAATCCACCCAAATCTACCCCTCTCCACTACAGTCTCCCCACCTCACTCCAATCTACCCCACTCCAGTATAATCTGCTCCAGTCCTATCTACCCACCCCTCTCCAATCTACCCCATACCACTCCAAACTAACCCACTCCACTCCAATCGACCCCACTCAACTCCAATCTACCCCTGTCCAATCTCCCACTCTTCTCTACTCAATCTTCCCCAATCTGTACCACTACAATCTACCCCAATTTAGTCTACCTCACTCTACTCCAGTATACCCCACTACAATCTACCCCACTCCACTCGAAACCAATCTACCCAACTCCATGCTACCCCAATCTACCCCACTCTATGTACCCTAATCCAACCAACCTACCCCACTCCACGCTATCCCAGTCTACCCCACTCCATGCCACTCCAATCTACCCCATTCCACTCTACCCCAATCTACCACACTCTAATCTACCCCATCCCACACCACACCACTAACATTTAGCCATGCTGAATAGCAGCCACAATGGTGTACAACATGGCTAAAACACATTGTCAAAGCCAATAGCTCTCACATAGGCAAGACCTATTGGCTTTTCCACTTCTTGTTTACCTATGTGCTTGGCTAATTTAGGCCACTTTTATTTTGGTGCCTGGGCCTATTTTTTGTCCCAGTCCAACCCTGCTCCCAAGAGTTATGTAAAATTTTACATCCACAATATTTTGAAAAAAAATCCCCCAGACCTTTTAGTGATTCTGATTTGACTTTTCTTACTGTCTGCACCCATTGGGTGGCACTTCAGTTGTACCACGAGGAGAGCTTTAGTTTTGCTTGAGTTCAAAGCAAGCCAGCACTACTGCATCAGGGGTTGAATCTCATCAATTAAGCAAGACAGGAGGGGAAAGTCTTCACTTCGCGGAATCAATGCTATGTATCACCCACAAGAAGACAAACCCTCCCCTTGCTTCCAGTAAGTCATACATAGGTTTCATATAGATGGTGAAGAGTACTGTGGAAAATTGGGAGCTTACAGCACATTGATCCTAGACCAATCTACGCTAGAGGTATATGCTTTTTTATTAAAATGACAAGCTTATTCACACCGATGGGATAGGACGCAGACTGCAGGAGCCCCTGGCAGGGCTCCTGCTTCCGGCCCCATTCAGAACTAAATAGCCATTTCTGCTGCCAGTGAGACCCCTGGAGCTGATCACCATCACCTTGTGAGTACCCTGTTTGGTGGAGGGGTGAAGGTAGGGCCTTTTTGTGCTTTGGTACGAGGCCCATCCTTGGCTCAGCCACAAGTCGAAGACAAGATGGTGGCTCCTGTGCTGACTCTCCCCGTGTTGCTGATGCCCGGTTCAGACCCGGAGGAAGCTGTTGGGGCCTCACCAGTCAGGTTGAAAGAATACCCCCACCCCCAACCCCAGTGTATGGCACAGCAGCAGGGCCTGGGTGGCTGACGTGCAGGGACCCGATAGTCGGTCCTAGCGGGGTGCGCTCTTCCAACCGGCATCCGCACTGTGGCCTACTGAGCCTCGCATCTCCCTGGTGAGATTTGGAGAGTTGAGACCTGCGGTGAATGAGTCCTTGAGTCCTGAATGGGAGGGGCTCCTGTCACCTATGCCACTGTGGAGCTCCGGGGGATATTAATTGGAGCCTACGAGGGGTGATCAGCAGTGTGGACTCCATTGCGAGGTGCCGCACTAAACCACACACAATGACTGCCAGGGGGAGTGACCCCTCTTGAGTCTGTGAGAAGGCAGGGCTCCCACTACCAGCAGACGCCTGTACCACAGTGAGACCCTGAAACTAGCAACAGATGGCAAATTAGGTTTGGGCTCAAGGGGAGGCCTCGGCAACTGGAGGCCAAGCTGCAAGAGGGTGTGCTGCAAGCCCACCGAGTACTTCCGGCAGTAGGCCTAGGCTGATGCAGCTGCTTTGAGGAGGACTGAAGGCCACTTTATTGTGCTAGTGCCCGGCTGGTAAGCCACCATATTAACAAGCATGGAAGATATCTGGACATCCCTCCAGGCCCAAGATCACTGCCTGTGAGTGCAACAACACCCTGAAGGCCGGGCTGAAAGCAAGAACCCCAGCAATTGCAAGAAGATCATGCTGTGTAAATATGTAATATAAATATGTTCAACCTGAATGGCTTCTACCTTAAAATGTAACCTTGAGTGAATTTGCAACTTGTATATATGTAACTCTAATCACTAGTATCTGTAGTAGACTTATGTACTTACTACCATTCTTATGTGAATTTAGAGTTTATCTGTGTGTGGGGCATATTATCAAGAACGGCGTTAAAAATGATCGCCGGTTTAGCGGCAGAAAACTGCAGCTAAAGCGGCGATAATGGGCTTGATAATATGCCTTGAGAATTCAATAGAAGTCCATGTTCTGGTGTGAACATGGGCTTCTATTGGAATTCTCCAGGGCATATTATCAAGCCCATTATCGCCGCTTTAGCGGCAGTTTTCTGCCGCTAAACCGGCGATAATTTAACGCTGTTCTTGATAATATGCCCCTGTATCTTTTATTTAATTCATGTACTCTGAAGTTCTTATGTAATGTAACTGGTTCTATTGTTAAGTGCTCTGAAACCCTCGGGTAATGTTTGCGCTATATAAAAAAACAAATAAATAAATAATAAATAAATAAATCTAACTTGGCTAGTTAATAGTGATCAGAGAAATGCTGTGCTATGCAAGTGCATCTTTACCTTAACTACATAACTACAGATTCGGCAATGCCAACTTTATACAACTTGGATGTTATCAAACACAAACAAGAGTTCTCTTCGACAAGAGTGTTGAAAAACAGATATTGAAAAACATACTTTTCTTGTCTGCCATATTCTCATAATTAGAAATTATTTCTTGGTAAGGTGGAACAGGATGTTGTTTACTTTACCAGTTCCCATGCTCTTCAGGCCAGAGAATGCAGCCCTTACTCATATAACAAGATGTTCAAGGCAGAGAATGGCAGCAAGGCTCAAAAACACTGCACCACCCAGTCTAGTCACTCCTGTATTACAGCACACGTATTGCCCACCTCAAACGACCAGCTGCCACATGGTCATGAATTAAATACAGTTTAGACAGAAAGATGAGAGGCAATACAAATTATATGGGATGCTTCAATGTTCAATAATAGTTCTTTTACTGAGTTCTTGTGTACGCAGAAAGATTCTTTATTTCTTAAATTTCTTTGACAAGTAGGCACAGCCAATGCATTTCGCACTAGAAAGGGCTTCTTCAGGGCAATTTACTAAGTAAGCACTATCCAAGAAGTCCAGGTGGGACACGCCAGCATACAACTGTACTTGTACCATTCCTTGGTCACTCATCTAATTCCACTAGTTCATCAAGTGTTACACTATAGTACCCTTAGTTAAAAGAGTTAAAATATGGATCAAAAGGCGTTTCGCATATCGTATCAGGCGTTTCCGAGTCCGTAGGTTATTTTAATTAAGTATCAGGATAGTCCCATGTCCGGAGAGTCATCAATCACCTGGCGTTTCCCACCTAGACTTCTTGGATAGAGCTTACTTAATAGATTGCTCTGAAGAAGCCCTTTCTAGGGCGAAATGCGTTGGCTGTGCCTACTTGTCAAAGAAATTTATGAAATAAAGAATCTGTCTACGTACACAAGAACTCAGTAAAAGAACTATTATTGAACATTGAAGCATCCCGTATAATTTCCATTGCCTCTCATCTTTCTGTCTAAACCTCATTTAACAAGATCTTCCAAGCCTTTCCTATTGCCAAGCTTGATTTCACTTTTTTCGTGCAGAACACACTTAAAACATGTCCATTTAATGCATTGTGTTCTCCTGGACCCCTTTCCCTCTCCACCTGTAATTTACTGCTTAACAGGCCAAACAGTAATAATTTAGGGCTGGAAATAGTCATTAAGGCAACATTTTAAGCAATGTTTTCCCTATGTGTTAGCACTGTGGGCAAAGAACGGCGTGTAAATTGTAGTACTATTATGGCTTGATTGTAAATATTCACACCGTGACTGATTTCTATGGGTTGCCAGCAAATCACACAAAACCGCAGTCATTTCCAAGGAATGATGGGTAAGGTTATTGATTAATGAAGAGGTTATTCATCTGTTTCCATTTGCCTTGCGCAACAGAACATTTTAGATCATGTTACTGAAGCACATATAATTTATTTAATGGAATGAAGTTACATTTTATTTTAACATCATTAGCACTGGTGTATGGCAATTGAGCGCTGGTGTCTACTTCTGCAAATATGTCATTTGTGTTGGCCATTTCTTGCACAATGCTGTCTTTGCAAAACCTAATTCGTATAAATAGCAGTGCAAAGCTGCCATTAATTTTGGTTATGGTGTTAACCTCATCTAAACTATAAAGTTGCAAAAAGTTTGATAATAGATTAACAGTATTTTCACTCAAAGATAAGAAGTGAAAACATTTTCCCTGGAGTAACCAGCGTAATTACGTTAAAAGTATGCAAAGTATGCAAAATATGCTTGGGGGTTCACTTACATGATAATTGTAGGTCAGTTATGACCTTGCAAACCAGCGTGTGAAGTGAATGTTGCTAGCACAGTGCATGTGGCCCTAGCTCTATCCAGTTTCACCTTTCCTGACAGACATTTTACTCGAGTTTTATCCAGATGAAAATTACACACGAAAGCATAAGCACAATAATATAGGTTTATGCTAGATTAAACTTGCATAAAAACAAAATTCACAAACACAGCAAGATGATGGACAGAGTGCTGGAACTTTTCAAACACTCACCCCCAGTCAAGAGATCTGGGTTAAATCCATTGTTCTTTTGCTCACCATGCCACCCCAGTTTAGACCCAGCCATATGTATATCAATCTTTATCCTGCACCCCATGGGAAGAGTCCAGCCTGAACTGCCAGGCCTCGTCCTCCCTGGACCAGAAACAAGCATCCTGGGACCAGTTTTGGGATATGACGCCAGGCTAGTTTGAAACCAGTGGCACAGCGAGCAAGGGACCCACATCTAGGTATACCCGTGGCCACTTAGGGCAAACCTAGTAAACACAACAAGATATATGCTCATGCCAGGAATCGATTTCTGTGTCCTATCTTTCGCTCTTTAAACATAGACTACTATAAGGAGGCTTTGAGCTTCTGCATAGGTTTTAGAATGAGAAAAGTTCCCTGGCGGTGGGGAATTTTGTCCGCTATTCATTGGGGGTCAGAAATAAATATGGATCAGTGTAATCTCTCCTCCTTTTGTTTTATTAGCTTTTGGGATCCGATCCCCTCATTTTTAACCTTCCAAACTTTTAGCGTAAGACCCTTTGGACTTTTTATATATTTTATGCTTTTTATTGTTGGTATGCCATTTATGCAGTGCCTGCTCTGTAATTAATTGTATTTCATCTTCATTGCCCTGGATGTGTTTTGAATCTTGAGATGCTGCTATATTTATAAAATGATTTTATTATCTGTACTTTTATGGCCGTGATTGGCCGAATAAAGGGGCATATTAGCAATGCCTGGCGATAATTATCGCAAAGCGCAATTAGCGCTTGGATAATTATCGCCAGGCATCGCCGGTTTCTATCGCGGAGTTAGCGTGCAATCAGCAATGCTAATCTCCAAAGCGATAGAAACCTTGGAGAACAGTGTGAATATCGCCTGAAAACAGGCGATATTCATACTGTTCCCCAGTTCTGCTTGCTGATAGTGCGAGGGGACTTAGCCATGTAATCCACCTCTCATTGGATTACATGGCTAAGTCAGGGTGGGACCAGGTGTTAGCAAACCAGCGCTAAACGTGTTTAGTGCTGGTTCGCTAATCACCGCCCCTGCCTCGCTGATAGGCGTTAGCGACCTCAGCGACTGTTTCCAGTCGCTTTTAGGTTGGGAACGCCTACTTTGCATGCCATTAGCGATAAATATCGCTGGCATGCAAAGCGGCACCCAACCCGGTCGCTATCGCCTACAAGCTGTCGCTAACAGCAGTTAGCGACAGCTTGTTGATAAGGCGATAATATTATCGCCGCTTTAGCGGGAAAAAGTCCCGCTAAAGTGGCTATAATCGCCTTGCTAATATGCCCCAAAGTTTTGTGACTGACTGAACTCTGCAGTGCTTGATCTTACCACTATATTTCACCATTAAATGTGCTTTGTAGTTATGCAGTGATATACAGCTGAATAAATAACCCCTTGAACAACAAATTAAAATACCGCAGACAGATTTCACCACCATTGAAACAAAAATGATGCAGATCCCTTCATGCAGTATGTAAATACCGCTGACAGTTTCAAATACAGCCGCAGACACAGCTGAGGGATTGCTGCTTTCTGTACATGCCATTGATTTTCCCGAGAGCGCTTCACATTCAATGGTAGAAAACTTGGATCCCGGCTACGTTACGATAAATCACAGAAAGGCGGCCTTAAACAACATCAAATCACAAAGAAACCTCCGAGAGAAGTCCACATTGCGAGGTATAAATCATGATGCTCGACTGTTAGATTACACAAATGACTAACGTCGTATTTGCAAACATTTAAGCAGCAGTAATGTTGCCTATTTATCTTTGGCCGCGCACATTAATGCAGCCACACAGTCTAGCCTCCATCACTTGTAAATTCTGAAACAAATTCACCATTCGTGCGCAGGTTGTAGCGCAGTCAGGATTATTGATACGTTTTTATCTTCCTACTTGGAATTTTGGAAGGCCATTTACAGGGATATCTTCCCAAAGCTGCAGTCAATAGACTGCGGTTCATCCAGATTGCTGCTGGTAGACTCTGGCTGACAGGGCGGACTGGCCGTAGCGAGCACCGGATGTTTTCCTGGTGGGCCGAAGACCAGGGGCCAGTTTTGGCCCTGTGGGGGGGGCGTTTTTGTTATTGGGGTCTGGTTTTGCAGCAGGCCTGCAATATCAGCCCCTTAACAAAAGCAGCAGCAGTGTCTCCCACCAGCATCCGCCTAGCAGCAGCAGCGTTTCCCACCAGCACCCCCCTAGCAGCAGCAGCGTTTCCCACCAGCACCCCAGGTCCCTCGCCCCCCCCCCCCACACACACACACACACACATGGGGCCTGTCTGATTTAAGTGCCATAGCTGGTTTGCGTTCTCAGTGCAGCCCTGCTTTCTGATCCGAAAAATACCCTGACCGTCACTATGAGGGGTCTCATGATTTAAACGGGGCTGGTAATGTCAGTTACCGGCTCTATTACAATTATGCGAATAATGCAGCTAAAATGCCCCGCTGCAAGTCAGGGCCGGGCAGGCCTTTTATTCCACTGGGCATTTCCTCGGTGAATTGGAGTCTTTGGAGAACGGTTTTGAATGCCTGCGGCCGCTCCTGGTGCCTCTGTCACTTTTCCCAGCTCCCCGCTGTTAAAAGCAGCAGACATAGGGAAGCTTTAAGAGAGAGAGAGAGAAAGAGAAAGAGAGGGCAGGAGGGAGAGGGAAGGCAGAGAGAAAGCAATTAGCGAGGGAGGAGAGAGAGAGGTGAGAAGGAGGGAGTGAATAGATCGAAAGAAGAGGAGAGGAAGGGAAGGGAACGGGCTGGTCTGAGCCATTTTTCCAGAGCCGCTTTTGCTTTCCGGGCCCAGCCCTGGTGAAAATCTGGGGCAAAATGAGAAATCGTAGGGGAATTGGACCTGAAATTATTGATTTCCCTAGCAATTCCTCATTTCCTAGATAAACCTCAAGGTTTCAACTGCAATTCATGTTACTTATGCACCCCACCAATTCTAATGAGCCATAGGGACTTTAAAATTAGTCCAAAAAATACTTGTCACAGTTGAGACTTCATTACGTTTGCATGGCATTTTACGTGGCCCTGTGCCTAGTGCATAAATCCATTATCATCCAGAAAAGTGCCCCTTTGTATAAGCAAATATGTGGCTATGTTCCTTATCGGAAACTGAGATCCTCAAAATAGCACCTCAAGTTTAGCCACCAGCAATAGAACATTTCCAATAACAAGTGGCTAAATTATGGAATTTGGGGGCATATTATCAACAAAATGCGCTAAATATCGCTAAGCGAGTTTAGCACATTTTTTTTATCGCCGTCTATCGCTGGTTCACATCGCATCATTAGCGACCTATTATCAAGGCGCCGCTAAGATGCGATGTGAAAGCCAGCGATAGTGGGTTTTAGCGGGAGAAATCCTGCGATGAACCCAGTGCGATAAAAAAAAGCTTGATAATAGGCAAGCGTGGTCGTAACCTGACGATCCACCTCCCATGTAACATATGGCTAAGTCATATTTCAATTAGGCGTTAGGGAAATGCGATAAACGCGCTTAGCGCACGTTTTCTTATCGCGTCGCTGGATTCGGGCCGCATTGGTAATAGGGCGATGTTGTGTTAGCGACCGTTTTCATGGACTTTAAGTCAGGAACGCCTACCTTGCATGTCATTAGCGATGACATGCAAGGCGTATTGAAAACGGTCGCTAACATTATCAAGCAAGCGCTAAAGCAGTTTAGCGCTTGCTTGATAATAGTGCGATAGAATTATCGCCGCTTTTCGCCCGAAAACGGACGCAAAAGCGGCGATAATTTCCTATCGCCTCGTTGATAATATGCCCCTAGGTTCTTGGGAAACTATTGACACAGCAAAGCCTCCTGCAGGCCCTTACAAACCTGACATTAGCACCATGAATAGTTTCCCAGCTGCATGCATTCAACACTGCTCTCAGCGCCACGAAGCTCGAAGCTCCGTGATGAGAGAATTGATACTGACGTAGCCTCAGTATGGAAAATTACACACAAGTCTGTACCAGAATGAAAACACTATAAGAAGTTAAACAGGATTAGGTGTTCATAAATCTAAGAGGGGCTAGTTGCAGCCTGCCATGATTAAGTGCTATTTGTTCTAGTTAGATCAATACAGGTAAAGGTTACCCATCAAAGTTGAGTGCCATGAGAGATAGCAGTCTGCACATATTGACGCGCTCAATACAAACTTATTGCAAACTACGTCAATGACTAATTCTGCCTTTGATAAGTTGAGAGCGAAGTTGGAAAAGCCCGGTATCTGTCAAAAGACAATTTGTGAATAAAAGGAGACTTGGGGTCTCATTTTTGAGGTTTTGCCGTAGGGCAGGGCCTCAGGCCTTCCTGCTGCGCCGCCCTACGGCAAAAGAAAAGGGCAGGAATGTGCTGTATCTATCAGATATGGTGCATTCCTGTCCTTTTCCCCTGCTCCGGCGCACAATGGACTGCCGTGCGCCAACGCAGGCACCTTTGCACCATGGTGCAAAGGTGCCTGCCTTGCAGGGATGATTATTTTTCTGGAGGAAGGTTAACCTTTCTGTACCAAAATAATCACAAGAGGCTTTTTCCTCTTTCTATGTGTGCAGCACACATAGAAAAAGGAGAAATGAGGAGAAATTAAGACATTTCAACCTCGTTGTGCCTCCCTTACGTCTCCCCTGGGGAGGCGTATGTTTTTGGCGGTGTCTCAGATTTACGATTTCTCGTAAATCTGGGGCAGTGTCAAAAAGCCATGGATGTTGCTGGGAACGCCCCCAGCAACACCCATTGAACGCCCCTTTAACGCAGAAAACTGCTTTAAAGGGAACAATATTTACGAGGCAGAATTAAACCAAAAAAAGTTGCTTAGTGCTGCCTTGTAAATATGGAGCAGCTCCTGATCCACGGAACGTCACAAAAAGTGACGTTCCTGTGGCGGAAGGGGACTCATAAATCAGGCACTAGGAATTTATGTTGGAATCTGCAACTAAATTATACAAAATACTATTCGATATGAATGACTAGTAATGCTTACTATTCCAACCACCTAAGGCAGTGGCAACAAAAACAAGCATTGGCATAGCCAATAGGTCTTGCCTTTGGGACCTTGTAAGTAAAAAAAAAAAAAAACTGAAGTGTAAGACTTCACGTTTACATTTACTGCATCCTAAATACGAAGTAAATTTACACGTGAAGTGTTATACTTACTTACAAGGTCCCAAGAGCGAGACCTATTGCCTATGCCAATGCTTGTTTGTATTATTCTTGCATTTGACTCTATCTGCATTGGTTTGGAGGTGGGTTGTTTCTCTTTTTCCTGTACTTTATTCAACATCAGTTACTTTGGGGAACCCTGTGTTGTTGCTGTTTTACATTTATATCATGATGCTGTATATTATTAACTATACGCTAGTTGACTAGGAGCATCATTTTCAAAATGCAATATCAAGAATGTAATGGGTAACAGTAAAATTGTCCTGCATTTGTACAATGTTACGAACTAAAAAGTATTTGTTTCTATGCCTGTTCGCTATGCATTTTGGTGATCTGGGTATTTTAAGGTGATTCAAAATGACCTTCAAAACGACGTTCTTTGTTGTGAAGAAAGGGTACACAGTATCCAAAACGTGTTGACCTGGCTGTGTGTCATATAAATGAACACAACTGAAGTCAACTTCAAGATGCCAGCACTTCTTTAGTGACAAGACACAGAGGATTTTCTCATATATATTTGTACATGTAGAAATAATTTAAAAAGCACTTGCCTTAAATGATGTGAAGTAATGGTAGTCCCTATGTAAAAATTCCTGATGTAAAGGTACTCTCGGTGTACTTACCTCGAAGTAATGACACCTTATGTAGTGAACCAAGATATAACAGCCTATACGATACTCTGATTTTTAATAATGGCAATGTTATGATCCATGCTTCTGATCAGAACGTAAAAGCCTTTGATAAGCACTTCCCTACCTACTGCATACCTGAGTTATCTGTGATTCTTCTGGCTGTAAAATAATTGAGTAGGAACAGGTTAGGCCTGCCAGAGGCACATCACAAACCAGCTGCCTGACACCCCACATCAACCCCCTGCCAGGTTGGATATGTTGCACGTCTGAACAATCACAGAGACCTTGCCAGACTGTATGGATCATGTTCTTGAAAATCCATCTCCCAACCCTACCCATTTTTGTTCACAATCACAAATCCAGTGATAACACACCCCAAGCTCCCCTCTCTCTGCCTCGCCTGATATGGGCTATCTCCCCCCCCCACATTATCCAAGCAGTAACCAATATGAAAACAAGAAAGAAGTAAAAAGAACAGGACAGAGGAGCAGAGTGAACAGGACAGAGGAGCAGAGTGAACAGGACAGAGGAGCAGAGTGAACAGGACAGAGCAGCATGGACAGAGGAGTAGAGGGCCGTGGATGGGTAGCAGAGTGAACAAGACAGAGAAGTGGAGGGCCATAGAAAGAGGAGAAGAGTGAACAGGATAGAGCAGCAGAGTTGCATGGACCGAGGAGTGGAGGGGCATGGACAGGAGAGAGGAGCCGGGTGAACAAGAAAGAAGTAGAAAGAACAGGACAGAGAAGCAAAGTAAACAGGACAAAGGAGTGCAGTCAACAGGACAGAGGAGCAGAATGAACTGGACAGTGGAGCACAAACATCCAAACAGGAGCAAAGAGAAGCGAGTTCACCAGCGAGAATTGGATACAGACAGTAGAGAGTACACGACAAAGGTTGCAGAGTGCCAGACAGAGCGAGAAGAGAGTGAGATAGTGGGAGGGCCTGATAGAGGGGCAGAGAGCCAGAAAGAGAGGTGGGGGCAGGGTCAGAGAGAGAGAGGGGTCAGACAGCCCGGCAATGGAGGAATTGTGATAGACCGAGCGGGCATCGTGCCCGACAGAGAGCTATAGAGCCAGATGGACAAGTAACAGAATAGAAGGGCAGGGAGGCAGTTAGAGGGGGCAGAGAGGCAGTAGAGGGGTCAGCATGCCAGAGAAAGGGTAAATATAATGCTTGAGGGAGGGTGCAGAGAGCCGGGCAGAGGGGGACAGCATGCCTGGCAGAGTGGCCATCGTTCCAGACATGAGGTGGAGACCTAGTCAGGGGCAGTGAGCCAGAGAGAGAAGGCGGCAGTGTCCCGGACAGAGGGATCGGTGTGCCAGGCATAGAGGCAGCGAGCCAGAGCGGGGGCGGTGGAGCTGGAGAGAGCAGGGGGAGAGATGACGTGACAGGAAGGAGACCAGGAAGCGCAGGTGTGGAAGAGGGTGGGGCCAGCCGTGTGAATGTTTACACGCTGATAAGAATGCAGAACTGGAACTGGCAGTGACTCAGAGGACTCCGGTGGAAGCGCGCGTGGGAATGTTGGAAGAGTGCAATGGCGCAGATAAACTGTGTAATGCACGAGCAGAGCAAGCGATGCAGACAACAGACTGAGGCTTGAGGTGATTGATGCAAGGGGAGACAAGGAGCAAGGGCTGGGAACACGTCCTGCATCGTGACTAACAGCAGACCTGGGAGACCGTGACGGATGCAGCACAGTATGACAGCTTCAAAAGGAGAGAGATAACAACACGAACATTGACGCTCACAGTTCTTCTGAGACTACCCATAGTGAAAGGTCATCACTTCCTGTTACACCCCAAACTGCACCGAAGTCTAACGCATCCTCGAAGATAACAAGCGCGCGCGCCTCGCGCTGAAAGAGGAGGATGCAGCAGGGGGAGGGGAGAGAGGAGGGGGGGGCCTGGGCCTGTTTCCCTTGCGGGAGCGAGCAGGAACCTTCTGTTAATTACAAACAGATGGTTTCAAAGCTCGCTCCCGCAAGGGAATCACCAAACGTGCACGCGTTGCCATTGAAAGCAATGCAACGCGTGCACGTTTTTGGGGCCAAAACTAAATCGATTACTAAAGGTCTCCTATGCAGCGCATGCACGCTGTGTAGGCGAGACCTAAAAAGGATGGAGCAACCAAAATATTTTCGGTACCAAGAAGCTGTCAATAGAAAGTGACAAATTGGCAAAAAGAAGACATTTACTTACTCTCTTATTAATTTCACTACAACGGCCCTTTGTAGTGCCTCCTTTAGAGAAACTCTTTACCTCGATGAAGGGACTAACCATGGAACCAATACATATATTCATTTTCAGCTGTAAAATTACTTTTATGTAAAAAAAAATGATTGAATCTATGCAAACATGGAATTTACAAATGGTGAACTTGCAGGTGTATATCCATTCACTATCATATAATATTTTTGCAAGATCACATAATATTACGTTGTTGTAAATCACACATAATGGATTGAAGTTTGGGTAAGAGAGTGAATGGGTTGTACCTTTATTTTCAAAGACAGTTGAGGGAGCAACCTTGGTTGCTCATTAAAAAAAAAATGCTGTCTTCTTTGGAACCCCTTCGAAGTAAAAAATGTCTCCTGGTCTTTTGAAATATATTATGCTCTTTAATACTAGTTTCAGACCTTGGGCGTTTGTGCATGTTACCAGTCACCGTATATTTACGTGATGTAAGCTCGATTTTCTCATAAAGTTCTAAACTGCAGACGCTTTTCATAGGATATTAAATGTTAGCAGTGTTACTTTCTGTGCGGTCAACATGGTCAAAATGTGTCTGATGCCACTTTGACTTCCACCTGATTTTACATTATGTCACTAAAGCTCCATAGATCTGTAAATTCGTGTTGGTGAGACAGATATCTGGTGGCTGCAATACAGGGTTCAAATGTAATCTGTTTTATTTGTATAGGTTCATATAGTGTTTACTATTTCTCATTACGTTGAAGTGCTGTACCGAGAGCTTCCACAAATTAGAATTTGAGATGCATATGTTAGAAATGCAAAAACTCCCATGGGTGAAGGGGAAAAATAAACAGACAAATAGCTATCAAAATTATGAACAAGGAAGTAGGAAGCACTGAAATAAAACATTCCGATAACAAAAATGATCTGACAGTATGACAGTAGCGGTGCAAGAATAGAATGTTTAGCGGAAAGATTGGCAGTAAGAAAGAAAGGTTTGAATCATCATCTGTGCAGGAAATGACAGGGTCCAGTCTAATCCTGGTTCCAGCTGCTATGACTGAGCTGGATCCAAGCCGGACCCAGTGACATATGCAGAATTTGTCTTAGTGTAATTTGCCGACACCAGGACACATTCAGCAGCCTCCAAACATTGTGAAACAAAGGCACTCACCATGTTTTCACTTTAAGGGTGCTCAGGTGAAACTGAGAAACTTCAATATGGAGGCAGGTTTTCAAATGTGTTCAACTCTTGTATGTAACAGATGTGCATGTACTATAAGAATGTCAGCTGTATCCGACTGCTCCCAGCATAGGATGCAGTAGGGGACTCCCTCTCTGTGGGCTTCCCTCTCTCTTCTAGGGCCTTTGCCCAGTTATTTCTCTTCTCCTCTTCCTTCTCAGGGTCACTGCCCTCTTGGACCTCTGGTAGAGAATTATTCTCTAAAATTCCAAGGAGGTCCTCCTATCAATCAGGAGCTATCTCAGTTTCTTACCAATAATTCACCTCTTGACACCACGCAGTTTGGTTTTAGAATCCAACGCAGCACCAAACTAGCATTGATGACTGCCTTTGAGCAAATTTGGCAAACCCTGGACAATGGAGGTAATAATGCTGCTCTGATTTTATTAGACCTCTTGACAGCATTTGACACTGATAACCACGGACTCCTCATTGATTGCCTCTTCACCACTGGCATCATAGGGTAGGCTCTCGAGCACCTCAAATCATTTCTCTCAGACAGAGAACAGTTCATCAAGCTTAATGGTTTCAAATCTCCCTCCTTCTCTGCCTTGTGGGGTCCCTCAGGAATTGTCTTTGAGCCCAACCCTTTTTAACTTGTATGTGATTCCCTTGGCTAACCTCATAAGATTGTTCTGTTTTGCAATAGTATCCCATGCTGACGACACCCAAATCATGGTGTCAGTAGCTAGCAATCTTGACAAAACAGCCTCAAGATAAGTTCGGCAAAACTGAGATTCTGCTCTTTGGGTCTAATACATCCTTTTGGACTCTTAAGAGGTGGCCGCAGGAGTTGAAGGATCTACCTACCCCAGTTCCTCAACTTTGGAGATCTATTTTGACAACAAACGTTCTTTCAACGGCCATGTTAATTCAATCACTTCATTGGGCTTCTTCATACTTTAAGCCCTTAAGAAAATCTTTCCCCACATTCCCCCCTATTGCAGCAGGCAGCGTTTTCTGCTCGCATTCTGTCAAAATGTGATTACTGCAGTGCACTCTTTACCAATATTCAGAAAAGATTTTTAAACAAACTGCAGATCTTACAAAATGCAGATGCTTGGCTGCTTTTGGCTATTCCCAAATACCATTCTGTACTCCATGCTCTTCCACTCCTACATTGGCTACCGGTCAAGAGAAGGACTGAATTTAGAGACTTCTGTATTTCTTTCAAAGCGCTACATGACTTCAGGACCCGAATACTTCAAACATCGTTTTCAACTATATGTCCCTAGTAGATCTCTACATTCCTCCATGGCATTCAATCTTGTCATCCCCAAGGTCAGGAGAGCTAACTGGGGAGGAAGAAGTTTCATCACCTGCACAGGTAGACTGTGGAATTCTCTGCTGTGGATCTTAAAAGCAAGTCAGATTTACTTTCCTTCAGTGAAGCCGTCAAATCCTGGCTTTTCAATCTATGACTCTCTTTGCAGTCGATCTGCTTTTTTCTGCTTAGTTTTTCTTTTTTTCTCCTCACTGAGCAGCAGCTCCTACACATAGTAGTGCACTTTTATACATTTATTTTTTATTTCATTTAATTTCCCCCTCAGAGTTTCCTGTTGTTGTTACCCTCCTACGTTTGACCTCAAACTGGATTCAAGCTAACCTGACTGATGTGGGGTGTTACCCTGAAACCGGTCCCAGGATGCTTGTTTCCGGTCCAGGGAAGACCTGGCTTGGCAGTTTGGGCTGGACTGTTCCCATGAGGAACAGGGTCAAGACTGATTTGCATATGGCTGGGTCTGAACTGGGGTGGCGAAGTGAGCTAAAGAATGATGATGGATTCAACCCAGATCTAATAATGACTGGGGATTAGTGTCTGAAAAGTTTCAGTGCTCCGTCCATAGTCTCCTTGTGTTTGCTTTCCAACAGAACAAATCCATTAAATTTGAGCGGACACTACCGGACTTACAACCCCTTTCTTTAGTCTACTAGAAGGTTTCACTGTTGCAACAACAAACATAGTCCCAAGTTGATGAAGATGAAGCAGGAGTAAATTTAGAAAAATTACCAATTTGTAGAACAGGAGAATTTGAAACTTGTAGTTGTCTTTGTATAGAGTTGTAGCGAACAATGAGTTACTGTGCTATTGCACAAACCAACTCCTCTCCTCACCGCTAATCACCAATGTTAGAAATGGGATTCCTGGTTGGCTGAGGTATGCACCCAGGCCAGGCAGGAGCCATCACTCTAGTAAGGGAAAGCTAGATACACACTAAAAGATAACCTGTGCTCACCCTCTGCTAGCTTGATACAGAGCAGTCAGACCTATCGAAAGAGGCAATGTGTAAAGTATTTGTGCAGCACACCCACACAGTAACACAATGAATACAGCACAAAAAGACTACACAAATCCAATGTATAAAAGTTGAGATATTGAATATTAAAGGAATACATGTAGTAAAGTGCTGAGAAGCAAGAAGCACTAAAAAGATTTCTTTATATCACGCTGGACCCGGGCAAAGTCAAAGTTTGAGCTAAGCGTGATGGAGAGCCAGCCAGCTACAGGACCCGCGCAGGCCCATTGAACAAAGTACCTTTTCTGGTCTCAAACAACAAGATGCATCGATTTTGAGACCCCCAGGTGCAGGATGCATCAGTCTTCTCATTGCAGTGAAGGCAATGCGTCAATTGAGAAAGATGGGTGCAGTAGTCGAGAGGCATCAAGAGTTGTGCCGGATTCTGCCACACAGTCGGGAGATGCGTTGATATCACCAAGCTGAAGCAGCTGCGATACACTGTCCGATACATTGATCACTTGAGCCAAAGCGCTGGTTCTGAGGCGATGCACCGATTTTACTCCCGCAACCATGTTGATGGACTGGTTCTGCTACACGTAGACAAGATATGCGTCAAAATCTGTGTTTCAAGAATCTGGGCCACTTCCAGTGAGCCAGGCAAAGGAGCAGGGGTAGAGACTTTGATATCCCTGAGCTTCAAGCAACAGGAGGCAAGCTACAAGCCCATAGAGATCCCTTGTAGGGAAGGTAGAGTCCAGCTCTCCTTTAGCAGAATCAGAGAGCGGCAGGCAGCAGGGCAACAAACAGAAAGGCAGGCTTTCCGATAAGCATTCCAGTTGAGACCTTTAAGCAGCACAGTGGTACTTCTGGCAGAGATTTAGTTACAGCATTGTCTGATTTGATGGGGTCAGAGGTCCAGCACTTACACCCAAAAGTGCCTTTGATGTGGAGAGTGACTTAAAAGCAGCCATCTGAAGTTCACAAGTATCCCTTTCAACCCAGTCCTGTCCGCCAGGCTATCTGTGGGAGGTAATCAGTTCCTTGTGTGGGGACAGGACACAGCCTATTCAAGTGAAGTGTTCGCCCATCCATTCCATCCTGCCTAGGCAAGGCCATCAGAATGCAGATGTATGTAGATGGGTACTCAGACACACCTATCATTCATGTGTTGCGGCTGTCTACAGGGAATGCACAAAGTGCAGCTGTCACCCATCTCAGATTTGTATTGGAGACAGACTGCAAAGCACATAGAGTTATAAGCACCGAGAAATGTCCACTTGCTAAAAGTGGCATTTCTAAAACAGTAATGTTAAATCCAACTTCACCAGTAAGGATGATTTGTCATTAGCATTCCAAACATGTGAATCATGAAAAAGCTACTCTTCTCTGATCAGGAATTACAGCTTAAAAGTATATTAAGGAATTCCCAATGCTGGCCTATGGGAGGAGTAGGCCTCACAGTAGTGAAAAACTAAATAAGCTATGTGTCACTGCCTGGACGTGCAAAACATACCAGTACATGTCCTACCTTTTATTTAAACAGCACCCTGCCGTTAGGGCTACCTTGGGCCTACTTTAGGGGTAACTTAGGTGTAATAAAAGGGGAGTTTCAAGCTTCGCAAGTAGTTTTAAATGCCAAGTCAAAGTGACAATAAACTGAACACCCAGTGTGAGAAGTTGGCCTGGCATATGCTGTCCACTAATTATAGTGGGCACCTTGCACCAGTCCAAACAACCCCTTATTGGAGATAGGTTAAAGACAACCTTATTGAAAGCTAGCCTAGTGGTAGCTATGGAGAGCAGCCTTCAGGCTAAGTCTTGAAGGAATGTAAAGCAGCTTGTTTTACCAGTCTATAATCTCTTGAGTGACCAAATGAAAGAGCACCACACCAGGTATATATTCAAAATATATGTATTTATTGCTAAACACACCCCTCTAGTCTCTTTATGAGGCTAGAGTTCGAAGTACATAAGTTATTAATTCACAGTAATAGCACAAATACACGTTTGGGCCCTAGGGGCGTACCAAACCATATACCAATAAAGTGGTATGCGAACCACGACTGAACTAGACACTAGGCCTAGAGCCTCTAGAAGTGCTTGGACCACAAGGAACCACCCAAGGTAGTGACACAGGGGACCCACGGGAGACGCGTGCAGTGTAAATACACAACCGCGATACGCCGTTAACTTCTATGGAGAAAGTCGGGATCGGGAAAATAGAGGAAAGGGACACTTAAAAGAGGACTAGGACAAAACCCTTTGAGATCTAGGACTTTGAAGAGTCTCTACCCACGGGAGCACCGGAGTACTCGTGTTACCTCACCCAGGGAAGCCAGGTGCATAGGTGCCTTTCGGGGTCGGGTTTCGTCGTCGATTCGAATGGCGATCTGCTGCAAAGTGCTGCTGGCGGCCAAGAGAAAAGTGTCCGGGTGGATCCAAGAGTGGATCGGAGTTCTGAAGAACCTGAAAGCAGAGGGGACAGAGTCTGGGTCACTAGCCAGTGACCAGGAAGGCGATGGACAGATGCCCACCGATGTTGAGTGCTTCAGGTGCGTTGACAGTCATCTTGACTCTTCAGCCACGAGGTCCAGGAGGCGTTGTCGGCAACCAGGAGCAGGATTCTGGCTGGTACACGATGTCTGTCGAGTGCTGAGGTGTCGGCGACCGGATTGGACCCAACAAGCCTTGGCAACGGCAAGTCTCGGTGAAGATGTAGATCATCGATGGTGCAGATCAGCAAGGTCTGTGGAACTCACCCAGCGAGGGTAAGTGAGGGCAGGCCTGGAGCAACCAGGATGCCAAGTAAGAAAAGGATTGGCCTTCGTTAAGGGCTACTAGCCAACGGGCTAGCGACCGCAAAGGAGCCTCGTGACGCCGCACGTGGAGCTGGCTTACAGGACACTCGTGGAGTGGGGGCCAGTGATCTTCGGTGCAGGTGGTGCTGGAGGCTAGGGCTACTGGGAGCCCAAAGCACGACTTCTTGGGAGACCCAGAAGATGATGCACTTGCAAATGTGCTTGGTGTCCAGGGGTCATGGTCTCAAGTCACCCACGATAGCCACGGGCCTCAGCTTTGCTGGGAACTCAGGGTAGCCTCGGGGAAGTCTGAGAATCCACCTCTGGTGATGCGATGACTTCGGCGTCCGACGGGAGCTTCAGAAATGCGAACTGGACAGATGCTTCTTTGGTGCCTGCCAAGCAGGGGAGTCACTCCTTGACCCCAAGGGAGATTCTTCAGTCCTCTAATCTTGTCGTAGAGCGTTGAAGGTCCAGGATTCAGTCTCAGAGTTTCGTCCAGGTATAATCTAAAGTCCTAAGGACTGGGTTCCTACCTTTATTCTAAAAATAGGGGTTGGACTACTCTGTGGCCCCACCTATGGGTGGGTCAGGGCAGAGGGGTGGCTACACCCTTTCCCTTTGTCCAGTTCGCGCCAAAGCAGGGGCTGCAAGCCCCTGATCCGGTTTGAACTGGGGTATGCACAGGGACACCAAATGTGCCCCCAGTGCAGGACTTCAAAGCACCCGAAAGTGCTCCCGCCCAGCCCCAATACACATTATCCTGTTTGGGGAGGTGGTCACACCTCCCTAGGACAGGAAACCTATTGTCCAGGCCTCCCCTGCCGGAGTTTCGTCCAGCAGCAGGAGGCCAGACTCGTGTCTGTGGCAGCAGCATCCATTTTGTGATGCCAGGGCTCTGGAAAGAAGTTACCGGACTAGTCAGAGTTAACATGTCTTTCCCTCTAGAAGGGTGGAATGCTACCCCCGCCGCCAGGATTGGCGGGGGGTAGTATTCCAAGATGTTTGACACCAAACACGACATGTTTAGGTGCAGCCATTCCAAAGTTAGCATTTTACCGCGAGGATATAATGCGCTTAAGAGTATATGGTCAGGCTGCACTACAAACAGCATCAGAGATGGTCTCCGAACGCTGCAGAGGGGCCCTGCTCATGCAGGGGCACCCTCTCACATAGGAACCATGCACTCTGCCTTTAGGATTGATAAGGCCTGCCTTAGGAGTGACTTATAGGTTTATATGTGTGTATGTATTTCGTGATATAGGTAACCTATATCACAGTAAGGGGTGCATGCACCACCTTACCCAGGCTGCAGTAGCAGACCTGTGGTGTCAGTTTGGATGGCCTTCCAGGGGTGGCATAATACATGCTGCAGCCCCTGGCAGGCCTCTGAGGTACCTATGCCCTTGGTACATAGTATACCATATACTAGGGACTTATAAGGGCACTCCAGATCCCAATCAGAGATGTGCCTAAGGCACATGGAAACCATTTTAGAGAGGAAGCAGCTAGGCTGGGGTTCTGATTAGCAGGGCCCCAGCCAGACTAATGTCGAGAAACAGTGAAGCATCAGCAAAAAGTGGGGGTACCCATGTGAAGCAGATCCTACTCTCCTACACAACCCCCCAAACGTAGGGACATTAAACTAACCTTGCCCAGTTAAGTCTTCATGTTCTAAGTGGAAATACCTAGAGAGTCCATCTGCATTCGCATGGTTACTCCCAGGCCTATGTTCCACTGTAAAGTCCATCCCCTGTAGGGAAATGGACCACCTAAGCAGTTTGGGGTTTTCAACCTTCATTTGTTTTAGCCATAAGAGGGGCTTATGGTCTGTCTGAACCAGGAAGTGTGTACCAAACAAGTATGGCCTCAACTTCTTCAGAGCCCAGACCACAGCAAAGGCCTCCTCTCTATGGCTGACCAACGTTTCTCTCTAGGGGTCAGCCTTCTGCTAATAAAAGCTACTGGCTGATCCTGACCTTCTTCATTCAATTGTGACAGTACAGCCCCTACCCCCAATTCAGATGCATCAGTTTGAACAATGAACTTCTTGGAGTAATCAGGACTCTGCAGAATTGGAGCAGTGCACATGGCCTGCTTGAGGTCATCAAATGCCTTTTGACAGCTAACTGTCCACTGAACCTTTTTGGGCATTTTCTTAGAAGTTAAGTCATTCAGGGGTGTCACTATTGCTCCATACCCCTTGCCAAATCTCCTATAGTACCCAGTCAGGTCTAAGAAGGCTCTCACCTGAGTCTGGGTAGTGGGAGCAGTCCAGTCCATGATGGTCTGGATCTTGCTCTGCAAAGGTTGAACCTGGCCTCCACCCACAAGGTGGCCCAGGTACACAACCTGACTCTGCCCTATCTGGCACTTAGTGGCCTTGATAGTCAGGCCTGCTTTTTGCAGGGCCTGTAAAACATTCCTGAGGTGGACCAGGTGATCCTCCCAGGTGGAGCTAAAGACAGCAATATCATCTAGATAAGCTGCACTATAGGCTTCCAGTCCTGTGAGAACTGTATTCACCAACCTCTGGAAAGTGGCAGGTGCATTCTTCAGACCAAAGGGCATTACCACAAATTGATAATGCCCACTAGGGGTTGAGAATGCTGTCTTGGGCTTTGCAGTATCAGCTAGTCTGATCTGCCAGTAGCCAGCTGTTAGGTCAAATGTGCTGAGATATTTGGCAGAGGCCAAAGTATCTATGAGCTCATCTGCCCTGGGTATTGGATGGGCATCAGTCCTAGTGACTGCATTGAGACCCCTGTAGTCTACACAAAACCTCATCTCTCTTTTTCCACCACTGGTGTGAGGTTTCGGTACTAGGACTACTGGACTAGCCCAAGGGCTATCTGAGGGTTCAATAACTCCCAATTCCAACATTTTCTGGACTTCAGTCCTGATACAGTCCCTGACATGGTCAGGTTGCCTATAAATCTTGTTTTTAATAGGCAGACTGTCCCCAGTGCCCACTTCATGAGTGCACCAGGTGGTCTGACTGGGTGTCAGTGAAAACATATGTCTAAACTGATTGAGGACTTGCCTGCAATCAGTTTGTTGCTGGGTAGTGAGGCTGCCTGCCAAGGCTACACCATCAACTGACCCATCGTCAGGGTTCTGTGAGAGCAGGTCAGGGAGTGGGTCACTCTCTTCCTCCTGCCCTTCATCAGTAGCCATGAGCAAGCCCATGTCTGCCCTGTCCACATATGGTTTTAACCTGTTGACATGGAGAACCCTGTGGGGACTCCTGGGTGTTCCTAGGTCTACTAAATAAGTGACCTCACCCTTCTGCTCAACAATAGTGTGGGGTCCACTCCATTTATCTTGGAGAGCTGCTGGGGCCACTGGCTCTAACACCCACACCTTCTGTCCTGGCTGGTAAACAGTCAGAACAGCTCTTTGGTCATGCCAGGCCTTCTGAAGTTCCTGGCTAGCCTCAAGGTTTTTGGTTGCCTTTTTCATGTACTCAGCCATCCTGGAGCAGAGACCAAGTACATAGTCCACTATATCTTGCTTTGGGGGCTTGAGAGGTAACTCCCATCCTTCCTTCACCAAGCACAGTGGATCCCTCACAGGGTGGCCAAACAGAAGTTCAAAAGGGCTGTAACCAACCCACTTCTGAGGCACCTCCCTATATGCGAATAAAAGGCAGGGCAAGAGTATGTCCCATCTACGCCTAAGCTTTTCTGGGAGCCCTTTAATCATGCCCTTCAAGGTTTTGTTGAATCTCTCAACTAAACCATTGCATTGTGGGTGATAGGGTGTGGTGAACTTATAAGTCACTCCACACTCCTTCCACATTGCTTTCAAGTACCCAGACATGAAGTTAGCACCCCTGTCTGAGACTACCTCCTTAGGAAAGCCCACTCTTGAGAAGATTCCCAGGAGGGCCTTTGCCACCACAGGTTCTGTAGTGGTCCTGAGGGGAATAGCTTCTGGGTACCTGGTGGCATGATCCACTACCACCAGGATAAACCTGTGCCCAGAGGCTGTTTGGGGATCCATGGGACCAACAATGTCAATCCCTACCCTTTCAAAGGGCACCCCCACCACAGGTAGTGGTATCAGGGGGCCTTTGTAGTGCCACCTGCTTTGCCACTGGCTTGGCAGGTTACACAGGAGCGACAAAACTCCTTACTGTCTTCAGACATGTGGGGCCAGTGAAAGTGAGGGACAATTCTGTCCCAAGTCTTGTTCTGGCCCAGGTGACCTGCTAAGGGAATATCATGGGCTAGGGTCAATAGGAAGCCCCTGAACTTCAAAGGTATTACCAACCTCCTGGTAGCACCAGGCTTGGGGTCTCTACTCTCTGAGTACAGGAGTCCATCATCCCAATACACTGTATGGGGACCACTAGCTTTCCCAGCAGCCTCAGCAGCAGCTTGCTGTCTGAGGGGTTCAAGGGAGGGGCAGCTCTGCTGCTCCTGGCTCAGATCTGCCCTAGAAGGTCCCCCTGTCCCCAAGAACTCAACCTGGTCAGGTTCAAGTTCCTCTGGGACAGTTCCTTCTTCAGGGCTGAGATCATCCCCCTCAAGGGACTGATCTTCCTCCTGAGCCAAGGGGAAGGCACTGCCTTAACCCTACTACTCCTCCTCTTGGAAGGCACTTGGTCCATTCTTCCAGAATCCAAGGCCTGTTCAGTGCTAGACATTTTGGCTTGTGACCTGGTCACAGCAAACACATCTGCAGGGATCCCCAGCATTTCTGCATGGGTCCTGAGCTCCACTTCTGCCCAAGCAGAAGTCTCTAAGTCATTGCCAAGCAAGCATTCGACTGGTAGGTTTGCACTTACCACAACCTTCTTAAGGCCAGTTACCCCTCCCCAGGAGAAGTTAACAACTGCCAGAGTATGGTCTGTTCTGACATTGCTAGCATTGGTCACTTGGTACATCTCACCAAGCATAACTTGCCCAGGTAGCACAAGGTCTTGTGTCACCATTGTGACACTTGCCCCTGTGTCCCTAAATGCCAAAGCCTCACGTCCATTGATTAAAGGCTGTTGTCTGTACTTGCCCAGATTACTGGGACTCACAGTGGAGGTCACATCCATGCCTCCATCACAGACTAACACAGCCTGAGTCAGTTCTCTGACTAAGTCAGAGCCCAACTCAGTTCCCAGGGTGAACCCTACTAAACCCTTTGCTGGAGCACTTCCACCAACTGTACTAGGGGGAACAGGTGCCTTAGGGGCATTGGTGGGTGCTGGACTGGAGTCTTTGGACTTGGTGCAATCACTGGTCCAGTGGGTCTTTTGCTTACAGACCTTGCACCATGGTTTTCTTTGGCCTTTACCTTTGGTAGACTGTGAATCCCCACCAGAAGAAGATTTTTGGGGGCCTGATGAAGACTTTTGATCTTTACCCTTCTCCCCACCCTTGTCAGAGTTCTTAGCATCTTGCTTCTTGGTTTCCCCACCTTGGTTCTGTACCTTCTGCTTCACCCTGGTTCTGACCCATTTGTCTGCCTTCTTTCCCAATTCTTGGGGAGAGGTCAGATCAGAGTCTACCAGGTATTGATGCAACAGCTGATTTTGACAGTTATTAAGAATCTGCTCCCTCATTATCAGATTGTACAATCCTGAGAAGTCACACACCTTACTGCCCATCAACCAGCCTTCCAGAGCCTTGGCAGAACAATCCACATAGTCTACCCAGTCTTGAGTCTGTGCTTTTTGGGTGTCTCTGAACTTCAACCTGTACTGTTCAGTGGTTAGGCCAAACCCATCAATAAGAGCACTCTTCAAGACCTTGTAATTATCAGCATCCTCCTCTCTAACAGTGAGGAGCTTGTCTCTACCTTTGTCAGCAAAGGAGAGCCACAAGATTGCTGCCCACTGCTCCTGAGGGACCTTCTGTACTTTACAGGCCCTCTCCAATGCAGTTATCCATTTGTGGATATCATCCCCACTCTGGTAGGGAGGGACAATCTTGCTCAGGTTCCTATGGTCATAGGACCTTTCCCTGTCTCTAGGGACATGGCTGCCACCATGGGACTCTAGTCCCAATTTTCTTCTCTCCCTAAGGAGATCTAGGGATTCCCTATCTAAAGCCAATTGCTTTTTTCTGATTTCCAGCTGAGTTTCCTCATACTGGACCAGTCGGTCTCTCCTCTCATGAGAGGATTCCCTCCTGTGAGAAGAGACAGAGCTCCCTATAGAGGTGCCAGAGTGGTTAGACTCCTGAGAAGGAGATCTAGACTTCCTGGGCACACTCTTAATCCTTCCTGGGGGACAAAGAGGGCATCATCTTGCTCATCCTCATCATCATCCACAGGAGGGATTGGGTTTTCCAGGTCAGGGTCATTGTCACCCTCCTGGCCAGTTTCAGAGGGGGCTGGGGGTACTGGTACCCCTGGCCTCGTCCTCTTCGCCTGCCCCACCCTCAGCTCCTACCCCTTCAGTCCCTACAGGCTTACTAAGGTCATAAGCCACCAACAGCTCCTTGAGGTGTTGGGTGGTGGGGCTTTGGCCTGTCCTTATTTTTCTCAAGTTACATAAAGCTCTCAATTCCAAGAATGGGAGTGTATCATACTTGGAGGGTGGAAGCTCAATGGCTTCCTGCAAGGATTCTTTGGATCCTGCCCTTAAAGACATTACTAGTGTGGTGTGGTGTATGCACTACCTACTCTAGTGTGGCCTACTAAACTCTCTTGAGTTGTAGCAAGGGTTGTGCTATCCCTTAACACACAACTCTAAGTTCAGTAGAACTTACTGTATTCTAAGCTTAAATTATATGTACCTTAGGTACCTTTAGTGGTTTTCAGTTGATCAATTCAATTGAGATTATCTGGTAAAACAATAGCAAGCTGGAACCCCACACGCTGCACACCAATGTGAGAAGTTGGCCTGGCATATGCTGTCCACTAATTATAGTGGGCACCTTGCACCAGTCCAAACAACCCCTTATTGGAGATAGGTTAAAGACAACCTTATTGAAAGCTATCCTAGTGGTAGCTATGGAGAGCAGCCTTCAGGCTAAGTCTTGAAGGAATGTAAAGCAGCTTGTTTTACCAGTCTATAATCTCTTGAGTGACCAAATGAAAGAGCACCACACCAGGTATATATTCAAAATATATGTATTTATTGCTAAACACACCCCTCTAGTCTCTTTATGAGGCTAGAGTTCAAGTACATAAGTTATAAGTTATTAATTCACAGTAATAGCACAAATACACGTTTGGGCCCTAGGGGCGTACCAAACCATATACCAATAAAGTGGTATGCGAACCACGACTGAACTAGACACTAGGCCTAGAGCCTCTAGAAGTGCTTGGACCACAAGGAACCACCCAAGGTAGTGACACAGGGGACCCACGGGAGACGCGTGCAGTGTAAATACACAACCGCGATACGCCGTTAACTTCTATGGAGAAAGTCGGGATCGGGAAAATAGAGGAAAGGGACACTTAAAAGAGGACTAGGACAAAACCCTTTGAGATCTAGGACTTTGAAGAGTCTCTACCCACGGGAGCACCGGAGTACTCGTGTTACCTCACCCAGGGAAGCCGAGTGCATAGGTGCCTTTCGGGGTCGGGTTTCGTCGTCGATTCGAATGGCGATCTGCTGCAAAGTGCTGCTGGCGGCCAAGAGAAAAGTGTCCGGGTGGATCCAAGAGTGGATCGGAGTTCTGAAGAACCTGAAAGCAGAGGGGACAGAGTCTGGGTCACTAGCCAGTGACCAGGAAGGCGATGGACAGATGCCCACCGATGTCGAGTGCTTCAGGTGCGTTGACGGTCGTCTTGACTCTTCAGCCATGAGGTCCAGGAGGCGTTGTTGGTGACCAGGAGCAGGATTCGGGCTGGTACACAATGTTTGTCGAGTGCTGAGGTGTCGGCAACCGGATTGGACCCAACAAGCCTTGGCAACGGCAAGTCTCGGTGAAGATGTAGATCGTCGATGGTGCAGACCAGCAAGGTCTGTGGAACTCACCCAGCGAGGGTAAGTGAGGGCAGGCCTGGAGCAACCAGGATGCCAAGAAAGAAAAGGATTAGCCTTCGTTAAGGGCTACTAGCCAATGGGCTAGCGACCGTGAAGGAGCCTCGTGATGCCGCACGTGGAGCTGGCTTACAGGACACTCGTGGAGTGGGGGCCAGTGATCTTCGATGCAGGTGGTGCTGGAGGCTAGGGCTACTCGGAGCCCAAAGCACGACTTCTTGGAAGACCCAGAAGATGATGCACTTGCAAATGTGCTCGGTGTCCAGGGGTCACGGTCTCAAGTCACCCACGATAGCCACAGGCCTCAGCTTTGCTGGGGAATCAGGGTAGCTTCGGGAAGTCTGAGAATCCACCTCTGGTGATGCGATGACTTCGGCGTCCGACGGGAGCTTCAGAAATGCGAACCGGACAGATGCTTCTTTGGTGCCTGCCAAGCAGGGGAGTCACTCCTTGACCCCAAGGGAGATTCTTCAGTCCTCTAATCTTGTCGTAGAGCGTCGAAGGTCCAGGATTCAGTTTCAGAGTTTCATCCAGGTATAATCTAAAGTCCTAAGGACTGGGTTCCTACCTTTATTCTAAAAATAGGGGTTGGACTACTCTGTGGCCCCACCTATGGGTGGGTCAGGGCAGAGGGGTGGCTACACCCCTTTCCTTTGTCCAGTTCACGCCAAAGCAGGGGCTGCAAGCCCCTGATCCGGTTTGAACTGGGGTATGCACAGGGACACCAAATGTGCCCCCAGTGCAGGACTTCAAAGCACCCGAAAGTGCTCCCGCCCAGCCCCAATACACATTATCCTGTCTGGGGAGGTGGTCACACCTCCCTGGGACAGGAAACCTATTGTCCAGGCCTCCCCTGCCGGAGTTTCGTCCAGCAGCAGGAGGCCAGACTCGTGTCTGTGGCAGCAGCATCCATTTTGTGATGCCAGGGCTCTGGAAAGAAGTTACCGGACTAGTCAGAGTTAACATGTCTTTCCCTCTAGAAGGGTGGAATGCTACCCCCGCCGCCAGGATTGGCGGGGGGTAGTATTCCAAGATGTTTGACACCAAACACGACATGTTTAGGTGCAGCCATTCCAAAGTTAGCATTTTACCGCGAGGATATAATGCGCTTAAGAGTATATGGTCAGGCTGCACTACAAACAGCATCAGAGATGGTCTCCGAACACTGCAGAGGGGCCCTGCTCATGCAGGGGCACCCTCTCACATAGGAGCCACGCACTCTGCCTTTAGGATTGATAAGGCCTGCCTTAGGAGTGACTTATAGGTTTATATGTGTGTATGTATTTCGTGATATAGGTAACCTATATCACAGTAAGGGGTGCATGCACCACCTTACCCAGGCTGCAGTAGCAGACCTGTGGTGTCAGTTTGGATGGCCTTCCAGGGGTGGCATAATACATGCTGCAGCCCCTGGCAGGCCTCTGAGGTACCTATGCCCTTGGTACATAGTATACCATATACTAGGGACTTATAAGGGCACTCCAGATCCCAATCAGAGATGTGCCTAAGGCACATGGAAACCATTTTAGAGAGGAAGCAGCTAGGCTGGGGTTCTGATTAGCAGGGCCCCAGCCAGACTAATGTCGAAAAACAGTGAAGCATCAGCAAAAAGTGGGGGTACCCATGTGAAGCAGATCCTACTCTCCTACACCCAGGCCCTGCAGTGGCAGTCCTAGGACAGGTTTCAAAGGGTACTACTGTGGGTGGCACAATTAATGCTGCAAGCCCACTAGTAGCATTTAATTTATAGGCCCCGGCTATATGGTGTGCCACTTTACAAGGTACTCACAAATAAATCAAATACCCAAAACAGGTGTAAACCAATTGTACCAAGTTTAGAGGAGAGAGCGCATTGCTCTTTAGAACTAGTCAGCAGTGGTAAAGTGCCCAGAGTCCTAAAGCCAACATAAAGAAGGTCAGAAAAAGAGGAGGCAGAAGGCAAAAGTTTGGGGTGACCCTCCAGAGAGGGCCATTTTCCAACACAATTCATAAGCGAATGCAATTTTTTTAATGTCATTTCTTTTAAACTGCTGTACATCCCAATGTACATTGTCAAAAAACTCTACATCATAACAAAACGAGGGTGAGAGCATACTACCTCACATCCCAGCACTGAGTTTGCCCCAATGCATGACGGTAACACTTCAGTGACAGTCTTTAGTTTTTTCCCCCTTGGTGCAGACGGTGCCGTGTATGTTTGGACACATGTTTCAGGATAGTTGTCCTTCAGTAGAGAGCAACATATTCTTTTGGGGGTACTGAAAATTCTGCCCAGCCATCTCAGGTCTCTGTACCACTCACTGAGCGCAAGTGCATCAGCCAGAGCTTGCCACCTAATTAGTTCAAGGGAGCCTACGTGCACCAACCTCGCTGAAAAACTACAGCAACTTTGAAGTAAGCGTATTGCATACACCAGAATGCAATGGGGTGAACTGTGCTTGGATTAGAGGCAGTGTGCTCACTCCTCCCTTGTGTTTAAAAGACTCAATTGAGCCAAAGAGCTGACAAACTCACCTGGGATGCACCTGTGTGCCTGTGGAGTGGTAATGTGACCTGTGAAGACTTGGGCAGCATTTCAGCTGCCCCAGATGACTTTTCTCTGCTCTTTACAACTTCTGTTCTCTACTGATGAGAGGCTAAACCCAGAAACACGTGTCTAAAGATAACAGCAATTCCTGCACCAACTTGGTGAAACGCTTCAGCAACTTTGAAGTAAGAGAACTGCATTTAACAGAATGCAATGGAGTGAACTGTGCTGGGATGAGAAACAGTATGCTACCTCCCCCCTTGAGCTCTACAACGCACACAGATATTATACAGAGACAGTGAATCATTCAATTGTGTAAATAGCTGTACAGGAAATGTTACATTATGCAGTATCCGGTCTGGTGGCTTAGTGGATTAATGCATCCACTCCACGAGCCTGTGTTTGACCTCATAGTCACAGGTTCAAATTCATGCAGGGCCACTCAGCCTTTCATCCTTCTGATGTCGATAAAATGAGTAGCGTAGGGTAATATTAAACATCTGTTGTTCAGCGCCAAGATACCCTTCTGGGTAAATGTGTGCTTTACAAATACACATTATTTTAATGATGTTTACCAGGTGTATTAGACACAAATCATCCATACTGGTATGCATTTCATGTGAAGTGTGTTTTGTTTGGAAAAACACAAAGTCAGGTTTAAATCATAATGCAGTGGTTGGGATAATCTGTACTAATAAGACTTTATTATTACCCAAAACACTGCTTTTTCGCAATCTTAGAATAATCAAAGATTTAGCAAAAAAATAAGGTTTTTAGCTTATGCCTTGCAGGTTGCATGCACAGATGCTGATCCATTGCTCACTGTGCCGAACTCAAAGGATTGCAATTTATGAACCACAAGTCACAGAATGATGTGAATGATAAAAGCAGTAAACTATTTAGCTATCTACAGCTACAGAACATTAAACCTCGGTGCTAGTTTATGAGTCAAGTCAGACTAGACCAGACACAGGTCTCTCTTGCAAGTTCATTAACCAACTGAGTTATCTTGCCGTTATTATTATCCCTGAAATTTGCAGGGTACACAAAGATGCCTGTAGTAGATGCCTTAACCCCCCAAGGTATTTTAAAATGCTGCCTGTTTGAGACCAATTAAGCTAGAACTAATGAGTTGTAGTATTTGATCTTGTTGCCAATTTCTTTGCGGCAGACTTAAAAAAATGTATGTATTCGTGAATTTTCAGAATCCGTTTCTTATGACTCTCCCCTCGTGAATGCTTCCCCCTTTTTGCTGCCACACTTTGATTCTTGGAATCCGAGAGTAATTTTTCTCCATTTTCAGCACTGATCATCACCACTTATCAAATTCAAAATATTAATGAGAGCAGGATTATTCGATTAACATTGCAAACAGAAAAATACCAGTGACAGACGTCCTGGAAATCTGATCCCACCATAGTTGTGTATCCAAACCATTTAAAAAGACATGGCTAAAAACCCTGTCCTTCAGGCTGAAAGAAAACTGCTATCATATTTTTTTCTCTTTTTGGCAGTAGAATTTTCTGCTGTGCTGTTAGTAAAACAGAAACCATAAACTGTACATGTGGGTGATTTTCCTTCAAGATCTAATTTGCTTTCAGTGAAGGCAGGATAAACGGGGAGTGAGGAGAATAAAAAGAGGATTTTACAGCCCAAAGGGGCCTCCTTGAAGTCAAGGTTACCGTAAAAGAGTGGAGAGGCTCGGATTAGACATTCATAGCAGCACCTTAAAAGTTTTTATTGTTTCAGTTCTTGAAGGGAAAAGATCATTATTTATAGATGCGCTGGTCTCCTAAAAGATTTGCAAGCCTTTGAGAAGTGGAAAAGGAAGTGTCATGAGGGAGTTACTGCAGGAGATCCAAAATGTCACCCGCAGCATCTCACGAAGGTCACACAGTTGAAGGTGCAGTGATCTTTATTTGGCTAATAGAAGTGCACTGGATGACGGTTTTACTACTCACTGTTGTTTTACTGGCCTTTTTTGTTGGTCTACTGTCCAAAATGGTATTTCTATAAATTTAAAGAATTGATCCATGTAGTAAATGAAGGAAGTGCTCTAGGTAATTCAGCCAATGGACTGTGCACTAGGGAGCATCTGTTGTTAACTGAAACTGAATAGTAAAAACTATGTGCCTGAGTGGGGGACATTATTTTCCTATTTGTCACACCAAGGACAAAATTATGGATTTTGTTAGTTGGGTACTCCCATGACGCTAAATTGTGCAACATGATGCGACACATTGCAAATGGGAGCGTTGGCCAAGCTTTGTATGTAAAAGTATTTTTGCGCCGAAAATGGACATGAGTGCAACAGTGCAATATTTTATGCTTTTCTGTGCAAGATCATATGTATTGCATGTCTAGTGTGCACTTATGGGCAGGAACGTAGCCGTCAATGCTAGCCCATATCACGTAAAATGACATGAGGTAGCGGAAAAAGTGCTTGCGCAAAATTGTTAAAAATTGATTAAAAAGGAATAAGAATTATTATTGTGGCATACACTAAATTTCACTCTTGAAATCTCACGAAGGTCACAAAGTTGAGAGTGTGTGCGATCTTTATTTGGAGGCCGGGAGTAGTACCAGAATAGCAATTTTATAAGTCAAAATAGTTTTAGTGACCCTTGTTCTGGGATTATTCTCCAAAACAGCATTTCTATAAATGGAAAGGATTGCATGAAGGATCTGCTTTAGGTAATTCAGTCAGTGGAGTAAGCATTAGTGACCATCTTTTGTTAACTTAAACTGAATAGTATAGAATAGAATAGTATGTGCCTGATTGGAGGGCATCATTTTGGTTATTACCCTAGCAAAGCCCAAATTTACCTTTGTGTTGTGTGGGCACTCATGCAATTCTAAGCAGTGCTACATGACACAAAGCAATGCGATTGTGGGCGCTGATCAACTTAAAAGGATTTTCACACTAAAAGTTGACTTGAGTTCAGTTCCAAACTGATTTGTGTTGCACAAGATCGTCTAGGTTGCATAAGGTGCATTTTGGGCCATAGTCATCAATGCTAATCCATATCTGTAAAATGACTTGAAGGATACATTGATGATGCCAATGACTTCTGCTTGAAATAGGGGGAAGGGACTTCAGCAACCATGATTCCTGGTGGCAGGCGGCCCCTCCCAACTGTGATGAATGCCCTGGAAAGGTATTGTTCACTCCAGCAGTGCGGGATGCATTGAAGATGCTGGTAACCTTTACCAGAAAGAGGGAAAGGGAATACAACTACCACAGGCTCGATGGCAGATGGGGCCTCCTGCCCACAACAGTTAGGCTGAGAAACTGTTATTCATTCTCGCAGTACAGGGCAAACCTGGGCTGTGCCCGGGCAAATCTCAACTCCAAGAAACCTTTGGTGAACATGTGCTCTCTTAAATAGGAATAACCTAACATAAATAACAAGTGCAGGCCCATTTCCGGCCCGTGAGAGGCTGGCGGAGAGTGGGCTGGGCCTACTCTCTTGCATATGCTCTCCTTTAGTAACATGGTGAAACAAAAGGCTTCAGCCCCGCCTTTACAGAACAGCTCTGGTAAGAAGCGGCAGTCTTGCTCTTGACTCAATAATTTGTGCCTTGCGCAGTGGTAGCACAAACAGCAGGGTTGAACCGGCCTATAGGGCAATCAGGCAGTGGCGAAGGGCTGTTCTCACTGATCAGTTTTTGGGCCGGTTTTTAGCAGTTTGTGGGCCTGTTTTATGGCCAAGTGGGCCAGTTTTTACTGTTGATTTCTCTGATATTAAAACAAACATTGCCTGCTACAGATATATGCAGTCTTTACATGTTCAAAACCGACCTGATTTGCAAATGTGGGCCACTTTTTTTTAGCTAGCTGGTTATCTAGCGGGGAACACTTTTATTTCGGTGCCTGGGCTATTTGTTGTCTCAGTCCGACCCTGACAAACAGCAGAACATGTTAGCACTGCATTTGATTTAAGCAGTGAGCTGGATGATATAGCAGCTGTAACAACTGTTGTCACTCACAACAATCAGCAAATAATTTAGTGGTTGAAGTGGAGGTAGACACAGAGGAGGAAGTACTGTTACATCTCAATCTCAGTTCTTCGATTTCTCTTGGGACAAAGCCAGTTCGGGTCGAAAGGGAATAAAATGGGAAATCAAGAGCTGCCTGCCACTCAAACAAATCCAGTCCCTACCTCATTTCTATTTCTCTAACCAATACGTTGGTAATGAATGTGAAAATGTTTTTCAACCACGTTTTAAGGTAATAGATGAATGACTTTGATTTTTGAATCACATCTCAGTGATGTTTTAATAAGTCTCTTTCACACGACGCCTTTTCTATGTGTCTTGCTTCTAAAGACCAATATACTGGTTTTTTAGCCTTTGAAGACCCTACCAATTTGAATCAAAGAGGTCACAGCAGCCACCGCCATAATACTAATATTAAGTGTTGCGCAAAACCGGTATTGTCCACTATATACTGTGATTGCTGCACCACATTGTAAGTTTGAAGCAAGACTCCCAGTGGTTCACCTGCCCCCATAAACAATCCCATGTATCATGGATCTGACCACTGTAATCTCCTTATTAAGGAACCAGAGAGAAGGCTATAATCAATTAAAAAACATGACCAAGCATTGGCTGTTAAGCTTACTTGGGGAACAACATGTAATATTTAATGACATAAATATTGCGAGACATGTTCCCTGGAGTGGCACCTCACCTAAGAAAATTGAAGGTGATTGTGTTGTAATTATCTTCATGCATTCTGCTTTACTTGATAAATTGTTTTTTATTGGGTACTATGGGAGCCTATCAAGAACCAGTATTAATGTTGTCCCTCTTGGTTATTTTTACAAACCACCCAGGTGCAATAAGATCACAGCACATTGCGCTACGAACATAAAACTATGACATTTGTATGTCCAACTTCCAAAAGATTCTCTTCTATTGCTTGGCTGGATATGAATGACTAAACTTCGTTCTTTGAAGACTAGTAGTCATCGGATGTATTTGTGAATGTACCTTTTTTTGTTTTATGCGTTAACCACAAATAAGATAACATTTGGTCCTTTTTTTGTGCCAAAAACTGATTATGTTTCTTTTACAGAAAGCCTAACTGTCATTTCCTGGAATATTTCCCGTGTTTGCACAAAGATGGCAAACATGGACACAATTGGCCTTATTTATCATTTTTTCATGCAAGGCTGCGTAGCAGGACACCTTGCTGTGCTGCACTGCATGAAAGGCAGAGGGCAGGAATGAGCCATATTTATCCAGATATGGCACAATCCTGCTTTCTCCTTGTGCTGGTGCACTTTTGGATGCCTAGCACCAATGCAGACATACTTGCATCATGGTGTAAGGGTGCATGCATTGTGGGTAGGATCGTTTTTTTGCCGGGAGGGACACCTTCCCTTGAAAAAACAATCCTTTGTGGATTTTCCCTCTTTCTATTTGTGCAGCAAAATGCAGCACATGTAGAAAGAGAATAACAAGGAGAAATACATGTATTTCTCTTCATTATGCTTCCCCTGTGAAGGTGTAGCATTTTGAATCATTCCCAGGTCTACCTCTCGTTGTAAATCCGTGAATGCACCAAAATCCATAGGTGGATGCATGGGAAAATCCATGCTGCACCCATGGAATGCTTCCATGGGGCAGAGTAACGCAAGGCAGCAACTTGCACTGCCTTGCGTTACTCTAGATTTACCAAGCCCCGCAGGGCCACGCAAGGTGGCCTTGTCTGGCTCGGTAAATCTTATCTAGGTTTTGTCTCACCCTTGAATTACCTTGTGTGGCGCAAGGGTGAAGCAAAACTTTGATAAATATGCCCCAATATGTTTTATTAATGCATGATATTATGTTATTTGACGATAGGTGAAATATTTTATTTAGATTGTTACTCCACTTTTGGAATTTCTGCTACTCCATCTACTTCGGGAAGAGCAAGAGGCGGCATTACTATTTGGGGCTCCCTCATGTTCAGTTGTAGCTTTAAAGTGTTATTTAAAGGCTCTCCAAATATCCAGGCTCTTGTTTTTAACATTTAAAAAGGCGGTAACACTATTCTTGCAATTTTTTATCATGAAAATTTTAGCACTACTGAGTGCTCAGATTCAATTAGGCTATTACATTTTATAGAAAAAGCTCTGACTCTAATAATTATATCTCTGGCAAGTAATGTTGTATTTGATCTTTTTGGGATTTTAAATATTTAATGGAGCACTGTCAATGTTAATCCTGATTAAACTGATTTTGGTGGGGTAAGCAAGAATATGCCACCCTTGAGCATAAGCTGACTTATCAAGGGGAGATTCTTGTAGATTTGTTAGTTACAAATAATTTATGAAACACTCATGAAGCATTTGCATTAGATGATTATCACATTGCAACGTTTCCAGCTAGAGGTCATCAGAGTATTATCAAGTACATCAAGTTATTTTAATGCAACATATTTTCAACATCCTATAATTGTTAGTTCATTTAGCAACCATTATTAAACTTGGTGGAATCAGGTTTTATTTTTCATGTTCAATCATCTTGCACCTTATCCTTTGATGGAACAGCTAAGGATAATGCACGGTGGGTGAAATGGGATGTGGTTGATCCACATAAATTACTGCTGGACATAATCAAATTAAGATATGCTGAAGTGATTTTCTGTCTTTAGGAGTCTACCTGTTAGTGTAGTAAACCACAAACATGCATTTTGGAAGGTAGTCAACAGTTCCCATTTTCAGTCTGAAACTGGCATACCTCTTGATGCTCATATTCAGCGGTTGCATGGTTCTAACATTTTAATAATATTGCCTAACTATTGGTATGGAGGAAAGTACTTGTCCAGTTCCTTAGAATAGGTTGGCTTTTAATATACATGCAGGTATTAGGACAATAGCGGATAGTCCATTTGGAAAAGAACCTGGACCTGATGATGAACCTATGGACCTTTTTGAACATAATATTGAGCAATGGGCCCCTGTTGTAGCCAACGTTTTAGATGTGGACAGCTATTCTACAACTTCTAATTCTTGAATACAGTCATTTACAGTTCCCATTTTCAATAAAGTTGTCAAGGGAGACCCAAGATGTTATGGACAGTTTTCTTTGATAAACTCAATTATGGAAGTTGCTGGAAGAATGATCATGTAAACAATCCTGGCCAGAGACTCAGATATAAACATCCTGGTGGAGATGCAATATGGTTTCAGGAGTGATTTGGGGACAATAAAACATTGTCTACATTTAAACCTGCAGATCAGCTCTTGGTGTTTGTCCAAATTTTGCATTTTGTGGACCTCCGCTCAGTCTTTGACCATGTCAATAGGTCACAGCTTAGGTTCATTCTTGCAATTATGGGAGACATTTTAGATTTACTAAGCACCTACATATGATTTGACTGCTGAGGTTCAATTTGGTCCTAAAGGAGAATGTTCAAGTAATGTTACCTTGGCCTTGGGTGTCGGCAGGGCTATGTTCTAGCCTCTCTCCTTTTATCCTATATACTAATGGTCTGGAGGGACCATTACATGTTCTTATTCCAAGGGCGGGGAATCAAGCTATCCTGGTCCTCCTCTACACTGATGCTGTTGTACTGCTGGCCCAAACAACAAACTGCAAGAGGAGTATGTTTCTTTTTTGAATTAGCTTGAATTAAAAACACACATTTCTAAGACCTTCAATTTTACTATAGGCCAAAATAGAGTTAAGGGTTCTACTTCTTTTTATCTTGTTATCATTTCTGATGGGTTTGGCCACTGGATTCACTTGTTGCACTCTAGGAGGGTCAACACTATCTTAGTTGGTTTCAGGATATGTTGGCCTTAGTCTTGAATAGCTCACAGTGCAGCATCTGTACCCCCAACCTGGCAAGGTAATAGGTGGTATGTGCAACATCAGAACATGACAACCCTGACTCCCCAAGGAAATCGTTGAAACAGATCTAAAGCCCTTTCGTTTGGTAACTCATGCATGGCCAAAGAGAGACAAAAGAAATACTCAAATTGGTATTTCAAATATGTATTGAAGCAATGAGATACGTGTATAAAATACTTGTGTTGCAAATATCAATAGACGTAATCAGCATCACAAGATTGGTAAAGAAAGTGAACAGTTCAATCATTGTGCTGTTACAGGAATTATATGCTCGCATTTAAGTATAGTTATAGTTATGCTCCTACCTAGCGCTCCCTTTCCTAGTGTGCCTAGGGTGGGTGAATCTGCCAGAATCCCAGAGGATGATCTAACTCCCCAGTTACCTGTGGGTATGTTTAATCTGGGAACCCATCTTGGTGTGGAGCTGGGCACCATCCTTCTCAGGAGGTAGAGACGATTTTGCTGGGCTAGAATTCCAGCATGGGGCGACCTCAACAGTGTCAGCAAAATGTCCCTTTAACTTGACAAAGGAGTGATGTCATTTATATAATAAAATTCACCCATGTTGCCATGCCAAAACCCCAGTCAGGCTGCCATTGTTGATTCTATCCTTACAGAGCTGTCGCCGAGCAAACAATAACAAATAACAACATTTTGCGCAGTGAACTTAGCCCTCGTACAGAATGTTAAAGGTTCTGATAATATGCCCACGAAGAAGTGTAAATATAAGCAAAGTCATTTCAGAGAATGTTCTCCCATATAGGCATGTAAGCAAATGTGTGTCAAGTGTCAAAGTTCAAGAAAAGATGTCTACTTTAAATGTGAACATGTAAAATCGTGGTGTTCTTGCTCCGGCCTAATGTGACCACATAACAATAGAAGTTAGGGAAGAAATTAAAGCAGACATGAAAACAGCCTTACAGAACACAACCCAGAAATAAGTTTGAAAATAGATGCCTAGTGAACAGACATTGACTTAGAGGGTATGCGAGTACTCGAAATGTAATCTAGGGTACATTATCTAGGGAGATCAAAGTTCACAATAGAATTAGACCTGGTTACCCTAAGGTCTTAAACAGATTCCATCCTCCTTGTAAGAAATTCGGTTGTTGGTTGAGAGGCGTGAAAGCCCTACTCAAGCAACAACCACAATCTTTGTCAGGGTGAACCACGAAAGTCAAAACATTAACCTGGGCTTATCATCTGGTAGTTTAGCACACAGTCAGGCTTAACTGAGAGTCAATGTGTAAAATGTTCATAGAGCACACAGGCAGTAATAACGTGTAAACGCAAACCAAGAAAAATCCCAAACCAGTTTAGAAAAATAGAGTAAAATGTAATAAATAAAATGATAACATAATGAAAAAAATCAAATCAGTAGAACCAAAGACATTGACTTTTAAAGTTTTTAGTGAAAACAGTGCCAAGAAGAAGCAGAAAGCACCACTCGTGGTTATCTTGTCGCGCTACACTGGGGGAAAGTCACAAATTCAGGCCAACCATGATGGCACATGGTCAGATACAGGGAGCACGTTAGTCCCGCAGAATAGTTACCTTCTCAAGTCCAGAGTGAAGAATTACATTCACATTAGAGGGAGGAAGAAGTTTTCAGTGTGAAGAGCAGGTTGAGCATCGCAGACGGTCATTGCTGTAGCGCGAAGTGCTGGTCTCACATTGCCAGTCATCACACACGGCTGCTGTTGGCACGAACAGCATTACTCACTGGAGCTTCATATTCGAGGTCGTTGGGGGCGGCAGAGTTTGGAAAACGACCTTTACAATGCGGTCAAAACACTGCAATACATTTACTTCGCTGTCATTACAACGCAAGTCGTTACAACGACTTGCGCTAGATGACGCTCTAGACTAAGGAATAGTGTGATTTACTATTCCAACACCTTCCCTACTGTTACGTAGGCTGGAGTTGGAATAGTAAATCATACTATTCCTAAGTCCAGCGCCCTCCAGCGCAAGTCGTTGTAACGACTTGCGTTGTAAAAACTGCGATGTAATGTACTGCGATCTAAATGATCGCGTTGTATCGTCATACATTCGCAGAGTTTTGGTGCAAACGGGTCAGTTTGCAGACGTGAAGAGCACAAACTTTGGTATTTTCACATTTTCCTTGTGGAGGAGCTCTCACTGATGCTAACCAAGGGTCCAGGACCTGGGGGCATCTCTTTGGGATCAGGAGGACTCACTCCAGCAGAGGCCAGCTGCAGGGCTCAGACGGGACCAGTTGGTGCTGGTTAGCTGGGCAGTTTGACGTAGAGGCCTCTGAAGACTTGTTGTGTCTCTGTAGTTCATACAGAAGGTCAGGCAACTGACCCTTGGCGTCACTCTGGATAACCTGGAATTAAAGCAAGCAGGTCCAATGTTCACTCTTCGGACAGCAAGGTAATCCTTCCACCAGCAGAGCAGTCCTTCTGGCAGAGGAGTAGTCCTTCTTATGAATCTTCCACAGGTCCACAAGTGTACTAATGAGTGTTTCTGAAGGCCCAATTTTTATACCTGTATCAGCCTTTGTGTGGTGGAGTTTCCTGGCCTAGCCGCAAAACTGGTTCTGGCAATACACAGTTCCCAATTGCAGAGCCATTCATAGCCACAGTTGGTGGGGACCTGAAAATGGCAACTTTCTAAAAGAGGTATTTTCAAAATTGCAGCTTAAAATCCAACTTTACCATTAAAGAGGATTTTAAATTTGAATTCATTTGAGTGTTGTAGAAAAATCCTTTTTGCCCTGATCACCCCCATCTTTTGATTGATACTGGTGGTTTGTGACTCTGAAAGTGCTCTATCCTTAAAACGTTTATGGTAATTGGTGTAATCACAACTGACTAAGACAACCCACCTGTAAGTCCCTAGTATATGGTAGAGCATGTAGGTTTAGATACCCCAATGGAATTTATGCACTTAAGTGTGCACTGCTGTGGTGTCTGGTGTCATTTTAAAGCCAGTCTGCCTTGCAATCTGGTTTTAAAATAAAACTGTGCTTGAATTCGACTTTGAAGTTAAAAGTACTTCCAAAGTCCACAACTACATTTTTATTACATATACCTCACCCCTAAGGTCTGCCGTAGGTGCCCCAGGGCAGGATGCCTTGTTATAAAAAGCAGGGACATTATAAAATATGTCTTATATGACCTGGTGAGGAAAAAACAACCAAAGTTGTTTTTCCCTTTGTAGTGCTGCTAGCACCATAGGATAACAGAGGAAGGCTTTATTAAACTTTAATACATTCTCACTTTTTTGCTAAACACATTTTATTTGATTTAGCAAAACTGGTACTAATGAAAATAAAGTGCCATGAACAAAAATAATGCTCCTCATTCTCAGTCTCGGTCCTCTCCAACCTCAACCCCACCAGCCGCCCAACACAATTCAGACCACATTTGAAGAAATATTATCCATTGTAGCGGAGCCGAGCAATATAGATCGGTTCCTACTGTGTTGCACACCAATCCATGCCAGCATGCCACAACGCCAACCTCGGCTGGTCCGGCCATTTCCAGGATTGGCCTATGTCCTTTGGCCAGCAAGGCCGCCAACCCGACCAGAGCTAAGGTCTAACTTTTGAAAGGAAGTAGGTAGCAAGATAATTCAAAATATCAAAATAATAGTTTTAATAAATCCAACAACTTGCCAATGTCAGATTTATTATTGTTATTCCAGGAAAGTAGTTTTAGAACTTACTTTCCTGAAGTTACCAAAAACAGCCCTGTAGCACCCTCTTCTGATTGACCAGCCTGTGACAGCCTGAGCCAAGCTGCTCCCTGATTAGGGGTGAAGAGGCTTGGGGCTGAAACAATAGAGCCATTTGGTGGGAGGAGATTTGCTTCCTGTAGAAGCCAGGGACAGGAAGGGGGCTGGGGAGATAAACTAGTCTTCAAAGGTAGAAGCAGAGATGTCACAGGACCCACGCCAGCCCCCACTTACTTGATTCCCAGCCAGATGGGCGCCCCTTTAATTTAATTAGGAGAGGGACTGGATGGGAAATGTAGGGAAAAGTTACCCACACCTGTGGGTAGGGTTAGCCAGACCTGAACTCCAAGGAGAGATTTTATCCATCTTGATTTTGAAAGAAATATGCATTCTGGAACAAAATATGCCACACTTTCCAAGAAGTTGCCATGGAAGAGGGTGGCAACTTGAACCCCATTGGTTGGGGTTTCCTCCCCTTGCCAGCCCAGAATGCCAGCCCAGAATAATGAATACATATGGGAGATCTGCAGGATCCCCTCAGATACCTTCCTGAAACATCTGGCGAAGAAGGACTGCCCTGCTGGACCCTTGGACTGAGCAACAGAGGACTGCACTCAGAAGGACTGCACCTGCTGCACTTTAAAGTCTCCATACAAGAAGGACTTTGCCTGTCCTCAAGGATAAGAAGTGGACTCCCAGAGGAGCAACAGGTGGAAAAGTGCTGGAACAAGCCACCTTCAACGTCCACTAAGAGAATAACTCCAGCTGACCAGCTTCGCCAGGATTTTCCTTGACTGACCAGGTGCATTGTGGAAGTTGGAGTCCCAGACACACAAGATGCAAACCAGAGCTTATGAACCCTTGGCTAGTACTGTGGACCCTTTCTGACTCTCAAGGAATCTTTCAGAAGAAGATATAAAAGTTTGGAAACTTTTTGCCAACTTTTGTGTAAAAGCTCCAGAAGAAGGCCGGCATCAACAACAGCCGGTGATGTTGAACCGTGACTCGGCCTGACGGCATTGGTTTGTCCCGCTGAAAGCTCCGGAGCTCCTCGCCATCAATGATGTAGACAATGACCTCCAGAGCTCACCGAATCATTGCGCTGCAGCAGGCCATCATCGTTAAATCAAAATCCGGATCCCAGGACCTGACTTCACGACTGTAAACTGCTCAACATTGAGAGAGAAAGCTCCTGAAAAGAAACTAAGTCTGAAGGTAAAAACTTGACCCAACCGCTCATCGTATCCGACCCACGCTCCTTCTAGGGTAGAAGCAATTTATGAATTGTGTTGTTTTGTGATTTGTATATATCTGTTGTTTATATATATGTCTGTATGTTCGAAAAGATACTTTCAAAATAACGATGACTATAAAAAAAATTCAATACAACGATAACTAAAATGTATCTGTGGTATGTGATTTGTTGTTTGGAATAAGGAACATGAATTAACGACAGGACTAGGTACTGTTAATAGGGGAATATGAAGTTCCCTATGTAAGTAGATATAAATATATCTTTTCCTCCTTGCCATTTTTTTCTTCTTTACCATTGTGTAGTATTTTTACCCAGGTATAGGAGGGTAATTTGGGTAAACCCCTACATATTTTTGAATATAATATAGTGCCATAAGCAGGGCCACTGGAAATATGTAATTCTGTGGATGAAGCGTATTTCGCATAATTATGGAATGCCACATTTGTCACATGCGAATGGCCTCTACCACGGATCATCTTTATCAACTATGAAAAGACTATAATGGATTCAGAACTCTGCTGCCAGATTACTCCTGTATGTAAAGTCCCAAGTCACATCTCCCCTGCCTTGAGGGTCCTACACTGGTTACCGGTTGCCAGAAGATCCACCTTCAAGCTGCTTTGTATCACCCACAAGGCAATACATGGAACAGGACTGTTTTTCATCAGGAATAAAATCACCAAATACATTCAGCAAAGGAACCTTCACTCAAGATTGGCACCTTGCCTTGAAAACCCACCATACAAGAAAAAAACGAAGGTGGTACATCTTTCTCTGTTAAAGCAGACAAACTATGGAATTCATTACCCCCAAACATAAGAACCACTGATACATTTCTTATCTTCAGAAGACTACTCAAGCGTTGGCTCTTTCCTACATAACCACCATACTCAAACACTAAGGTACAGCATGTATAATAATTACGTAACTACGACTTTTAAAATATATAGATGCTCTTTAGGTCTGCTTCACAAATGTCTATATTACTTATAGGTGAATATATATATATATATATATATATATATATATATATATATATATATATATATATTCACTGAAAAAACCATAGGTTTCAGACACGTTATAGTTAGAAATTAGCATTTAAAAAAACCTTTGAAATTCACTGAAAAAACCATAGGTTTTAGGGACAGTTATAGTTAGTTGGACATTGCACTCGTACAAAACCCGTGAAATTCCCCTGTTATAGTTAGTTCAGCTAACTATAACTCGCGCCCGCAATGCACTGCTGATGACGTCACATATTACATCACTCATGACATGGTCAGTGACATCACTGATGACATCACTGATGACATCTCAAATGACATCACTGATTACATCATCCAGTGACTGTGTGTTTCTGTAAAGTTTAAATATTTTTACTATATATAGGGAAAGGCGTATTGAAGAATGAGTGGGTGTATAAGTGTCTGTATGGATGATTTAGTAGGTGCGTGACTAACTCTATAAGTGAGTGATTAAACGTATCTTACTGAATGCATGGGTTAGTGACTAAACTGGGTGAATGTCTGTATCCGTCTGTCTGTTGCTGTGTAAGTGGCTGCATGTGTTTGGGAATAGCTACATGAGTGTCTATATGAGTTATTGATTGGTTGTCTGAGTATCTGTATGGGTGCCTGAGTGTTTGTGTGGGTGGGGTGTGTGCGACTCTGTGCATAGATGTGTAAGTGGGTGATTCACTGGGTGGATGGTTTCAAGAGTGCATCTGTGATAGACTGTATGGGTGGGTAAGTGTGTGTAAGAGTGTGTTAGTGAGTGAATGTATATCCCAGTGGTACATGTGTGAGTAGCTACATATGTAAAAGGCAGTATATATGTGTGTTAGAGTATTTAAATGGCTATAAGCGAGAGTGTGTTATTGTGAGAGTGACTGTATGGATGAGTGTGTGCTTGTATCAGTCATTGTATAAGAGCGTAAGAATGTGCTAGTATTTGTATGAGTAAGTGAGCTGGTGTGTGTATAACTGTATAGGTGAGTAAATGGCAGTGTGTTTAATTATTTGCATGACTGACTAGGTGTGTGAGTACCTCTATGGATGAGTGGCGGTGTTTGAGTGTCTATATAGGAGTATGAGTGCATATGATAGTCCTGTACTGAGTGACCGTAAGTATGAGTGACTGTACGGGTGAGTGAGTGGATGTGTGTGTAGACCTAAGAATCAGTGAGTGGGTATGTAGTTATTGGTGTTGGAGTGTCTATGGTTTTGCGAATGGCAGTCTGTAATTTAGAGTGGGTGTATCAAAGGTTATATTAGGGTGTGAGGAGGTGCATCAGATTATCACGTGGATGATGTCATCAATGATGTCATCAGTGATGTCATTTGAGATGTCATCAGTGATGTCATCAGTGATGTCACTGACCATGTCATGAGTGATGTAATATGTGACGTCATCAGCAGTGCATTATGGGGGCGCGAGTTATAGTTAGCTGAACTAACTATAACAGGGGAATTTCACGGGTTTTGTACGAGTGCAATGTCCAACTAACTATAACTGTCCCTAAAACCTATGGTTTTTTCAGTGAATTTCAAAGGTTTTTTTAAATGCTAATTTCTAACTATAACGTGTCTGAAACCTATGGTTTTTTCAGTGAATTTCAAAGGTTTTTAAATGCTAATTTCTAACTATAACGTGCCTGAAACCTATGGTTTTTTCAGTGAATTTCAGAGGTTTTTTAAATGCTAATTTCTAACTATAACGTGCCTGAAACCTATGATTTTTTAAGTGAATTTCAAAGGTTTTTAAATGCTAGTTTCTAACTATGCCAACAGAGGTAGGACATGTGAAGAAAGAAGAAAAAACGCACAGAAAGAAGCAAAAGATGTGCAGAAAGAACCAACAGAGGAGCAGAAAGAGGCCTTGTTGCAAAATCATCCTGTGCCCACAACTTTTTCAGACGGGTACTGGTGGTAACTGACTCTGACTAACCAGAGCCAGTGCGGGTTTGCACAGTGGTGAAGGGAGGGGGCCTGAGGTGACATGTGTGCAAACGCGCCCGTGGCGCGTTTTAAGTTGCGGGATTAAGTTCCCTTGAATCCTGAGGGTCCCTGGGGCCCAACTAGCTCCCCAGGTACCTACAGTTAGGACCACAGAGCTGAGTTGCAGAGAGGCGTTCCGAGGCCACGCACCTTTTTCACCTCTCTGCAACGCAACTCTGTTGTGCTTACTGAAGGTACCTGGTGGGCTAGTTGGCCCCCAGGATTCAAAGGGAATTAACTCCCCAACTTAAAACGCACCACAGGGCGTGTTTGCGCACATGTCACCTGAGGCCCCGCCCCTCCCTTCACCACTGTGCAAACGCGCCCCGTGGCGCGTTTTAAGTTGGGGGATTAGGTCACCTTGAATCCTGAGAGTCCCTGGGGCCCAACTAGCCCACCAGGTACTTCCAGTAAGCACCACAGGCCTGCGTTGCAACGCCTGTAACAAATTGTGCAGTTGTGTTTAGGTAGTGAAGAGGGTCGTGCTGGGGGTAGTGTTTTAGGGTTTAGGGTAGTGCAGTGGTGTTTGTGTAGTGTAGGGGGTCATGCTGGGGGTAGATTTAGGGTTTAGGGTAGTGCAGTGGTGTTTGGGTAGTGTAGGGAGTCATGCTGGGGGAGTGTTTTAGGGTTTAGGGTAGTACAGTGGTGTTTGGGTAATGTAGGGGTCGTGCTGGGGTTAGTGTTTTAGGGTTTTAGGGTAGTGCAGTGGTGTTTGGGTAGTGTAGGGGATACTGCTGGGGGTAGTGTTTTAGGGTTTAGGGTAGTGCAATGGTGTTTGGGTAGTGTAGGGGGTACTGCTGGGGGTAGTGTTTTAGGGTTTAGGGTAGTGCAGTGGTGTTTGGGTAGCGTAGGGGTACTGCTGGGGGTAGTGTTTTATGGTTTAGGGTAGTGCAGTGGTGTTTGGGTAGTGTAGGGGTTCGTGCTGGGGGTAGTATTTTAGGGTTTAGGGTAGTGCAGTGGTGTTTGTGTAGTGTAGGAGGTCGTGTTTTAGGGTTTAGGGTAGTGCAGTGGTCTTTGGGTAGTGTAGGGAGTAGTGCGGGGGTATTGTTTTAGAGTTTAGGGTAGTGCAGTGGTCTTTGCGTAGTGTAGGGGGTTGTGCGGGGGTAGTGTTTTAGGGATTAGGGTAGTGCATTGGTATTTGGGTAGTGTAGGGGGTCATGCGGGGGGTAGTGTTTTAGGGTTTAGGGCAGTGCAGTGGTGTTTAGGTAGTGTAGGGGTCGTGCTGGGGGAGTGTTTTAGGGTTTAGGGCAGTGCAGTGGTGTTCGGGTAGTGTAGGGGGTCATGCTGGGGGAGTGTTTTAGGGTTTAGGGCAGTGCAGTCGTGTTAGGGTAGTGTAGGGGGTCATGCTGGGGGAGTATTTTAGGGTTTAGGGTAGTGCAGTGGTGTTCAGGTAGTGCAGGGGGTCATGCTGGGGGTAGTGTTCTAGGGTTTAGGGCAGTGCAGTGGTGTTCGGGCAGTGTAGGGGGTCTTGCTGGGGCTGGTGTTTCAGAGTCTAGGGCAATACAGTGGTGTTCGGGCAGTGTAGGGGGTCTTGCTGGGGCTGGTGTTTCAGAGTCTAGGGCAATGCAGTGGTGTTCGGGCAGTGTAGGGGGTCTTGCTGGGGCTGGTGTTTCAGGGTTTAGGGCAGTGCAGTGGTGTTCGGGCAGTGTAGGGGGTCGTGCTGGGGGTGGTGTTTCAGGGTTTAGGGCAGTGCAGTGGTGTTCGGGCAGTGTAGTGGGTCGTGCTGGGGCTAGTGTTTCAGGGTTTAGGGCAGAGCAATGGTGCTCAGGCAGTGTAGGGGGTTGTGCTGGGGGTGATGTTTCAGGGTTTAGGGCAGTGCAGTGGTGTTAGGGCAGTGTAGGGGGTCGTGCTGGGGGTGGTGTTTCAGGGTTTAGGGCAGTGCAGTGGTGTTCCGGCAGTGTAGGGGGTCGTGCAGGGGTGGTGTTTCAGGGTTTAGTGCAGTGGTGTTCGGGCAGTGTAGGGGGTCGTGCTGGGGTGGTGTTTCAGGGTTTAGGGCAGTGCAGTGGTGTTCGGGCAGTGTAGGGTGTCGTGCTGAGGGGTGGTGTTTCAGGGTTTAGGGCAGTGCAGTAGTGTTTGGCAGTGTAGGGGGTCGTGCAGGGGGTGGTGTTTCAGGGTTTAGGGCAGTGCAGTGGTGTTCGGCCAGTGTAGGTAGTCTTGCTGGGGGTGGTGTTTCAGGGTTTAGGGCAGTGCAGTACTTTTCGGGCAGTGCAGGCGGTCGTGCTGGGGCTGGTGTTTCAGGGTTTAGGGCAGTGCAGTGGTGTTCGGGCAGTGTACGGGGTTGTGCTGGGGCTGGTGTTTCAGGGTTTAGGGCAGTGCAGTGGTGTGCGGGCAGTGTACGGGGTTGTGCTGGGGCTGGTGTTTCAGGGTTTAGGGCAGTGCAGTGGTGTTTGGGAAGTGTAGGGGGCGTGCTGGGGGTGGTGTTTCAGGGTTTAGGGCAGTGGTGTTCGGGCAGTGTAGGGGGTCGTGCTGGGGCTGGTGTTTCAGGGTTTAGGGCAGTGCAGTGGTGTTCGGGCAGTGTAGGGGGTCGTGCTGGGGCTGGTGTTTCAGGGTTTTGGGCAGAGCAGTGGTGTTCGGGAAGTGTAGGGGGTCGTGCTGGGGGTGGTGTTTCAGGGTTTAGGGCAGTGCAGTGGTGTTCAGGCAGTGTAGGGGGTCTTGCTGGGGGTGGTGTTTCAGGGTTTAGGGCAGTGCAGTGGTGTTCAGGCAGTGTAGGGGGTCTTGCTAGGGGTGGTGTTTCAGGGTTTAGGGCAGTGGTGTTCGGGCAGTGTAGGGGGTCTTGCTGGGGGTGATGTTTCAGGGTTTAGGGCAGTGCAGTGGTGTTCGGGCAGTGTAGGGTGTCTTGCTGGGGGTAGTGTTTCAGGGTTTAGGGCGGTGCAGTGGTGTTCGTGCAGTGTAGGGGGTCGTGCTGGGGGTGGTGTTTCAGGGTTTAGGGCAGTGCAGTAGTGTTCGGGCAGTGTAGGGGGTCGTGCAGGGGGTGGTGTTTCAGGGTTTAGGGCAGTGCAGTGGTGTTCTGGCAGTGTAGGGGGTTATGCTGGGGGTGGGGTTTCAGGGTTTAGGGCAGTACAGTGGTGTTCGGGCAGTGTAGGGGGTCGTGCAGGGGGTGGTGTTTCAGGGTTTAGGGCAGTGCAGTGGTGTTCGGGCAGTGTAGGGGGTCGTGCTGGGGCTGGTGTTTCAGGGTTTAGGGCAGTGCAGTGGTGTTTGGGCAGTGTAGGGGTCTTGCTGGGGGTGGTGTTTCAGGGTTTAGGGCAGTGGTGTTCGGGCAGTGTAGGGGGTCTTGCTGGGGGTGATGTTTCAGGGTTTAGGGCAGTGCAGTGGTGTTCGGGCAGTGTAGGGGTCTTGCTGGGGGTAGTGTTTCAGGGTTTAGGGCAGTGCAGTGGTGTTTGTGCAGTATAGGGGTCGTGCTGGGGATGGTGTTTCTGGGTTTAGGGCAGTGCAGTAGTGTTCAAGCAGTGTAGGGGGTTGTGCAGGGGGTGGTGTTTCAGGGTTTAGGGCAGTGCAGTGGTGTTCGGGCAGTGTAGGGGTCGCGCTGGGGGTGGTGTTTCAGGGTTTAGGGCAGTGCAGTGGTGTTCGGGCAGTGTAGGGGGTCATGCACGGGGTGGTGTTTCAGGGTTTAGGGCAGTGCAGTGGTGTTTGGGCAGTGTAGGGTGTTGTGCTGGGGCTGGTGTTTCAGGGTTCAGGGCAGTGCAGTGGTGTTCAGGCAGTGTAGGGGGTCGTGCTGAGGCTGGTGTTTCACGGTTTAGGGCAGTGCAGTGGTGTTCGTGCAGTGTAGGGGGTCGTGCTGGGGCTGGTGTTTCAGGGTTTAGGGCAGTGCAGTGGTGTTCGGGCAGTGTAGGCGGTCGTGCTGGGGCTGGTGTTTCAGGGTTTAGGGCAGTGCAGTGGTGCTCAGGCAGTGTAGGGGGTCGTGCTGGGGCTGGTGTTTCAGGGTTTAGGGCAGTGCAGTGGTGCTCGGGCAGTGTAGGGGGTCGTGCTGGGGGTGATGTTTCAGGGTTTAGGGTAGTGCAGTGGTGTTCGGGCAGTGTAGGGGGTCGTGCAGGGGCTGGTGTTTCAAGGTTTAGGGCAGTGCAGTGGTGTTTGGGCAGTGTAGGGGGTCATGCTGGGGGTAGTGTTTCAGGGTTTAGGGCAGTGCAGTGGTGTTCGGGCAGTGTAGGGGGTCGTGCTGGGGGTGGTGTTTCAGGGTTTAGGTCAGTGGTGTTTGGGCAGTGTAGGGGGTCTTGCTGGGGGTGATGTTTCAGGGTTTAGGGCAGTGCAGTGGTGTTCGGGCAGTGTAGGGGGTCTTGCTGGGGGTAGTGTTTCAGGGTTTAGGGCAGTGCAGTGGTGTTCGGGCAGTGTAGGGGGTCATGCTGGGGGTGGTGTTTCAGGGTTTAGGGCAGTGCAGTGGTGTTCGGGCAGTGTAGGGGGTCGTGAAGGGGTGGTGTTTCAGGGTTTAGGGCAGTGCAGTGGTGTTCGGGCAGTGTAGGGGGTCGTGCTAGGGGTGGTGTTTCAGGGTTTAGGGCAGTGCAGTGGTGTTCGGGCAGTGTAGGGGGTCATGCAGGGGCTGGTGTTTCAGGGTTTAGGGCAGTGCAGTGGTGTTCGGGCAGTGTAGGGGGTCGTGCTGGGGGTAGTGTTTTAGGGTTTAGGGTAGTGCAGTGGTGCTTGTGTAGTGTAGGGGGTCGTGTTGGGGGTAGTGTTTTAGGGTTTAGGGTAGTGCAGTGGTGTTTGTGTAGTGTAGGGGGTCATGTTTTAGGGTAGTGCAGTGGTGTTTGGGTAGTGTAGGGGGTCGTGCTGGGGGTAGTGTTTTAGGGTTTAGGGTAGTGCAGTGGTGTTTGTGTAGTGTAGGGGTCGTGCTGGGGGTAGTGTTTTAGGGTTTAGGGTAGTGCAGTGGTGCTTGTGTAGTTTAGGGGTCATGCTGGGGGTAGTGTTTTAGGGTTTAGGGTAGTGCAGTGGTGTTTGTGTAGTGTAGGGGGTCATGTTTTAGGGTAGTGCAGTGGTGTTTGGGTAGTGTAGGGGGTCGTGCTGGTGGTAGTGTTTTAGGTTTTAGGTTAGTGCAGTGGTGTTTGGGTAGTGTAGGGGGTCGTGCTGGGGGTAGTGTTTTAGGGTTTAGGATAGTGCAGTGGTGCTTGTGTAGTGTAGGGGGTCGTGCTGGGGGTAGTGTTTTAGGGTTTAAGGTAGTGCAGTGGTGTTTTTGTAGTGTAGGGGGTCATGTTTTAAGATGAAATGCTCCAATACCTGACCAGTCTGCACTACATAAAACTGCAAAAAACTAAAAATAAAAAGTGTTTTGCACACTTTTGTCATTGGGCTATATGTGGGCTACATCTGGGTAATATTTGTGCTACATTTGGGCTCTTTTTTCACTGGTGGCCATCTTGGAAGACTTCTTTGTTATGAAGTTTCCTAATTTCTTCATTTACTGCAGTCTCCTCAGTAGGAAATGCTTTCAGTTTTTACTTTGATTCCATCAAGAAGGCATTCAGATGTGTCTCACATCTGCCATAAATTCAGAATGTTAGCACTCTAGTTGCTCATTAGATCACTGGAGTAAAGCTACTGCTCACCAGGGAGTTAACTGGTAGTCTGCTGCTGGTATTGAAAGTGATTGTTTCAGTCTGCATGTCAGAATTTTCTAATGAAATAGAAGAGGATTTGAGATCTCACTTAAAACATGCCCTAATTTTTCTTTCTGCAGCACTAACCATAATTTCTATTTCAAAAAGAACCCCTCATTTTGTTCCTTTTTAAATTAAATGTTTTAAGTGTTACCGGTTTATTCCAATCAAGATGGCTTCAGGTGTGCCATACTTTTGTCATAAGTAAGGCTGTTAGCGCTCTAGTTGTTCTTTAGAACACTCTGGGAAGCTGCAGTAGAACACAAAGGCATCAACTGGCAGGCTGCTCCTGTTGAAATATAACAGGAAGATATTTGAGATCACACTTGAAATATGTCCTAATTTTTCTTTCTACAGCACTAACCATAATTTCTATGACAAAATGAACCCCATCATTTTGTTCCTTTTTAAATTAAATGTTTTAAGTGTTACCAGTTTATTCCAATCAAGATGGCTTCAGGTGTGCCATACTTTTGTCATAAGTAAGGCTGTTAGCACTCTAGTTGTTTTTAGAACACTCTGGGAAGCTGCAGTAGAACACAAAGGCATCAACTGGCAGGCTGCTCCTGTTGAAATATAACAGGAAGATATTTGAGATCACACTTGAAACATGTCCTAATTTTTCTTTCTACAGCACTAACCATAATTTCTATGACAAAATGAACCCCATCATTTTGTTCCTTTTTAAATTAAATTGTTTAAGTGTTACCAGTTTATTCCAATCAAGATGGCTTCAGGTGTGCCATACTTTTGTCATAAGTAAGGCAGTTAGCACTCTAGTTGTTCTTTAGAACACTCTGGGAAGCTGCAGTAGAACACAAAGGAATCAACTGACAGTCTCTGCCCTTGTTGGATGTACATGTTTTACTGAGAATGTCAGACTTCATTCTCACATGAGTGAGAAAGATAATGTGAATTTACAGAAAATATGCTCTCATTTTAGCTTCTGGAGCACCTTCCAAACCTCCATGGGACAAGCATGAGAAAATAGTGTTCTCTCAAACATGATTCATGATATCCCAGCAGAAGGTTTTTCACATGGTAAAATCACCTTAGAATACACCACAATTCCTAAAATTAGTATGGTACCATCAACAAATAAATTCTAATGTAACTAAAGCCTGTTATCACCCTTTATAGTTCTCCTTTTGGTGACCCTCAAAATCTTCTATTCACTACAATGCATTTCAATGAGGTACTATCATTTATATTGGTCCCAAGATGGCTGCCAGCAATTCCAGGATGAAGTGCTGACAGCCAATCAGATCTCACGATGACATGTGTGGTTAGGCGCCGCCCAGATATATATGTGACTTTACTTTTGATTTTCTCAGGAACTACTGAACGGATTTACACCATTTAAGCAAAAGGCACGACATTGAACCAAGGGCTACCTCTTTGCCAAATTTGGTGTAATTCCGTTCAGCAGTTCAGGCTGTAGCTGCGACTAAAGGTTCCTATGGAAAAATGAATGGGGAAAACGCGTTTTGGGACCCCCCCTTTTTCTCGGCCCTCGCTTGAAGTATCACCCCGAGACTTTCAGGATAGGAGCGGACCGGAGCGCCCCAACAAGTTGGAAACTTTCACGAAGATTCGTCAACCGGCGCCAACGTTATTTCAAATAGAATGTCGCGGATTTCCTATGGATAATAGGTTTTAACTATAACTATCTACTGGCGACCGCCAGTAGATAATATATATATATATATATATATACATATATATATATATATATACTCACTGAAAAAACCATAGGTTTCAGGCACGTTATAGTTAGAAATTAGCATTTAAAAAACCTTTGAAATTCACTGAAAAAACCATAGGTTTCAGACACGTTATAGTTAGAAATTAGCATTTAAAAAACCTTTGAAATTCACTGAAAAAACCATAGGTTTTAGGGACAGTTATAGTTAGTTGGACATTTCACTCGTACAAAACCCGTGAAATTCCCCGTTATAGTTAGTTCAGCTAACTATAACTCGCGCCCCCGCAATGCACTGCTGATGACGTCACATATTGCATCACTCATGACATGGTCAGTGACATCACTGATGACATCACTGATGACATCACTGATGCCGGGTCGGAGGAGGCCCTATGAATTAAAATGCCTTTGAAACCTCGCACTCCTCGTGTGCGTGCTCTCTTCCATGTGGAGTGGGGTTGTTTTTATATATATATATATATATATATATATATATATATATATATATATATATATATATATATATATATATATATATATATATATATAATTCTATACTTAGCATGTTTACAGGTCACTGCATAGTTTTCATTTAAGGTATTTGATTAGATGCTTATGAGTCTCTGTTTTATTTATCTATCACAATATGTAACTAACATATCTGCAAATGCTTCACTATTAAAATATTGAGGAAAAAATAAAATTAAAATAAGAAAATAGTTATAAAAATGCACAAATAAATTAGCTTCAAGTACAGCAACACTTGAAAGTCTGAGTTTATGCAACTTTAAATCTTGATATATTATCTTCCTTATAAATGTACACCCTTCCTACGTAGTTATGTATCTAGATATCTATTACTTTACTCCTAATGTGGAAGAAAATAAAAGTTTGACTTTCTCCAAAGCACTACTCTGTCTCACCCTATACCTCTCTCAAAATATACTCTACCTCCACTCTCTGACTCATCCCAAACCTTGTTCCACTACTATGATCCCCAAAACAACCCTTTCTAGACTCTTCCCTCCTCTAACCCTCCTTGGCTCACTCCAAACCTCATTTTACTACTATGCACTTCCAAACAACCCTTTTTAAATTCTTCCCTCCTCTATCCCTCCTTTGACTAATTTCAAACCTCATTTTACTACTATGATCTCCATAATCTCTTTCTAGAGACTCTTCCCTCCTCTATCTCTCCTTTTACTCATCCCAAACCTCATCTTACTACTATGATCTCCCAAATAAAACTTTCTAGACTCTTCACTCTTCCATCTCTCCGTTATCCTATTCAATCCAAATAACAGACTTGCATGTCCACTGCTCAAATAACTCCTATTTCTCTGTACTAATCCACAACTAATAATTTTTGATTTCCGGAGTAGCGTGCTACTCACTGAAAAGCACTTTGACGCCTCGTCAAGGGTAATAACTGCTATATAAATACACTTACAATTACAATAATCCATCATCTGCTGCATAGTTTGCATATTTTAAGAGAAAAAAAAAATTCTGGCTCAAACGGATCAAAAGTTACTAAAAACAGGGTGCGACTGGTTGCTGCTCAGTGGAGACCAATTTGCAAAGGTTGACTGACCACCTTCCAGTTGCCTCTTGCTGCATTTTAGTGCTAAATTGGTACTAACGAGGTGTTAACTTTGCCAAGACAGTGTTAACATTCCACATGTAAAAATAATGAATGAATAATATCACACAATGTGTCCCATTTCACTGTGTAATTTGCCTTTTCTTTCCACATAATTCCCTGTCGCAGAATTTGATTTTACCCAGCTGCATAATTCCATGAGCCCTAGCCATAAGTAAGGAATAACATCACAGCAGAAAGAAAAGAAAACAAAACACTACTAAGATGTATAGCCTGATTGTATGGCAATTTTCACTTACTTTTCTTGCAAAGGCAATATCCTTCCCACTGTTTCTGATATAAAACTTTTTATCTCCTAAGTTCTCTGTGGTTGGAGCTTGCGGTCTCAATATAGTGGGGGTGTCTCAAGTACCCCTTCTATTCACACATGCACATTAATAGCAACTATCTCTTGTGACCACACCCCTGGTCCCAGGCACTTAAAATAGCCCAAGGCATTGGTGTTACACATGAAAGTTACACATTTAGGCCACAGGCATGTGTGATTGTTACATCAAGAAAATGAAAAAAACATGTTTTTTCTTGTGAATGGGCCTAGGGTGGGACACAGGGCTATCTTGGGAGGGCATGGCCCACCTGGCCCACCCTCTAGAACGGAGCCTGGGTGGAGTGGGAGGCATCCCATCTGACTCCACATTTTCCCACTTTGACACAGGCTGTGGTGGAATCATTGAACTGAATGACTCCACCACAGCCCCTGATAAAGTAAGGAAAGTGTGTAGCTAGAGGGAGGTATCAGAAATTATTGAGAGTGATTCCTGCAAGTGCTCGAGAAAATGCGATCTAGGGTTTTATGTACAGGAAGTTACTTCACTTCCTTTTGCCATTCCGATGTGAGGAAAAGAAACCAGGATTGAAGAAGAGTTTTGACGCAAGAGTTAAAGGAATGGCCGTGCTCGTTTGAAGTCTAGCCTCTTCTATTGTTTAGCGGTAGGAGGTATTTAGTGCATAATGCTTGTTGGCTTTTTAACTTCAGTTTGGTCCTGCATGAAAGAAACAGGGTGTGTTATTGCAATATAGTTTTTCTGCATCACATTGGAAGTTTGGAACACACCACTACTGTCTTTAATATTTGTGTGTTCGTCAGTCTGTGAATTGGATTTACTCAAAAGATCTGTGAATTGAGTTTCTTCAACTGATGTTCTCTATAGAGCATGTTTATTGGCACTGCCTGTATTTTCTTGCAATTCTAGCCTCTGACAGTTTTGAGTATAGCTTGCTTCATGAGTTGTAAAGAAGTTTTTGGGTTCCCCCTCTTCTGTAGTGAGGTAACTGTTTTAGGTCTTATTACTCAGAAGACTCAGGCAGTTACACAACTTTAGATTCCCAGGTCAGGTATTATTTGGGTTGGATACTCAGGACTCTTGTAGAGAAAGGTTAATGTAAAGGGCAGTTTTCTCACACTGAAAGTTTGCAGAGAAAGATAGACTTCAGAGCTTTAATTACCAAAATCTAAACAATATGTAAATAGAGCCCTACAAGAAGTAATTTCTGAACTAAACCTACTATCAATCACTTTATCCAAAATTGCCAGTGTTGGTGTTAAAAAACAGTAAATGAACCCTTTCTTGAAATATATGAGAAGTTAGTTTAAACACAGGTCAATTTTTTTGTTCGGACCAATTTATGTAGTAAAAATTTTGGCATTCACAATTTTATAATCTATGTTTTGCAAAATATATTCTTGCATATCCTTTCTAATGAAATCATTACAATTCATCTAAAATTGAAAACATATGCAGCATTTGTAGATACATGTTTCTGAATCATGCATCAGAAAATGTGGTCTGTATTATTTTTCCACTATGCCAGATAAGCTTAATTAACTTTATTTAAAAGTAGTGAAGGATACTGTGCTTCCATTTACTCTGAATGGTACTGTGAATATCTATACAACTTTAGGCATTCCTCTTTGATGTGATAACCAAAGTAGATATTATACACTACCATTCTGTATTGTATAGCAGTGTTAGCAAGAGAATTAGTTTATTACCTGCTTTGGAAACTTCAACGTAGCAAGCAACAATCATTCATTTTTATTAGATTAGCTAACCTTTGTACTTGGTTATGATCATTCTGTATTCAGATAAAAAAAATTCCCTCCAGTTTGTGCTAAGTTGGTTTTGTTCAATTTCTTTCAAGGGAATGGTCACATTATCTTTACATTGTGATGCATTTCAGTTTACATTCACTCTTAAATTCTGGTTTCCTTGGATAATTCTTACACAAGGGTAATGAAATGCTATCAATTAAGCAGGTGCTTTGAACAAATGTTGCTTTTTTGTAGATTACACATTATCTTAATACGAACCAATATTTCTGATATGAGATATTTCAATGAGCAGATTGGTGATCCCATTCAGCAAGAATCCTTCTCCCGACACCTATGGAGTCTTAGGAGATCATATACTACAGTTACATAATATATTCCTAATAATTGTGACAAAACGTAGCTGCCACTTTATCAATCAAGGAACAAAAAAGAACCACTTTGGCCAAAATGGTATTTTCTATGAAAGTTCAGTAATCCAAATGTAGATTAAATCCATAATACTGCATCTAAGGTATGAATATTTTGAAGGAAGTGTAGAGAGAGTGGAAAAACCACTTAGAGTCTCATTCACTGAAAATACAATTGCTGATTTATCATAGACTTATAATTATAAATCTAAAAATAAAGAATTCAATGCACAAAAGCATACCAGTGACCCATAATATGTGCTTCTGTATACAAATTTTAAAATGGTATGTGCAGTAATTCAATATATTCTGTGACAATATCGTGTAGATGCTTTAGTTTAGGTGGGGTATTCAGTTTGTGATACTCCATCCTATCCCATCAGTGATATCTTGGTTGCCTATGGTATTTAACAAGTTAAGTTAACAATTTAAAAATGTAACAATGCTTTAGCTATTTAGTAAGTTTAGTCAGTGTAAATGAGAACAAAAAGTGCTAAACATACTGTAATGACAAATTGTTCTTTTGCAATATTTACTTGATGTTTTACTATCAACTATAAAATCAGATCAACATCATTTATTTGTTTCTTAGTGAAACCTCAGATGAATTCTTCTTAAGATTTGAACTTTATAATGCTCAGAGGAAGAGACTAATATTGTGAAAAACGTGTTCACATGAACTATTAACATGTGATGGCAGTATTTCTATTTACAATAGAAATAAACAACTTTGATTTGAATATTAATCAGCAAGACTTTTTGATACTTTTAAAAAGTGCCCTTAAATTTGGTCATCAAGTTCATAGCAAAGTCTCTGTTTTAATTTTAATAAACAATCTCTGCCTTTGATTAGACTGCAATGTTCACTTTAAACAAATTAGCAGGTATGAATTTTAAAAGTATATCATTTGCTGACATGGAAATCAATATCTACCACCAAGAATGTTCTATGAGAAAAACGTATAATGTATTATTGAAGATTTCAATAAAGTTGAGAATAATGTTGGGCTTTTAGCAAATCAAAATATCTATGTCAATACTTCTCTCACTGACTGTGTCTTAAATGTATCACTTCTAATAGATGGTAAAATAGTGAGGAGAAAAAGGCTACTATAGTCTTCACATTGTCAATGTTGGCACCATGATTTTTTTAAATGTAACATGATTCTTTATTTTATGACGGTTTATTCATTTATAATAAAAGCGTATTTTGTTCCTTTGTACACGCACATTAGTTAACAATACAATATAGTAACCAGTACATTATTCTTGGGCATCACAGTGAAAATACTGCTTGAAGGAACTGCAATTGACTCAATTGTTCAATAACACATAATAGACAGGTTTCAAGAGATGATATCCCCGATTTGTATTGCCTTTTTCACTCCTATTGTATTATTCTCACAAAACAAACATTTATGTGATCAAGCATATTCATATGTTTTCACTCACACTTTAAATTCTGAGCCAATATGAAAAAGTTATATACATTGAAATACAGGTAATTGAAATGAACGATGTACTTATTTAGGTTAGTATGTAAGGTAAAATCAAGGGCCTGGGCAGTCGCGGCTCCTGGAGGGAGTGCTGCGGGGCGGTGGAGCGGGGCGGGGGAGGGGTAGGGTGGGGGGTGGTAAACTCCGGCATGCGGCCGAACGGAGGTAAGTACATAAATAAATAAATAAAACGAATTACATTGCTCGCGCCGCATCGCCATTTGGCGTTGCAGCACGCGCAATGTAATACGTTTTATTTATTTATGTACTTACCTCTGGTTCGGCCGGATGCCGGAGTTTGCTACCCCCCACCCTGCCCCTCTCCCGCCCCACCGCCCCGCAGCACTCCCTCCAGGAGCCGCGACTGGGCCTGGGGAGTAGTGCAGCTGAAATACTGAGTGTTCTTGCAGTCTTTTCCTCTCAATTCTAATGCCACCCCGAAATCTGGAGAAGCTCCCCGTTTTGCTATGCATGTAGGAGAATGAACGTGACAGTGTTGTGAGCTGCCCCTATCGGTAATGGCCATATTCATTTATTGCTCCTGTAGGTTTAGAGCATGTAACTTTGAGCCACATAACCTGCTGCCTCTCATGCATGCTCCCCAATTGATGACAAGGCTCCTGGAAAGTTAGCAGTGCTGTGGCTAATATGTCAGCTCTGTTGAGGCAGGTGCATCGTGAAACTGCAGAGATGCTGGCAGTGCTGAGAAGGCCTACCCTAGCACACCCCAAAACATAATTACCCCAGAATGGATGGCCAGTCCTTCACTGCCACCGGGAAGGTGGGAACCACAACTCCCCACCGGTCAATTTTGCGTGGCTTAGATGAACATAGAGGAATGACAATGAGCTAAACATGCTTCTTAGGCAATGATACATACACTCAGTCCAGCTAAGGTAGAGGTAGATGTTGCCAATCCCATTGTCACATATAAAATCATTCCAGGCACTGCAAATAATTAGAGAGAAAACTAAGCATGCCTGATTATGTATAACTTTTTATATGTTACTGCAAACTCAATTAAGTCTTTGTCTCCAGAGCAGACACAATATCCAAAATACAGTCAAATCTGGGTAAAAATAAACAGTTGTAAAGTAAGGAAGTGTTGAATGGAAGACAAATAATTAATGGCAGTGAATTATAGAACTGCAGAGCTTACATAGAGACCCTTCTGCCTGTCTGTCCATGAGAAAGGTGTTATGAAAGCATATAAATGTCATAAAATTAAATATTGCGGTGGCCTGAAAATACCAAGGGGGATATCATTCAACAGAAATGCAACCAATTCAATATTGCGCATTCTGCAGCTTGGAGGGTCAGAGGTATATAATATGGTTAGTGAGGCAGTCAAGACACCAAGATTGAGAAACAATCGGTCATTGTTTGACAAGAATGCTGGATGGCACAGTGCCATTGCCAATGAGATTGAAGGCAATTTCTGATGAGAGCTAAATGTACTTTGCTCGGACATCAGTCTCCCCATCACTTGTAACAAACCTGGTGCTTGACATGCCCATGGAAGCTACTAATAAAAGATCAGGGCACATTCTGAAGGCAGGGTAGTTTGTATGAAAGAAGTTTGCTATCTTCCTGTGCAACCTCCCAATCTTCATGCCTTCTCTTAGTGAAAGATCCTAAAGCCTAGTGGAGACGAGAAAGCTTTTAAGGCTCTACTCTACTACTAGCACCTATGTTTCCACCATCGGAGCACTAGATGACCCATTTCCCAGCTTTGGGCTGCCAGTGCTGGATGCCCAGATTCTAATTAAATGTTTAGTCTGCCATCCACTTCAGGATATACTATAAGACCTTGCCTCTTTACTATTGCTTCTTTACTATCTTTGCTTGGAATACCCAAGTGAGTTCAGTCAGAGCCCTGAAGAAAAGAGATTGCCTCCTTGACATCAGACTATTAGGAATGTGAAAGCACAGAGTAATTAGTAGAATCTCATTTCAGAACCCTATTGCTATTTTCCCCTTTGCAATGGAAAGTTAAACTTAACTATGTTTTGTCACATAGTTATCTTTCCCACAAACCTTTTTCAGAAAGTCATCAGCCAATTACCATCAGTCAAACACAGCACAATCCAACTCAAGCTGGCATTCAGGGGTTGGCTATTGGATTTTTAAGTATGTTTTGATCTGCTACTGCAATTTAAGACACCTGCTGATGGACAGATCAAGCTCTGCAAGGGTGAGCTGCTTCCATGCTGCAGTTTGGCTTAGGTTGTCATTGTTGCAAACCTAAGGATAGGATCTGTTGACTGCATGTCTGTTTCATTGATCAGTAAGTGACCTTTCAGACAACAGAGGGCAAGCTACTCCACCCAAACAGCAGTGCACACTACACACTTCTGACATGGAAGAACCTGTAAGTGTCCATAGAAACAAGTTGGGATATTAACAAAACTTCATTTGTGCATGTCACTCATCATCTCAAGGCTATTGTGTGGGCCAAGAAGCATATTCTTGTTTTCATACATATTTTGTCTTTTGGTTTATGATCAGGTGATAAATGTTTAAAAGTTATTTGCAATTGTAATGCACTTGTGTTTCATTAATGTTCTATTGATCATATTTGCAATTTACTAATATTAGATATCGGGTTATATTTGCTTTCCTATTTCTTTCAGGTTACCCATTCAGGCGTTGATCAATGCTTAGTCACCATCCTGTTTTAGTTTTAGTCCCATGCTGCAGTCAGGATAGGCACACTCACCCATATTTTCATCCCCTAGAGCGAGGGTCTCTATCGAAATCGTCACTGGAAGCAGCCTCATTCTTTGTGCACTGATCACTGTGATACAGCTCAGACTGCCTAACTATCTCCCCGGGGCCATCACTATCAGAGAATGCAGTGAGGAGAACTTGTTGTCAAAGGCAATTCACCATCATAAGGCAATACACACAATTACACAGGTGGTAATGGTATATAGTAAAAAATATAGCTTTAAGCACTGTGCAAATTCCTCTTGTCATTGTCATCTTGAACGGCATCTCCACCTAAAGATTTGTTTATACGCAGATCACGATTTGCTAGTCAAAAGACCGATATAATGACTGGGAATGTAATTTGTGATGTTGACCTAAGTTTCTTTGCAAGCCTTTATTTACTGGCTTAGACCTCATTGTGTGCGTACTAAAATTTTCAGAAGACAAGTGAGTGGGAATGCTCTCTTGTTATGCCATTATGCTTACTTCAAACATGTAACAATCAAATAATTACATTAAGACCCCATGATGTAATCAGCTCAAATAATATAAGCATTTTAACAAACTTCATCAACTATACAAAATGCAACACAGTGTTATTGTAGAATGCACAGAAATGCTGAAGGTAGAAGTGGTTTTGCATTCTTGCACTCAGCATTGCTGGGTACTTTGATGTTGCACTGTTTCACACATTATGGTGTATTCTGAACATACATCACATTATATAAGGGATAAAATAACCCATGCCTTACCATATAAGTATAATGCAGGTCAGCAAGGAGTTCCTGCCTCATACCGCTATTAAGTCTTTGAACTCTAAGGGGGCCTGCAGTATTTTTTTTAATGTCCCGCACTGAGGGGCATATTCACAAGGAGCTATCACCGAATTAACAGCACTTTATCGCAGCCAAAGTCGTGATAAATTTACCTCCCCATTCACAAGCCGGTGTTAACAGCCCACAGCACCAGTTTACCTGCGATAGCAGCCGCAAAAAACATCGCCACAGAGGACCCCCGCGAATATCGCTACTGAGATGCAGAGTAGGCGTTCCCATGCCAAAAGTCGAGACAACATCACACCTCAACATTCACAACGACCAGCCACATCGGCGATAAGAACACAAAACAGGCGATAAGGCGCGTTAGCACCAGGAAATTTACACCTGCTCTGACCTGGTGTGAAGTCGGACGGCAGCCAGCACCACAAAAGGGAGCACAGCCCAGGGCCACATCTGAAGGGCAACAGATGCCATGGAGCCACTCATCATGCGGCCCGGACACCCAAGAGGGCCACAACACCCACCACCACCACCCCAGGAACCCAACCCACACCCGGAACACCCCCCCCCCGGACCACCACAGACGCAGCGCAGACAAAGACAGTGGACCCCCAGGAAGCGTATCAGCCGCACAGACCCAACATCTGACAATGTCACCGTCCACTACAGGCTGAAAGTGACAAACATCCTAAGCATCCTGACCAACATCCCCTAACAGGCCTAAGGCACCAACACAGCGGACAAGCAACATCCCACCCCACACAAAGCTGCTGGCTTGGCTGCACCTGTTGGCCCCTGGTACCCCCCAACCAACACCCGCCAGAGTCAGAGGAGTCTCACAGCCAGCCACATCCAAGTCCCCCACACCTGTCCTGGACATCACCATCACCCTGGTACCCCAGTCCCCATACGTACAACACAATGCGCAGGATCCGCTGGAGACCAAGCAAGGACCATACGCCCAAGCAGGATGCACGCACGTGTTTGGGGCAATACACAGCACACATGTACTACCTGTGCCCCCTGGTGACACAGCACACATTCACCGCAACAGGAAGCACACGTCTCACATCAATGTGCAGGCAACAACAGAACACCGTGGAACCCCCAACAATGTCGCCTTCAAATACACAGCCAGTGTGCATGATACCTTCACCTCCGACAGTCCATCATCAACCAGCGTTCCCAGGATGGCAACAAGGGAAATGCACAGCCCTTGGCAATATCCAAATGAACACCCCACACACCTCAACTCCACAACCATGCAACACACAACTCTGGCAATGCACACGTCACAAAATCACATAGAACAGGCACAACAACATGCCCACCCACCAGACACGACAGAACAACTTACAATGTTCACATGGGCAAGCCCTGAACATGAGCCAGCAACGGCATGGCACCTCAGCCACATAATAGCCGAATGTGGGGAGAGGTGGCAACCAGGCATGTGTGAAGGATGCAGTAGAACCATGATTGGGAAAGTACACAATGCCAAGAGTGGCGGAGATGTGCTGGACACACCGCAGTATGCAGAACACACCCATATCCATGGCGACAAACACCGCTGGTGTATGGAGTGTAGTGGACAGTGGACGCCACCATGTCACCCCAGCCAGTGGGGACCTCACGGAAATGTTGCCTGTTACGCCCCCTAAGCGTCACCAGAGTGGGATGGCCCGGCGTACGCCACGCCAGCGTAGGGGTGTGAATAAAAAGCACGTAGGCCTGGGCGTGGTCCTCTTCCGGAAAGACACACGTCTCTGCCAGGGCGGCGCCTCCCACCCCGCCACGAGGCCGACGCCATCCTCATGAGCGGAGTTGCCTGCGATGCTGTGCCCCTGCCGGACCCCGGCACGCTGGACCACGAACCCGTCAGGCCCACCCCTGCGCAGCCAGGCCACACTGATCCCCTGCCGACACCGGCGTGTGTCAAAAAGGCCCACCACGTGCCGCCGCAAGTTCCAAGCCCGAGGCCCGCGACCTTGGCAGCCTCCTCAGACCATCACGGCCTCCACGACACAGGCCCGCCTTACTCCTTTCTCGTTGACGCACTCTACTGCCGCCTTCGGCGCACTCGTCGGACCAGTAGGTCCCATGTGTGAAACTGTGTCCTAAGTCATGAATGGCAGTGTTCCCAAATCCGGGCCAGCGGCCACAGCACCAGACCCCCGAACTGTGAGGCATAGTTCCATATGGGCATCTTGCGACATGTGGTGCCACTAACCCTGTTCAATGCCAGCCGGCGACACGTGGTGCCACAAATCCTGTTCAAGGCCAGCCAGCGACACGTGGTGCCACTAACCCTGTTCAACGCCAGCCAGCGACACGTGGATGAGGGACCAGGACTACCCTGCGGACCAGTAGGTCACACATCCAGCACCTAGTCGCAAAGCACGAATGGCAGAGTCCACACCAGTGGTCGCACAGAGAGGTGTAAGAGGAAGATGCGGCTCAGTCCGGACGAATGCCGGGTAACATACACAGAGGTGACCGAACACGTGGTGCCACTGAACCTGAACTACGCAGGCCGGTGGGGCCATCCAACCTATGCCGGCGACACTCGGTGAATGGGCCGTGCTGACCGCTGCCTCAGGCCTACAACATGGTCAGGTAGGTCACACATTTGGAACTGAGTCTTGATTACACCATGGCAGTGAACATAATTTAAGGCAGAGAACAATTCACTATACATCCTTCGATGTGGTGGCAACAAGTCTGTGCATGGCATCACAACCACATGTGTCTGTGGGCCTACGCGGACTACTGCCCTTGGCCTACGCTGCGCACGAGTGGGATCACAGATTGGGAACTGAACATCGGTAATTCAAAAGGCAGAATACATTTCATCGCACGCATGGAGAGGCGTAAGAGGATGACGCGTTGCAGTCCGGAGGGAACAGGATCATCGTTACGGAGGTGATTGAACACTGCCGACAACTGCCACTGTGTCACTAACTCTGTGCCTCGCGAGCCAACGACACGTGGCTGTGGGCCACTGCTGACCGCTGCCTCCGGCCTACACTGCGGTCCAGTAGGTCACAGAGTCTTGATTTGGCAATGTTGGAGTTCACATCTGTGTACCGGCATCATCACAGACTGCATCCCCTCTCAGCACCTGTGCCACTAAGTGTGTTCCCCGACATTCATGGACACTCACTGGTCGTACATTGGTGGCGTTTGAGTCTATGGAATAGGGGCTAGTTTTCATCCTCATGTAGCTGATTCCGAATTGTTGGTGAAAACGAGGGTTGCGCTTTCCACTCCTCCATTTGCTGCTTCCAGATAACATCAGACCTTCCGCATCATGCCCTGGAGGACACCTTCCACTGTCCCCCGCAACCCTCCGCAACATACACCTCAGACATTGATGGGGATCCGCTCAGGTCGCATGGCCCATCTGACTACACCGCAAGTCACCGTCCCGTGGCTGGGTGCCTGTGCCGGCCGCAGTGCATCCGGGGCCACTAACTCTGTGCTGCCCAGGCCTGGGACCCCTTCTTCTGAGACATTAAATGGCCTCTGTAGCGAAGGTCTTGGGGTCATCAACGCCATGTGTCTGTGGCCCTGCGCTGTCCGCATCCTCCGGCCTCAACTGCGGGCCACCAGGGCCCAAACATAGCATCGAGTCTTGACCGGTCCGGACGTCGCATCACCGCAGGAGGCACACGCCACCACCGCAAGGACCGCCTCCAACCGCCATCTGCCAGAGTCCTGACAGACCTACGGAGTTGCTCAGACCTGTCGTGGATGCCATCATTGGCCTGATACCCTGCTCAGCACTCCAGGTGCCAGTGACTCAGTGCACCGCAAGCCATTGTCCGTTACTGATTGAGTTTTGTGCTGTTGTGAGGTTGCGCAGCAATGTCACCTCATGCAGTGGGGAAGACCTGGGACTATGATGAGGAAGATGTGTCAAGTGTGTGGATGGGAGAAGGCACAGACAATGGGAGGGCAGGAGGCAACAGCCCCAAGGCAGGAATGCAGACTGGTGGTGGTAGTCAAGCTACACACCCGGATCTATTACTGGGTATTGCGCTATGGACTGCGGACGCAACTGTCACCTCAGGCAGTGTGGGAGACCTGGGACGTTGATGAGGAAGTTGATGCAGGTGTAACACACCCCACTGCATCTGCATCAGGACTAACCCGAAGGGACACAATCCTAGCAATTTCTTCACATGAGCACGCTCTTCTCTAATGCCCCTACCTCAGTGCACTGCAACTCACGGAACCTCCTGACTGAACATTGGGTGACCTCTGTCCTTACTCCGGATCCCTCCTTGTTGCTCTGCAGTTGACTCTGTTATGCTGGTGTTTTCTGTTTCCATTACACTGGTGTCCACTGTTCAGGTTGTTGCCAGCACCAAGCACTCCGTGCGGGCTGGCTTATACTCACCCCACACACATCCAGCACAGGCGTCACTGTACATGTGGCCCTGCCAATAAAGGGGCCGGGCGCACGTGCCCGTAGCCAGTTCAACATGATATGTGCATGTGTACCTGTGGTCTTGTTGTATGCATGGGGGCCCTGGGCCTACGACATTACATTGTGCTGTGTACAGCGGACGCAGACATGTCACCGCAGGCAGCGGGCTAGAACCTGGACATGTAGCTTTGTCGTCACCCACTCAATTTGTAAGGGGAGTGGACTGTGCCGTCGTACGCAGAGCCAACGTGGGTGTGTGACTGATATGTGCGTGCCCCTGGGCGTGGTTCTGTACTGGGTATGTGCATCTGCATGTGTCTCTATGGCAGTGTGGGTCTCCTTTGTGGGGTGTAGGTGGTCCCTGAAGGGTATTGGACACCCACGTATGTGTTCTAGTTCGCATTCCATGGGTTCGGCAACACCTGCACCTGTTGGGCCACCTCATTTTGGCATTCTGACACCTGGCATTGGGGTGCCATGTGTGGGTCGGTGAAGTGTTGTGAGCCAGCCGTGATTGCGGGTGCTTCATGCTGTGTGGTCTGTTGCAGGGGCTGGGTTCTCCTCTGAGTAGCTTGTCTGCCCTGGTCCTGGTGGTGGGTTGTGTGGGATGTCCATGGGCTGTTGTAGGGCGTCGGTGTCGAAGGTGTGGTGTTCGTCTCGGGCATCACTGATGGGTTGTCTGTTCTGACCTGCTGCAGGTGCTGTTTGTCCCTCTGCATTGTGAAGGGGAGGTGCATGTTGGCATTGTGTTAGCGTCTTGTTCTTGTCGACATGCAGACTGTGTGACAATGTACATTGTGACTGTTTGGGCGGTGGTGGCTTTTTGAGTTGGGACAGTGGACATTTGGCCTACATGGCTGATGTGGGGTTGTAGCCATAGATATGCATCTCACAGTTCCCTGCTCTGTCCAATGTGATTGTTCTGTTTCTGCACCTGGGCGGACCCAGTTGTGTCCCCTGTTCTGCAGTGTGGGTGTTGCACTTTGTGCCACATTGTCATGGAATGTGCTGTGATTGCTATGTGTGTGTGCTGCAGTGTGCCACGGGGATGGGGGACATGTCCCTGGGTAATTGTGGGTGTGCAGTGTGCTACACCTCGTTGTGCATGTGTGCCATTGTGCCCATCACCCCCCGTACCCCCAGTCCCTGTTGGATCCTCACCCTGTTGTTGTTGTGTCGGGTCCTGTCGAGCTGTGTCCGTACTCCCACCTCCTTGCACCGTCTCCACACTGATGACTGTGGCCTGGGTTTCCTCCAGCTCCTCCTGTGGCGCTGGACTACCGCCTCCTGTCGCCGTTGCTGGATCACTGACAGAATATAGAATGCCAAAATATCGACCTGCCAAAATATCGTGGATAAAATATAGAATGCCAAAATATCGAATTCCTATCTACAAACAGGTAAGTACAAAAATATCGAATCCAAAATATCATTGTAAATAAAATAGTTTGTTAAAATATCGAATTTTTTAAATGTATTAAAAGTAATGTAAAATTAATAAAATAATAAATATAATTAACTGAAACATACTTAAAAATACTTAAATAACCTTAAAATTAATAAATAATTAATGTAAGTTATAAAAAAATAAACATACATTTTTATTTTTTAATACATATATATATATTAACTTAATATTAATAAAAAATATTCAATATTTTTAGCGTAGGATAGCAAGAGGGTAAAATTTACTATTATCACTCCAGAGAGTGCAACAGTAAGGAAAGCGTTGGATAGCGTAGGGGTAAAATTACTATTTCCACTCCAGTGAGTGCAACAGTAGGGAAAGCGTTGGATAGTGTAGGGGTAAAAATTACTATTCCCACTCCAGAGAGTGCAACAGTAAGGAAAGCGTTGGATAGCGGAGGGGTAAAAATTACTATTCCCACTCCAGTGAGTGCAACAGTAGGGAAAGCGTTGGATAGCGTAGAGGTAAAAATTACTTTTCCCACTCCAGAGAGTGCAACAGTAGGGAAAGCGTTGGATAGCGGGAGGGTAAAATTACTATTCCCACTCCAGTGAGTGCAACAGTAGGGAAAGCGTTGGATAGCGGGAGGGTAAAAATTACTATTCCCACTCCAGTAAGTGCAACAGTAGGGAAAGCATTGGATAGCGTAGGGCTAAAAATTACTATTCCCACTCCAGAGAGTGCAACAGTAGGGAAAGCGTTGGATAGCGTAGGGGTAAAATGTACTATTCCGACTCCAGTGAGTGCAACAGTAGGGAAAGCGTTGGATAGCGTAGGGGTAAAAATTACTATTCCCACTCCAGAGAGTGCAACAGTAAGGAAAGCGTTGGATAGCGTAGGGGTAAAAATTACTATTCCCACTCCAGTGACTGCAACAGTAGGGAAAGCGTTGGATAGCGTAGGGCTAAAAATTACTATTCCCACTCCAGTGAGTGCAACAGTAGGGAAAGTAATGATTTAATATTTAAATAAAAATAAATTAATTATCAATACCAATAAAAAATTAATTAAAATTAATTACCAATTACAAAATATGTAATAATTAATTAATTATAAATACCAATAAATATTATTTATTAAAAATTAATTACCTATTAATAATTCATCAACAACCAATTAATTTTCAATACCAAAAATGTAATAAGTAATAAAAAAAATTACCAATTAATAATTAATTAACAATAAATGAATCAATACACAAAAAGAATTTCAATAATTACTTAATTACAATTAAATTACTTCCCACCCTATTCCCCTATAAACCCACAACCCGCTCCGAATAATAAATTAATACAATTAACATAATTATCAATTAATCAATTAATAAAAATTAATTACCAATTAATAAAAATTAATTACCAATTAATAATTAATTAACAATAAATTAATTAGCAATACCAATAAATAAAAATAAATATTTTCTTAATTACAATTAAATTACTTCCCACCCTATTCCCCTATAAACCCACAACCCGCTATAGAACTAAAACGCAAAATTAACTTAAAAATAATTAATAATTCCTAAAAATTAATATTTAATTTACTATAATTAAATTACTTCCCACCCTATTCCCCTATAAACCCACAACACGCTACAGAATTAAATTACGCAAAAATAATTTTACATACATTTCGTAACTTTAAAAAATATTAAACATACATTACAAAAATAATATACATTTTTAACTCATATACTAACATACAAAACACTTACAAAAATTCGATATTATTAAAAATTCGATATTTTTTAATGCCTATATTATGTACTTCTATATTTTGAAAATCGCTATTACTTACCTTCATTTCGATATTATTAACCACTATATTATGTCCATTCGATATTATGTCCATTCTATATTTTGAATTCGATATTCTGTCCATTCTATATTTTTTTTCCTATATTATATCTATTTACCGCCGTTGCTGCCTTCCTGTTGGCAGCGGGTTTGTGCCTGGTTTAGGTTGTCACGTCCTGGTGGCGCCTCTTGGCCTCCTGGATTGGCCTCCTCGGCACTCCGACTGCATTCCAGGTGGTCTGCTTGTGGGTCAGTTGCTGGTAGTGTTCTGTGACTCCGTGGCGCTGGTCTTGTTTTCCTGCGGTCTGCACCCCGTCTTCCTCTCCCTTTTCTCCTTGGCCTTCCCCGACCCCGTTGTTCCTAGCTGGTGGTCTGTGGGGGTTGTGGGGTTCGCGTTGACCTCTGCGCTGGGTCAGTGTGCATCCATGTTGTTACGTGCTTTGGCTTGTTTCTGGTGTGTTGTTTCTGTGGTTTTTATGGTGCAATTTCCCGCCAGACGCGTGGGATTTTCAGGCCTGTGGCTGCTTTTCGCTACTTTGTGTACCGCGATTGGCCTCATCGCATGATTTCTCGCGTTTCGCATTTTTTCGGCGTGGCGTTGATTTTCACGCTGACATTTGACGCGTTATCTGGTGACTATCGCATGCTACCACCTTGTTGTGAATTCCACGTTGACACGGCGTTATTTTCCCGCGATAGGCTGCGATATTGAAAGTTGCGTTACGCTACTCTTGTGGTAGTTATCGCACGTTCTTGTGAATATACCCCTAAGAATTTACTGCTGCAAAAGCAAAGCCACACAATTTGCCTTCCCACAAACTACTTAAATTCGTGTATCTTTGTCTTTGTTATGAAAGAGATAGCATGTTTGCAGACATAAAAAATAAAAGGTAAAAAGTTAAAAATGAAGTGTGAAATCAAACACACCAAAAAGCACATAGTAATTACTTGCAAAAATATATTAGAAACAGTGTAGTGTAAGTAAAATTGAAAAAAAGGCTGTAGCTCAGAATTTGTAGAAACATGAAGAGATTTTGTCTTTCCTGTAATAAACTGTAGGTGGAAAAAGGAGACATGTTTTCATAAATATTACATTTCTGCGAATCACTTTCCATTTTAGAAAAATACCAGAAGAAGGAAAAAACTGTTCTTATTTTCATTTATTAAACTACAGTTGTAAGTATGCACTGTGATCTGCCTTTCACCATAGCTGCTGGCTCTGGCAGCTGGCATTATGACGTTACAACTCAATTGCAATGACTAATTACAGTTGAGCAGCTATATCATTCTGTTATTACAAGTGACTACAGGTGCAGCAACTTGACTAATAAGGACGTTAGAGACAGGATTTTATTTAGAAATTGTAGACTGCTAAGCATTATAAACAAATAAATTAAAAAACAAATAAGGGAATGTGTTGTAGCATTTTGATCAATCTTTGAAATGCACATGAGAAATATTTCATACGCATAAAATACTGCATGAGTTGCATCATTACCCACTCTTTAATACAAATAACTAACAGAATATGGAGATAGCATAACATCCTACACCATCTTATTTGCCCATTTATATTTTGCTAATCAATTAATGAAATTATTGTTATTAACGGAATATATTTAATCTAGGAGGTAGGAAATACATGTAAGGATGATTGTTTAAAGGAGTAAGAATAACAAAACCAAATTGTCTAACTAGGCATTATCAAAGAAACCTTGACACACTGAAAGGCATTGTTGGACTTGGCCCTTTTTGCAGGGTCATCCCAGAACTTTTTGCCTTCCTCCTGTATTTTTCCGGACCTGTTGTTGGTGGTTTTATGACTCTGGGCACTTTTTCACTGCTGATCAGTGCTAAAGTGCATATGCTCTCTATTGTAAATTGTTGTAATAGATTAGTGACTCCATGATTGGCTTATTTGATTTACTTGTCAGACCCTAGTACAGTGCACCATGAGTGCCCAGGGCCTGTAAATCAAATGCTGCTGGTGGGCTTGCAGCACTGATTGTGCCACCCACATAAGCAGCTTGTAAAATGTGGCTCAGGCCTGCCATTGCAGAGCCTGTGTGCAGTCTGGGACTGCCATGTCGACTTGGCAAGTGCACCCACTTGCCAGTCCCTAAACCTTCACTTTTCTACATGTTAGTCACCCCTAAGGTAGGCCCAAGGTACTCCTATGGGCAGGGCGCATTGGATGTGAAAGGTAGGACATGCTCTGATGTGTGTAGCATGTCCTGAAAGTGAATTACTGCCAATTTCGTTTTTCACTATTGCAAGGCTATCTGTTCCCATAGGCCAGAATGGGCAGTTAGTTTATAACATCTTATAAATATAACTGACCCAGGGAACAAGATAGGAAAATAAAGTTTAGTGTGCATGAACTCAGAATGTTAAAATACATCTTTTAGTGTGGGTGATTTTTACATTCTGTGTTTAAACATACCACTTTTAGAAAGTAGGTATTTTCTTGCCTAACCATCCAGCATGCCTCTGCTAGGTTTGTGTATTCCATGTCTGGTTTGTGAGTGACAGGGGGCTGGAGAGGGCCTTGGCTCCAGCAGTCTGATGGGTCAGGGCTGGGCTGAATAGGCCCTGCATTGAATAGAGAGTAGGGGGAGGAGATTTCCGTTCAGTTGCCTGAGCCTTCATAGAATAGAGAGTAGGGGGAGGAGTTTTCCTTTCAGCTACCTGGGCCAGGTCTGCTTTCAACAATGCTGTCTCCACCTCCTGCCAGGAAGCTGCACCAGGGAGGACAGAACTGGTTTTGGCTGGGCACAGACACTCTCTGCCTTCAGAGAACAAAGGATTTTTGAGCATAAATATTGGGGCCCAGACCCCAGAACTTTAGATCACTTCTGGGAATCAAGACAAACCCTTTGCCAAGGAGAGAAACCAAGGAAGCTGAAGGAGACTGCCCCTGTGCTGCTTGCTGTTTGGGGTTGGCCTGCAGTGGTTTACTCATTGCCAAGGAAAGGAGAAAAGGAACTTTGTGTGTACTTTTACTATCTTGAGGAAGATCTCCAAGGGCTTGAAGTTGAGCTTGCCTCCTGTTCTGAAGTCTCAGCGACACAAAGACTTCACCACCAGCTCCCCCTGAATTTCCTTGCTGGGAATTCTACCTGCAGTGAGGTGCCTGCTTTTGTTTTGGGCCCTCTGGAGACTGCGTGTCGCTGGGAGCTGGAAGCGCGACGCAACGAGGAAGAAGCTTGTCACCGCCGCAGCTGTTGCCGTCGCATCACCGAAGAAGCGTGTCGCCGCCGCAGCAGTTTGCCGTTCGCATCGCCGACGCAGCGCGTCGCATAACCGGAGAGGCGTGCCGCCACCGCAGAGGTCGCCGTCGCATTACCGGAGAAGCATGTCGCAGGGCCTGTCGCGGCTCCAAAGTTCATCGATTTCACTGCACGGCCGCCGGGCGTGCACGCATCGCATCCACGTTATCGCATCGCATCAAAGACGCCATTTTGTCGCATCGCACCGGATCACAGTAAGAAACAGACGCCTCGCCTCCTCTCCGGTAAGGAACAGACGCATCGCCTCCCCTGCGCTGCAGTAAGGAACAGGTGCGCCGCCTCCCCCGAAGCAAGGAACTGACGCATCGCCTTCCCTGCGACCCTTTTGTTTGTTTTGCGTTACGCATCCAAGGTACTTTGAGAGTAAAGTGTCGCATTTACCATCTACATTGAACTAAGCTATTTCTACCATTGGAAAGTCATATTTTGTTTACTGTATTGTGGATTTTTGTCGTTTGGTCTTGTGTTAAGTCTAGATAAAGATTACTTATTTTTCTAAACTGGTGTGGTGTCCATTTGTAGTGTTTTCACTGTATTACTGTATGTGTTCACAAATGCTTTACACACTGCCTCTGAGATAAGCCTGCCTGCTCGTGCCAACCTACCAAGGGGGTGAGCAGGGGTTATTTAGGAGTATAGCCCCCTTACCCTGACTAGAAGCAAGGGCCCCTACATGGTCAAAGGTACCTACCTCTGCCAACTAGAGACCCCCATTTCTAACAGGCATGATGAGGAACAGGAAAAATAAACTGAGTAGAATTGAAGAATAACATCTAAATACTCCAAAATGCCAAGACTCTCCCTTGCCCACATTCTCCTGGAGGTTTCTTAAAAGCGAACACCCTAAAAGTGTGCATCTTATTTACATTATTGCACACCAGATTGGGTGTTTATCACTACCCTTGTACTCTCAAGACATTGACATTCTGACAATGATGATAGAATGTAGAAGGAAGAAACTTATTTAAAGTTTTCCATAAAAACCACAATCCACTGCCACTCATTGTTGTTTGGACTATTATTGCCTGTCATACAAGATAACCAGTGGCATTTAATGGGAAACTCAGTCATATGCCTCTCTAGTGCCGAATTCAAGGATTGGCCTGCATGAGGACAATTGACACATCTCTGAATGTTAGATCACTTTGAATGTGGTTAAGCTAATTTGTGTTCATGGTAATCAATAATAAATAAAATTCGGGCAATTAGATATAATCTTCAGCTCAATAGTCATAGATTTACCAACAAGGAAAGACAAATGTTGAAGAACTGAATAACATGTGAGTCTTTGAAGAGAAATGACACTGCTTACTAGGCAATGACTAACATATATGGCACACTTGAACACTATAAAACTATATTTTTGTACCTGTGTAAACTGTAAAGAACTGCATATTACTGAAGTCAAAAAGGTACAAGAATATGATCTGAGGAAAGCAGGCAACATAAAGGAGAAAAGAGGGAGTGACTAAGTGAAAATAGATAACTAAAGAATGGCGGGAGCTTTATTGATCAGATGTGCAAAGCGCAAAACATCAAACCTAAATCTTATTACATTAATCCAGGTGGCAATATTTTGCTGGAGATTGGCGGAGCAGTGTATTTTTACAGAGCCCACAGAACTTGAGTAGTGTAGCCATTCATCTATGTATTGCCATTTGTGAGATTTCTAAACTGTCAATAATGCGTTCTTAATGATAATCAAAGTCCTACAAGCAAACAATGTTGTTCCTTTGAAATATGCATGACGATTTTTTTATGATTGAGAAGAATTGATTGGAAGTTGACTATGGTTAACTATAGTTAACCAGATGCATCATTTGAAAAGAAATATTCTCAAGAACTTGTACTCTGAGTCAGAGTGTATGCATAGCAAAATAATATTAGAGGCCCAATGAGTGTTATCAGAAGAATCACCAGCGGCACATAGTCCCTGAAGTACAATATTTAGGAAACACCATTTTTCTGAGTAAGCTATGCATTTAACTCAGGTGGTGTCCTAAAATAGTCATATATGTATCATTTCACACCTAGCATTGTTTACTTGAATGATTAAATGAGAGAACAGCATACCGCACAGATGCAATGGATTCAGGATTAACAGTTCTAAACAATTTATAAATGTTGTGTAGGAGAAGGAAAATGTGCATCTAGACATTACAGATGAGATTAATGTTGGCTCAGGATTGCTTCCAGCTGCCAAGACGCTTTCAGGGAGGGCTGTCAGTTGAATGTATATACTACAGATTGTCCACTGGCTTCTAACATGTATAATGTGGATTTGTGAGAGAGATCTGTGAGACTTGGCATACAGTTTGAACCAGGCTATGTAAACCAGCAGATATATATGATAATTGTTAAGCAGAATATGTGTTCAAATTGAAATTTCACAATTTCCTAAACTGAGCCAAGTCGACTCCTATCACCATGACAATCATCTTTTTAGAAACAATTATTTACCTTGCCTCTTACGAAAACCTGTCAAAGTCTTAGCAAGTTAGGCACAGTAATTAATAGAAACTAATTGAACTAATTCACCCTCTTTCAAAGAACCAGTGATTCACAGGAGCTGTTTGTTGAATTCCATACACATTACAACATTTCATCAATTCACATTGAGAAATGTGTCCCTTGACATCTCATAACAGCTACACCACATTGATGTGACTAGTACTATTGTCCTAGAGTTTAGTGTGGCATGATTGAATGACTAAAATCACTCTTATGCCATTTGAATACATCGGTCAGTGGTGTTAGGCTTTTTGCCACACCAAAAATGCTCCCAAAAGATGTTTTTACCGAAAATGCAATCTCATCTTGAGCATTATTATAAGGAATCTTTGAAAAGTAGCTATGGATTATAAATAAAAACATCTTACTATTCTTCTTGTGAAGTTTGTGTTCATATGTGTATAGCAAAAAAGGAAAAACCAATATATAGTGGCATCTACTTTTCATGATTACAGCATGCAAGAAATATTTCATAAGCATAATTTAGTGTCAGGATCAAGGCTCATGGACCTAACACAACAGAAAAGGGTACAAATATATGTCACTAGTTTCCAACAGGTAGTAATATCTCAGTAAGTAAGTGGTTTGAGTGGGACTCCACTGTCTTGTCTTCTGGTCCGAGTAAAAGCCAACTGAAACAGACACAAGGGAAGAGGTTTTCCTGATGTAGATAGCAGATGGGTCCTTATAAACTCAGAAGATGATGAGTGAGGTGGTGCATATACTTTGTTCTGATATGTCGCAGCTCAGTTCTGGATGAATTGAGGAAGTGATGGTATAAATAGGGCCTAAAGAACAAGATGTTAAGTTTCTTTCAGCTTTATTGTTCCACGTTTGTTTTGTTGTTTCCGGGTCCTTTCGGGATTTTTTTCTCCTGCTCTGTAAATTTTTTCAATGGCATGCAATACTTTGGAAACGCTCATTTTTGTTAAGTTAAATAACAATTTCAATTTGTAGTTTTTCTAAACTTGTCATAGATATACTGTGTTTCAGTAGTTCCTGTATGCCAGTTTTGATCCGACTATTGAGATAAGCAGACCATGCTGATACAATGGGCTCATCATCCACAGTGGCACAGCCCCAAACAAATTCCTAAGTTACTTATACCTGAGAAAGAAAGAATACTTATGGACATTGCAGAAAAGATTGGTGTTGTCTCATTAGGACTAGTATCAGTCAGGTTGCTGTCAACGAGGGATTTCAGTAGGATGCAAATATGCTATCTTTTAAAAAAAAAAATTATTCTTTTTTGTCAACACAAAAATAAAGTTTGTAGCAACTTTGTACAAGCTAAATCATAATCACAAACATAATCATAATAATCAAATCTTTTACATTAGACTAAAGAGAAAAAAGATAGAGGCCCGAAAGAAGTCAATTATGTAGCTACATTAATTTCCCTTGTACCGAGTGGCAGTAAAAATAAGCAATCATTTATATACATATTTTAAGACAATGATCCCCAAATCAACTTAAATTTGCGCATGGATTGAGCGCCCCTTGATCTAGCTAGTGCTTCCTCCATGTCGTGTATTTGCCTGACTAATACCCACCAATCCATTACTGTGGGAGCCTTTGACGATATCCAAACCCGTGCGATTGTAAGTCTAGCACAGACAAGCAAAATGGTTAGCAGATTTTCGTTATTGAATCTCAACTCCCTACCCCCCATCAATATTTCCATGACCGTTAGTGGTATTTTGATCCCCAATTTTTGCAACAGAATATGTTCCACCTTCTGCCAAAATAGCGAGAGTTCAGGGCATGTGACAAACATATGTTGCATATCTGCCGCATATAATTCACACCTGGGGCATTTTGCCCTATCGTTTGCCTGGGTGTTAGGTGACCATTTTGCTATTCTATCCGGCGTATAATATAGTAAGCAGATTGTGCGAAACTGTTGCATTCGCAGATTGGAGGAATGAACTACCCCAGAGATTTTACTAAGTGCATTCGAAATATTCTTAGCTGAAACCGGTGTACCCATAATTCTAGTCCAGCGAGCAGCTATTCTGGGGCTATCCTCCAATCTGGGGCCACATAGGCTTTTATATGCTCTACTTATCAAGGATGTATCACTTGAATCATATAAACAGTCCACTATGTCTGAATGAAATAAACTCATCAGTTTAAGATAATTAACAAAATAATCGCGTATCTGCATGTATTTAAACTGCATGTTGTCTGTCAATTTATACACAATCTGCATTTTTCCGAACTCCATAAAACCACCATGATCAAATAAGTCCCCTAAACATGTTACCCCATAGTTGGCCCAGCCTTTCCCCGTTGTATCATGAAAGATGCTAGGCAATCCTGGATTGCCCCAGAGAGGAAACTTATCATTCATCAGTGTCAAGCCATACTTGAGAGAAATAGCACGCCATACAAATATGCAATCCCTAATCGTCTTAAATTTAACCCTTTTATAATAATTCGGGTCATTAGTTCTAAACAGAAACTGATTGCTCTCTCCTGCCAACAAAAATTTATGATAGTAGGTACTCTTTTCACTGTGGATAAAGCTACGAAGACGGCCCAAAAAAGCAGACCAAAAATAAATTTTAAAATCCGGGAAATCTAAGCCCCCATGATTAAAGGGGAGTTTTAGCAGTTCCAGGGATTTTCTCGCTTTTTTATAGCCCCAGATGAAACTGCCAAGAATCCCATCCAATCGTTTAAAAAAGGACATAGTCAATCGCAGCGGGATAGATCTAAACATATACAAGAATTTTGGTAAAATCTTCATTTTTACAATGTTTATACGCCCTATAATTCCAATGGGCAACCTGTGCCAGCTCTTAAGTAGTTTAGCCATCTCTTTCAGTAAGGTCTCATAATTTAAAGGGATTATTCTTTCGATCTGTGCCGCCATCTTGATTCCCAAATATGTAGCAGTCGAACACACCCCCTGTATCGGAAGCGCAGATTTATAATTCAATAAGATCTGAGTTTTATTAATATTCAGTTTGTACCCAGATATCAGGCCAAACTCTCGCGCTTCATCTGTGATCAATTGCATAGCCCCTCCCGGGTCCGTTGAAAACACCGCTATGTCGTCAGCGTATGCTATAACTTTAAGGGAGCTGTCCCCAAGCATATAGGGACTAATTAGCTGCTGATTTTGAAGGGTTGAAACAAAAGACTCTATATAAAGGGCAAATAAAAGTGGCGATAGGGGCACCCTTGCCGGGTGCCCCGAAGAATCGGAAAAACAGTTGATTGTAGCCCCGCATACATTATCTTAGCACTAGGTTTGTCATATAGAGCTTTTATCCACATAAGATATTGCCCTTTGATACCAAAGGCAGCAAGTGTAGCCCATAAAAGTCCCACCCCACTCGGTCAAATGCTTTTTCAGCATCTAGCAATATCATACCGAGTGGGGTCGATTGTGTTTTGGCTGCGTCAAAAGCGGAGACAGCCATATTCACGTTGGCAGTCGTATCTCTCCCTTGAATAAAGCCATGTTGGTAAGGCGACACCAGGCTAGGTAACACGGGAGATAGTCGATTCGCAAGAATCTTTGCAAATATTTTTGCATCAGCATTGATGAGCGAAATCGGCCGATACGACCCACACTCCTCTGCCGATTTACCTTTTTAAAATAAAAAAAATGATTTGCGTGATTTTCCATGAGTCAGGGGCCTTACCCTCTTTACCAATAAATCTTATAACCTGACTAAGTGGTATCACTAACTCCTCCATAAACCGCTTATAAAATTCCAAAGGAATGATATCGTCTCCCGCTGCTTTTCCTGATGGTAGAGAGGTAATTGCTAATTTTATTTCTATTTTTATTTATATAATCCCCCCGTAAGGGGGGATTATTTTGTATGTAATTAGATATTTCATCTTGATTAGGCTGATATTCCGGAGTATATAGCATTTGATAGTAAGCCACAAATTGTTCCAATATCTGTTTTGGATGTTCATATAATTTGTTATCAATCCCCTTAACCTTCTTTATAGTTGTCTTGGCCCTATCGTCTGCTACTCTAAATGCTAAGATCTTGCCTATCTTTTCCCCTGACTCGTGTTGCGCCAGACGATACTTATTTAGTTTCGCTATACTCCTTTCCCTGAATGTTTGTTTCAGTGCTGATCTATGATCCACTAGGCTGTACCCCAACTCATCTGCATTTTGAAGACCTCTAGTAACTGCATCAATATGCTAATTTTCTATCTTCCGTATAGCCAATATAGTAATTTCCATTTTCAACTTCTGTTCTTTGTTCTGTCTCAAGATGAATTGCTGGGTAAAACCTCTAATTGTTGCTTTACATGTGTCGCACACTACTATAGGCAAGGCTGTCCCTGTATTTGTTCCAAAAAACTTCTTAAGATGTGCCCTAGTCTGAGTTACATATTCTTCATCTGTAAGAAAATATCTGGGAAAGGAGAGAGAGCGGGTGTTTTTGTTTTCAGGGGAGATCCTAAATGTAAGAAGAACAGGATTGTGGTCTGACATAACCCTCGGGCAGATTTCCATACTACTTGACCATAAAATATTATCTGATGCCCAGGCCATGTCAATTCTTGAATATAGCTTGTGAGGGGCAGAATAGTACGTGTAACCTGCTATATCGGGATAGAGAGTCCTCCAAACATATTTGATTACCTGCAACTGCCCCAACTCCCGTATAGCTGCCCGTGTCTTTCGCATCCTTTGAAATGCCCCCCTCCGTGTAATATCCACTCCATAATCCATTATACAATTAAAATCCACCATCACCAACCGCTCCCCTTCCCAATTTAGTAATTCCAAAGTAACTGCTTCTATTGTGGTAGGGTCGTCTACATTGGGGCCATATAGTGAACAGAAAACGTATTTTTTACCAGCTAATTTCACTTGAGCTATAGCCCATCTACCCCCATTATCCGATAATGTCCTACAGACTTCCACTCGGAATCGTTTGCTCCTTAAAATAGCTACACCCCGAATAGACACCGTTTGTGCTGAGCAAACTATCACCTCATACCCTAGATGTCTCAAGAAGCCTCTATCTTTATAGGACAGGTGTGTTTCTGACAACATAGCAATCTGGGGGTTATACATTTTTAATTCCTCTGCTACTAGCTGCCTCTTAATCTTACTATTGAGGCCAGCGACATTCCAGGCTAAACACCTTATCATTGCCATCCCGATATTAATTCTTCCCTGCCTCTTCTGTAATCCACCTCTATTAGCTTTTGGTTACCTTGCTGCTTTCTTTCTCTCTTACAGATATATTTGCTTTTTTCCCCTTTCCCTTCAATTATGTTGACTTTTTCTGTTACTTGACACCTCCCACCACCCAACCCACCCAAACCCCCCACCCCCCCCACCCGCAACATAAAGGAGGAATCATCCCCTTCTTACAGCTGCCGATGGTATGGCAGCTAGACTGGAAACCTGCTTCCACAATGGCCGCCAAGAAGTCTCGGACCCCTGAATTCATTTGACCAGAGAGGACATAGACTAAAAAAAACCAAAAAAAACTTTAAAACCTTAACATTAGTCCTGATTCAATCTTAAGCAGTCCCTTCTTTCTCTTTCTGCCATTTTAGTAATACTTCCTTGGCCTCAGGTTCAGACGTAAAAAAGAGCGATTGACCGCTCCTAATAATCTTCAAGCGTGCTGGTTCCTGTAAATAGGCTTGTGCCCCTGTAGCTTTTAGGGCATCAATTAACTGTCTCAAGCGCCACCGTCTGTCCATAGTTGCCTTACAGAAGTCGGAGCGGAAAAAGATCGAATAGGACCCTAGAGCTATCGGTGTTCGAGGGCTCGCTTTCAAAGAGACTGCCTGTCTTAGCAAATAGTTCCCGAAATATATCAAAAACGGCCTTGGATAGCGATCATCCTTCCGGCGTTGCACCAATGGGAGTCTGTGAGCCCTCTGGATCTGGCAGTCCCAATCCCAGTCCACCAGATCCGGGAAGGCCTTCTGCATCACTTGCACAATAAATGTTCTTGAGTCTGAGCCCTCTTGCCCTTCAGGAATACCAAATACTTTTAGATTATGCCTCCTTTGCCTATTTTCCAACTCTTCAAGTTTGAGTTCCAGGCTTGCTAGCTGATCATCAAGTTGCTGTGTTAGATTTACCACTTTGGCAGTTACCTCCTCCGTAGTGACCACTCTCTGCTGTAGTTCCATTATCTCGCCGGTCATTTCACAAACTTTCCCTGTTACTTCCTTCAAGGACGATTGGATACTAAAGTTATCTGCCCTAATCTGGGCAAAAAGCTCTCTCGTCTCTTCCCTCTGGTCCTTTAAAGCTTGTAATATCAGGGAGAGTATTGGAGTGTCATTTTCTTCAGCAAATCCCTTTTGCGAGTCCTCCCCCGGATTTAATAATTGGGGCTGTTGAAGAGAACTAAATACCATGAGTGGTTCATTTTGACCTGATCCACCCTCTCTCTCAGGTGTTATGCAGGGCTCTGAATCCAGATCCGTTTCTGAACAGCTTTCACCTCGTACTGTCGCACCAGACTTGATAGCACTGGCGACACTTACAGCTTTATCCGTCAGCCCTACATCAGATAGCCTTGACATCACAGTTTTTATTCCTCCTTTTGATTGTACCCATCTCCGTATTGGGCTGTTAGCAGGCAATCCCTTAATGTGTGCCTTTTTCTTACTGGCAGACCCAGCACTAGATATACTTTGACTCCTGCTTGCTTCTTTCAAATTTTTAGCTTTTGGGCTCTTTTTCTTTTTTTTTTATAATAATAATGCCGGGGAGGTCACTTGCTCTACCCTTATATCTGTATAGGGTTGCTGCCCTGCATCGTCATCTTCAGTGACCTGATTCTGTTGTTCTCCCTCTCCTTGAATTACAACTGTCTCTTCAGATTCCATAGCTAAGACAGAATATTCCAGTGCTACATGCTCTGCCATAAGCGTGGTACAGCCGTTCACCTCATCAGATGTTTTATCTATCTCATAGTTGTGCTGGTCAGTTTCTGTAACATGCTCGTACTCATTTGATCCAATATTTAACTGTGAAATTACTTTCTGTACCTCTGTGTGCCCAGTTCCTGTCACTAATTCATCTATAGCGCTTGAATGCTCTAGATTACTTTCTCGGCCCCCCCCAATTTTCCCCACGTGTCAGCACTGTCCAGTTTCTCAGCCCCTCCTAAGTCACCTTCCATTTCCGTAGGCACTATCCGCTCTGAGTCCTCAGCGACCTCCTGCAACGCATCTGGGTTATTGCCCCCATTGGTGCTATCATTGTTAGCTTGCTCCAGATTAATTGAATTAGTAATTATTTCAACTAGGTTGCTACTAGTTGTTAAATCTGCATCATTTTCTGCTTCTAACAGTTCCGCTGCCTTTTTAGACTGCAGGTAGCGCAAAACTGGCTTTCCAAAATTCGCTGCTTGTTTCACGCAGTCTATCCCAGCAACATCAGTCTTCCCTGCTGCTTTTGCGCCCCTCGGTGTCTCCCCACTCACCAGCAGTCGACTCATAGCACGAGTCCCTCTTACGGGGTTCTTCTGTGGGGCCATCTCGGGCAGAGGGGGTACCAGTAAAGCAGTCCCTGAGTTAGTGTAGTACGCTATGCGCCAAGCTGCAAGTCGCGCTGCCTCGTAGGTGAGCAACAATCAAGGCAGACGAAGCAAACAACTCAGTCCAATCCTTGCAAGCGTCTGCATCCGGCACTGCCGCTACCAGCGAGGCTATCAGGTGAATCCAATTCAGTCGAGCCGGATCGAGCCTGGAACATACCCAAATCCTCTCGTTTCCCGTGAGCTGAGTTTCGGCTTCGGGCTTCACAGGTGAGCTCTCCTCCCGCCGCAGTACATTCCGATGTTCTAATATGCTATCAAGATACTTTTCACTTCTATACCTAAAACATGGGTTTCTAAAAGTGTTCTTTGAGTCTCAGCACATACATTAACATTGAATGTGTAAATCTGTGGTTATCTGGGATCTTTGATAAATATCTTTACATTACAAAGCAGAATTAGATGGATGGCACTAATGGCAGTGATGCAAAAGGATGAGTTCAATGTAATTCTATTTACACATGCTCATCTTTTCAATAACAATCTGTCTCAATAGAGAATGCACTGCAGACATCATGTTGCTATCTCCTCTGTATTGAAATGTGATCATCCAAATTCCTGATTTCTATATTTATTGCTTCTTATTTCTCATGTTCAAGATGGTTGGATTCTTTTCTGTCCCTGAGACTCTGATCAGGAGGCCAGCCAATTAGCCATTGGAGTCACTGTGGTATTCCTGGGTGCAGCAGGAAAGCAGGACTCAAGCAGCAGGGAAGTCCTCTTGGTGCAGCAGGGCAGTACTCTGAAGTACACAGCAGGCTGCAGACCGCAAGGCAGTCCTCTGAGAGTCCTCCCGTGGGTCCGAAAGTGAACTGAAGAGTTGGTTTGAGGGTCCTATTTTCATACCTGTGCACCCTTTGAAGTTTAAGAAGCTTCAGGACTCTCCCCCCAAAGACGTGTCTGGAATTTCCTGCCTCCCTGCCCTGGTCCTAGGATGTGTGGGGCACCATGACCTTGTGTGAAGCCATTTGTTAGTGTGCTGAGGCAGCCCCTTTGAAGTGTAAGTGTGATAGGTGATAGCTCTGCCTCCCCACCCTGCCTAGATGGCCCATCTTGTAACCACCCAGTCACAGAATTGTGTGGCTGTCTGAGAGAAATACACAAAGGCCAACTGCCACTCACACTTAGTCATGTGAACCAGAAGCATGCTGCAGGCACCAAATGGTTAGACCAAGAAAAGGCGAACTTTCTAAAAGTAGCATTTTCAGAATTGTGACTTAAAATCCGAATTTATCATTAGAAAGGGTTTTAAATTACAATTCTTTAGAGATCAAACTTGACATTCCTACCTACACCCAATCAAAGTTATCACTTACTAAATGTAATAAGGTAGCCCAATGTTATCCTATGCTGATAGACCTTGCAGTGTTGAAAAACCAATATAGGAGTTTTTCACTATCAGGGCATGTAAAATTTAAAGGTACATGGCCAAAGTTTTAAATTCACTACACTCTGCCCTATGGGTTGTTTAGGGCCTACCCTGAGGGTGACTTATATGTATTAAAAAGGAAGGTTCAGGCCTGGCAAAAGGTTTATTCCACCAATTCGAAATGACAGTTTAACACTGCACACACAGGCTGAAATGGCAGACCTGAGACATGTTGAAAAGGGTGGCACAATAGGTGCAGCAGGTTCAGAAGTAGCATTTGTTTTATAGGCCCTGGCTCCATGTAGTACCACTTTATAGTGACCTGAAATGAAATTAAATGTGCCATTTGGGTACAAGCCAAATTTGCTATGTTTAAAGGAGAGTGTACAAGCACTTTCGCACTAGTTATCAGTGGTAAAGTGCCCAGAGCCCTAAAAGCCAAAAAATGGGTTTGGAAAACAGGAGGGATGAAGACAAAAAGTTTGTGGTTGACCTGAAGAAAGGGCCAGGTCCAACAAGTCACATCTGGTTTTCCACCTGTCTCTAACACCTTAACTTGCCCAAAATGTATAACACACGAGGAATGGTTAGGACTATATGAACTGAATTTGACTTGTTTATGTCACTGGGGTAGGGGCTTAAAGGTACTACCGGGGTGGCTCCCTCTCACTATGCAACCAACCCTGTTCTCTCAGACATTACTCCATGTTTCCTCCACCACCTTAGATGAGGTGGTGGTTTCTGAGGCCTCTTCCTACTTTTTGCCCCTTCCTACCCTCAATAGTCATGCTGTGTTTTCTGTTTCACAAAAAGAGAAATAGAAAAATGAGAAATAGAAACAGTCGCACTCCTTATTTCTCAAATGGTGTAAAATTAATTCAACTTTAACGATGTGTGGGTGCTGTGGAGTATCACCTCCTGATCTTGAGGTGTGACGATAAATTAAACACAATCCTTCACCACTGGAAGGGCAACTCATGTAAGCACTCAAGTGCGAAATGGATTCGCTTTAAAGAATGTATTCAATCTTCTTTGGTAATATTTCACTGTAATTTATTTACATCTGGTTCCAATGGTAAAAAAAAAATTCCATGGTTTAAATCATCAATCTTCATAACAATCAACTCTTGAGCGTCCATTGATGTTTCACAGAAGAGTAAACTTAAATCCCCGATGCATTTTGGGACCTGCCCTTCTTCAGGGGGTTCTCCCTGTAAACAAGATAAAGTATTCTTAACGATCCTGGAACTGAATGCGCCAAAAAACAAAGTGATAATATATTCAAACAGTGTGTCTATATGTATAATGGATAACAGACAGGTAACAGACCTTAACCACTTATTGAAGCTACTCTTGCCAGGCACAGCACTGAACATGTTTTAGTATTCACAAGCGGTTTTATTTACGGCACGGTTCTTAGCACGTCCGTTATTGCACAGCCATTTTTCGGTTTGTAGACCTTTTTTGAATCTGGATTGCTCGATTCTGGAGCACATTGTCATTAGCACGCGCGTGGTTAAGGTCTGTTACCTGTCTGTTATCCATTATACATATAGACACACTGTTTGAATATATTATCACTTTGGTTTTTGGCGCATTCAGTTCCAGGATCGTTAAGAATACTTTATCTTGTTTTCTGTTTCCTCACTTTACTGCTGATCGTTCCATATTTTTGTTTACACCTGACTTACGGTTAGTCTAGAAAACATACTGTTAGAAATGGGGGTCTCTAGTTGGCAGAGGTAGGTACCTTTGACCAAATAGGGACCCTTGCTTTTAGTCAGGGTAAGGGGGAAACACAATCTAGATAACCCCTGCTCACCCCCCTGGTAGCTTGGCACGAGCAGACAGGCTTATCCCAAAGGCAATGTGTAAAGTATTTGTACCAACACTCACAGTAACACAGTGATAACACCACAAATGGACACCAAACAGGTTTAGAAAAATAAAGTATCTTTATCTAGATTTCACAAGACCAAAACAACACAAATCCAACATACGCCACTAAAGATCCAGAAAAATGTCTTTGAGAAGTTGGTTACAAAAATAACCTGGTGGGGACTGTATTTCTGCTGGCGAAAAGCACTAGGGTAAAACAGTCCTTGAGTTGCCGTAGGTTATTTGCATAGATCGTGATGTTTATAAGCACCTGTCACTGGGCACCGGCGTGCGATGCCCCTGCGGTTCTGAAAAACCGCTTCCACAACAGGAATGCTGACTCCGTCGTCAGCTACTACGAAAGTATGCCCCCGAATGCTTGAAATAGCCAGATTCAGGAGAAGGGGCCCCGGTTCCGCAATTCCCCTCTGTGCCGGGCCGGGCCATTAGAGATGCTCGTTCTCGTTCCTTGGCTCGAGGCGGGCGTCCTGCTGGGTGGCTCCGATGTCAGCGGCCGAGCGTCTCAGCGGAATCTCGGTTACCCGGCAACACTCCGCCTCTGTGATTTTGTCACAACACGGCTTCCTGACGATGATAATTCTCCGAGGCTGTCGACTCGGGCAAGCGGTGGTGGCTGGCACGAAGCGCTGCAAGTTATCCCGACTTTCGGATATTACTGCAACTCCACGAAGGTCACAGTGCCGGCCGGCCGGTGTGCAGACACACGCACACAGCGTTGATGTTGGGAACAGTCATGGCCTCGGGATATCATGGCAGACTTTACGATGGTCTCAGTTGCAAGAAGAGCACTCGCACACAGCGTTGCTGAGACGATGGGGGAAACTTTGGTGACCCTGAGTTTCCACAACAGGAGACCAGCTCGCTCAGGCCCTTGGAGACTTTTCTCTTCAGTTACAGATGGACACAGCACACAGCAAAGTCCTTCTTCAAGCAGGAGGGGGAACACAGCACACAGCAAAGTCCCTTTGTCTTCTCCTCAGCAGAAACAGCAAACTGCAGGCCAACCCCAGACACACAGCAAGGGCAGTACTTCTCCTCAGTCTCTTCAGCTGTCCTCTTTGGCAAAAGGTTCCTCTTGATCACGAAGTAGTCTGGGAAACTTTTGTGTTCCTGAGTTTCCACAACAGGAGGCCAGCTCTCCTCAGGCCCTTGGAGATCTTCTTCAAGTAGGGGACACAGCACACAGCAAAGTCCTTCTCCTTCCCTTGGCAGAATAGCAACTGCAGGTCAACCCCAGAACACACAGCAAAGGCAGTCCTTCTTCTCAGTTTCTCTCGCTCTTCTCCTTGGCAAAGGTTCCTCTTGATTCCAGGATGATCTAAAATTCAGGGGTTTCAGCTCTAATATTTATACCCCAAAATATCTTTGTTCTCTTTGTGTAGGGGGCTCTGAGCCCAGTCCAAACCAGTTCTGGGTGCACTCTGCCAGTGCACAACTTCTTCCTTTGTCAGTGTGGGCCAGGGTCTTCAGACACACCGCAGGAGGTGGAGCCAGTCTTTAGTGGAAGGCAGGCACAGCCCTAGTCAGGTACAGGTGCTACTCCTCCCACCACTCCAAATGCAGATTGGCCTATTCAGCCCAGGGTTGACTCACCGAGACTCCTGGAGCCACCCCAGCCCCTGTGACTCCAAAGCCAGACAGTCAATCCACAAACAGGCAGAGGCACACAGGAAGGTTGGACAAGAAAACAGCTACTTTCTAAAAGTGCTATTTTCAAACACAGAATTTAAAAACCATCCTTCCTAAAAGATGTGTTATTAAATTCTGAGTTCAGGGATACCAGACTCCAATTTTCTATCTCACTCCTATTGGAAGATATGCTTGTAAAAATGTTTACAGGGCATTCCCCATTCTGTCCTATGGGCAAGATAGCCTTTCAATAGTGAAAAACGAAATTGGCAATATTTCACTATCAGGACATGTTACACACACCAGTACATGTCCTACCTTTCACATACACTGCACCCTGCCCAAGTGGGTACCTTGGGCCTACCATAGCGGTGTCCTATGTGTAAGAAAAGGGAAGGGTAAGGCCTGGCAAGTAGGTACACTGGCCAGGTCGAAATGGCAGTTACCAAACTGCGCGCAGGCACTGCGGTGGCAGGCCTGAGACAACTTTTCAGGGCTACTCATGTGGGTGGCACAATCAGTGCTGCATGCCCACTAGTAGCAATTGTTTCACCAGCCCTGGCACACTCAGTGCACTTTACTAGGGACCTACTGGTAAAACAAATATGCAAATCATGGGTAACCAATCACAATAACAATTTACACAGAGAGCATATGCACTTTAGCACTGATCAGCAGTGGTAAAGTGCCCAGAGTCATAACGCCAACAACCACAGGTCAGGAAAAAGTAGGAGGAAGAAGCAAAAAGTTTGGGGATAACCCTGCAAAAAGGGCCATTTCCAACACATACCTTTATCTCCCTTGAATGCAGGAAGTGTGGGGCATCTTGGTTCAACTGCTTTTAATTTGGTTCTAGATAGAAATGTGGATTCTACAGTCTGAAATCAAATTTGTGTGCCATTCATTAAATTCATTCTGTGTTGATTTTATGTCTTACTGGTGCTGGTCATTGGGATTATAAATTACCTGTTTTTACTGCATGTTTATTATGCATCACTAAAGCTCAATAAAGATTAAATGAAAACACAAATTGATGTATGGTCCTATTAAAGGAAATTTGAATAAAGTAGCAGTATTTATTAGAATAGCTCCATATTAATTTACACTTCTTGAAATAAATGAATGCAATATCATAAGACACATACCTTCGAACTTTTATTTATTGTGCCTGCATAGCATATTCTTTTCAATAAATCTAATAAAAAGTCTTAAGCTCTCTTCAGGCCGTAGTATCTTCAGACTGGGCTAATGGACATCCAAATCTGGGAGAGGATGTGGCCTAAGGGCTAGTGCGGCTGACCTAAAATCTGGGGGACTGTGTTCGTGTCTCGGCAATGGCGCTCAACATCCTGCGATTCTGGGCAAATCACTTAATCTCCCAGTGCCTAACAAAAATGAATGTGTCCTTATGTAATGCAACTGGTGCTCATGTAAAGCGCTCTGATACCTGATACCTTCTGGTCAAGTTTGCTCTATATAAAACTCCGGGAAAAACAAAAGCTTGTCAGCACAGAACTACTGTTTAGCAATAAACAAATAGGAAATCAGATTAGAGGTATTAGAAGACCCTTTATGAAAAAGTAGAGAATATCCTCTAACTTCCACATCCCCTTTAACTTGGCTCTGTTGCACGGAGGACGTCTGACACATAAATGGCAGAGCAACCCAGAAACCCACTAGTACTAAAGGAGACAAGCACTAGAACTAGTGGAATAATCCCCTGCAAGCTTTTTGCTGCAAAGATATTTATTAGTTGTACCTCCTATCTAAGGCACAGAGTATGCTTAAAGAGCCCCCTCCCAACAAACTTTACAACATTAATTTTGTAATTAAAAAAACATTTACACCGTGTATCAAACAAGTGTTTGGCTTGCACTGATTGTAAAATTCTCTCATGTGTACTAAATTCATTACCCCTCACAGATGGGTATATATTTTTTTTAAACCATGAAGTCTAGTCAAACAAAGGATGGTTTAAGAAAGATAATAGATGTAATGTGAGGTGTAAACTTTCATAATTTGACACCACTCTTCCAGTGTATTCAACAGGAGGATCCTTAGCAGTATCTTGCTGCAGGGACAAATACCCCCTGCCATTTGTTGGTCCCTTTTTTCTTTCGGTTTATGAGACGCTTCCTTTTTTACAGTAACACAATTTAAACAGTTTACTTCAAGGATACTCCGCATATTGGGCATCATTCACAAAGGTAAACTTACACTTTTGTGTAAGTTTTCTATTTTTTTGCTATTCACAAATTCCAAGTTAAATTGTAAGTTTATGACTGCAAAGACTACGTAGTCAGGGCAGGCAACTCCGCACATAAAAAGATAGGCCGGTCTCCGCAGTCGTAAACTTATTATTAACTTGGAGTTTGTCAATACAAAAAAAAAATTGTAAACTTGCACAGAAGTGTAAGTTTACCTTGGTGAATCATGAGCTTTGTGCCTGCACTGCTGTGCATCCTAAACTCCCAATACCACCTGGCACAAAACGAAATTGTGAAAAGTCTTTTTAATACTGGCCTGCAGAAGGGCGGTGCTCATTATTCCGAAGAGGACTTCAACTCTCCAGGGCTGTGTACACAAACTGTAAAGGCTGCAGGGTTTGAAAGGGCCCGGAGTGCTTTAATGATGTTCTCGGACTCCCTCTGGAGCTGAAATAAACTAAAAAGACAATTGCAAAGCAGCACTCTGTGACCTTCTACATTAAACAGGAAAAAAATGGTCACTAAAGTCATCCAATCTTCTCCAATAGCCTGGAGGACATGACCTCTCCCATTCACAGAGCACTTCCCTGGCAATATTAACCTATTTTGCATGCAGGCCAATGCACTATTAACATTTAAGCCTCTTAGTGCAGACACATTTATATTTCAAGTAAAGAGATGCATCTAAAAAAAACCTTTTCCACCATGCCTTGAAAGACCATCTACATAATTTTGCTAAATATATTTTTCAATCAGCCAGCACACAGTGCTATACAAATATAGCTCCCTTTGTACAAAATACCGATCTATGACGGAAACACGCCATGAGTTATAAGACATGTCCGATATGGACTAAAAATCCCAAAGGTGAAACATGACCGCAGCTCCTGATGGCTCAATGGGGAAGGAAACATTTGGGTGAATGAATTGAGGGATAGTTGAAGGCTTCAAAGCTCACAATGGAGTGGAAAGCAGAAGTTCCCAACTGAATCTCTGTTCCCCGCAAAAATGAATCTAGTGCATGATGCACCTTACAGACCCCCTTCTTTGCCCCCCAAAGGCCCCCCCCAACCGGTCCTAGGATGCTTGTTTCCGGTCCAGGGAGGACCTGGCTTGGCAGTTCGGGCTGGACTTTTCCCATGAGGCACAGGGTCAAGACTGATTTGCATATGGCCAGGTCTAAACTGGGGTGGCATGGTGAGCAAAAGAATGATGGATTTAACCCAGATCTCTTGACTGGGGGTGAATGTTTTGATTTGTTCTGCATTCCGTCCATCAATTGTGTGTCTTTTGCTTTCTGGCCCTAAGTGTGCTAGGTATGCCCAGACATGGGTCCTGGGCTCACTGTGCCACTGGAATCAAGCTATCCTGGCTGAAGAGGGGTGAAACCCCGAAACCGGTCCTTGGATGCTTGTTTCCGGTCCAGGGAGGACCTGGCTTGGCAGTTCGGGCTGGACTGTTCCCATGAGGCACAGGGTCAAGATTGATTTGCATATGGCCAGGTCTAAACTGGGGTGGCATGGTGAGCAAAAGAATGATGGATTTAACCCAGATCTCTTGACTGGGGGTGAATGTTTTGATTTGTTCTGCATTCCGTCCATCAATTGTGTGTCATTTGCTTTCTCGCCCTAAGTGCGCCAGGTATGCCCAGACGTGGGTCCTGGGCTCACTGTGCCACTGGAATCAAGCTATCCTGGCTGAAGAGGGGTGAAACCCCAAAACCGGTCCTAGGATGCTTGTTTCCGGTCCAGGGAGGACCTGGCTTGGCAGTTCGGGCTGGACTGTTCCCATGAGGCACAGGGTCAAGATTGATTTGCATATGGTCAGGTCTAAACTGGGGTGGCATGGTGAGCAAAAGAATGATGGATTTAACCCAGATCTCTTCACTGGGGGTGAATGTTTTGATTTGTTCTGCATTCCGTCCATCAATTGTGTGTCTTTTGCTTTCTCGCCCTAAGTGCGCCAGGTATGCCCAGACGTGGGTCCTGGGCTCACTGTGCCACTGGAATCAAGCTATCCTGGCTGAAGAGGGGTGAAACCCCAAAACCGGTCCTTGGATGCTTGTTTCCGGTCCAGGGAGGACCTGGCTTGGCAGTTCGGGCTGGACTGTTCCCATGAGGCACAGGGTCAAGACTGATTTGCATATGGCCAGGTCTAAACTGGGGTGGCATGGAGAGCAAAAGAATGATGGATTTAACCCAGATCTCTTGACTGGGGGTGAATGTTTTGATTTGTTCTGCATTCCGTCCATCAATTGTGTGTCTTTTGCTTTCTCGCCCTAAGTGCGACAGGTATGCCCAGACGTGGGTCCTGGGCTCACTGTGCCACTGGAATCAAGCTATCCTGGCTGAAGAGGGGTGAAACCCCAAAACCGGTCCTAGGATGCTTGTTTCCGGTCCAGGGAGGACCTGGCTTGGCAGTTCGAGCTGGACTGTTCCCATGAGGCACAGGGTCAAGATTGATTTGCATATGGCCAGGTCTAAACTGGGGTGGCATGGTGAGCAAAAGAATGATGGATTTAACCCAGATCTCTTGACTGTGGGTGAATGTTTTGATTTGTTCTGCATTCCATCTATCAAGTGTGTGTCTTTTGCTTTCTCGCCCTAAGTGCGCCAGGTATGCCCAGACGTGGGACCTGGGCTCACTGTGCCACTGGAATCAAGTTATCCTGGCTAAAGAGGGGTGAAACCCTGAAACCGGTCCTAGGATGCTTGTTTCCGGTCCAGGGAGGACTTGGCTTGGCAGTTCGGGCTGGACTGTTCCCATGAGGCACAGGGTCAAGACTGATTTGCATATGGCCAGGTCTAAACTGGGGTGGCATGGTGAGCAAAAGAATGATGGATTTAACCCAGATCTCTTGACTGGGGGTGAATGTTTTGATTTGTTCTGCATTCCGTCCATCAATTGTGTGTCTTTTGCTTTCTCGCCCTAAGTGCGCCAGGTATGCCCAGACGTGGGTCCTGGGCTCACTGTGCCACTGGAATCAAGCTATCCTGGCTGAAGAGGGGTGAAACCCCGAAACCTGTCCTACGATGCTTGTTTCCGGTCCAGGGAGGACCTGGCTTGGCAGTTCGGGCTGGACTGTTCCCATGAGGCACAGGGTCAAGACTGATTTGCATATGGCCAGGTCTAAACTGGTTTGGCATGGTGAGCAAAAGAATGATGGATTTAACCCAGCTCTCTTGACTGGGGGTGAACGTTTTGATTTGTTCTGCATTCCGTCCATCCATTGTGTGTCTTTTGCTTCCCCACCTAAGGCAAGCACATAACATTTCCAGGATTGCTTTAGGACTCTGGCAGAATGTTTAAGGACTAAGTGGACTAACTTTAAGAGGTTTATGCCCCTGTAGTGGGGTTTAAGGGTTCTATTGCTGTGCTCCCCTCTCACTGGCCAGCCTTCCCATCTTCTCAGACATACCTCCATATTTCCACCACCATCTTAGATATTGTGGCGGTCCCTCAGACTTCCTCCTACTTTTTTCACCTCTTTCTTAACCTCAATAGTTATCCCTCATTTGTCTTCCCTCCCTTTAACCCCATCATTCCGTTTTTTTGTGTACACGCGCCCTACATGTAATTTTGAACATTTTCCGATGCCTCCTTTGAATGAAGGTATTGCAGGGGATCTGGGTTCAAGCAGAAAGAATTGAGAATTCTACTGTCTGAACTAAAATGTGTACTCAAGGCGATAACTCCATTCTATGTTCATTTTGTGTCTTACTGGTGCTGGGCAGCGGGATCCTAAATTACCTGTTTTACTGTGTGTTCACTCTGCATCCCTAAAACTCAATAAATGCAAATTGAAGATAGAGTAGGAGGCACGATACCATTAAAAAATTGTAACCGACAATGTAATGTATTGAATAAAAGTAATAGTATGTATCATTGAACGTATATCTTTACTTTCTGGTTCTTGAAGCCCATGAAAGAAATTTCATAAGAAGCATATATATGTTTGAAGACCCACAGTCTTCCAATGTTTATTCATTCTGCCTGTTTAGCATATTACTTTCAATAAGCTCAATAAAAGGTCCCAGACTCTCTTTTGGTTGTAGAAACTTCAGACTTAACTAACACACATCTAAACCTTCTTAGCACATAACCACAGATCGGTTATGAACAAAGAGGTGACCAGGTTTGAGGTATTAGTAGACCCTACAATGACATCTTCAATAAAGGACTAGATAGATTTCCTCTAGTTTCTACATCACCTGCAATTTGGACCTGTTGCGGGAAAGGGGTCTGGCGTATGAATGGCAGAGCAACTCAAAAACCTACTAATGATAGCAGAAACTAGTATTCTTCCTAGTTGAAACATTCCCTGCAAGCTCTTTGCAGCAGAGTATTTATCATTGTTACATACCATATGGTGGCACAAAGTATGCTCACTAGAAAATAAGAGGAACCCCTTCACAACCAAAGGAATAGGGTACTATACAATTGTATCACAAAAACAGTTTCCTTTGGAAGATATTTTATCCTGTATGCCCTATTTGTTTTGTATATTCCATTCAATCCCAGTCACTTACACACTATGCATACATTGGAAGTGAGACCATATATCCCCTACAGATAATCGTGACAACTTAAATTGTAAAAAGGTACAAATCAATTTATTGGTTTAAAAACTACTAGAGTACACAATTTAAAAAACAGCTGGCATAATACATGGTATTATTGGTGTCCTACACTCGATTGTGGAAAACACTTTTGCAAATATTAAATACACATTAAAAAACAACAATCAAGTTAAAAAAGAGAGTACATATCATAGACAAAAACACTGTGTCATTAACAAAGTACACATCCGTGATAGAACAATTTTATGGGCTGGTGCCTGGTACTTTTCTATTCGTTAAATACTCGTTGGCCACAGCCACTTCACAGATTGTGTTATTCTCAACAAGGCGTCGACGCGTTTCGATGGATTCTTATAACACCATCTTTTTCAAGACAAAGATCTGGACTCTCATAGAAATTAGATTAACACTTGATCAGTTAAAAACCTCTCGATATTGATGGTGGCCGCTCCCCTTGCCCTAAGCATATACTTCAAGGGTTTTTTTGGGTCGATGTCTGCTGCTTCCTATCAAGATTGTAGTTCAATCAATTTTCATCTTATCTAAAGAAGCCAGGAAGATGTTTTCGTGCTACTTGATTTATCCCGCAGAGCGTTTAAAAATTTCTGACCCGGTTTTGCGGTTATTTGCCAGATGAAGGGGGCAGTGATTTCCCCCTTCAATTTTGAGCAGGCGGGTGTCTACGCACTACTAAAGCTGCCACCTGGGTGTGTAAAATTTCTAGTCCAATTACTGGCTCTGATAGGAGGAGAATGTGGTTGCCTTCTTAAAATTAGGTTTTAAATTTTAGATTCCACTGTTGCCTTCTTAAAATGTCAGAGCTCAAGTTCCCCTGTGATAATTAGGGTTTCAGTTGCTGCACGCTCCTGCGTGGTATCGTCTGTGGCTTTTCTTCGCTGATAATATCTTCCAAAGGAAACTGTTTTTGTGATACAAAGTATGCTCAACCAGTCGCTGAAGTGGCTTTCCCCACGAATTAGCTTTACACGTTTTTTTCAAAGCATTCTTTCTGTAACTTCAATAACATGTACACAGTATACTAAACAAATGTTTTAATTGCACACATTACAAATGACATTCAAAATTCTCTCATGTGTGCTGTATTCATTAACCCTTCATCGAGAGGCACAGATTTCTTTAAAATGCAGTGGCGGCTTACAATTTTCAGGACTAGTTGGGTGGGCATGGGTGGGCGCACACTCACTTCTACCCATTCACTTACAAGTACACACACATACAACCACCCATGCCCAAGCACACTCACTCACACCCACCCATTCAGTTGTGCACACACATAATCACACCCACCCATCCAAAATCACTCTCACTCACACCCGTTCATTCACAAGCATGCACACACATTCACAGAACCACTCAAACATGCGCAAATACACATACATTCATATCTACACGCACACAACCAAACATTCAAAAGCACTTAATTGCCCACAGTGGTGACAGCAGGAGCAGTGTGTGATGAGAGGGAGAAACTCAAGGCACTGGAAGGGGATGGAGGCTGGAGGAGAGGGGAGGGGAAAATCATAAGATCCCACCACCTCCTCTCATTTGCTAATCTTGTCATGGGTTAGTCAATGAGAGGAGGGCATTCCTTAACTCATCAGTGAGTAGGGTGGTGTCAGTAAGACTTGCTGACCCACACTCCACTCTGCGATGAGGTATCATTGATAGGCAGAACTCAACACTTTAGTGCTTAAACCTGAAGTAGCCAGGGCTGACTCTATTGGTGAAGCCCCTCTTGTTATAAGTGGGAGGATCTCACATGGCTTTGATGGGCTGATGAGGTCACTGACCTTAGGCTTGTGAGACTTTTAGCCCGGAAAACCTTGGCTCAGGTTGCCAGACCTTAGTCATAAAAAACCCCCTTTAGGTCAATACTTAATAGACAATTCACACAGTCACATGAAACCTCAAGCACATATATGATGACAGTGGACAAAAAGACAATGTAATCAAAAAAAAAAAAAAGAAGGTAAGAAAACCTTATTGTCAAAAATACAAATTTATTACAATCATATTAAAAAATCACAAATAGTTAAAATCGTCAAATCCCTATCTAGGCTGTAACATAAAAAATTACATAAAAATACAGACCTAACAAAGATATAAATTTCATACAAGCTAAAAACTTATTTGTGTAAAATACTCAAAGAAATTGGGAAAACAAGTAGGAAAAATAATTCCAAATCACAGAAAAGTACCACTAAATCTGCAACAAATCAATTGTACACATTGAAAACATCAATTCATATATTTTATCCAATACAATTGCCCGCATTGATTTAGGTAGTCTTTTCTTCTCAAAGCATCGACGCGTTTCGGTGGGCACTATTACATGGCCATCACCTTCTTCAGGAGAAACATATAATTCCCAATCAAGAAATGTACAAAACCTGTGAAAGAATAAATAAACAGGACAACAATAAATTAACCAAATTCAAATTTGATACATCGTCTCATTGTCCAACAGCCAACACAAAAGTGACATTATGTAGGTTTCCACATCCATACTCACACAACATTCATCTCTTATTACAAACACATTGTTACCAAAATGGATACTAAAAAGTCACCATAAAACAGCTAACTTAGCTGGTATATACAAGAAAAAGGAATAAACAACCACAGTTCCTGTGTAAAAGGACCCAATGTCCTTCTCTTCTTACCACTTCATATAACAGTCCTGTATTGAGAGTTTACACAGTAATTGTCTCATTTTATAGCAACAGAATAGAGGTTGTTCTGAAGTAATTATCTCAATTTATAACAATAGAATGTAGGTTATTACCTCATCTAGATTCCGAATGGGCATACCACGCCTCAAAAAACACACAGCCAACTTCTAGGTCCAATACCTATGTACATAGGGAAAAGATAACCCTACATGTTATTTTAGGTGGCATACTACTCATATTCCCCATCCCTTAAAGGAATATTTTAATACATTCCTCGATAAAAATCACCGAAATGATTACCTCTAATAACTTGTGCTATAAGTTCAGCGTCCTTTGCATAGGTTCAGGCAGTCACACATATCTTAATACACTTCTGTAATGCAGACTATTTCAATGTTTACAATTGATTTGTTGCAGATTTAGTGGTACTTTTCTGTGATTTGGAATTATTTTTCCTACTTGTTTTCCCAATTTCTTTGAGTATTTTACACAAATAAGTTTTTAGCTTGTATGAAATTTATATCTTTGTTAGGTCTGTATTTTTATTTAATTTTTTATGTTACAGCCTAGATAGGGATTTGACGATTTTAACTATTTGTGATTTTTTAATGTGATTGTAATAAATTTGTATTTTTGACAATAAGGTTTTCTTACCTTCTTTTTTTTTTTTGTTGATTACATTGTCTTTTTGTCCACTGTCATCATATATGTGCTTGAGGTTTCATGTGACTGTGTGAATTGTCTATTAAGTATTGACCTAAAGGTTTTTTTTTATGACTAAGGTCTTTTCTGGTACCCTTCTCCTTTGGTTTTAGGGTCCCTCTCTCTTCTTTTGTCAGGTTTCCAGACGCCTAGGTATTGGTGCAAATAAATTGCCTGGCTGCCTGACCTTACCACGTTGAGTGTCTGTCAGACTGACCTTTGCTCAGTCTGACAGACCCTCAGCCTGCTTTGGAAAATAGAGGCCCTGGAGCCCCACCACTATTGGCAGGCTGCCACTGTTAAAATGGCATTCCGCTATTTTGTTTACCCATAAACCGTGAACTCAAGTCAAATGATAGATGGTTTAAGAAAGACAATACATGTGATGTAAAGTCTCATATACTATTCCAGAATATTCAACAGGATCCGTAGGAGTAGCATGTTTCAGTGACCAAATAGATTGCACATGTGGTGTTCTTTTTTCATACAGTTTATTCAATTCTTCCTTTTTTTTCCCATAGCTTTGTGTGTACAAGGTGGTAACTTCATTCTATGTTTTTTGTGTGTTACTTTTGCTGGGCAGCAGGATCCAAAATTACCTTTTTTACCTTGTATTCACTAAACAATAAAGACACATTGAAAATAGAGCACGTCAACTGTACAATTATAGGTACATTTCACCATAGCATGTGATATTGTGAATAAAAGCAATCACAAAAAGTACAACTTTCCTTTCCTTTTCTTGAAGTCCTTGACTGTAATATGTTAAGGGGCATATACTTTCAACGTCCCACAGTCTTCGAAAGTGTATTCATTCTACCAGCTTAGCAAATTACTTTCAATATGTCCCAAAAAAGTGCCCAGACTCTTTTCAGGTAGTAGACTCTTCACACTGGACAAACAGACATGTAAGCCTTCTTAGCACATAACTACACATCAGTGACGATCAAAGAGGTGACCAGGTTTGAGGCATTATAAGACCACTGATACCTTCATCAAAAGACCCGGTCGTTTTTCTCCAATTTTTACATTCCTTGCCATTTGCACCTGTAGAAGAGTGTCTGAAAAATAAATGGCAGAGCAGCTCAGAAACCTACTTGTACTCGCGCAGACTAGCACTAGTGCAAGCAACCCGTGCACGCTCTTTGCAGCAAAGTGTGTTGATTAGTTTACACCCTATCTGATGCCACAAAGCACGCTCCATGATTCGCCGAGCTGGCTTTCACCCCAGGTGAGCTTTACACGTTCTCTTCGCCGCATCCCTTTTACACAGCAGATCAAACAAGTGTTTGGCTTGCAAAAAATGGCAACTGATACTCAAAATCCTCTCACGTGTACAGTATACATTAACCTTTCACTGGCAGAAACTTATTTCTTTAGAGTGGCGTTTTGCTCTTCTGTGTACCCATGAACCATGAAGTCAAGTCAAACAAAAGAAAGTTTAAGAAAGATAATCCGTGTAATGTAACGTGCAAGCTTTCATAATTTGACACCACTATTCCAGTGTGTTCAACAGGATCCTTAGCAGGCTCTTGTTTCAGCGACTAAATACCCTGTGCGTTTATTGCTTTTTTCATATGGCTTCTTAGACGCTTCTTTTTTTCAAATAACACAATTTACACAGTTGGTTTAATGGCTACTCCGTGCTTAAAGTGCGCCTGCACTGCTGTGCATCCTGAATTCCCAATACCGCCTGGCACAGAAAGGAAATTGTGAAAAATCGTTTTAATTCTGGCCCTGCAGAAGAGCTGTACTCATTATTCCGAAGAGGACTTCGCCTCTCCAAGGCTGTGTACACAACTGTAAAGGCTGCAGAGTGTAAAACGGCCTGAAGTGCTTTTATAATGTACTCTGACTCTCTCTGGAACAGAAAAAAAGACAATTGCAAGCCAGCACTCAGTGACCTTCTACATTAAACAGAAAATCACTGGTCACTAAAGTCATCCAATCTTCTCCAATAGCTTCGAGGACAGAACCTCTTCCTTTCACATAGCACTTCCCTGGCTATATTGCCCTAGTTTGCATGCAATGCAAGTCAATGCTGTAATAAGATTTAAGCCTTTAAGTGTAGACACATTTGTAAATCAAATATGGAGATATCCACAAATAATATTTTCCACCCTTCCTTGAAAGACTTGAGCGCATGTGTGTGCGCACACGGAGATGTTACTTCGCATATGTGCATGTGTGTGTTAATGAGTGGGAGCCAGAAAGAAGGAGAGAGAGCAAGTGAGAAATAGAGAGAGAGACTGACAGACCACACAGACAAACACAACCAGAAAGATGGGCAGAGGGCCAGAGAGAAAAGCAGATTGAGATGGAAATAGTGATAGAGAGAGACAGACAGAAAGAGAGAAAATGTGTGTGTGCGTGTGTGTGTGTGTGTATGTGTGTGTGCTTGTGTGTGTGCATGTGTGTGTGTGTGTGTGAGAGAGAGAGAGATAGGACTGTCAGGCAGGAAGAAGATGAAGAGGAGCAGAGACACAACCAGAGAAAGGACAGGGATGTAGAGTGTGTGTGTGTGTGTGTGTGTGTGTGTTATAGAGAGAGAGAGAGAGGATTGTCAGGCAGGAAAAGGTGAAGAGGACCAGAGAGACAACCAGAGAAATGACAATGATGTACAGTGTGTGTGTGTGTGTGTGTGCTTGTGCACATGAAGACAGAATGATATAGAACGCTTAGAATACAGACACACAGATGGATGTGGAAAGACAGATAGAAAATAAAAACAGTATACAAGAAAGGGATATTGTAAAGCAGAGAAGAATATTCAGAGAGAAAGCTGAGAAAGACAAGTAGTGACACAAAAATAAAGCTAGATTGTCTTTGCGTGTGCACATATTCATAGAGAGAGACTGAGTATAACACCATCAACTCTGATGTAGGCAAAAAAGTCTTACATTCTCACAAACAGAAGTGTTCAGAATTCAGTGCAAAGAAAAATCACAGAAATCAAGTAAGAAATGTACAGTGGTACATTGTGCGTGAATTAACAATTTCCCCAACACAAATTTGCTTAACGCTACTGCAATATCAAACTTAAATGTACATGTACCTATTATCTATTGTCTTCACTAACACAACAAACCCACTATGGTAGACACCACATGCCACGCCAAAGGCACGAAGTACAAGTCCTAAGAACGGTGTGAAGAAAAATGTTACTATACACAGCCCCTACTACAAGCAACATTGCACAATCTGTGACTTTTTTCATGACCTTTACATGAGAAACATATGCGTACGCTACACATACATGAAGTGCTCTTGTAACACACTATTGTTACATTTGAAAATGCTTTTCAGCAGTCCTTCATTTTTCATCAGGGAAAACTACATATTCAAAGGCTTTCACAAAAACATCAATCCATAAGTCAGATCAAATGACACTTTTCACAAATCAGTGGAAACTTTGTTCGTGCATTACATCAAATGCAATTTTCTGGCAACAGAGCTTGCTCAGAGTTCGAATCCACCTATACTTTATTTTCGGACGTAAATACGCTCTCATATTCATTGTAAACATTTATTGGCATCTCACACTCCATGCAAATTCCATTCTGCTAAAGTACATGTACTAGCAGCTGACAGAACACTGCAGCATATTGCACTTAGCTTCCTACCTTAATTATCCTTGGAGAATGGCACTTGACCTGATGGGACACCGTAGCTGTTTGGTTCATGGTTCAGCGCCTAGGGCAGAGCACAATCCCCACAAGGAATTTAGATGGGAAAAAAAGCGCTGGATTGAAAGAGAAAAAAATGCTTTCCCGTGTTATCTGCAACTGCAGCAGTGCTTCTGGCTTGAGAGCTAAACACTGTCACATAAAAGGCATCTGCATTGCTTCCTTCACCTCTGATAGAACACTGATTAGGTTTCCTGCCCCCGGTGCTCAGGACGATGCACACTAGGAAGCTAAGCAGCAACAGAGCGCTTCACTTCACTTTGCCTGCACCCTTCCAAGCTTGAAATGTGACAGATCCCCCGCTCAGCCAATGATCTGAGCCGGTGGACTCTTTTTGAAAAGGCTGAATGCCTCTCCAGGCAAAACAATGCACGATCAATTGCAGCATCAGTCTCCAGTCATCCCCGGTGATACCTTAGCATCTTTCAGGAACAGGAAAGGAAGAGCCTTCCGATTGGTACTTTTAAGTTACAAGGCGAGCAGAACGGGCGGGGGAGGGGCTGTTGGTACACATTGCAATGATGACGAATGAGGCACACAGGAATGCTATGGGACACTGGAGTGTTGGGGATGCAGACAAGACGTGGATGTTTTGATGAATTGTATTGTTCTGCCTTGTCGGTAAACTCATTTTAAGAGTCCTGCTGAAAATGCTTCTCTTATTTACAGGCTCACAATTTGAAGCGGCGCTTGCTAAAACGCAGGCAGAATTACAGTTTGTGCAACTAATGGCCTGGCGTATGATGGATGGTTTTCGCGAGAAGTGCCTGAAAGAGCCAAGCATTTAAAGATGAGACAATTACTTGTTTGGCACTAGACAATATTTTCTTTTTGTTTACTGATACGGTCCTTGGTTAATTATGACACGCTGTAAATCCAGTCGGTGTTTTCAGAAGGATTGATGACAAGAGGTGTGCGCCACTAATCACCAGAATGAAGATCAGAAATAATACGCATCAATCTGATGCGACGCTGATTGAATTTTCCAGTACTCAATCATAGCGCTTAGTTCTCCAGTCGTGCCATACGTCTCAGTCTCACAGCTTCATTTGCCACAAGTGTCCTTCTTTTTGGACTGAAATTGCTTTTTGTTGCATTGCGCTGCACTCTGTGCTCCTTAGCTCCAGACCTTCAATGTATCTAATGATTCTGTTTAGTTTTGCCCAAAAAGTGTTAACAAAGCACACCTATCAGCCGTGCTGCGATTCCAATTGCCCCTAAAAATCAGTATTGATACAAGACATGAAGTATGTAATTACAATTATCCCATTGTAGTACTTAAAATAATGTAAGCAAATGTTTTGGCTACAAAGTGCCTGGTTCCAAGTTGCAAGGTACTGGGCTAACAGTCTACCTAGTGGTAAATCACAGCAGTACCATGAAATGACAATTAAAATCTCATGACATAGGAAATTACCTTCTAGCACTGATGCTTCCGGTTGTAAAAGCATGCACACTTCCCAATAGTGCTTCTTACTAGGGAAGTGAAGTGTTTTTTTTTTTTTTTTTTTCTGGCATGCAGTGCTCCGACTTGTGAAAAGAAATAACGAAGAATGAGGCTTGGCTAGTACTTTAACCAAAGCATTATATAGATTTTTCTGGCTGCAATTGCTGGACATTAAAATTAGGTATGTCGGGCAGTGCAGGCAGCTATGTCCCAGGGCTTTGTGGCACTGTCTGCAGGCCCAAGCGTAGGATGCTGGCTCATCTATGGTCAAACATAACATAAATGGAAGGCTCATGGGCATTTTGACTATATTTTGGAGTAGGGCAGTGCCGCAAACCTTCTAGCTGTGCTGCCCTACGTCAAAAGAAAAGGGAAGGAATGTGCTGTATCAACAAGATACAGCAGATTCCTGTCCTTTCTGCCAGTGCCGGTGCACAAACAGCAGCTGAACGCCAAAGCAGGCACCCTTGCATCATGGTGGAAGGGTACCTGCGTTGGCACTAGCCAGCGTATTGTGCATCATCACAGAGGAAAGCACAGGGATACAGTGCATTCCTGCACTTTCCTAATGACACAACTTGGCGCAACAAGATGGTTTGTGGTGCTGCGCTGCACCATATGTATAGAGAATATGCTCCTCTGTCTCACCTGGGCCCATGCACATGAACCTAGCCTGCAAATCCATAGCATGGGATGGGTTTCTCAGAGGAGAAACAACCCACCTGAGGGGTGGGGAATATCTGACCATGGGAAGTATCTACACATAGGGTCATTTCAAGAGCCCTGTCCATAGTAGCCTAGATTAAACTACATTGCACGCAGCTGCCATGGCAGGGATCACCTGAACTCATCTACTAAATATGACTGGTGTGGGGTTGAATGCAAGTGATGTACACCAGAGGACCGTGGGGTATATTTACAATTAAATGGCTTAGCACGTAGCCGCAAACAAATCTGCTGTGCCGAGCTGCATCATTTTTAAAAATGCAGGGAAGCACTGTATTTACAGGAATTCGTGCCACCCTGTGCTCACCCTTGCTCCAGTGCAAAAAGAACAGCCGTGCACAAACGCAGGCACCCTTGCATGGTGTATTGCACGGTGCAAGGGTGCCTGCTTTGGCACATGACTGTTCTTTTTGCACCAGCGCCGGGGTGAGCACAGGGGTGGGACGTATTCCTGTAAATACGGCATATCCCTTACTGCACATAAAAAATCAATAATGGCATTTTGCTCCTTCTATGTGTGCTGCATAATGCAGCACACATAGGAAGAGCAAAAAACAAGGAGAAAAAAAGGTATTTATACTCGTTGGCCCACTCTAAAGCTTCCTTTTGAAAGGCGTTTACTTGTAAAGCTGGGGCAGTGCCAAACAGCAATGGGTGTTGTGTGGGAATGCCTACAGCAACACACATTGCATGCCCCTTTGACACAGAAAGCGGTGTCAAAGGAGACAATATTTACAAGGTGGCGTTAAGCCATGCAAAGTGGCTTAGCGCCGCCTAGTAAACATGGAGCAGGGCATTGTGCATACGGAGTGTTGAAAGAAGTGATGCTCCGGTTAGGGATGACAGACAACAGCTCATTGTGGTCTACATTCTACATGTCATGGGGACCTGGGTGAAGATGTAGTATATACCAGGAGGGAATCTGGTCCAAAATTGTCTCACTGTGCCACTGTGTACAATTCGACGGGTGTCATAAAGGGAACTGTCAAGGGATAGGGAGGACTACTTAGTCACCACAAAGAACACAAGTCCAGGAAGGTTAGAGGCTGACGTGGATGGGCCCAGTTGTCTAAGAAAACTGGGTAGGTGCATGCTACCATTCCCAGCACTGTCCATGTGGGGTGCTGCCTGACCCATATCACTTTTTAACAGCCTGCCATGTCAGTCCATTGGATATGCTCATGCATAATGTAGGCACATGAGGGTCAATGTATGTTCTGGGTCCCATCACTGTGGAAGTAACTCGGCTGCCAGAACCAAATTGAGAAGAGCCAGAGGAGGCATGCACACAGACAAGTCAATGGGTCTGATCAAAATGATCTGTGACAGCCTGCAGATAACCAACTCCAGTCATGATTAAATGCGTTGCACTTCAGTGATTGTCATCTGACTAGTATGACATGGCTCATCCACTCAGAGTAGGCACATAGTGGTAATGAGAACAATGCTAAGATCCAGTCATCTGAAAGGGAAATAAAGTGCAATTTGCAATCCATACCCTTGAATAACAGGTATCCTACGCATTAATGAGGAACTGAAAGTGAAATGTATTGAACCTTGATTGTCAACTGGATTACTCATGTCAACATCTAAGAGAGATCAGCAATAGCATTTCTCCATCTCATTGCAGAGGATGAACCCTCACCTCCTGTCCAGCACGCTGTCCCGGACTTAAGCAATGATGGGGATGGCAACCTGCAAACTATCGACCAGGAAAACCTGCAAGAACTCCTGGACTCCATCGGGACACCATCTCCAGACATGGGGAGGGTCAACAGCATTGTGGAGTCTCCTCATCCCCCGCCTAACAACCAACAGGCACCACCTGCCACCCCACCCAGAGCCCTTGACTCCGAGGACCCATAGATTACTTTCCAATGTACTGGGGTAGAAGTCCAACAGGATATGGTAGAGCAGGTGCGGGTGGGGATGTAGACCGTGGCGGCTACCCTAGAGGGAGTCAGTGGGTACCTCAGTCCCAATAGGGACAACACTGAGGCCATCAGAGGCACCTACTTTCTGCTCCATGGCATCCAGCAGTCCCTGGCTGACATTGCTGGTATCACGAGGCAGAGGCCTGAACAAATGCCCTGCCAAAGTGGCACCAGTGAGGTGGCCAACCAGCTGTGGAAGTAAGAACCATCTTGGAGTCCATGGAGCAGAAGCAGGACTCCCATTTTGCTGCCATGGCTGCCTAGCACTGCGACGTTGCTGGTGTTTTGCAAAACCAGCAGTTCCTCCTCACTGCTGTGCTGCCTCATGTGTTGGCACAGATGAATGCTGCTGCAGGCAAGGGATCTACATCTTCTGCCCCTGATGTGTGTCTGCCTCCCTCAGCTGCCACACCTACAACACCCCCCTCATGGTACACACTGCATACATCAGAGGAGGAAGATGAGGACTGCACCTCTTTTCAATGAAAAAGTCTCTCATAGCATTCATCGGTGCCACATACCCAGTTTCTCCTTTGCCCTGTGCTTATGAACATGCCAGTGAAAATCAGCTGCCACTGTCCTCATTTTGCTTTTGCCCTGTTCACCATAACCATTTGTGGACTGTCTATGTGGCCTATCCTCTCTAATGACATTGTGGTCATCCTCCTCACTGAAGCAACCCTCTCTTCCACATGTCCCATGACATGTTACCCCATGGACTCAGTCTGGACATCCACTGGCTCAAAACATCTTTTGGGGTTGTTGTGCTATGAACTGTACCTGTGAGCCACATCATTATTTACACATGTAAATAAATGCACTTATGCGTTGTCTGTTTGTTGGAGTCTGGAACAAGTTGACCATTGTGCATTCTGTGAGGTAAAGACACTAGCCTCATGCCAAAGGGACATCTGTTGTTTGGAGTCAGGGGCAATGAGTAAGAGTGTAATATATTTGGTGAAACCTATGTGTGTGTTAACTAGCAAGTGGTTACTCAAGGTTGCAAGCATGAAGAGCTACAGGTGTCATGTAGTCAATGTTGAGGGTGAATGAAGTCACACCACAAGTGCCATGGATACAAGCAAGCAAACAAAATTGGTCTGACAAGTAAATGCTACAAGTGTGAGTGTGTATGGGGCAGCCATCAGTGTGTGAGTCCAAAAAACTTACAATTTGGGCGAATGTTTTGACCGCAACATCCCTCCAAAGCATGTTGCATGACATACACACACAGAGAATTGTATGTGAATACATGTGCTGCACTGTGTACCATTTCCACCATTTATGCCACATGTACTGCTCAACAATGTCTGTATATAGATAATGTAAAGCCATGGCCAACCTGACACATCCCTGTCCATAGATAAAACACCTACTCACACATGTTGCCATACACTTCTAGCAAAGACAAATGCATGTACATAACATTACCTGAGCACACATGCTGACTCCCACACAGTAAATCATGATGTAGACCTGTATGTGTCAAACAATGACATTAAATGTCAACAGAAAAATAAAAATTACTAAAACAACCTAACCTTCACTAACTAACTAATCTAACCTAACCTACACTACCTTAACCTATATACTATCTAAAACGACCTTAACTTAACCAAGCTTACTCTACACATTTAGCACCACATGATAAACATCAATCCCCTCCTCCCCCCAAGACACATCTTCACACAACGACAACAGAAACTACACCTAAACATCAACTAACTAAACATAGAATCCTAAACAATCATATATATTTGGGGTATTTTTTGATTTTTTTGTATTTTTGTTCATAGCACATATATAACATATCAACCCCCACCCCAAAAAACACAAAGTACCTCTACCCACTAAAATTGTTCCCACCCCTACAAAACCCCTAAAACCACTACCTCTTCACTATAAGTACACTAAATAACCTAAACTAAGCTATAAAACCATTAAGATAAACATTAAAACTATATACAGGGGCAAGGGCAGAAAGGCTCCCCGTGGCTAACTTGTGGCTAGGGTCCTACCAGTGCCTGCGTCATTCCTGGAGCAGTGTAATTGCCTGGTCCATCTTGTGCTCAAGCACCACCACCCTCAACTGTAGGTCCAACAGGTCCTTCTTTATTTCTTGCTCTGATGAGCTAGCCCCTCCTGAGGACTGAGGTGCAGGCACTGGTGGTTGCGAGGGTATGCTGGTGGAGAGCTGTGTACCAGTGCCTTGGAGGTACCTTGGCCTGCCCGACCATCTTTTCTTTTGCTTCTAGTGTCCAAGGTCGGTGGACCCTGAGGGTGGTCATTTCCATTTTCCCAGAGCCTTCTTTTCTTCATGTCACTTCCTCCTCACCCTGTGAGCCTTTGCGACTCGTTGAATGTGCAGGCAGCAGTCCTTCCTGAGGTTGTGCTTCTTCATCTGCTCTGGGGTCATGTTGTCTGTTTAAGCAAGAAGGATAACTGTCAGTCAAATGGTGACTAGGAACAGGTCCAAACATCATGAGACAATATTATTTTCACAACATCCAAGGAAGCAGCCCCTACAGCCTAAATTCATCTTGCAGCTTAGAGTGAGCATACACATGCCTATTATCTATCATCTCAGATTTACTAAGGAAAAAGTACAAAGGCATGCAATTGTTACACAATGCAATTGCACCACCTTGCCACATCTAAGTATGACTATGTCAGTATATTTATGCTTAGGAACAATGCTGCTTTGTACCCATGATATGGTACATATGTCATCTTTACTGAACATTAGTGTGCCTTCTGCATCCTGTACTGGCCTTTATGCCATTGGCATTCACCACAGTAAGATGTGCAATGTATCCTAACCCGGAAGTCGTTCGTGCTGGAGCAGGGAGGCCACAGAAACTGCTTTAGATCTTATCCTTCAAGTTGCAAAAATTACAAACGCAACAACACCAGTTTTGTCTCCGTCTAATTCTAAAAAAATTCGGTAGAAAGATAAATAGTGGCACAATCACGGTGTACCTATTTCCTGTCGTTGTTAAACGACTATTTATGGTGCAAGAAAACATAGCTCCTTGCCTTCATCGGTGGCTCCACACAACGCAATTATCAAACACGAATACCACATAAAAAGGTATTCTCCCATTTTTACTCATATCCTGAAGAAGGTTCCATGCCTAGTAATACATCAAGGAATCGCCTAACAGTTGTTAGAAAACTCTGTCCTGAAGAAGGTGTTTGTATCAAGTTACACCGAAACGCCGCGTCGACCTTTTTTGTGTAGTTTTCTTCATGATTTTGATCTTCAACACTGAATGTTGTATCTTATGTACTGTTTTTATTTTTGTATGTTTAACTCATGTCTAGTTTTTTAATATGGAAAAAAAACTTTTTAAATAACGATTCTGAATAAATTTGAAACTTTGAATTTTATTGATTTTATCTTTGGTTTATTTTAATTCACTTAATGTGTATGTATGTAAATTGTTACACTGTTACAGATTTTTGGCTCAACACATGATCCGGATAATTTCACCAGGGACTTCTTTGTTTCCTGTAGTTACCCCGTCCCGATTATCATAAATATAGGGTTCCTCCCTCTTTTTTGTTCTCAATGTTTCCAAAGTACATGTATTGTTTCACAATGTAGTGTAACGGACATGGCAAGGACTAATATCAGTACACATTGCTAACTATACTGAACCCTTTGCAGGTATTATATGTAACAATGGACGCTGGATTAGTACCTCACATCACACAAAGACATACGAAACCGCTGATATCTGAACTGTTGTAAGTCCATAGTGCACCATGCCACCACTCATTACCTCCTCCCCATATCATAACATGTGCAACAGGCATGCATTCTGAATTGTTCACATCCACGGCCATGTTCAGATTTGTGTCCACTACCACATATTTTCACATAGTCTGCCACTGTGATCATGGCTCCCCTGTCAAGCCTTCATCATGTGGTTCTTCCCAGATTGGCAACATATTCTCCTTGACATTAGTCAGATGCTGATACACATGCAACAATTAACATCCATTTTCTTGACCTATTAATCATTATATAAAAGTGTATTTGTGATAGGGATGCACATTGAATCTGGTAATTCACACAGCATCTGACATCACACTCAATCCTTGCAATACACAATTAGCATTGACGAAGGCACTCCCTGGTGATGTTGGGGTTCTTGAAACCATCCACCTCACCAACTGTGTATGATGATGGTCCACCTGCAAGACATAACATGTAAAACACATCAGTTAACTTAGAACACATATAGTTTATGCAACAGAAGCACAGTAATTATGCATAACTATTGGCTATGGATCCCTTCAGGATGTAAGTAATCAAATGGGACAGTTCACATGCCTGAATGATACACATCGGCAAGGCAGGCTGAAGTGTACATACATATGATGAGCCAAAACATGCACCTGTTGGCCAATTTGCAGAACCAGTTCTTAAACCTCATCACTACTATATTTCACTATGGTAAATGGCTTTGATTAGTCTCTGCACCTACAAAGCTCACATACCATACTCGGCAAGGAACAACAATACGCATGCCCTCTTAATTTTGACACCGAGAAATGAGTATGCTCCATACATCACACATTATGCATACTTGTTCCTTAAGTTAAGTGAGTTCTGTGCCTGTCAGTGCTACAGAGTACCAGATATTATTTAGACATGTCCCATGCATCCCTAAGTAGTTTATTGGAAGATTGAACAATAACATGGTTGGGATATGTTGAGATGTGTCAGATTCAGGCTAGCATACCCTTGGATACAGTACCATGTGTGGGCTCTCCTCTGACATACATTGGGCCTCTTATACAAGACGCATGTACAATGTGAGTCTCATATGGAAGAACAGCTCCAGTGGCTCTGTCCTCAAAAACGCCTCCATGAGGCCATGCAAAGCAGCATGCGGGATTTGCTATGCCTTCAGAGGTTAGGAGTCAGGCAAGCCAGTGCAAAGCTCAGCGTAGCCATAGTGGACATCAAGGAGCCATACCTTTTACATAGGAAATGCTGTTCAAGACCAGTGATATTGTGTTTTGCCACATTCACAGGTCAGCTAAGCTGTGTAAGCCATGGCAGGCCTCATTAATGCGTGACTACCCAGGGGAGGTATGCCAAGGAGGATCATCAGCACATCACTATGTGTCATTCAGTATTCTATGCGTGCTGCATTCCAATGCACACATACAAAAGTGTCATACTCTGCCTTAGCATTTCTTTGAGCTGAGAGCTGTCTCTTCCAGTATAATACCAATCATGTCAACAATGCGCACAAATTTGCACCATAGGTGAAGGGTGCATGTGTATGCTAATCACACCAAGGGGCTAATTTGCAAGCCCCTTGTGCCACTGAGGGCTAATTTTTTAACACATGAAAAGTGACAAACCAGCGCCGCTAGGGGCTTCTAAATAAACACGATTGTTGGTAAGGTGGTCCGCTATAACTCAACGGACTGCCCTTTCATCAATAGCTTCTGCCAAAATCTGCATTTTCTCTGTCTTGGTGGCCAGAACTGGGCAAATCCTTGTTGAGCTGCGCAGCACAATTCCTTGTGAATTGTACTTCCACAGAGTTTTACAGACAACTTTGGGGCTTATTTACAAGGCCTTTGCGCTGGTGCATCACTTTTGAGAAGGGAAAAAGTGACTTCCCATCACCGCAGTGGGCTTGTAAATTAGCCCCTTTATGTGCAACATATGTTCTCGGCCCATCACAACTGTACCTGACAAATACTTGTGGTGAAAGAAGCACCTCTGGAGCTGATCTGCACTACCGGGTTTGTCATCATATGAGTGTTCTGGATGGGCTACGGGAAGGTGCATCAGCTTAATACTTCACTGGGACTCATTTGTATCACCTAAAGGGACACTAACACTATTGTGTCCCTCTCAGTATCACAGATAACACTAGTGCACAGATCGTGCCAGGGATATTGCCATGGAATTTCCCTCATTTGCATGGGGTCATGGCTATTTTGTCTAAAATGTCATGTGAACCATACTAAATGTTACCACTATTCATCAATGGGTAAATCAAACACATAGGAAAACGCACAAATCATGTGTACTTATCAACTTCTCCACCAACTTGGATGTCAACATAGTCGAGGAGGTCAGACACATTCTCCCAACGTTGCTTCCACACTTTCACGGGGTAGCCCAGGAGTACACGTCCCCCACTGGCTACCATGTTGGGCAGGTAATGGGTCACCAGCCACAAGAAGCACCCAAACTTCTCTTCGCTAATGGGGTGAGCCCTACCCTTCCAGGCATAATCCCACCCAAAGACAACAAACGCCCAAACAAAACAGAACCCCCCCAAAAACCCACAATTAGCCCTATAACAACAATACCCCAGAAGACAAACAGCCGACTGAACACAAGACAATACACAACAATAGACAACAAAACTGCAGAAAAAGGACTTGAGGGACACAACAGGGACAGCAGACACAACTAACCAGCTCCAAACACACCAAACACTCTCCAGCACACCCAAGACACAACCACTCACAAGCTTAGACAGTAAAACTGAAACTTAAATTGAAAATGAAAGTAACTTTACACTTCCTGGTTTGTAGCATGCAGGATCCATGACATCACTTCCCTTTGTCCATTACATCACTTCTTGGGTGGATGCTTCACATTTTCAGCCAATGCGTTGTTTTTTTTTCCGCTGCCAGTCAATGCGTAGATTTCACACCAGACCTGCAAAGGCACCATGCGGTCATTTAGACACGTTGGCTGAGAAGCGTCATTTTCGGCTGACACAGTGCCAGCAAAATCCACGCTTTAGGCTCTGGGTCAATTTTGTTTAACGCAATAGGGAAAATGTGTGTTTTTGTGTGTATTGGGACATGCAATGCATGTAATCATTTACAGGGATTGCTGTGTTGGGTGTGAATAGTGGAGATGTTCTGCTTACTGTCATTGCATGTGTTTAATATGTGTGTTGACAATGTACACATGTTTGACACTGAGACACGTGATGAGACTCACATCGACCTGGCACAGACCATAACTTGACAGATGTCCCAAGTCGAGCCAGAACAAGGACGTATCAATTGATGTAGCCTTTGGTAAAGTATTTTTATGTGTCCTGCATGCTGTTCTCAGCCGTGCTGAACTATTCCATTAATGGTTTATGTGCAGGGAAGTGTTGAGAGAACCCACCATATCATGTTGTGGAACACAAACATCGGCTGTGTACCCTTGTGTCTGGAAGGATATGTCTGGGCCATGCACATAGCAATTGCACATAGTCTTTACCACCAAGCGTAGCCTATGATTTGTGGATCTCAAGGCCATCTTGTCTAGCCACAACTAGAGGCAATTAGTAGCAGGTGTGATGTGAATGTTTTGTTGTTTACTGTGACTATGAAATCAAAATGCATACACACTGGTAGTGCTCATATGATTATTTACATATATATATATATACATATATACATAATAATAAACAGTATCAGTGCAGCAGCTAGATGCCTAAACGGCATGGATTTCTTTAATCACCACCACCTTCTCAATAAATCAACAGGACTACAGCCATGATCTACAAGAAACCTTTTCCACATCCATTTCCTCAGGTTCTTGCACAGATGAAATAAAATACTCCCAGGCATTAGGTAGTAAAATCCTAATACACAGGCGATTTTTAAGGAAGACATAGAATTTTGGTCTAACACACTGGCCTTATTATTCAGCGAAGTTCAGTTAAGCGGAAAAATCTTGGAAAATTGGCGGGGCTCAATAATAAATCCAATACATAAAGCTGAAGACAAGGCAAATCCTGCAAACTATCGCCTGATCGCCCTCCTTGACACAGAGGCTAAACATTATACATCCCTGCTGTTAACAGACCTAACCATCTGGTTGGATAAAAACAACATAATTCTTCAGAAACATACTGGCTTCAAAAAGGAGTAGGCACAATAACAAATATGTTAGCAACTGCCATTATGTTAGATCAAAGCAAGCAATTTAAACACAAGCAACTTCTTGACTTTATAGACTTTAAAGCTGCTTTTGATTGCATTAACCGCCAGCTATAGTGGCTCAAATTGAAAAGGTGGGGCCTACCAGATACACTACTCCGAACCATCCACTGGCTGTACACGGACACCTGGGTACAAATAAAATTAGGAGATGGCACAAGACTGTCTAGAAAGATGCCTACACAACAAGGCCCAAAACTGTGGTGTGTTTTAGCACTGCACTTTCTAAAACTTTTTATGACAATTCTTACACCGGTGCTGGACTAGGCGAATTCTCATCCCCCACATCTGGGCCCTTTCCGGCTCACCCACTATTCATACGCTGATGATATTATTTTATTCATTCAAACCAAAGTGGGCTTGCAAAAATCAATGAATACACTTGTTACCTATGCAAAAAACTATTACCTGGAGGTAAATGTTGCAAAAACCAAAACAATTTCACTTAACACCTCTCTGGGCAGTGCACCAAGATTCCTATTAAATGGAACTTACCTCGAGTCAGTAGCACACTATAAATACCGAGGCCTATACCTAGACTCAAGAGGAAGATTCATTCAACAAAAACAATATTTAAGCAAAAGGGTACTGTTCTAATTCATGCCTTCACCACTCTGGCAAGGAAGTTAAACAGCCCATCATTCCAGCCGCTCTTAACTGTAATCACCTCTAAACTAATGCCAACAATCACTTATGCAAGCGTGACTTGATGATTTCAGGGACACATTCCTGCACCAAAAGCAAACAATCTACGCAATTTCCTCATTCTATGTGTCCTTTGGAATGCAGGACACATAGTATTTGGACATGACAAACAGACATGTAATTATGTATCCTTATTTCACCCCCTCTAAGGGAGGCACACTATTTCCAAACAGTCCCAGGGTCCAAGATCCTTGAATATGTGGAAATGTGTGAGATCTTTATTGGTATTGCATTGGAAAAGTCACTGCAAGTCCCATGGAACACATTCTTAACATAGGGTGCATTAATGCTGCATTTGCTCTGGCTTGCCTTACTGCACATCTATGAGGCCATGCAAAGCATGGAGACAGATTTTGCATTGCCTCATTGATATGAGTTGGAGACCTGCTTCACCAGAGAATCATGACCAGTGATGCTACAGTACTGCAGCTCACATGTACATGTGGACCACAGTGGCATAGGCGATCTCAACCTGTGTGACTTGGAAGATTGTGTTGCACATATGCCATGTAGTATGCAGCAAGTATGTAGGCCCACACCAACTACATATGCACTGTCTTATTCAGCCCAAGACTAATGTGGCAATGTATTTCAACATATTTGACTGTCATGTGGTCTGTCATGTGCTTGAGAAGTACTTGCCAACCAGTAGGCCATTCCCATATGTCCCATTCTGGAAGCACTCATTGATGGTGGAATGATGGAAGATGAAGGAATCATGAGCACTGCCATGGTACTTTTCGAGGACACTGATGAAGAGGCCCAGATGGTCCTCGATTGTCTGCACGTTCATGGAATGCATGTGCTTCCTTTTGCAGTACAGGTGTGATGTAGCCGCTGGGCGCACAACTTGCACATGCATGCAGTCCATTGCCCCAACACATGTGGAAATCTTGCAATGGCATAAAAGCCCTGCTTGTTTTCCTGTTGGTTCTGCGATGTGTTGGGGAAGAAGAGGTTCTGGGGTGTGAGGCTTATGATGCAATCTAGGATGGAGGGGAGGAATGAGAGAAGGATGCATGTGATGCTACTGCCACTCTGGCTGTGGTGGGTTGGAAAATTCTTAACACCAACATGTGTAGGACAGCCAGTAGTTTGGCCTGTGAAGGGATGTTGGTGCACTGCTGCGCTGTTGGCTGCATCCTTGGTGCAATCTGGTGACAGACAATGGACTCCCTCGCAAGCCTGTAATGAGCAATGACTTCCTTCTCCCTGAGGTCAATGAGGGTAATCTTCTGGCGGTATGTCTGCTCCCTTTTCCTGCGCTGCCTCCATGTTGATGGTGGTGGTAATGGTGGAGGTGGTGGTCTTCTTGGTGCTCCAAGCTGCAGTACGACTAGATTCATGGTGCCATTGAGCTTGCCAGAGTTATTTGGGTAGGGTCTACCTTTTTACCAGTGGACATGCATCATTTTTTCACCTGCTTTTCCGTAGCAGTTAGATCCTGCCAATATTGGGACTCTGCGCCTCTCTTGCCAAAGTAGCGCCATTTTCCAAAATCATTTTAAATACGGCTGGGTCAGTTTTGCATGTTTTTTTCAGGGGAAACGCCTTCCTTGCATATCATTATCACTAACTGCCGCAACTGTATCTGGCGCTAAGAAAAATAGTTAGACGCTAAAGGTCTCTGGCATCTCTTTCTAAATATGGCGTAAGTGAAAAAGCCAAAGAATTGATGCTGCGGTGGTGCTAGCTCCTTGTAAATATACCCCTGGATGTGGAAAAACCTATCAACTCTATATCAGGCGAAGCAAAATTACATACATTAGGTTTACCCCACCTGACTCAGAATTGGGGCCATATTGGAATCGTTTTCCTGATTACAATGTCATTGAAATTGATTGGCTCCAACCCTGGCAGGTATAAGAAAAACAACTATGTTACCAGTAGTCTCCCAAGAGCAGGATGGAAACTAGATGACCTGGCTAATAATAACAGGCTGAGGTTTTAGTCACATGAAGAGTAATGAATGACTCATACAGCCAGAGAGACCCTTCAACCAACTATTTTCTATCCATCTTGGATGAATTCACTGATAAATGAGCAATATTAAGATCGAGGTAGTTATAGTGTAGCTGATTTCAGGGCACGGTTATTAGTTTCCTCACTATTGGCCTTGTGATGAGAAACTCAGCCATGCTGGCTCCATCGGGTACTTAGAGAAACTGACTCTGCTTTCAAGGACCATAACAGGCCTTGCTAAATGGTTCGATGATTCTGATTGGATTACCTTTAGTAACACATATAACATTATTGTGCTACAAAAACCCTAAACATTGCATTTTTGGTTGATTATTATCTGAGCGTTAGCATGAGTGCTATTGGTTCCTGTGAGACTTACACACTGAATGATAGACTATTTGGATACCTGTAGTCTTGCTTTATGTTGTCTAAAAGGTTACTGCTCACCGTCACAAAATACAGGTGCTGAACGTTGTGCTCAACTTAGGCAACAGACGTTGCCTAATACAGCTACGTTGTTCCCAGTCAGTCTCTCCCACTGAAAACTCTGCATTAATTTTTGACTGACTTTTTAGAGATAGAGGATGTTCTCAATTTTCCTACTTAAGGGGGGCTTAAGTGCAAACATCAAACTTGTTCTGTCTGCTAATTCTAACAATATAATTCAGAACCTTGCATGAGTGACACCCAATGTACAGATTAGAAAAGAAATAGGCCCTGATTATGAGTTTGTCAGATGACTAAGTGTTATTTATTGCATCCAATAAAATCTGACTCTTTGGACTTTGGAATTTATTGGGTGTGATACATAGCCCCTTTTTTGAGTTTTAGGGGAATAACATGCAGATTTTGATTCTTGCTGAACCAAAACCCACATGTTACGGTAGCCACTGTACTCTTTTCCCCTTTTACCTTCTAGCAGGCTTAACCTGATGAAATTTAATGAAGAGTGAGCTATTTAAAGCACTTGGGGTCAGATGTACGACCATTCCATTTTGCTCGTCGCAACCTGTGACGTTTTATGACTCTCAATTTGCGACTCACAAAATGGAATGTACAACAGTGTCTCAGACACTGTTTGCAATTCCTAATTGGGTCGCTAAAGACCTACCTCATTAATATTAATGAGGTAGGTCGCGATTTGCGACCCCTTAGGAATCTCACATATCACAGGGATGGTGGCCTGCTGGGGACAGAAGCCCGCCATGTCTATGTTTGTTTTTTTAAATAAAGCAAAAACATTTTTCAAGTACAGGCCGTTTCCCGTAAAGGAAAATGGGATGCGTTTAAAAGAAAAAAATGAAAAGTTTTCTTTTAATTTTTTAAGGGCACGATGTGGTCTGTGGGACCACTGCCTGCTCTTAAAAAATATTTTCACACACATTCACAAAGGGGAAGGGGTCCCTTGAGGACCCCTTCCCATTTGCGACTGGCTTACCACCTACTTGAAGTGGGTGGTAACTGCAGTTGTTTTGCAACCGCATTTGCGGTCGCAAAACAATTGTACATACCAGTGCAACACGCTATTAGGAAGGGAGACTCTTGGCACGCCCCTTCCTAATAGAAACTCACAAACCCTATTTTGCGATTCAGTAATAGGTTACAGACTGGCAAAATAGGGTTTGTACATACCACACCCATTTTAGCGGTCGCAAACTGGCTGACATCCTGTTTACGACTGCTAAAAAGGGTCGTACATCTGGCCCACATTGACCCGGCACATTCCTGGTCAATGTGGCTGCACAGTTGCTGGATGTTATTACGTCACTTGGCCTTAAGTCCTTTTATGGTAGAACATGCATTTCTAGTCACACACACTCACTGGGCTATAGTGCAAGACAGGGTGATTGAATATTTTTCCACTTTTAATGTTGCTAGTATGAATAAGTTCTCTGTTTTGACAAAATGTGAGAGTAACTATAACCCCCATTTTGTTGCCTGTGTCCAATGTTTCGAATATTATTGGGAGGTACAAACACATCAAAAATGGTCTTCCTTGACAGCAAAAATCTCATGTGGAGCCATTAAGGTTACTAAAGCATTATTGACTCCATCAATGAAAACATAGTCACCTACTTCGATTCACAGGGTAGCGGAAGGGATAATCTTGCTGCCTCTCAAAATGTAATTGATAAGGCATCTCATATTTTGAAAGTGCTTCAGGTCAAAAGTAAAGCTGACCTCAAAACTGAGTAGTTTCCTGAGGTCTGCAGAAAAGCACAATACTAGGGGGCCTCATTACACCCTAACAGAGATGGGGACTGCCTGAAGTAGTGTTGAGGGTCCCACAGGCCAAATTACAATGCGACCGCCACCGTGGCAGTCGCATTGTACAGGTTTTCCATTGAGGCTGGTGCTGCTGGCTGCAGCACCCGCAGCAATGGAAAAAAGGGATGTGTAACACATCCCTGTACTATGTGACAGGCACCATGCGGTACCTGTCACTTGGTACAGGAATCTGCTGGGGGGCACCATAGGTGCCCACCCACACCCAAGAAAAGGGCCCTGGGTGAAGGGGGGCCCGCCACAGGCCCCCAATGTCCATTCCTGCCAGCCTTTCCATGGCGGCTGAACTACCATGGAAAGGCTGGCTGGTGGGGAGGGACCATCCTAAACCCTACGGCGGTACCTGGTAGGCACTGCCACCATTGTAGGGATTAGGAGGCCCTCCGCAGCATCGGCCGGCTCAAGGAGCCCATCGGATGCGTGGCAGTCGGGCTTTCCGACCGTCTGCACACCGCCCGCCATCAATATCTGGCAGGTGGAAAAGCTGCTTAGGATGGTGGGGAGACCGCCACCGACAGGCTGTCGGTGGCGATCTCCCCGCCATCCTAATCAGCCCCTAAAAGTCTACTGAATTCTGGAGGAAAGTGTAAATATGGGGTACAAGCTACAAGCTAAATTTTCATCACCCTAAAGATATTATAGTGGAGGAGATTTGCCCAGTAGATTTTACATCATATTCAAAGTTCCTTCCAGAAATTTGAGCACTTTCAGTTCCCTACAAACTCTAAATGAGGCACTTATTAGAAATTCATTATGTGAACTGAGATAAAGAAGAGATCTGGTGGTCCAAAGACTTTTATAAACAGAATGAAAGAAATAATGAGGGGTACATACCTTGAACTTGGATCAAAAATGAACAGCCCATGAATGACTCAGACTCTTCCACTCTCTGGCCAAAGCAGATAGCATCGTATTAATAGATAGGACTACTACATTGAGCATCCCAATGATCACATGGGCAAACTACTAGAATCAACGTATACTCTTGATCATTGAGTTTGAATACTAGTTAGAAGCAACCTGTACTGCCAATTTGTCTTTTTCATTAGTGGAAGAACACATAGCCTCAGATCAATAGTGGAAGAATTCTCAGGACCTTTCCGGAAGTTGGTACTTCAGTCACAGGTGCAACCCTCTCTGAACGGTTGCAATACACTCTTGTTGGGATCTCCAAATAGACTATTTATAAAATTGCAACTGATATAGAATCTAGTTAAGCCATGTTTGGATCTAGATATGCCCCAATACTCTCCTTATCTATCCAAATTTCCTTGGCTAACTGTAGAAAAGAGAATTCCCTTCCAAGTCATTTGCATTGCAAGGCAGTCATTTTATTAAATCAGACCACTTTATTCACGGAAAATGTCCCACCAGCATAAGCTCTGAGGCCAGATACGTGATTCTTTGATATAGGAAGGAATGAAGAGGTGGACGCTCATTCTAAGTCCAAGTGGCCAAAAAGTGGAATGCATTGCCAGGTGCATCTAAATGAACATCTGATTATTAGCCCTCTAGGATATCCCTCAAGACTCTACTTTTCTCTGCAATGCAACTCCAATTGTGGGAGTGTTAGAACTGGGGGTCTCTAGTTGGCAGAGGTAGGTACCTTTGTCCAAATAGGGACCCTTGCTTCTAGTCAGGGTAAGGGGGTACACTCCTGAAATAACCCCTGCTCACCCTCTTGGTAGCTTGGCACGAGCAGACAGGCTTAGTTCAGAGGCAGTGTGTAAAGCATTTGTGAACACATACAGTAATCCAGTGACAACACTACAAATGGACACCACACAGGTTGTATTATAAAAATAAGTATCTTTTATATAGATTTACCACAAGACCATAAATGACATAAATAATCCACAATACTGTACTTTAAGGATGGTAGAATTAGCTTGAGTCTCTTAAAATGAAAATGCGACACTTTGAGTTCAATGTACCTTAAGATGCGTAACGCAGGGCAACGGAAAGTGTTGCAGGGAAGGTGATGCGATAGTCCCTTACCCGCAAGGACAGTGATGCGTTGAAGATCTGGTGCAAAAGAAACAAAGTGGCGTCTTCTTGAGGTTGCGACAACGAAGAGGTGATGCGTGTACGCCCGATGGCCGTGCGGCGATTGCGATGAGTCTTTGGAGCCGCGACAGGCCCTGCGACACGCTTCCCTGGCGATGCGACGGCGTCTGATGCGAAGTCGACGATCTTCTCCTGGGATGCGGGGCGCGCCTCGTGTTGCGATACGTCGGCGTCTGATGCGAGGTCGATGCTCTGCCCCGGGGATGCGACGGCGGCTGATGCGACGGCGACACTCTTCTCCGGTGCTGCGAGGCGCTTCGAAGGATGCAGCGCGTTCTTCGGGGTGCGCCGGTGTCTGCTGCGACGTCGACACTCTTCTCCGGCGATGCGATACTCAGCGGCTGCGGCGACACGCTTCTTCGTGTTGAGTCGCGCTTCCAGCTCCCAGAGACACGCAAGTGTGTCAGAAGGTCCAATTTCCCAGCAAGGGAACACAGGGGAGCTGGTGGGTGAAGTCTGTTGTCCCTGAGACTTCAGCAGGAGGCAAGCTCTAAAATCAAGCCCTTGGAGATCCTTCACAAGTTGATGAAAGTCACAGCAAAGCAAAAGTTCCTTTCTCCTTTCTTTGGCAGTCAGGCAAACCACTGCAGGCCAATCCCCCAAGCAGCACTTCAGGCTTAGGGATAGTCTCGCCTCAGTTTCTTCTTGGTTCCGCTCCTCAGCAAAGGTGTTTTCTTGTTTCCCAAAAGTGATCTAATTTCCTAGGGGTCTGGGTCCCCTTTTATACACCTTTTCTCTTTGTTCTCTGGAGGCAGAGAGGCCTCTGCCTAGCCCAAAACCAGTTCTGGTCAGTCCTGGAGCACTTTGTTTTTCTGACTCCTTCTTTCCTTTCAGAATGTGGGGCAGAGTGCTCAGCCGCCCGGCAGGAGGTGGAGCCAGCATTGTGGAAGGCAGGCACAGCCCTATTCAGACCCAGGTGCAACTCCTCCCTCCACTCTGGATGCAGATCTTTCTATTCAGCCCTGTGCTGACTCACCCTGTCTCCTGTAGCCACCCCCAGCCCCTGTCACTCAATCTCCAGACAAGGAATACACAACCTAGCAGAGGCAGGCTTGGAAGTTTAGGCAAGAAAATACCCACTTTCTAAAAGTGGTATTTTCCAACACAGAATGTTAAAACCAACTTCACTAAAAGATGTATTTTATCATTCTGAGTTCAGGCATACTAAATTCGTTTTTCCACCATGTTCCCTGGGTCAGTTCTGACTATAAGGTGTAATAGTCAGTCTGCCCATTCTGGCCTATAGGGAGCAGGTAGCCTTGCAATAGTGAAAAACGAAAATGGCTGTAATTCACTATTAGGACTTGCCACACACACCAGGGCATGTCCCACCTTGTACTTACAATGCACCCTGCCCTAGGGCCTACTTTAGGGGTGACCAACATGCAGTAAAGGGAAAGTTTAGTGACTGGTAAGTGGGTGTACTCACCAAGTCGACATGGCAGCCCTAGGCTGCACACAGGCTCTGCAATGGCAGGCCTGAGACACACTTTACAAGCTGCTTCTGTGGGTGGCACAACCAGTGCTGCAAGCCCACCAGCAGCATTGGATTTACAAGCCCTGGGCACACTCAGTGCTCTGTACTAGGGACTGACAAGTAAACCAATCATCCAATCATGGAGCCACTAATACATACTTCAATTTACAATAGGGAGCACTTGCACTGTGGCACTGAATAGCAGTGGCACAGTGCCCAAAGCATCTAAACCAGCAAAAACAGATCAATAACATTGGAGGCATCATAGAAAAATGGAAGGGAGACCCACGCCAAGGATGCCAGGTCTAACACGTGTCCCCTCCAGCTGAAATGTGGGGAGAACTATCCTGGGGAGTTCTCTTCACTAAGGCGGAAAAATCTGGACAGACCATCAGCATTGGCGTGTTCTGTACCAGGGCGGTGTTCCACCGTGAAGTCCATCCCCTGTAGGGAAATGGACCACCTCAACAGCTTTGGATTCTCACCCCTCATCTGCATCAACCATCTGAGGGGCCTGTGGTCTGTCTGAACCCGGAAGTGAGCCCCAAACAGGTATGGTCTCAGTTTCTTCAGCGCCCAGACCACAGCAAATGCCTCACGCTCAATAGCACGCCACCTCTGTTCCCGTGGAAGTAACCTCCTGCTAAGGAAGGCTACAGGTTGGTCTAGGCCCTCCTCATTCATCTGTGACAAAACAGCCCCCACACCATGCTCTGAAGCGTCTGTCTGAACGATAAACTCTTTGGAGAAGTTGGGGGCCAGGAGCACGGGCGCCGTGCTCATGGCTGTCTTCAAGGTGTCAAAAGCTTGTTGACAGGTGTCAGTCCAAATCACTCTCTTGGGCTGCTTCCTGGAAGTCAGCTCTGTCAAGGGTGCAACCATGCTGCCATACCCCTTGACAAATCTCCTGTAATACCCGGTGAGTCCTAGGAAGGCTCTCACCGCTGTCCGGGTCTTGGGGGGCTCCCAAGCCAGAATGGTATCTATCTTGGGCTGTAGGGCGCCACCTGGCCGCTCCCAACCTGGTGTCCGAAGTACATCACAGAACCCTGCCCGATCTGGCACTTACTCGCCTTGATCGTGAGGCCTGCCCTCCGCAGCGCCATCAACACTTCCCAGAGGTGGCGCAGATGTTCTTCCCAACTGGCGCTGAACACTGCGATGTCATCCAGGTAGGTGGCACTGAACTCTTCCAGTCCAACCAACACCTGGTTGACCAACCTCTGAAAGGTGGCAGGGGCATTCTTCATCCCAAAGGGCATCACCCGGAATTGGTAGTGCCCATCTGGTGTGGAGAATGCTGACCTCTCCTTTGCCCCATCAGTCAAGGTGATCTGCCAGTACCCAGACGTTAGGTCAAACGTACTGAGGTACCGGGCAGCCCCTAACCGATCTATGAGCTCATCAGCTCTGGGGATGGGGTGTGCGTCAGTCCTGGTGACGGAATTGAGTCCTCGGTAGTCCACACAGAACCGGAGTTCGGGTGTGGCACCAGGCGCGGCAGCCTTTGGGACCAAGACCACTGGGCTGGCCCAAGGGCTGTGAGAGGACTCAATTACCCCCAATGCAAACATCTTGGAGACCTCCTCCTTGATGCAAGCTCTCACCCTGTCAGTCACCCTGTAAGCCTTGTGCTTGACAGGAAGACTGTCCCCAGTGTCCACATCATGGACACACCAGTCAGTGACACTAGGAACCAGGGAGAACAGGTCAGGAAACTGCCCCAACAGTTGGCGACAGTCACCTTGCTGCCCAGGTGTCAGGGAGGTAGAGAGGTTCACACCCTCCACTGATCCATCTTGCTCTTGGGCTGACAGGAGGTCAGGAAGAGGCTCAGTCTCCTCCTCCATCCCAGCATCTGTAGCCAAGAGCATGCCCACTTGGGACCTCTCCAAGTGGGGCTTCAGGCGGTTGACGTGCAGGACCCGCAAGGGGTTCCTGGGAGACCGCATGTCCACCAAGTAGGTGACAGGACTCTTGCGCTCCACCACCTCAAAGGGTCCGGTCCACTTATCCTGGAGCGCACAGGGCTCCACTGGGGCCATGACCCAAACTTTCTGACCAGGTTGAAGCTCAACCAGAGTGGCATTCTGGTCGTACCACCGCTTCATTTCCTCCTGGCTGGCTTCCAGATTTGCCTCAGCAAGTTGCCTGAAACGCCTAGTTTGGTTCCTGAAGGCCAGCATGTAGCTATATACATCCTGGGGAGGTTTCCTGGGAGATTGCTCCCAGCCTTCCTTGACCAAACTCAGAGGTCCTCTCACTGGGTGACCATACAGAAGCTCAAAGGGGCTGAACCCTAGAGACTTCTGTGGCACCTCCCGGTATGCAAAAAGAAGGCATGGCAAGAGGACGTCCCACTTACGCCTCATGGGTTCTTCCAGACCCATAATCATGCCCTTCAGGGTCCGGTTGAATCTCTCAACCAACCCATTTCCTTGGGGGTGGTAAGGAGTGGTGAACTTGTACGTTACACCGCACTCCTGCCACAGGGACTTCATATACTTGGATATAAAGTTAGTACCTCTGTCAGACACCACCTCTTGAGGGAACCCCACATGGGAGAAAATTCCCATCAGTGCCCGTCCAACCACGGGGGCCGTCACTGTCCTCAGAGGGATGGCTTCAGGGTACCGGGTGGCATGGTCCACCAAGACCAGGATAAACCTGTTGCCCATGGCTGTCTTGGGGTCCAGTGGCCCCACAATGTCAATACCCACCCGTTCAAAGGGGGTGCTGACCACAGGGAATGGCTGGAGAGGAGCCTTGTGCTTCCTCCCACTCTTTCCACTTGCCTGGCAAGTTTGACAAGTCCTGAAGTGTGTGGCGGCACTCCTGCGCATCTGGGGCCAAAAGAAATGGGTGACAAGCCTTTCAAAGGTCTTGTCCTGACCCAGATGTCCTGCTAAAGGCACATCATGAGCCAAACCCAGTAGGAAGGCTCTGAAGCGCTGGGGTACCACCAGCACACGGGCTGACCCAGGCTCAGCAACCTTAGGCTCGCTATACAGGAGACCATTCTCCCAGTAGATCCAATGTGATCCAGACTGATCACCTGCTGCCTGGTCTGTGGCCTGTTGCCTCAGACCCACGAGAGAAGGGCACTTGTTCTGCTCCTCGCAGAACTCCTCCCTGGAGGGTCCTCCATCTTGCTGCCAATGGGTCAGCTCAGGCAGGTCCCCCAGTTCAGCTACCTGTTCCCCTGTAGGCTCCAGGGCATCCCCCTCAGGGTCTGCCTCCTCCTAAACCGTGGGAACTTCGGGGGCCGGTTTCCAGCACCCCCTGCCTCTTCTCTCTCCGGCAGGCACCTGGGCCTCCCTCTCAGGCTCCAGGTCCTCTTGAACACCTCTGGCTGCCATGGACCGGGTGGTCACACACGCCCAATCAGGCAAGCCCAACATCTCCAAATGAGCACTCCGCTCCACCTTAGCCCAAGGGGAGCTCTCCAAATCGTTCCCTAACAAACAGTCAACAGGCATGGCTGGCCTCACAGCTACTTGAAGAGTACCAGAGACCCCCCACTCAAAGGGAACCTGAGCCACCTTGCAGTGGCTTTCTGTGTTGTCAGTGGCAACAACTGGATAGAATGCATCAGGGACCACCTGCTCTTTAGACACCAGGTGACACTTGACAGCTGTCACACTGGCTCCTGTGTCTCTCAGAGCCTCCACCCTTTGGCCATTGATGGTCACCCACTGCCTGTATTTCTTAGTGTTCTCAGGCAGTTGGGTCCTAGGGACCATCTCAGAGTCTCCTAAAGAGACAAGGGACAATACTACAGGATCCCACCCATCTTGGGCACCCACCTCCTCCCCCAGGGCTACACTAGCCAACTGCCGGGGGACTGCACCAGGTGGTGCTGGCTTTCCAAACAAAGGGCAATGGGGATCATTGGCCTTGTGGCCTAGGGCGCCACACTTGTAGCACATCAGGGGTCCCCTATGAACAGGTGGACCTGTCGGGCCCCGTGCTTATTATCAGGGGAGGCTGGGAACCTTTCCCTTGGTTCCCTTGGGGTTTACTTTGGGGCCCTCTCTGGAACTCCCTCTGTTTACCCTTGTCCCCCCACTCTTCTGCTGGGGACCCTGCCCACCCTTGGCGGAGTCTCCCACGTGACCCTTGTGGACCCGGGTGCTCACCCAGCGGTCCGCCTCCTCAGCAAGCTGCCTAGGGTTAGTCAGCCTACTGTCAATCAGGTGCTGGCATAGCTCAGGAAAACAATTACTGGACAAGTGCTCCCATGCAATCAAATCAAAGAGCGCCTGAAAATCATTTGCTTTGCTACCCTTTACCCAACCATCCAAGGCTCTGCAAAAAAGGTCACATATTCAACCCAGGTACTGTTTTCAATCTTCTTACAGTTCCTGAACCTCTGCCTATAGAGTTCAGGAGTTAACCCATACCTGGTCATCAATGCATTTTTCATGTGGCTGTAGGAATTATAGACTTCAGAGGGCAAGTCCAACAAGGTATCCCGTCCCTCACTAAGGAACCGACCCCACAACCCCGCTCCCCAATCCTTCTCAGGGACCCGGTGGGAAGTCATGGCTACCTCATAGGCCTTGAACCATTGCCCAATATTATCATTTTTAAAAAACTCCTTAACCACATCCTTAGGAATATACACCCTAGCCTCAACAGGCATTGACGGTGTGCTGCCACCAGAGGGAGTAATCTCTAACTTCTTGGCTCTAAACTCCATCTCCCTCAAACTTTTTTCATGCTCATGATCCATTCTTTTCTCTTCTAAGGCCAACTTTCTAGATTGCAATTCAAATTCCAACTGCCACTTGAGCTTGGTCAGCTCCATTTCATGCATCCTACTCTTTTCTCTGTCCTCCAGCTCTTCTGGGGACAGACCTCTGGAGGAAACACTGCTACCCACGGGGGAAGATTCTCTCCTCTCCCCTGGACCCACTGGCCCATCCAGCTGCTCATTTGCATTCTCAGCCCCCTCCTCATTTTCAGGGGTATTCCTTGCTTCGACCCAGGCCCTCAGCGCCTTTTGGATCTCATCCTTCTTGGAGAGACCGGTCATTGAAACTTTGAATCTTCTGCAGAAATGCTTGAGTTGTTTCAAGTTGTAGCATTCTAGTTTCTCCTCTTCCCAATCATTATCAACAGATGCTATGGACTCTTAAAAGATATTTGGATAATAAAAAAATACCCCGTGGACTCCGTATTCTAACATTTCCCACGTTTGATGATCTTGACCCTGATCTGCTTAAGGACTGGGAGGAAAATTTACAAAATTCCTCCTTTGTTATGATGAGGGTTCTGATAGAGCATTCAGAAAGAAAAGTGCCTTAAATTGAGAGAGGAAATAAGCGAACTGGAGGCAGATATAAAGAGGTTAAATTTGAAGGAGGCTACTGCCAAAATTATGTCATTCTTAAGGAACAAATTTCTAATCACCAACGATTTATTAAACAAAGGAAATTGAATAAAATAGCCCGGGATGATAGGGACTATTTTCAGGGGCGTATTTATACCTTTGCGCAAAAGTTTGACAACATTCAAATTCCTAAGCCCAAAGATGGAGACATTCGGAACATAGGAAGTGTATCAAGTTTAGTGAGCAGTTCTAATGCCTCCTCTATTGAGGAAGCTGGTGCTTCTGGAACTAATATAACAGAATCTAACGTTGATGCCACCACCTCCTCTTCTTTTTTAGAAGAGGTGTTAAGATACCGTATAGGGAACAAACAAAAAAAGCCCGTAAACAGACAAGAAGGGGTGGGCGCAGAGAGAACAGACAAAGATTCAGGCGTACTTACCAGGAATCAGAGGAAGAAACTAAACAATTGAAACAGGTCTCATGTATAAGATCAAAAGATTGTTTTCCTGACATTGAGAATCTTGTTATCAATCTGTCTGATCGTATTTTGAATGTTACTGAATTGTCCTTATTGAATAAAGGGCTAGGTTTTTGTGCATCATATAAAGGTGTGTTTTCTGATGTTCATGCAGATCTTTTAAGTTTTCAAGGAGGGCTAAACTTAAATGTCATTTTTTTCTCAATCAGTCCCAGGGATCATCATTTGTAACTAGTGAGGTTGACACTCCTTGTGTATCTGTTGAGCATTTAAAACAGGTTTCGTTGTTATTATCACTTGAAGATAATATGGAGGTCCCATTAGAGGGTGTTGCTCAGGAGTTGGATATCCAACAGGATCTCACTCTTGATAGTTTCCTACGCCCTAAAAGCAAGTTCGTGCCACAAGGACCACATGTAACTAGCATTGATGTATTTAATAAACTAGTTACTGAGGATCTGTATAGACTAGAGGACAAGTTAATGCGAGGCACTGGCCGGGAAACATTGAAAATTTGACTATTGCTGAACGAAGAGCTTTGTATAGTCTTAAGAATGATTCCTCCCTTGTCATCCGTGAGGCTGACAAGGGTGGAAATGTTGTTATCATGAATAGATCAGATTATGATGGTGAAGCCATGAGACAACTTAATAATGAAGACTGTTACAGAAAAGTGAGTGGTAATCCATGTCCAGAAGCAATGAGAATAATTAACATCCGCCTATCACATTGGAAAGAAATAGGACTCCTGTCAGATGCTGAATATCAATATCTTAAAATCACATTTCCTAAGTCAGCATGCTTATACCTTTTACCGAAGGTGCACAAAAAGGAAAAGTTCCCTCCTGGACGGCCCATAATATCTGGAAATGGCTCACTGACTGAACATCTGTCAGAATTTGTAGATTTGTTTCTCAAACCTTTTGTGACCAGTTTACCGTCATATATCCAAGATACAAAGGACTTTTTGAATAAGATAGATGATGTACAGTGGGACGACTCTATGTGGTTGGTAACCATGGATGTGGAATCCCTTTATACATGCATCAAAAAGGAATTTGGAAGGATGGCAATGGATCTTTTTCTCTCCACTAGAAGTGCTAGCTTATTAGAACATAATGGTATGATCTTAGAAATGGTTGATATGATTCTGAGTAACAATTTCTTTTTGTTTAACCATGATTGGTACCATCAACAACAGGAGTACGGCGATGGGATCAAAATTTGCACCTTCTTATGCAAATTTATTCATGGGATGGTTTGAAAAATTTATGTCTGGTCCCATCGGGCAAAATATTGGACAGAGGATGTCCATTTTTGGGGACGTTACATAGATGACATTTTTTTTATCTGGACGGGTTCTGAAATGAATCTGTTACAATTTTTTGATTATCTCAATGATAATCCTTTCAATGTACGTTTTACTCTGAACAAATCTAGGACTACAATCCAGTTTTTGGACGTTGAGGTCTATGTAGAGCTTGGGAAATTACACACTTCCTTATATAGAAAGGAAACGGCGGTAAATAGTACTTTACATTTTGAAAGTGCCCATTCAGCCAGTACCAAACGCGCAATTCCTTATGGAGAATTGATTCGTGTTCGCCGTAATTGTAGCAATGATACACATTTCGAAAGACATGCACAAGAAACTCTCCAACGTCTTAAAAATAGGGGTATAAAGAACAAGTACTTAATCAGGCATTGGAAAAAGTCAGACATGTCAAGAGGGCTGATATTTTAAAATCTAAAGTGAGAGGAATATCCCCAAATAAAGAACGTTTGGCATTCATTACCACGTATTCACAGCTAAACCAGGATGTGTATAAGATATTACATAGGCATTGGAAAATCCTAATGGGCACTCCTGGCGTTGGATCACTCCTTAACGATAAACCCTCCATTACCTATAAAAGATCAGGAACCTTAAGAGAAGCATTATGTCCCAGTTATACTGCAATAAGAACTAACAGCACTGAAATGTGGCTTAAACGTCCCAAGGGCTTTCATATTTGTGGGAACTGCAATGTGTGTCACATGGGTTTGAATAAGATTTCCGCTTTGCATACAACAGTAAATACTTACATGAGGTTAAATACTTCTTGAACTGTCAATCAACATATGTGATTTATGTAATCATTTGTAATTGTTCCAAAATATATGTTGGAAGTACAGTGAGACAACTACGGGTGCGCATCCAAGAGCATCGAAGAGCATGCTCCAGAAATCATGGCACCAGTGCCCTTGGCGCTCACATTTGTGAGTCGGACGTACCTAAAACCAATTTCAAATTTCATGCAATTGATCATGTCCTCCCTGATAGACGGGGAGGAAATAGGGAGTTGCGTCTCAGACAAATGGAGGCTTTTTGGATATGCAAACTAAGAGCGGTTACATCTGGTTTGAATTCTGATAATGAGATGCATTATTTACTGTGATGGATATTCTTGAGTTTGTCTTTTACAAATGTCCATATGCATTGCCATCTGTAAGATATATATGAAGAAACTATTGTTGTGAAAAATAATCTGTATGCATTTCTCTATATGCAATTTAATTTGCGTGTAGTGATAGGTGTACTGATATTGCATATTTAAATAAGTTGGTTCTTAATTCATTGCACATTAGAAAGAAAATATGTCCATATGAAGTGCCAAAAGAAACGAATCAAACTGTATTTATTTAGTGCATAAAAATTGGAGGTGGCTTCTTTTCCGTTTTTTATTTTTATTTTTATTTTTGTTTCTTGCTTATTTTCTCTCTTTGTTATATTCCCAAAATGTGGATAAAGAATTTTAATATGTTTTAACATAGTTGATGAAATTGGATGCTAGGACCTCGTTGTGAATTAAGAAGTATAGTTTGAATTAATGGTGTAGTTAATCAGGGTAAGCCCGTATCTACATACAGGAAGAAATGTACATGGCCAGTGGGAAATTGTTGTCCTGGTTACTCTGTATGTTAAAATTTAAATAAGGATATGTTATATGTTGATTTACATGCACATTTAATAATGATGTGTTATTCTGATCTGTCCTCACTGAAGGTGATATTACTTTTCATTTATTTTCCTTCCTCTTAAACAGAATTGGCCTTAAATATATAGCCGATGTTTTGGCTGAGTATTCTATTTTCGTCATATATTACAAATGACGAAGTAAGGTTCGTTTCAAATATGGAACGTCGATACTATATTTGCGCATTATATCTACATATTTATCACCTTATCGGGTGTAGTCTGGGTCAAACAATGTGTCCTGTAATGATACTATATTCAGTATTTTAACTATTTTATGTATTGCTCATGAAATATAAGGTGAGCATAGCGTTTGTTTGTTTTTAGAAATGGGGTGTCACTTTGGCTTTGACATATCTAAACGTCAATATTTAAATATTTTTATAATACGTTTACACCCACGGTTGTGTTTGGTCCATAAAGTTCTTGTTGAAATTTACGGAGCTCGTTATTCGCATTTGACCAGTTAAGATACGCTCTAGTCTTGTGAAGGTATATCACGTGAGCGGAGGAAGTGGGGATGGATATCCAATCAGATTGGTTTATAATGAGTCATGTGGAAAGTGACTCGTTTCCGTTGAATGTTCAAGGCCGGCGGCGGGTTGAGAGGTACGGCGTCTTACTGGGGCCATTGATGAAATAAACTTTCAAGTAAGTACCATCGGGGACCAGTGGTTAGCTTATACGTAGGAGGAGTGAGTGGTTTAGCATGTATGCCTCATAATGTATTATTGGTGTTTTGTGTCAATATTCAGACACACTTGGGTCTTAATATTCGATCGGTCGGCGTTAATGTTATTGTGTGGTTATTGTTTTAACTAACTGGCGGTCTGCCATGCCCAGTATCTGCGCAACCAAAACTGGCATGATGCTGTTAGTGTCGCGCTAAAACTAATCGTGTGGTTTGGTTTTAATTTACCAGCGGTTTGTTCTGCCTATTAGTTGTTTGTGCGAGATGTTGCTAGTGTCGTATTTCATTAAGTTCACTAAAATTTGTGTGATAGATTATCACTTGCGTGATGCTGTTAGTGCTGCGCTAAACTAATCGTGTGGTTTGGTTTTAATTTACCAGCGGTCTGTCTTGTCTATTTGCCAAAGTGAAATATGTGTGATGTTGCTAGTGTCGTATTACATTAAAGTTTATTAAAAACGTATGTGATATATTAGGAAATCGCCTACGTTACGATATTAGATGAGAAATGGACATCATTCAGAAATAGGGGGCTGTTTTTAACTTAAGGGATAAACTAATGAAGATGACATTGTTAGGATGTATGCTGGCCTGATGACGTACATATTAACTTAACGAAGTTAATAATATTTTCCTTACAGTATTTGGAGTTTCACCTATCATAGTGAACATACGAGAAATATTAACCTGGATTTCATAACACAAATTGCGGATTTCACATATTTTAAGGTAAATGAAGGCGGATGCTGTGGTTAATAGTATATGTCTAAATGAGTTCCATATACATGTGGTACATTAGAGGTAATTTTCTGCATTTTTTGCAGCAATTGGGAACCACTGATTTTAAGTGTTGAATAAATTGAGGAATTTATCATATCCATTATTGGGAACTGATGAAAGATTTACGTACTGTTGCAAAGGTATTTTGAATCATACTTGATCTTGATTATTTGGTGTCTTGTAAATTAAAGTAACGTCATTTCACTGATATGCTGCGTGTGTTACTATTTATATTTTTAGTGTATCAAGTAGTGATCGTGGTACGTCAGTGATCACTGTAAGATTGGAGGATTCCTATCTTGGTGAGGTTTTAAGCGTGGTCCTTTCTTCTCCTGGGTATATGGAACATATACCTTAGTGTGTTTGCACGCTAAGGTTGTGTCAGGCACTGTGTAGGTGTGGTCTGATGTCTCTAACTGTTGGAGTCTGTTTAGAACTTTGTTTGAAATTGATAATAAAGACTAATTCTTTTCATTGGCTTACATGTCGGGCTTTTCTTGAGAAAAACAATATTCACTTGGTGTTTCTAATTTCTTTCCTGGGGTTTTCCGGTTTATTCTCCTTTTTTTGTTTTTGTTGTCAATGTTAGTAGAACTTGATCTACTAATGTTTGGCATTAATAAGATGATATTCTTGCCAGGTTTGGCAATTTTTACGAACACTTAATTTATATGGCAGTATTAGACATCATTGATGTATTAATTATTCGCCCATGGGATCTATTTTTTTCTGACTTATGGCAGACACTAACTCCATGAGTGACTGGAAAAGACTGAAGGGCTGATCTAGAGATTGGCAAGCATTATTCTTTGTGGTATGTCTATAATAGAATATTTTATTTTGTTCATGTTGCTTTTGCAGCCTTGAGGAAGCCCCATTGGGGCGACACGCGTTGGCTGTATTGCGGCTGCTGTGTTCAATCATCTTGCGACATTAAAAAGAATATACCGCATACGACTGAAGAGTCTGGATTGATTCACTTACTGTGCATTTGTGCATTTTTTTAATATTGTGTTGCCTCTCTGTGTGCTTTTTAAATGTATTAGATTTGTATGGTCCCAAGGCAGAGGACCAGGGAGGTGGGCAACCTGAATCTTGAAGTACTATTATTGATCTACTATTTGTGTATAGTAATGTGGTGCAGTTTTCTATCCCGGACTGCCTATTTCTTTGTTTAGAGGGATGCTGCTGTATCCATGGTGATTAAACTTGGCAGTTTTTAGCAAAAATAGAAAGTCCCAGAAAAGAATATCTACCAAAAGTATGTGGTTGCGTTATGGTCTGCACTCACTAGGTAGTGTTCACCAATCACTGTACATGAGTCACAAATGCAAGTCCAGAATCCTCACCGCTGACCACCAATGTTAGAACTGGGGGTCTCTAGTTGGCAGAGGTAGGTACCTTTGTCCAAATAGGGACCCTTGCTTCTAGTCAGGGTAAGGGGTACACTCCTGAAATAACCCCTGCTCACCCTCTTGGTAGCTTGGCACGAGCAGACAGGCTTAGTTCAGAGGCAGTGTGTAAAGCATTTGTGAACACATACAGTAATCCAGTGACAACACTACAAATGGACACCACACAGGTTGTATTATAAAAATAAGTATCTTTATATAGATTTACCACAAGACCATAAATGACATAAATAATCCACAATACTGTACTTTAAGGATGGTAGAATTAGCTTGAGTCTCTTAAAATGAAAATGCGACACTTTGAGTTCAATGTACCTTAAGATGCGTAACGCAGGGCAACGGAAAGTGTTGCAGGGAAGGTGATGCGATAGTCCCTTAGACGCAAGGACAGTGATGCGTTAAAGATCTGGTGCAAAAGAAACAAAGTGGCGTCTTCTTGAGGTTGCGACAACGAAGAGGTGATGCGTGCATGCCCGACGGCCGTGCGGCGATTGCGATGAGTCTTTGGAGCCGCGACAGGCCCTGCGACACGCTTCCCTGGCGATGCGACGGCGTCTGATGCGAAGTCGACGATCTTCTCCTGGGATGCGGGGCGCGCCTCGTGTTGCGATGCATCGGCATCTGATGCGAGGTCGATGCTCTGCCCCGGGGATGCGACGGCGTCTGATGCGACGGCGACACTCTTCTCCGGTGCTGCGAGGCGCTTCGAAGGATGCGGCGTGCTTCTTTGTGGGTGCGCCGGCGTCTGCTGCGACGTCGACACTCTTCTCCGGCGATGCCAGAGACACGCAAGTGTGTCAGAAGGTCCAATTTCCCAGCAAGGGAACACAGGGGGAGCTGGTGGGTGAAGTCTGTTGTCCCTGAGACTTCAGCAGGAGGCAAGCTCTAAAATCAAGCCCTTGGAGATCCTTCACAAGTTGATGAAAGTCACAGCAAAGCAAAAGTTCCTTTCTCCTTTCTTTGGCAGTCAGGCAAACCACTGCAGGCCAATCCCCCAAGCAGCACTTCAGGCTTAGGGATAGTCTCTCCTCAGTTTCTTCTTGGTTCCGCTCCTCAGCAAAGGTTTCTTCTTGTTTCCCAAAAGTGATCTAATTTCCTAGGGGTCTGGGTCCCCTTTTATACACCTTTTCTCTTTGTTCTCTGGAGGCAGAGAGGCCTCTGCCTAGCCCAAAACCAGTTCTGGTCAGTCCTGGAGCACTTTGTTTTTCTGACTCCTTCTTTCCTTTCAGAATGTGGGGCAGAGTGCTCAGCCGCCCGGCAGGAGGTGGAGCCAGCATTGTGGAAGGCAGGCACAGCCCTATTCAGACCCAGGTGCAACTCCTCCCTCCACTCTGGATGCAGATCTTTCTATTCAGCCCTGTGCTGACTCACCCTGTCTCCTGTAGCCACCCCCAGCCCCTGTCACTCAATCTCCAGACAAGGAATACACAACCTAGCAGAGGCAGGCTTGGAAGTTTAGGCAAGAAAATACCCACTTTCTAAAAGTGGTATTTTTCCAACACAGAATGTTAAAACCAACTTCACTAAAAGATGTATTTTATCATTCTGAGTTCAGGCATACTAAATTTGTTTTTCTACCATGTTCCCTGGGTCAGTTCTGACTATAAGGTGTAATAGTCAGTCTGCCCATTCTGGCCTATGGGGAGCAGGTAGCCTTGCAATAGTGAAAAACGAAAATGGCTGTAATTCACTATTAGGACATGCCACACACACCAGGGCATGTCCCACCTTGTACTTACAATGCACCCTGCCCTAGGGCCTACTTTAGGGGTGACCAACATGCAGTAAAGGGAAGGTTTAGTGACTGGTAAGTGGGTGTACTCACCAAGTCGACATGGCAGCCCTAGGCTGCACACAGGCTCTGCAATGGCAGGCCTGAGACACACTTACAAGCTGCTTCTGTGGGTGGCACAACCAGTGCTGCAAGCCCACCAGCAGCATTGGATTTACAAGCCCTGGGCACACTCAGTGCTCTGTACTAGGGACTGACAAGTAAACCAATCATCCAATCATGGAGCCACTAATACATGCATCAATTTACAATAGGGAGCACTTGCACTGTGGCACTGAATAGCAGTGGCACAGCGCCCAAAGCACCTAAACCAGCAAAAACAGATCAATAACATTGGAGGCATCATAGAAAAATGGAAGGGAGACCCACGCCAAGGATGCCAGATCTAACAGGGAGGTTTATGTTCTGTCACAAATAATTTGGTATTAGTGACAGAGCATCCTCTGGGTAGTAGCCGTGCTCTACAAATAAATTAACATAACAAAATATAATTGATGCTGTTCAAATCTATGGTTTTTAATATCCGTTAGCTTTTTGTGTTTCAATTCTCACAATTGTGAAAAGCATTATTATACATTGTAGCCCCATTCCAGCATGATGAAGGAGGGATGTTTATTAATCTCATTTTAAATAAGGCAATTCGACCCGTGCTACCAGTTTCATATCAGTTTCACTACTTACTTTGATTGTTAAGTTAGTGAACATGTTCCTCTAGACATACAGCTGTGGCCCAGAATAAAGTGCGTGATTTCATATAGTCAGTATAATTTCGAAAAAGAGGTGATAATCACTCATTGCCAAATACACTTTATCTAAAAAGCTTGCAAATCATCTGACCGTTATAGACCTAATTTCTGCCTTTGATTTTGTCAAAAGCGGCAGTTAAGATCCATGCTGCAGACTATGGCTGCAGAGAGAATCCGATTGTGCTTTTCATGAGGCCCTATGGTAACCCTTGCACTGAGAGTGTGATTTACAGTTCAGCAGAGCAAGATCTCCTCCACAAATAGGCAGAGCTTCTGCTCATTGAACCTTCAGTTCCTCACCTCATCTAGAGGTGATGGAATGGCCAGGTTTTTGATGACCAATCATCAAAAACACATGATCCAGGGTCCCTTCAGGCACACGACCATTGGAACACAATGGTGGTGATCAGCACTCTTTGGTGTGAGGTCCTGACAACTGATTTCCCTGCCTAGGTCCACCATGCAAGAAATAACAGGCAGATGCATGGAAATCAAACAATGGAAACTGGCAGACAGTGAGAAAACTCACTGTGATTCACACCCATTTTTTAAGTTTTTTTTTTTTTTTAACCAAGCCGCAACTGTGGGAGTTTGTTTCTGAAAAACAAAAAAGAATTCTGAGTGGGCTCCTCAGCCAGTGCAGCTTACACTGCATACGCCTCACTGGCCAATGCTCGTCAGACACAGACATTCCAGCCAAGCAGGCCGAATCTCTAAATATGGTGGGTGTATCTCTGCCTAAAAGATGGCAGGACAGTGAGGATGCTTGCCAATCTCTAGATCAGCCCTTCAGTCTTTTCCAGTCACTCATGGAGTTAGTGTCTGCCATAAGTCAGAAAAAAATAGATCCCATGGGCGCATAATTGACAAAAAATGTTCTGGGCCTTAAACAAAAAGGGCTGATTCCTTAAAATATTTTGGGGCATATTATCAAGAAACGGCGTTAAAATTATCGCCGCTTTAGCAGCAGAAAACTGCCGCTAAGCGGCGATAATGGGCTTGATAATATGCCCTGAGAATTCCAATAGAAGCCCATGTTCTGGTGTCAACATGGGCTTCTATTGGAATTCTCAAGGGCATATTATCAAGCTCCATTATCGCCGCTTTAGCGGCAGTTTTCTGCCGCTAAAGCGGCGATAATTTTAACGCCGTTCTTGATAATATGCCCCTTTGCTCTTAGTCAGATTCAATCTCAGTGCTCAATATGTTTACATATAAAGAACCAACACCTCATTCGTAACATGGGTACAGTAAACACCACCTTAGATTATATCCTCTTCTTGGTGCTTAAACTGACCATGTCCTTTGTGAATTAAGAATGACATTCCCCTCAAGTACCACACTGAACCTCGGGAGGATGTCTGGGATTTTATGAAGGATACACATGATGGCAAAGTGAATATTCTGAATATGACAATAAGATGAAAAATTGATGTACAACAAGGCCACTTTCATTGGCTAAACAGTGATGCAATGTGGGCTCTTTTAAGAGAAAAGAGGCAGCCACACCTCAAAACTGTATCATAAGATTCCAGATCACATCTAATACCCACCACAGGTTAATAAATGTTTTTAAGCCATGAAAACCAGAGCCCCAATTTTCTGCATCAAACACTAAGAAAAAATAGGAACCTTCATTATGATTCAAACATAATGACTCTAGTGCATGGAGAAGAAAGCCTTACTACAGGCATTCAGAGACTGAGTCAATAGGAAAAGTAGAAGTTGCCTACAAATCCCTCATCAAGCATCAATTTGGGGATGCAAATTACACTAGGATATAGTGTTAAACAGTTCCCTCTAAGAAGGTAGGACTGCATATTAGGACGACAAAACTTCAGAATGTAAGGACTGAGTGAATCTACACCATCAGACACTGTCGACCCAATCCCTAGCTAGCTCACCCTAACACCTAACCGTCCTGGGGTGGCAGGTGTTTTGACAACCACAAACATGACACTCTGATCCCCCAGAAAATCGTGGAAACAGATCTTACCCCTTTCGTTGTTTACTTATGCATGCCCATGGTAAACACAAGATATGAACAAAGTTTCTAATACATTTATTAGTCTTGCATAGAAAGAGTGAGCTGCAATTATTAGGCAGATAAAACAAATGTCACCAGCATTATGAACATGGCAAAAAGAATAATTGGTCCAACCATGGCAGTCTGATTTCTATATATTCCCACCTGTCACTATCCCTACTCTGAGAGCATAGCGGGTGTACCCTCTGTCCGATTTCTTAGGTTAGACTGTGCCCTCATACCTAGATAGCTGGACCAGGGAAGCCCTCTCTGTAGGATGGAAGATCTGCATGAACAGAGTTGCATGTCGAACATAGAATTTGTTCCCGGACAGTCATGACCAGAGTGTTCCTCTCTGACAAAACCAAAGGGGATGATGGACGGAGTGTTGAACATTGCAAGCACTCACCCCCAGTCAACTGATCTGGGTTTAATCCATCATCATTCTTTAGCTCACTCCGCCACCCCAGTTCAGACATGGCCATATGCAAATCAGTCTGACCCTGTGCCTCATGGGAACAGTCCAGCCCGAACTGTCAAGCCATGTCTTCCCTGGACCGGAAACAAGCATCCTGGGACTGGTTTCTGGCTTACTGCCATCATCAGCCAGGCTATCTTGAATCCAGTGGCAAAGTGAGCAAGGGACCCATGTCTGGGCATACCCTGCCAACTTAGGGCGAACATAGCAAAACCAAAGGGGATGATGGACGGAGTGTTGAACATTGCAAGCACTCACCCCCAGTCAACTGATCTGGGTTTAATCCATCATCATTCTTTAGCTCACTCCGCCACCCCAGTTTAGACATGGCCATATGCAAATCAGTCTGACCCTGTGCCTCATGGGAACAGTCCAGCCCGAACTGCCAAGCCATGTCTTCCCTGGACCGGAAACAAGCATCCTGGGACCGGTTTCTGGCTTACAGCCGTCATCAGCCAGGCTATCTTGAATCCAGTGGCAAAGTGAGCAAGGGACCCACGTCTGGGCATACCATGCCAACTTACGGCGAACATAGCAAAACCAAAGGGGATGATGGACAGAGTGTTGAACATTGGAAGCACTCACCCCAAGTCAACTGATCTGGGTGTAATCCATCATCATTCTTTAGCTCACTCCGCCACCCCAGTTCAGACATGGCCATATGCAAATCAATCTGACCCTGTGCCTCATGGGAACAGTTCAGCCCGAACTGCCAAGCCATGTCTTCCCTGGACCGGAAACAAGCATCCTGGGACCGGTTTCTGGCTTACAGCCATCATCAGCCAGGCTATCTTGAATCCAGTGGCAAAGTGAGCAAGGGACCCACGTCTGGGCATACCCTGCCAACTTAGGGTGAACATAGCAAAACCAAAGGGGATGATAGACGGAGTGTTGAACATTGCAAGCACTCACCCCCAGTCAACTGATCTGGGTTTAATCCATCATCATTCTTTAGCTCACTCCGCCACCCCAGTTCAGACATGGCCATATGCAAATCAGTCTGACCCTGTGCCTCATGGGAACAGTCCAGCCCGAACTGCCAAGCCATGTCTTCCCTGGACCGGAAACAAGCATCCTGGGACCGGTTTCTGGCTTACAGCCGTCATCAGCCAGGCTATCTTGAATCCAGTGGCAAAGTGAGCAAGAGACCCACGTCTGGGCATAGCCTGCCAACTTAGGGCAAACATAGCAAAACCAAAGGGGATGATGGATGGAGTGTTGAACATTGCAAGCACTCTCTGACCACTGAAGGCCAGTGTATGGTTTATATAATAAAAGTCATTGTGTTGGAGTCACAGCTCTGATGCAATGATATGTCTGGAAGTTAGAAGCTATCAACGAACAGGCAATACAAGCACTAGGATAACTTGTTCTGTGTTCCAAGCCTTGAATGGAGTGTACTGATTACATAACGAGAAAGGCTTTCTAAAAACAAGCAGCAAGTACAGTGTCTTCTTAGAATAATAACGTGCAACGAAAACATATAAAAATACCATTGGTAAAACTATGTTAGCCTAAAATGTGTAAAATGTAAAACTAAAATGGAGAACGAAAGTGGGCCCAAGAAGGCCTCATGACAATAGAGTATAAAAAACAGCTAAAGCAAACAAGGAAATATCCTGGAGATTAATTACCAAAGGTTCAACTAGCACTGGCATAAGTACTGAGATCTCCATAATCAGATGTTGTGTCTGATGAGCTAGTCCTGAAGATTTGCCCTTTTTTTATTGGCTACCTTTTGAAATAGAAAATTTGGTAATATGAGTGATGGAATGGGTGATTTCCCCCAGTGGACGTGGGTGATGAGATTATTTATCCCTTAGGTGCCAATTTTGGACCCCAGTTGGGTCTACCATCCCTGCTTCCAACTATTCTCCAGTGTTAGCTGGATCAGCTGTTTCAAGAGCCCCTAGTCCGTCTGCTTCATTTCCTCCCCTAATACCAGCGGGATATAAAGGAACTTGTTTGGTTGCCTCATGGAATAATTTTGGGCTAAAGAACTAATTAAATGCCCCAGATTGGGTTTATATCACCTCCATTTCTCACGTGATCTGCCTTTAGGAAACCTGGAATGTAGAACCCTCCAATGTAGAGGGGCTCTCCTCCATTTTTACACCTGCTATCCCGCCAGGTCGTCCTTATTGCAGCCTCCAAATTTTAAAATCTAATCTGTTACCTGCAGTTATTAGGAAGTCTTGTACAGCCTTGCCCTACTATCATCTTTTCTGGGTTGTCTTTTACGGGTAGGTCTGATTTGGTTTTAATTAATTTTTATAATAATGTGTTTGATTCTTCCCACAGTGAGGTCATTTTTGACATAGAGGTGGACCTATGTATATTCTAGCGAGCTAGCCCTCCAAACTGTTTTATTCTATGGACTGGAGATTTTAATATACAGAAAGTTTCTTACTCAGCAAAGTATGTGTGTGGCAGTACAGATTTAGCAGGTGAGGGAGTCTTGCACTTTGACCATAATAACCTATGGGCAGTCTCTCAATCCCTTAATTTCCAAGTTTGACCTCTTACTTTTAGAGACCTCTTGAAGTGAATATTGTGCATGTCCCCATTTTTTTTTTTTTTGGCAGAGGAGGTACTACAACCATTGGTAATATTCTAGTCTCCCTCCCAGCTAAAAATCTTGTTCTTGATAGTAGGATAATACAAACTGCAGTGAATGATCATGAACCTTTAGTTGTATCCATGTTATTACATGCTGAGAGTCTGGGGGCTAGTAGTAGTATTGCCACCATGGACCCTGTTAGACCTAATGATATTCAGATTAAATGGGCGGGGGTTGATCCTTTAGTTGTGTTGGAAAAGCTGTTAATTAAAAGCACAGTAGAGTATAGGTATTGCCTGGGCAATAAGGTGGATAACACAGGGGTGATCCATGCAATCGAAACAATTGCTAGGACACTTAACGTTCTTTTGACTCAATGCCTCAAATGCGGTCTTCAAAGAAACACGGTTGGTTTGACCAATCATACTCAGGCAGCTAAGCAGCTGCGGATTGCCCAACATAGCTCACCTAGGGATCACTCCTTACTCAGGAGTCATGGTTTTCTGCCCATCTCCTACGCGGATGACACTCAGCTTCTCTTCACCTTTGATAAAACCACAACACATGCCCTGTCATCATTCGTCGAAGGTATGACTGCCATATCAGTTTGGATGAGGAGAAATTTCCTCCAATTGAATGCAGGAAAACCGAGATAATGCTATTTGGAGAAGCCCTTTACTCTGGTCTCCGGACTGGTGGCCGCCCGCTCTTGGTCCACCCCTACTCCCAAAACTTCAGTTAAGAACCTGGGCATTCATCTTGATCAGGCTCTTACTCTGAAGGAGCATATCTCCCGAACCGTCAGCAACTGCTTCCATGTGCTGGGCATGCTACGCCGAGTCTTTCCATTTCTGCCGGATTACACACGGAAAACTCTTATTCAGACCATGATTCTGGGCCGCCTTGATTATTGCAATGCTTTTTTGCTTTCCGCAAACGAGTCTTCCCTTAATAGACTCCAGGTGATCCAGAATACTGCGGCCCGGCTCCTCACGAATTCCACTCCGGGAACCCCTTCTTTGCCGTTGCTCCGTAGACTTCATTGGTTACCAGTCCGAAAGCGGATAAAGTTTAAGACTGGCTGCATAGTCTATAGAGCCATTCATAACAAGGGTCCTTCTTACATCTCGGCAAACTGAAGGCCTACTCTCCGCACAGGACACTGGAGATCCAGCTGTAAACTTCTTTACAGGTTCCAAGGGTTAGGAAAGCTAGACTCGGTGGGAAATCTTTTTCCTCCTCGCCCCACTATACTGGAATGAGCTCCCCTACAGCTCAGACAATGCCCGGATTATCTACATTTCAGGAAACTGCTTAAAGCCTCCCTATTTTAATCTGTTTTTACCCGCCCGCAGGTTCGCTTAGCGCAGAGATACCCCTTCGATAGTGATTCAGGCGCTTTATAAAACTCTTAAATAAAATAAAATAAATTGCTATTAATTGATTTAGGAAGTACTATAATTTGGCGATAGCCAATATGAAAAAAGAGCTCAGGGAAGAGGCCTGGAATAATTTGGCCCAGGCAGCTGAGACCAACGATGCCCCCTTTCTATAATATGATACTGTATTCAAATTTGCTTCACTTGTTCCTCCTCATGCATGGGCTGATCATTTTCTGGGCATTTTTGGCTCCATGATGAGTGATACAGGTGCGACAATCAACCAAACTGGTAGCAAGCCCTTAGAAGTGACTCTGAAGGGGGTCCTTCTAACCCTAGACCGCAGCGCAGGCGTTTTAAGCGCCCGGCCCTGATGGTGTCCCGGTTGATGCATTCAGGGCTGTGGGCGAACTTTGAGGTCCTATACTAACCTGCATGCTTAATGCGACTGCCGAGGACAATAATTCCATCATTGTGCCTATTTTCAAGAAGGGGATGGATGTGACTCAAAGTGCTATCGCTTCATCTCCCTTTTGGACTCTTCCGCAAAACTGATGTGTAGGATCCTCTTATATAGATTGGAGCAGTGGGCCACTGACAAATCCATTCTTTCGGAAGCCCAATGTGGTTTTAGGAAGGGGCTAGGGACAGCAGAACAGTGTGTCATCCTGGACTTGCTTATCGGGAAATCCACCAAGGTTAAACCAGGATCCCTATATTTGTGTTTTGCTGACCTACACAGTGCTTTTGATTGGTTGAATCACTCCATTTTGTGGCATATCCTACTCTCACTTTGGGCACCCAGGGAATATTGTTGTCTTTCTTCCTAAATTGTATAGGAGTCTGTCAGCTAAGGTATGTTTTGGCCCCAATGTAGCATATACTCAAGCATTGAAAATCAAGAGAGGAATAAGACAGGATCCTGTTTTGGCCCCATTTTTATTTTCTTTATACATCAATGAGGTTGATGATGCCCCTAGGGCTCTGCACTCCGACGCGCCTATTGTCCGACCGTCCAGGTCCTGTGTAACTCTATGCTAAAAAGCAGTGCTGATGTTAAGAACTGCTTTCGGCCTGCAGGGACTGATGGATACCTTTGCTGATTTCATGGATTGGAGGAATCTGAAGATTAACAATGCTAAGACATTTACGATGATATGTGGTAAAAAGCCCCAGAAGTGTAGGGACTTTTATATTAAGGGTACCCCAATTGAGAGGGTTGTCTCATTTAACTTTTTGGGTATTTTTATTGCCAGTAATGGCTTCTGGGCTAACCATGTACAAAATGCTAGATTAAAAATGAGTATAGTCTGTGAGGGTGTTTTTAGATTCTTTAGTAAACATGGTAGCCGCCCCATTAAAGAGACGGTTACTATATATAAAGCTAAAGCATTGTCAGTAGCTATGTATGAAGGTGGCCTTTGGGGTTACATGACTTGCGGCCCTCTCCAGGTTGAGGAGAATGCCTTCCTTAAGTGACTAATGAGTATTCCTTCCTCCACCTCGACCTACATTAACCACAAAGAGCTCGGGGTAACCTATCTGGAGGATTTACTCTCACTTCAGCCAGTTTTACTCTGGTGCTCAATTTGTGCCTAGCCAAAATGGCTTTTTACAAAATCTTTTATTATGGATTTCCTAGCAATTGATCATGTTTTTAACACCCCCTGGCTTTCCTACATTAATGAAACCCTTAAAATGCTGCATGATACCCCTGTGAATAGAACCTCATGTAGAGTGTTGGCACCACATAAGAGCGAGATCAAAGCCCTTTACTTAGGTGCTAGTACAAGAAACAGGGCTCTCACCTAGTCCATGGTAGCTTTATATATGTAGATCACTTCAGGGGATGGTTTTAAACTATATCTGACTATGGCCTCAACTCCCCCCATCGATTTGTTCTGACTAGGTTACGGCTGGGTATAATACATTTCTTAGTTGCCTTCCCTGTTATGTAGTAACGGCCCAGTGGTATGACTCTGTGCCCATGGAATGGTACTTCTAAGCAGAGCACACAGCACTTTTATTCTGGAGTTTTTATGATGGACTACGGAGTTACTACTTGTTAGAAATGGGATTTCTGGTTGGCTAGGGCTTGCGCCTAAGCCAGGCAGAAACCACCACTCTAGTCAGGGCAAGGGAGTTACACGCTGAAGATAACCCCTGCTCACCCCCCTTGGTAGCTTGGCACGAGCAGTCAGGCTTATCCCAGAGGCAATGTTTAAAGCGTTTGCGCAACACACACACAGCAGCAACACACTAGGCACACCACAAAAGAAACTCCACACAAGGTTATATAAAAAATAGCCTTTGTATTATCCAAAACACATTAGAATCATAATCACACATATACACTGTGCCAACTGGCACTAGGCAATATTCACAGGGGATTATATACATGACAGGGCCAATCGGGCCACTGTCAGAACCATCACAAGAAAAAAGTAGTAGAAATAAAACACAACCAGTTACTACTGGTAAAATACTGTACTTAGCATTAGTATTAGCAACATAACCGCATTATGTCTGCATTACATTAGACATAAACACATTATGCGTAAACCTCATAAGCATAAACACCTTACGCAATAGGCATAGAACACATCGTGCATAAGTCACAAGCACAAACACATTATGCATAACATTTGGCATCATCATCAGCATAACACATTATGCAACCTCATAAGCATAAACACATTATGCCATCTCGGTAGGCATCACATTAGGGCCTTGCGCCCTACCAACACTGTGGCACCCACCATGACCCCAGGCCAACTGGCCTTTCTCTGGGGCCCAATGCCCTTTGTCCAAAATGTCAGGGCGTAACTCTAGGGCCTTCCAAGTGGCCCTCTGGCTGCCAATGCAGCAAGACACTGTGCGCAATGCGCTGGGGGCGTGGGGTGCGTCTCACCCCTTCTTCATCAAGCAACAAGCAAAATACCCCCGGGTTGCAGCTGCCCGCGCTCTCGCGGTGCAGCTGAGGAATCACTCTGGCACTACCGTGCCTCCTGAGCCCCAACTGGGACTCTGAAAATAATTTGCCCCACGTGGCAGCTGCCCGCTCTCCTGCGGTGCAGCTGAGTGCATCAAGCACGGGCACCACTTGTGCCTGGGGAGGCCCCCTTTACTGGGGGCTTCTCCTGGTGCCTGCAATCGGCAACAGTAATGTGGCCAAGACAAGATCAGTGCTGGCACTATCTGTGCCTTGAGAGCCCCGTTCACTGGGCTCTGTCTGTTGCAGTCACACATATACACTATGTCAACTGGCACTAGGCAATATTCACAGGGGATTATATACATGACAGGGCAACCAGTTACTACTGGTAAAATACTGTACTTAGCATTAGTATTAGCAACATAACCACATTATGTCTGCATCACATTAGACATAAACACATTATGCGTAAACCTCATAAGCATAAACACCTTACGCAATAGGCATAGAACATATCGTGCATAAGTCACAAGCACAAACACATTATGCATAACATTTGGCATCATCATCAGCAAAACACATTACGCAACCTCATAAGCATAAACACATTATGCCATCTCGGTAGGCATCACATTAGGGCCTTGCGCCCTACCAACACTGTGGCACCCACCATGACCCCAGGCCAACTGGCCTTTCTCTGGGGCCCAATGCCCTTTGTCCAAAATGTCAGGGCGTAACTCTAGGGCCTTCCAAGTGGCCCTCTGGCTGCCAATGCAGCAAGACACTGTGCGCAATGCGCTGGGGGCGTGGGGTGCATCTCACTCCTTCTTCATCAAGCAACAAGCAAAATGCCCCCTGGTTGCAGCTGCCTGCCCTCTCGTGGTGCAGCTGAGGAATCACTCTGGCACTACTGTGCCTCCTGAGCCCCCACTGGGACTCTGAAAATAATTTTCCCCACGTGGCAGCTGCCCGCTCTCCTGCGGTGCAGCTGAGTGCATCAAGCATGGGCACCACTTGTGCCTGGGGAGCCCCCCTTTACTGGGGGTCATCTGGTGCCGTTATCCGGCGCCACAATGCGGCAAGAAAAAGATTAGCCCTGGCACTAACTGTGCCACTGAAGCACCACTCCGGGACTTCTAAAACAAAATGGCCCCAACGTTGCAGCTGCCCTCCAACAGGCGGGTCAGCTATGCAAAAACGGCACCCACCGTGTGCCCTGCCTGCCCCCCTCACCAGGCTTCTCCTGGTGCCTCCGATCAGCACCAATAATGTGGCCAAGACAAGATCAGCGCTGGCACTATCTGTGCCCTGAGAGCCCCGTTCACTGGGCTCTGTCTGGTGCAGTCACTCGGCACCAATATCGGTCCACGACACCAGCCCCACTCACCGGGGCAGACCGGCGCCGACTCCATGCACCGACAATATGCCTCGGTAGGTCCCCACTCACCGGGACCTTCCTTGGCGCCTCACCTTCTCCATGGCCTCCACCTAGGACTTCGGCCCGCATTCCGCGAGGCTCCGGTCCTCGTCTGGGAGGATCACTACTGCGGGGTAGGCTCCCGCCAACAGTCAGGATTTGCTCCGGCCCCTTCTGGACTCCTCTGGTGCCGCTCCCGGCACCCCCAAGGCTTTGTGGAGCCCCCCTCACCGGGGCTCCTCTGGCCAACCTCGTGGCAGTGGGAAGGCACCAACCGTGGGCCTCAGCCCCTCACCTCACGGAGCGAAGCCTCCGTCGATCCGGGCTTCCCGCGAGCCTCCCCTCACGCTCTTTTCCGGCCCCGCCCACAACTAGGCAGGATGCCTGACTTCTGGGCCTGCCGCGCTCTTCTCCAGGACACTGCTCGCGAAGCGGCAGCCCCCTCAGCGGTGTACCAATGCAGGGTGGGCTCCCGCTCCAACACACATGCGGGGTGGGCTCCCGCTTCTTCGGCAAAATGCGGGGTAGGCTCCCGCTCCTCAGGAGCACAATTACAGCTGGGTAGGCTCCCGCTTTCAGATGCACAAACACGGGGTGGGCTCCCGCTTCCCAGGCATCAAGGTGGGGGAATCCCCACGTCGGGATTCCCTCTAAATAAGTCGCAGCTGAGCAATGCAGAGCCCCAGCACTCTCCCCGTCCTGGGAGAGAAAGATATAGCCCACAATGCGCTTAGGCACAGTTCCAGGGGCACAAGACTGGGCAAAGTAACAGCAGGCAGGCCAGCACGCTGGGGATCCTTGGTCAGCAGAACCCTCCGCTGCCAGGCAGGGCAGCAGGTCAATCCCCAGCAGGGGTCCCTCCTGGCAGGCTGGCAGCCTGCCGGCCGCAAGTCCCAGTAAGCACAAGGAAGCACATTTCATGGGGTCACAGCCCCAGTATTTATACTCCCAATCCTTTGATCTCCTAGGCAGAGAGTGTCTGTGCCCATCCAGAACCAGTTCTGCCTTCTCTGGTGTGACTTCCTCGCAGGAGGTGGAGACGGCATGGTCAGAGGCAGACCAGGCCCTTTGAGGTGCAAGGAAATCTCCTCCCCCTTCCCCAATTGCAGCCCAGGTCTATTCAGCTCTTTCCTCACCCACCTAGACTATCTGGAGCCACTCCTGCTCCCCAGCCTTCTGTCATCCAAAACCCAGACAGGCAATCCACATTCCAGCAGAGGCACCCGGGATGACTGAGCAAGAACATACCTACTTTCTAAAAGTGGTATTTTCAAACACAGAATGTAAAAATCACCTTCACTAAAAGATGCATCTTTAGATTCTGAGTTCAGGCATACTAAATTTTACCACACTGATCCTCTCATATCAGGAATTACCACTGAAACACTTATCAGGGAATCCCCAATGCATCCCTGTGAGAGGGCAGTCTCACAGCAGTGAGAAACCAAAATGGCTGTTTGTCACTACCAGGACATGTCACGCACTTAAGGTACATGTACTACCTTTTACCTACAATGCACCCTGCCCATAGGGCTAGCTAGGGCCTACCTAAGGGGTGACTGACATGCAGTAAAAGGGGAGTCACAGACATGGCACACACTTTAGGTGCCACGTCACAGCGGCAGTAACACTGCGCGCACAGGCCCTGCAATGGCAGAGGCCTGAGACAGGTTTGAAAGGCGACTTCGGTGGGTGGCGCAATCAGCGCTGCAAGCCCACCAGTAGTATTTAATTTACTGGCCCTGGGTATCTGAAATACCACTTTACAAGGGACTGACAGGTAAATTAAATATGCCAAACAGGTGTAGACCAATCTTACCATGTTTACCACAGAGAGCACATGCACTTGACACTGGACAGCAGTGCTAGAGTGCCCAGAGTCCTAGAACCACCAACACCATGTCAGAAAAAAGGCTAGGAGGAAGGCAAAAGGTTCAGGGATGACCCTGCAAAAAGGGCCAAGTCCAACACAACCCCCTTCCAGCCAAAACACAGGGTAGACCAATCACTACCTTGATGGGCTTCCCTGCTTTGGGCGATAGAACACGGACGCGGGCCCGCAACTGCAGGGGCACACTCCAGTTCTATGCCATTCTCAACCCATGTGGTTCCCTCTGTCAAAGCTCCCAGGACCAACTAAGCTACCCCACTGGCACTCCCTAGTTGTCCGTGGCCAGGACCAGGCCCTAGGCCATCCAGATGTCTCTGGTCCTTGCCATCTCACAGAGTGGGGGGCAGTAACCCCTGGCACATAGTAACCAGTCTCCACTCTTCCTCTCATCAGTGCAGTTCTAAACTGCCACTGATCCTCCAACCTAGGGTCCGCACCCTCAGGCTGACCAGAGGTCTTGGGTGAGGCTCTCCTCCCCTTACCTCTCCTTCTGGGGTTCCGCACTCTCCTCCCAGGAGAAGCACCCCCAGAACCAACAACTGTTAGGACGCTGCAACCAGACCTCCTACACAATTCTTCCACCAGTTCAGGGCCTTGGCCCTGCAACTGATCCACCACCCTCGGATCTAAACCCTCGGGTTGAACCGGGGTCAGAGGCGAGGACTCCCTCCCTCTGCACCCCCTTCCAGAGTTCTGCACCCTCCCACCTAGAGTGGTACCCCTGGAAGACATACTGGTCAGGACACCGCTTACAGTCGTCCTTACCTCCAGGTCAGGCAGGACCTGAACCTGGCTTCCCAACCCAGGGACTAAACTCTGCGCCTGAGCACCTGCCCGGCGCACCAGGACCTCCTTGGGAGCATGCATGCCCCTCCTGAGGGTAACACATGACTCATGTGTTGTGTGACAGTCTGCCTGGCGCAGATCTCCTAACCCCTGTCCACCTGACAGTGCGTGAAGATCCCCCAGGGAAGAAGTGGTGTCACCATGGTCACTCCTAGGAGGCTCAGCCCTTCTTGCTGGCCCCTGACCCACTGGTTCTCCCACTGGGGAGCGCATCCCCCTCTCACCCCTCCATCTGGACTTCTGCACCCTCCACTGAGGAGCAACACCGCCAGACACCAGAACCGCTGGAGCTCTGTTTACAGACACTCCACGTTCTCCTGACACTAGGAGATCCCCCTCAAATGGACTACTAGTACAGCCTAGACTCCCCACCTGGTGTTCCCTTAAGGAACCATCCAGGCCCTGAGACTGAGTTTCGGGCACCTCAGGACGCATCCCATTCTCACTCCTCCGTGGAGACAGGACTTGAGGCCCTACACCCCTCCCACTACACCAGGACCTAGCTGGGCTACTCTGAACCTCTCCCACCACTTTGGGCTGGAAGACACCTGAGCCACTCCTGTTAGGGTCACTCCCCAATGCCTCTTCAGACCCTCTGGCACTCAGCCAGAGGTCTGCCTCCGTGCAAGTTCCCTGGGATCAGAGAACTCACACTCCAACAGGTGTTGGCGTAACCCTGGAAAGCAATTACTGAACATGTGCTCTCTGACAACCAGATTGAACAGCCCTTCAAAATCATTTGCCGTGCTACCCATCACCCAAACTTTCAGTGCATCACAACATTCATCCACAAACTCCCCCCAAGACTGGTGAGACAGTTTCCTACTGCCCCTGAACCTCAACCTGTACCCCTCTTTCTGGGAACCAGGCACCATACTCTGAGATCTGGGAGCGGGACTTCCTGCACTGGACTCCACATTGCTGCCACCACTGGACCCCACCCTCACTGGTGAATCCAGACAACTGAAACTACTCTCAGGGGACAACCTTTCCTCAAGAGCTAGTTTCTCCCTGGCGAAGGCCCTCTCTGCCTCCGCCATCCTTTCCTGCGCTAAGACCCTCTCAGTCTCTAGCTTTTTCTCCTCCACACCCAGCTGCGCTATCTTCTTGGCATGCTCTAACCTGAGCTTCCCCAAAGCCAGCTGATGCTCCCTTTCTTCCCTCCTATCTACCCACTCCTCTGGGGACGGGGAAAGGGATGGGGCACCGCCCCTGGCACTGGACCTAGCAAGGGACTCCCTATCTACGGGGTCCTCACTCTCTACTGGCGTCCCTGCCCTGTCATTTTCTACTTCCTGCGTGGACTCTTCAGGGCCTCCCCCAGGCCCACTACCCTCTTGGTATGCGGACTGGGAACCCTCCCTCTCCTGGGTCTCCAATGCCCATTTTTTCTCTTGCCACCGGAGTAGGGTTTCCTGGAGGTGCATCACAACATTCATCCACAAACTCCCCCCAAGACTGGTGAGACAGTTTCCTACTGCCCCTGAACCTCAACCTGTACCCCTCTTTCTGGGAACCAGGCACCATACTCTGAGATCTGGGAGCAGGACTTCCTGCACTGGACTCCACATTGCTGCCACCACTGGACCCCACCCTCACTGGTGAATCCAGACAACTGAAACTACTCTCAGGGGACAACCTTTCCTCAAGAGCTAGTTTCTCCCTGGCGAAGGCCCTCTCTGCCTCCGCCATCCTTTCCTGCGCTAAGACCCTCTCAGTCTCTAGCTTTTTCTCCTCCACACCCAGCTGCGCTATCTTCTTGGCATGCTCTAACCTGAGCTTCCCCAAAGCCAGCTGATGCTCCTTTCTTCCCTCCTATCTACCCACTCCTCTGGGGACGGGGAAAGGGATGGGGCACCGCCCCTGGCACTGGACCCAGCAAGGGACTCCCTATCTACGGGGTCCTCACTCTCTACTGGCGTCCCTGCCCTGTCATTTTCTACTTCCTGCGTTGACTCTTCAGGGCCTCCCCCAGGCCCACTACCCTCTTGGTATGCGGACTGGGAACCCTCCCTCTCCTGGTTCTCCAATGCCCATTTTTTCTCTTGCCACCGGAGTAGGGTTTCCTGGAGGTCTAGCTGGGTTTCCCACCCTTCCACTGCTATGTCTCTCTCCTCACAGAACCCCCCCAACTCCAACATACTGTATTTGAGCACCTTCCTTACATTAAAGGTAGACTCCATTTTTGGCAAGGCACTAAGACACAAGTGCAACACGGGAGACCTAGGTGTCAGAGCAGCGACAGGAATACACAATTCAAAAATGACACTTTTGAGGAGAAATAAAAATCAGGAAAATAATCCCCAAACCTGTGATTATCCAAATGCAGAGTTTGTAGTGCAACCAGTTGTCGCTGTGGTACTGCGCAAACGCAAGCCCTATCCTCACCGCTGCCAACCAATGTTAGAAATGGGATTTCTGGTTGGCTAGGGCTTGCGCCTAAGCCAGACAGAAACCACCACTCTAGTCAGGGCAAGGGAGTTACATGCTGAAGATAACCCCTGCTCACCCCCCTTGGTAGCTTGGCACGAGCAGTCAGGCTTATCCCAGAGGCAATGTTTAAAGCGTTTGCACAACACACACACAGCAGCAACACACTAGGCACACCACAAAAGAAACTCCACACAAGGTTATATAAAAAATAGCCTTTGTATTATCCAAAACACATTAGAATCATAATCACACATATACACTGTGCCAACTGACACTAGGCAATATTCACAGGGGATCACATACATGACAGGGCCAATCGGGCCACTGTCAGAACCATCACAAGAAAAAAGTAGTAAAAATAAAACACAACCAGTTACTACTGGTAAAATACTGTACTTAGCATTAGTATTAGCAACATAACCGCATTATGTCTGCATCACATTAGACATAAACACATTATGCGTAAACCTCATAAGCATAAACACCTTACGCAATAGGCACAGAACACATCGTGCATAAGTCACAAGCACAAACACATTATGCATAACATTTGGCATCATCATCAGCATAACACATTATGCAACCTCATAAGCATAAACACATTATGCCATCTCGGTAGGCATCACATTAGGGCCTTGCGCCCTACTAACACTGTGGCACCCACCATGACCCCCAGGCCAACTGGCCTTTCTCTGGGGCCCAATGCCCTTTGTCCAAAATGTCAGGGCGTAACTCTAGGGCCTTCCAAGTGGCCCTCTGGCTGCCAATGCAGCAAGACACTGTGCGCAATGCGCTGGGGGCTTGGGGTGCGTCTCACCCCTTCTTCAACAAGCAACAAGTAAAATGCCCCCGGGGTGCAGCTGCACGCGCTCTCGCGGTGCAGCTGAGGAATCACTCTGGCACTACCGTGCCTCCTGAGCCCCCTCTGAAAATAATTTGCCCCACGTGGCAGCTGCCCGCTCTCCTGCGGTGCAGCTGAGTGCATCAAGCACGGGCACCACTTGTGCCTGGGGAGGCCCCCTTTACTGGGGGCTTCTACTAGTGCCTGCGATCGGCAACAGTAATGTGGCCAAGACAAGATCAGCGCTGGCACTATCTGTGCCTTGAGAGCCCCGTTCACTGGGCTCTGTCTGTTGCAGTCACTCGGCACCAATATCGGTCAACGACACCAGCCCCACTCACCGGGGCAGACCGGCGCCAACTCCAGGCACTGACAATGTGCCTCTGTAGGTCCCCACTCACCGGGACCTTCCTTGGCGCCTCCCCTTCTCCGTGGCCGCCACCTAGGACTTCGGCCCACTGTCCGCGAGGCTCTGGTCCCCTTCCGGGAAGCTCACTTCTGCGGGGTAGGCTCCCGCCAACAGTTAGGATTCGCTCCGGCCTCTTCTGGACTCCTCTGGTGCTGCTCCCGGCACCCACAAGACTTCGTGGAGCCCCCCTCACCGGGGCTCCTCTGGCCAACCTCGTGGCAGTGGGAAGGCACCAACTGGGTGCCTCAGCCCCTCACCTCACGGAGTGAAGCCTCCGTCGATCTGGGCTTCCCGCGGGCCTCCCCTCACGCTCCTTTCCGGCCAGGATGCCTGACTTCCGGGCCGGCCGCGCTCTTCTCCGGGATGCTGCTCGTGAAGCGGCGGCCCCCTCAGCGGTTTACCAATGCGGGGTGGGCTCCCGCTTCTTCGGCAAAACGCGGGGTAGGCTCCCGCTCCTCAGGAGCACAATTACAGCGGGGTAGGCTCCCGCTTTCAGATGCACAAACGCGGGGTGGGCTCCCGCTTCCCAGGCATCAAGGTGGGGGAATCCCCATGTCGGGATTCCCTCTAAATAAGTCTCAGCTGAGCACTGCAGAGCCCCAGCACTCTCCCCGTCCTGGGAGAGAAAGATATAGCCCACAAGGCGCTTAGGCACAGTTCCAGGGGCACAAGGCTGGGCAAAGTAACAGCAGGCAGGCCAGCACGCTGGGGCTCCTTGGTCAGCAGACCCCTCCACTGCCAGGCAGGGCAGCAGGTCAATTCCCAGCGGCGGTCCCTCCTGGCAGTCTGGCAGCCTGCTGGCCACAAGTCCCAGTAAGCACAAGGAAGCACATTTCATGGGGTCACAGCCCCAGTACTTATACTCGCAATCCTTAATCTCCTAGGCAGAGAGTGTCTGTGCCCAGGCAGAACCAGTTCTTCCTTCTCTGGTGTGACTTCCTGGCAGGAGGTGGAGACGGCATGGTCAGAGGCAGACCAGGCCCTTTGAGGTGCATGGAAATCTCCTCTCCCTTCCCCAATTGGAGCCCAGGTCTATTCAGCCCTTTCCTGACCCACCTAGACTATCTGGAGCCACTCCTGCTCCCCAGCCTTCTGTCATCCAAAACCCAGACAGGCAATCCACATTCCAGCAGAGGCACCTGGGATCACTGAGCAAGAAAATACCTACATTCTAAAAGTGGAATTTTCAAACACAGAATGTAAAAATCACCTTCACTAAAAGATGCATCTTTAGATTCTGAGTTCAGGCATACTAAATTTTACCACGCTGCTCCTCTCATATCAGGAATTACCACTGAAACACTTATCAGGGAATCCCCAATGCATCCCTATGAGAAGGCAGCCTCACAGCAGTGAGAAACCAAAATGGCTGTTTGTCACTACCAGGACATGTCACGCACTTAAGGTACATGTCCTACCTTTTACCTACAATGCACCCTGCCCATAGGGCTAGCTATGGTCAACCTTAGGGGTGACTGACATGCAGTAAAAGGGGGGTAATAGACATGGCACACACTTTAGGTGCCACGTCACAGTGGCAGTAACACTGCGCGCACAGGCCCTGCAATGGCAGAGCCCTGAGACAGGTTTGAAAGGCGACTTCGGTGGGTGGCGCAATCAGCGCTGCAAGCCCACCAGTAGCATTTAATTTACTGGCCCTGGGTATCTGAAATACCACTTTACAAGGGACTGACAGGTAAATTAAATATGCCAAACAGGTGTAGACCAATCTTACCATGTTTACCACAGAGAGCACACGCACTTTACACTGGACAGCAGTGCGAAAGACAGAGTCCTAGAACCACCAACACCATGTCAGAAAAAAGGCTAGGAGGAAGGCAAAAAGTTCGGGGATGACCCTGCAAAAAGGGCCAAGTCCAACACAACTTGAAACCTCTTTTTATATCAAATAATATTAGGGACTATAAGGCTGCTTTAAGATTTTTGTATGCACCGACAAACCCTCTTTTATTTATTTTTTATCGCCTCATATATGGGGAGCAGATCATACTAGGAGAAGTATCACCCTCTAGTCCCTCAATACTGATTATTTGCACTTTATTGTACTTTGATGTCTTTATAGTAAAGTCATGGAACCTGCCCTCTATAGTAAGCATGAGGTTGGCTTCACTTTTCCTTTGAGACCCTTTTGTCTACCATTCAGTACCTTTATGTCACTGCATTGATCTATACAAATGGGGTGTGGTTGGATTAGGGAAAGTTTCATATTTTAACTTACAACATGATGGGGCAGGGATCCTTTTTAGACATTGTTTTTAAAGAATGTTTATCCTCTGTGTTACATGATCTGATTTGTTCTGTTTTTAAGGCTGTGTTAAATTATTAATGGTGTATTTTTTGGTGTTCTTTTATGGTCAACCTGTTTGTACCGAATACAAATTTTGACTGAGTCATTGAATGTCTTTGAATCACACTAACATTGACAAGAACTATTCTCTTTTAAACAGAATATCTGGAGACCACTGCCTTATTTCAGTGGAAAAAATGAGTTATTTTGGCTAGTTTTACTTCCAAATAGTGTTCTTTGATTAACAAAAACAAAATGTATTATTTGATAACTCCTTATCCCTATATCCATTTTTTAAAATTCCTTTAGGGGTGTGCAAAATTCGTGCAAATTGCTTTTGTGTAATTGCATGAAATTTCTGCAAAAGTATGTGAAATTAAGTGTAAATACGTAAAATGTGAAACTGATTTAGAGCTATATTTTAGGTCAAAATGCTTCCTTGTGTCAATTTTTTGATGTAAGAAGTGCATTTTGAGCTAAGTAGCGCAAAAAACGAAAGCAGTGGATGGCCCATTTTCAGGAAACTTTGGGGCTTATTTACAAGGCCCTTCAGCCACTTTTGCGTCATTTTTAACATGGGAAAAGTGACGCAAAAGTGGCGCAAGGGGCTTGTAAATCTGCCCCTTTTACTGCAAATAGAATGTAATTACTCAAAGTAGCGTATGGCGTAATTTGGGGAATTTCCCGTAACAAGTGCAACACAAGATTCCCCAAATTATATGAATTACTCTGGCATGATTTAAATTTCACTCAGGCGTAATTTTAATTATTAAATTCTATTAGCTGTATTTAAATTGGTTGTGAAATTTTAACTTTCCATATACTAATCAGTAAAGCTGCTTTCATGTAGCACGTGGTCTTATCATAGGAATCAGACTGTTTTGATTTTGTGGGAGCTCAGCCAAGTGTCCTATCAAGATTGTAACTCCATTCACGCATAGTTTTATGACCAAGTTTCCTACAATTAGCCTATCTACTTGATTGTTCAAACAAAAAGTACTCCTCCTACCTTTGGTTGACAAAATTCCATATCAACATGGTACAAAAGCTACTAACAGCACTGCACTTATATGGGCATGAGTGAAACTGATGTAATGGGGAGTAATGGATAATGATGTCAATACAAAGTTTACTGGAGAGGGATATGCCCCCATGGAACCAATGCCACATTCTAAGCAAGATAAAGCTCATGCCAAACATAATGCAATGTAAATGAATGAATTGTGTTTGTGGGTGAATATATTAATCAGGCAACAAGGGAGTGATTATGAATATGACAACTAAATACTAGTCAATTCTAAGATAAAAAAGTGAATGCAGGGTAGGTATTGACTGAATGGGGCTATGTTTAATTTGCACAAATCACTTTATGAATAGAGTTGTTGGGCGTGTGACTCTTAAAGCTAGTAGGACTAGCTTTATGTATGCCTTTTCAGGTTTCCAAAAATATATGATATTGGATGCTTGTGCTGTCCTGAATGTACTGGAGCATCACACAGATGTTATCCCAAATTGCTAGTAATGTTGAAAGAGGTTTATATATTGTGCAATATGTCCGGGCATGACAAGCCCCAGGGGCAACCTGCAAGTACCTATATGGGGCAAGTCCAGATAGTAGCCTTGGTCCAGTACAGTGCACAAAATAGCTCTGAAGCCAGCTGAAAACTCAAGAAAGATGTGCATGTCATCCAATAATGGTTTTAAGTATTGAGGACTGGTTGTGGGTGTAGTATTCAATGCTCACGAGCACAGGGATATGACATTTGAAACACAGAGCTCATCTCACAATTGACTGCTGTTAGGATTATCACAGAATACTTGGCCAAATGCTTTCAAAAGATCATGCTTGTTCAGTCAGCTTAGAGACAAGTCTATATTAAACATAACTCCCATTTGGTATATCAAAGATCATTTCAGCACATAATCTTGAGTCTGAATTTGGTGCATTTTTAATTTTGACATTCTAATTAAAATGATTATTGTTCAGAAATGAAAATGGATTCAGTACAAGTGAGAGCAAAGTCACTGGTGAGATAAAAACAGTGAAGTTATTTGAAATCACTTGAAAGGACATGGTGCAATTCCTGGTGGTGACAGATGAGTAGAAAGGAAAGACAACAAATTATTTACAGTGCAAACACGGGGGTGGAGAAACTAGGACTGCAAGGGATTGCTAGAGGCCCAGGCAAAGAAACCAAAAACTGGCATGCTCCTGTTGTGCTTGCTCAGATATAGTTTGAGTCTGGCAACTGGCAGAAGCAGAACTACACATGAATACTATACTCAACAATCAACCTTAGTCAATGCTACCAGACATGGGCTTGTCCCATAAACTGCAGTTACAAGATTTGCCATTACATTCAGGGTTATCCCTTTCTATAAAGTGATAAAGCAATCACTGATGTTGTGACGCAAACGTGCCTGTTGGTGTGATATCTACAGCCATGTGAGTCCCTACTCTCAGCATTTCTGCACTGACACCAGCCCGTTACTCTCCTCTGCCTTACTCCCCTACTCTCTGAAGTGTTCTGGCATGCACGCGCCCTCTACACTCTCTTGAAAATCTCTAACACCATCCTCTCCCGCTCTCTATTTGTAGCATGTAATCATTGTCCCTGGTCCTTGCTCAGTCTGATCCTGTGCTTCAGTACTATGCCCATCAGGCCAGTTGTGCCTGTCCTTCATGATCTGGTTTCCTTCCTCCATGCTGGTTTCTTCAACCTACCAATTCCCTTGTTCTCGGGAGATATCAGGATCCTCTGACGTCACTTCCTATGATGATATTCTGCTCACAGGCTCACAGCTGACAGCAAGAAGCCATGCGTCCTGGTCCTCCTAGACCTGTCGGCGGCTTTCGACACAGTCAACCATTGTCAACTCCTGGCAAGAATCCGGGACATTGGCATCTGTGGGACGATACATCATTGGATTACCTCCTTCCTGACAGATCGCACCCTAAAAATTCAGATGGGTGATTGTGTGTCCGACCTGTGGAGTCCAACAAGGGTCTGCTCTGTCCCCACTGCTGTTTAACATCTATCTCAGACCGCTATTAAGGGTCTTGGCCCGGATGGACTGCCAGGTGTTTAACTACGCTGACGACTCACAAATTATTCTACAAATTGACAACACCCCACAAGCACACGCACGGGTGCAAGACATACTGAGATATGTGGTAAATTGGATGACAGCCAATTCACTTAAGGTTAATCCAGACAAAACGGAGGTATTGGCCATTACTACGGACAGCAACCCATGGACCAACCAATTCTGGCCACAAGAACTGGGAGACACTCCGTCTCCAGCACCGGTGGTAAAAAGCCTGTGTATCAAACTAGATGCCAAACTCTCACTGTCCAACCAAGTATCCACCGTGTTCGGGACCTGTGTGGGCCTGTTAAGGCAGTTGAGGAAACTATCTCCCCTCCTCTCATTCTCCACCATGCGGACTGTGGTGACAGCTTTGATCATGTCACAACTAGATTATGGTAACTCGCTTTACCTTGGGTTACTGGACAAGTTGCTAGGCAAACTTCAGGTGGTGATGAATGACGATGCCAGGCTGATCTTCAAGCTCCCCAGACGCACACAGGCTACTCCCCTGCTGCAAAAACTCCACTGGCTCCCCATCAAACAGAGGGCCAGATTCAAGGGCCTTTGTATCGCCCACAAGGCTCTGCATGGACAGGCCCCAAGATACATCAAAGAGCACCTGGGGAAATACGTCCCTGGCCGCAACCTAAGATCATCCATGGGTGGCCAACTTACCTGCCCACGGTTTAACTACACGACTAAAGGAATAAGTTGCCACACCACCTTCGGTCCGAAAAAGCCCCCCTTTCGTTCAGGAAGAAACTGAAGACTCTCTTCTTCACTGAAGTCTGGGCATAGCACAGTCCAGTCAGGGGTCACATTCACTCGTGGGGAATGTAGCTACTCTTCTCTCAGTGCTTAGAGACCTGCCGGTATTAAGCGCTCTACAAATCACAATTAACATTAACAGGGTGGGCAATGTCATTTATGCTTCCCCAGGCTTTTTGGTGGATCAGCATCCATGCACAGCACAACAGCAACATTGCGTGGCTTCTAAGTAAATGTGCCCCAGAGGGCGTAGCATAAATATAACCAAAAACATCATGGAAATATATGTCATTATAAGAGCTACTTTTTAACAATGTGTGGTAAAATGACAGGCAAATGCTGTTGAAAAATATGAATACATTTTTCATGTGAAATACAATGAAATGAATGAGTAGATTTACCTCATGTCACTGGTAACAGCACCTGCTAACCACCTTTAGGACAGTACAATCTAACTAATAATGTGGACTATATTATAGTAGATAGGTAAACATATTTGTCTTAGAGCAATATGATAAGGCTTGTTAGGGCATTGTATGTAAACTACATATCCAATGATGAATTTCCCAAGGGGTTTTAAAACATGGCATGTATAGTTTAACAAATTCATTTGTTTCCATCTACATTGTTAAATATACATTTAGATAAAATGTTCAATATACTCATAGAATTTAACAATGTATGTAATTTGAAAACATGTTACAAGTGAAAAAATAAAAAACACTAACAAGATGGTGGCTGCAAAGGTTCTGAAGTATCTATGGATGTTAATGATCCAGCATCTGAAAACAAGGTGCCAATAAAAACCTGATCTAAAGGTTTTGGTGGTGGCTGAGTAGATCACCCCTCTCCAGTCCTGACAGCTTCCTCCCTCTGGCTAGCAAGCTTCTCCTTAGTTCAGCAGTGGAGTTCTCACCAGTATTTTTAAATTTCTTCGATGCACCTGGTAGTCGGACCAACTGCATTAATTAATTCCAGAAATCTGGTCGAAAGTGTTTTATTGGTGACAAAACAAACTCCTGCTCTTTTGGACACTTCTAGTCACTACTGGCCCACTTCATCATGTGATAGGTGGATGATTCAAGATAGCAGCCAGCAGCAACCATTCGAGATATAGTGAGAAGCCTTATGGTGTGATATTTTCCTCCCATGTGTGCACCCATGCTCTGTCCATACAAGCTGGAGAAGGGAAATCCTTAATGCAAAGTGTTAGAAATGGGGTTTCTGGTTGCCTAAGTGTTGCACCCCAGCCAGGCAGAATCCACCTCTCTAGTCAGGGTAAGTCAGATAGACACCAAAGTTAACCAGTGCTCATCCTCTGGTAGCTTGGCACAGAGCAGACACACTTATCTACAGAGGCAATGTGCAAAGTATCTGTGCAACACACACACACTCACACACACAAACACACAGTAACACAATAAATACACCACAAAAAAGATTCCACTCAGGATTACAGAAATAGATTGCAATAATATAGGCAAATTGAGACCAAAATGATACAGATGAAATACGTACTTTTTTAGTATGCAGGTTCATTGTCCTGTAGAGAACAAGGTCAGAAAGATAGTTATACAGAATGTACTTTTCAAAATGTGCAGGCTTTAAACATATCACTTTAAATTCCCCCCGTAAATATAGGGCACAGGAGCACCTGCGCGCCTACTAAACTTTATACAGTAATGGTGCATGGGCTCCGGAAGAGACTGGAGTCTGATTAGGCAATCCAGTCTTTATCGTCACCTCCACGCCACTCTCGGGGTCTCTCATGGGGGTTCCATCATAGCACATAAAATAAGACAATGTGCCCAAAACGGAGGCAAGCCCAGAGCCCTTCGTATCCATCCAGGTCATGTCCTTTTAGACAAAATGAAACAGAGCTGCCTGTGAAGGAAGCGTGGGATGGCTGGTCAGCTCCCCCGGGCCCTACTCACCCACGGTACCTTTGTGGGAATAGGCGCTCGTTGGAAGAGGAGGTCTACTGGGCAAGGGGCACCCTCCAATGGATGTGGGGATGGTGCGGTCATTGAGGTATCGGCAGGCCTTGGGTACGGGTCTCGCGGTGTTCAACTCAGCCGCACTCTGTGGATCAAGCAGCAGTGACATCACCCAGCGTCTCCTGGGTCCTCTGGTTGCCTGGGTGCACATCCCAGGGAAGGTGGTCACACTGCCTGTGTGGGGCAAGCGCATAAGGAATCAACACAAGAGGTAGTCATCAGCGCTGCAGCAAAGGCAAGCCCATCAGCTCCCATCTGTGCCTGGACCATGCCCAGCGACACTGACCCTGGCCCTCCGACCATCCTCTGGTACGACTCTAGCACTCTCCAAGCACTCAGCACCTGACGTTCCACCTCCTGCCACCATGCGTCGCCGAAGAACACACAAGGCCCGTTCACCTGCCGCAACTGCACCTTCGCTGGCATCCGTACACCAGACCCACGACAGCACGGCCCTCAAGAACCACCACCTCAAATGCATGCTACTCAACACCAGCTCCTTCAAAACACATGCTGTGGAGATTTGGGACCTGCTCAACACCATCTGACTGAAACCGGGATGAACTCCACCTCAGCCCTGGACATCACATCTGCCATCCCCAACGACGACAAAATCACCCACAATGACAACATCAACCAGCCGGGAGGAGGCATCCCCATCATACACAAAGACACCCACCACCTCACAAACAGCTCCGACCACTCATCTGACATGGAACACCTCCACTTCCAGATCCAGATAAACCCGAATGCCACCCACCGCAGCACCCTCATCTACAGACCTCCTGGACCCCTTCAGCGAAACTATAACTAATTTCATCACTCACCACACTCTCGCCTCAATGGACTACATGCTCCTTAGTGACCTCAATTTCCACCTGGACAACCTCTAAGACCACAACACCTCATCCCTACTGGAGAACCTTGTCACCATCAGACACTTGCAACTGGTCACAATGCCAACCCACTCAGCAGGACACACACTTGATCCCAGCTTCCCTGCAAGCAACAACGTCTTCATCAGCCAAACCTCCGAGCCACACTGAACTGACCACCACTGCGTCCACTTCTCCTTCACCAAACCCACCGTATGCCACCACGTTCACCGCAATCCTCGCAGAAGCTGGAACAAGATCACCAAAGACCAGCTCACCACCTCCCTCAGCAAGACCCCACCACCGACATCCAAAGACTCCAACACCTCAGCACACAACCTCCCCCGCTGGATCTATGATTAAGCCGACACACTGGCCCCCCTCAGGAGACCCTCAGGCAAACAGCCCTCCAAGAAAGCCAGCTGGTTCTCCCCCGCCCTCGAAGATTTGAGACTCACCTCCAGACGGCTCAAGAAAGATGGAGGAACAGAGAGATCACAGCAGACCACACAGCCCTCAAGTCCACCGTCACCACACACCACAACCTAATCAGAACAACAAAGAAAGCATCCATCCAGGAACGCATCAATGCCAACACACACATCAGCAAAGAATTCTTCGCCATGGTCAAAGAATTAGATAAACCCAGCACAGAGACAGCAGACATTTCCCCATCTCAAGACCTCTGCAACAACCTCGCCACCTTCTTCCATCAAAAGATCAAGATCAAGGAGAGCTACGACAGCCTCTGAACTCAAGACCCACCAACCCCACCCGCAACCACCACACCCAATGACTCCAGACCCCAGCAAACCTTGACCAACTGAACTACTCTCAACTCTGCTGGCACCCTCAGGATCATGAAGAACATCCACTCCGGTGCCCCCTTGGATACCTGCCCTCACCACATCTTCAACAGAGCCAACACCTCCATCGCACCTGAACTCTGCTGCACCATCAACTGCTCCATGGAATCTGAAACCTTCCCGGAATATTGGAAGAATGCAGAGATCAACCCTTTGATGAAGAAACACTCTGTCAACCCAACGGACCTCAAGAACTACAGACCCATCTCTCTGCTCCCCTTCCCAGCCAAGGTCATTGAGAAAGCCATCAATGCCCAACTCTCTGAGTTCATTGAAACAAACAACATCCTGTACCTCTCCCAATCGGGCTTCGGAACCAACCACAGCACCAAGACCACTTTCCTCACCGCTACAGATGACAGCCGCACCATCCTCAACTGAGGCGAAACTGCTGCCCTCATTCTCCTGGGCCTTACAGCTGCCTTTAACAGTGTCTCCCACCACACCCTTTGAGCAAGACTCCACGATGCCGGCATCCGTGACAAAGCCCTAGAATGGATCTGCTCCTTTCTCGACAGCTGAATGCAGAAAGTCAGACTTCCACCGTTCAACTCAGAACCCACAGAGATCAGCAGTAGAGTACCTCAGGGTTCCTTCCTGAGCCCCACCCTTTTCAACATCTACATGGCCCCACTTGCAGCCATCGTCAGAAGCCAAAGACTCCACATCGTCTCCTATGCCGATGATACCCAGCTGATTCTCTCCCTCACAGATGAACCCACAACTGCCAAGAGCAACTTCCACTCAGCCTCAAGCTTAACTCAGACAAAACCAAAGTCCTCATCCTGGGCTCCTCTGCCTGAGATGACTCCTGGTGGCCCACAGCGCTCGGAATCCCCCCCACAACCACTGGCCACGCACAAAAACACATCATCCTGGACTCATCGCTCTCTATGAACTGCCAAATCAACGCTGTTTCGTCCTCCTGCTTTCACACGCTCTGCCTGCTTCATAAGATCTTCAAGTGGATCCTCATTGAGCCCAGAAAAACAGTCACCCATGCACTCATCAGCAGCAGACTCGCCTACGGCAGTTCACTCTATGCTGGCACCACCTAGAAATGAAAACAAAATGCAGAAAATCCAGAACGCTGCCGCCAGACTCATCCTGGACATCTCATTTCACAGCCACATCACCGGCCACCTGAGAGACCTTCACTGACTACCTGTCAACAAAAGAATCACCTTCAAGCTCCTCACACACACTTACAAAGCCCTCCACAACACCGGGCCTACATACCTCAACTACCGCCTCACCTTCTATGCTCCCAACAGACATCTCCGATACACCCAACTGGATATGGCCACCATCCCACGGATCCACTGTTCGCCCCCGGATTTCCTGTTGTCCAGTCACAGATCCCTTCAGCCGTTGGTTCGCTTGGTCCGCTGGTTACGTCCGTTGGAAACGTCGGCTGGAGCTGGTGCTGCTGGAGCTGCTGGAGCTGCATGCCGCTGGAGCTGCACGCCGCTCGCTGCTCGCTGCTCCTTGCCCTTTGCTCCTTGCTCTTTGCCTCTCCCGCTTTGCCTCCGGCCGAGGAGGGCGAGTGGGGGGGTTGTAGGTGTCTTGAGGCGGACTGAGGCGGACTGAGCAAAAGTGAACGGTTGCTGCGGAGGCTGTGAAGGCAGCTGAGACGTCTTTTCATCACCACCACCACCACCACCGCCGCTGGAGAGAAAGGTGAAGGTGAAGAGCAAGGAGGGGCGCTTGTTGCTTGCCTGCCCGCTCCGCCGGTAACGTCGGCAACTTGTGTCGGTAGTTTCTGCGACGCACGAAAACCTTGAGCGGACGAGTGGATTGAGCGGGAGCGGGAGCTCCGTGGCCCTCCGTGGCCCTCCAGAATCAACCGTCTCAACCGTCTCCTCACCTTTCACCTTTCACCTCTCACCCGGCTTTTGACACTCATAGGACAAAAGGATAAAAGGGTAAGCGGGGCAGACAAAAGAGGGGTTCGAGGAGGCGTGAGGTGGCATGAGGTGATCGTTCTGGAGGCAGGAGTCTCTGGTGCCAGAATAGTGCCAGTATAGCGACCACCTGAGTCCGGTGTCTGCCTATGCACTTCAGTGGTCCCCAGTGGCCCCAGTGCTTGGTCCTACCGTCTGCCCTTTTCTTTGACTGTGCCAGTGCTTGTGTTCCCTGCTACTTGGTCAAATAGTTAAACAGTTAAACAGTGACTACTACGGCCTTTGGTCGGTCGGGCTGAACTCAGAGAGAACCCAGAGAGAACAGTGCATCAGAGCGGAGAGGGTGATTTAAGAAAGGAAACCTTTTTTTTTTTTGGGTAATGAATTACCCTGACTATACAGATTAACAAAAAAAGAAACCTAATTAAAGAGGAGATACCGGTTACAGAGAAATAGGCAAATCACGAAGCAGTGTCTTGAAACAGCTTGGCCACAGAGAAATGAGATCAGGTAGAGTCAGACAGGTGCAACCGGTGAAGGATAAGAAGGATAAGAACGAGAAACAAAGTAAAAAGAAAAAGGCACTAAAACAAACAACTGAGTCAGACGAGCAGGACATTAAGCAAAAAAGTCCATTAATACCTCCAATTATAACAATGTTTAGGAAAATAGAGGCGGATAATAAAAAGAAGTCAGCCTTGGACACCAGATTCTCATTCCTCAAAGACCCTGGTTCGGTAATTTATTCAACAACAGAGGTCCTAGGCCTAATGACACCATTAGCTCCTCAGAAAGTATCTTTAGTCACCACTCAAGGAGAAACCACTCAAAATAATGTCTCTCAAGATATATTCAACATAACCATCTATGGGAATTACCAAAACTGGAACCAGGCTATAGACAAGCTTGGAAATAATAATGTAATTAACAACGAGGATGTGGATGTGGAAGTGGAGGAGGTAGTGGAGAATGAAGTTGGCATGAATAAAGCAAACAAGGAGGAATCCCCCCGAAAGATACCTCAAGATAACCAGATGTCATCTACTCCTAAATCTGTAAGAAACAACGGGACAATACAGAGTATAATAACTTCAGTACAGATCCATCAAAAAGACTTAGACGATTTTGAAGGTCCGATAGATGCATGGCAGAAGGTTTGTAACTTGGCAACAACTGAGGACTCCTTGCAAATGCAAATGCAAATGTCAGCGATTGAATTAAATGCCCCGGTGGGGGTAGCACAAAATGAAAAAACACACAATAATAAGGAGCTCCAAGATTCAAAAATTATCCAAACAAATAAAAATAATACCCCGGTAGGGGAGAACCACGTAAATAGTTATATTCTCGACCACAATCAAAACTCTACTCAGGAACAAAAAAACCAGACGTTACAAAGAGAGATCCCGAGCGAGCAAAGCAGCCTGCTAGAGCTTTTTCAAACTTTATTACAAACACTACAGACAACAATAAAGGCATTTAATATGCAAACCGATAAAATGGACATTCAAATTGAATTAATGAATTTCATTGCACTACAAATTTCAGGTATCAATACAAAACTAGACAATATGAACAACCTAATATCAAGAGTCCAAGCTAAATACTCAGTCCAGTGTACTTGTAGCCCAATTATTGATAAATTGAGTCTCTTACCAAAACTACTAGAGCAAATAATATTATTTAACAAAACTAACTGGGACTCAAGGGATAACAAACCCGATGTGCAAGATAAGAGTACAACTGATACATTGCACTATTTAAAGTCCCCCTTTCAAGAGGTACCAAAAAAACAAAGCAGAAAGAAATCCGGAAGAAAGGCAAGCTCAGCCTAGCCTGGATCAGCGAAAAGACGAAATTCATGATCTTAAATTGGAATATGATAAAATAACAAATCGAGAGGCTAGTATAACAGCAGGAAAAATGTCTCGGAAACAAAAAAAAAGAGATAGGAAGGCAAGAAATAAAATGGCTCTAAAGACAACACAGCAGGAGCCTACCGATGTGTATCAGATCTTTCGCATGGCAAGCTCGAATAAGGCGGAAAATCACCAGTCGAGTCTCATAACAAGTTCGGATGAAGACATGAATAGTTTTAAAAGTAAAAAAATGGCCGATATGGAAAATAGACAGAAACAGCCCAGATATCAGGAGAGAGAGCAGATATAAATATAGACTCGGATATAGTCAAAAGAGGAATTTTAGAGAACAAAAAGGGAGAGAAATCTGATGGACACGAAAAAAAAATCAAGGTAGCAAGGAATAATATAGGAAGTAAACAAATGCCACATATTAGAGAAGCGAGTAAGGCCCAGCCACAAAACAAAATCTGGCGTGGCAAAGACCCCAATGAAAGTGATCCGAATTTTAACGAGCAGACTGAAGTAATCGTGGAAACGCCATTGGAAAACAAAGACCGTGGCCCGAAAAGGGAGGACAACAAGGTAGTGAAGGAACAAAGAGGGCCAGAAAATGGACTACACTCAACGGAAATTGAGGAGATTGGCACACGAAAACCCAAAAAGGTACAAGAAAAAACAGATTGCATAAACCTGGAGGCTTCCATTTATGAAAACAGCTCTATGGTAGGGCATTTAACAAGAAAAAAAATGGCTTTAGCTCGCAGAGAAGGAGAGACCAGTCAAGGAACAATAATGCAACCAAAACTACAAAGGGAACATAGAGGGAGTAATAAATCGGGAATCATAAGGCAGGAAGTTATAATTAATCCCGAAGAGAACGATCAGAAGAATTTGGCAGCATTGGACAACCCAGAGCAAACCTCCAGAACGGGAAAGGCTGCGAATTATGTAAATCTAAGGGTCCTAATAAAAGACAACAAGAAACAAATAATTGTTATCGATAAGGAAGAGGATCCAAAGACAGAAACAGAGCAATGGCAGAATCTCTGGAAACAGCAAATTATATTAACCCCGGAATACGACTCGAGAGGTCCACAAGACATGCTGAATAGGGGGAATATATTGAAATAAACAGCAAACATTTCAGCATTAAAATACTTGAACTCGTCGAATTTGCTTACAGTAGAATTCATAGCAAAGGAAAAAAAATAAATATAGAACAAACTCTGACTACTTGGCAGTCAGAAGACGATGTTCGACACATAATGAATTCCAAACTGCAATTCGAAGCTTGGGAAATAAAACTGACAAGACCAATAACTCCACGCTACCCCGTTCCGTTGGTTATTAACTCTAATCACGTTAAGAGTCATGGACAATCAGAAAGATTTAATAATAAAAATAATAACACGATCCTTAAAGGAGCAATAGGTAGTAATCTAGCAACCTTAAAAAGTGAACAGACAACTGAAAATGAGCCAGTTCAGGACAGATGGAGCTGGCTGCCAGGTGCACTAAGTACTGAGAACGGACACTGACCATTGGCTAAATCATCGTTTAAGCAAAACCCGGAATTGTTACAGTTGCTCTCCTGGAACATCGCAGGGTTAAAAAAAATGGTTAGAAAACGATAGCCAACCTGATAATTGGGAAAAATATGACATAATAGTGCTCCAGGAGACATGGGCTCTGGAAGATTGGCCACTGGTAAACTATATACACCACACAGTCCACGCAATAAAAAACAAGACTTATGGACGGCCAAAAGGGGGACTGGCAGTATATATATCTACAACATTAAAAATTGAATCAGAACAAATTTCCCCGTCAGGTCCAAATATTCAACTGATAAAATTAACTTTGGGTCCCATTGGTAGAACTAAAACGGTACTGTTGATTAATACATATGTGCACCCGCAATCCAGGAACAAAACAACTCATAACGCTCAGTTGATCAGTATAATAACAGAAATAAGGAGTACACACCCTCTTGGGACATGATACTGACAGGGATTTTAATTCCAATTTAATTTACACTCCGGATGAAGACGTGAAGTTAACCGCTGAAAACATATATTGGAATGTCCCCCAGCAATATCTGCTAAAAAGATCTCCATCAGATCTAGAAGGTCAACGACTGGTAATAGCCCTAGAAATTCTTGGCCTGAGAATAGTAAATGGTAGAACAACTGATGACTTTCCACCAAAATACACCTTTCATGGAGGAAAGTCACGTTCAAGATTGGATTATACTGCTATTTCAGTAACACTGATGCCATTTCTAACTCACTTCTCCATAGAATATACGACCAGGAGTGATCACTCGTATCAGCAAATACAATTCAGGCTAAACATTCCCAAATATGAAGTAAATATGATTATAGAAGGAAGTATTTTTACAACAGACCTTAAACGCCTGAAATGGTCAAATGATACCATGGAAACACTTCGTCCAAATTAAAGACGATGTTAACAGCGAGCGAACTTGAGAACACGAATAAAATCCAAGCCTGGATAAAGTTCACCTCGGAGCTCACATCACTAATACCTTGCAGTCAACAGCGAAATAAAAATTACATACAAAAAAATTGGGGATAAACCAAAGATCATCGGTCGAGTTGAGCGCCTTGAAAAAAGATCTTAAGAAAGCAATAAGGAGATTAAAAGCGACTGAGCATGACAACTTAGCTTGGGATAAGGTTAGGAAGTTGAGGAAAACCTACAAAAAGTTACTTTGGGAAACAAAAAGAGCAAGGAGTGAAAAATTTTGGGCTGAATTGCTCTGTAGTGCTAAGATCTCTGACTCAAAGAAGTTTTGGGAAATCATAAATACACTACAAAGGCCGGTGAACATGTTATCATCTAACATCCAAGAACAAGAATGGGTCAAATTTTTAACCATGAAATTTATAGAAAATGCCCCTCAGGACAGTCTAGAAGTGAGTACCATAGGGCAATCAGAGGAGGTAATTCCTCCGGAATCCAACGCACAATGGGCAAGAGACATACTCACCCTGAGAGAGGCCAATAGGCGGCACGAAAAACGGATAACGGACCTTGAAGTCAAGCTAACGGTGGAAAAAAATAAAATGCATGAGATAACTGGTTATGGAGAACCGAATAGAAAAATAAATCAATTTCTTACACAAGAAGAAGGAGTAATAAGGATAATTAGGAAAGGAAGAGGAAACGGCGCTCCAGGACCTAATGGAATCCCACAAGCTGTTTTTAAATATGATCCATCCTTTTGGAGTGAGTATCTAATCAAGTTGTATAGAGATATAGAGCTTCTACACATTATACCATCAAATTGGCAAGGATCGATAGTAACACCAATCTTTAAAGGAGGAAATAGATCGACTCCATCCAACTACAGGCTAATAGCACTCCTGGATGTTGAAGCTAAATACCATGCTTCACTAATTTTGGAAGATCTGAATGATTGGGCTGATAACCTCAAACTCATTCCAGTTAACCAGACAGGCTTTAGGCAAGGCATAGGGACTATATCGAACGTCCTAGCATTATCTTTAATAGCAAATAAATGTAAGCAGAGGAGTGGTCAACTACACCTCTGCTTCATTGACCTAAAAGCTGCCTTTGATAGTGTAGATCGCCACCTGTTGTGGAAAAAACTGCGAGCATGGAATATACCGAAAAGACTATTGAATGGCATATTATTATTTTACTCCAACACATGGATAAGAATTAAGATAGGAGATGGCACCAGATTATCGAGAAAGCTGACTACAAACAAAGGCCTTAAACAAGGCTGTGTATTGGCCCCGCTATTGTTTAATCTGTTTTTGTCGGATCTCGCACAGAGGCTAGACTGCATCAACTCTCACCCGCCGAAACTTGGAAAGTTAGTACTTACACACCTTTCGTACGCTGATGACGTGGTCTTAATGAGTCAAACAAAGATCGGTCTTCAAAGAGCAATAAATGAAATGTCTGGTTACATTGTGGAGAATAAATTAGAAATTAACATCTCAAAAACTAAAATAATGGTGACTGGTAGCCAAAGGAGAAGAAAGCAGATCATTTGGCTTAATGGTAAGCAAGTAGAAGAAGTACAGAACTACAAATACTTGGGATACTACATGGACAATCAGTTAAATCATAAGGAGCAAAAAAGTATATGACTGCGAGAACTAGTGCACTCATATTTGCCTTTAGCCAACTAGCTAAGAAGTTAAGAGGGCCTTCGTATAAACCTTTGTTAGAGGTAATGGCGGCGAAAATTTTGCCCACAATAACGTACGCCAGCCCAGCCCTCCATGGCAAGGATGCGGAGCTGCTAAATCAATTAATATCTTCCATCTATAAGAAAGTGTTCCAGTTACAACGAGCAGCTTCCCCAGCTCAAGTTCGACTTGAATTTGGCCTAAAAAATGAAATCATAGGGAGAATGTACACAACAGTAAAGCTCTGGCATCGGCTAAAATCGAGTGCAGCGATATCACCAATTAATGAAGCTCTCTGGAAGGAATTAGAAGAGGATAAAAATCACCTTATAATCAATATTTTTATAAATCATTAAAAGAAACTAGTACAAAAGAACTATGGAATAAAAACTTGCCATATCAGGCCTTTAAGCAGGCATTAAATAAGGCAGCGAAAGTTCATTCATCGCTATTCGACAAAAACATCTTTAGGCTAAGGTCTTATGCGTGGATGGTGATAAATAATTATAAGACACTTACATCAGCCCATTACCTGAATATGACATTTTCAATTTATTTGAAAAATAAATTAATGGCAATACGCTTTGGAAAACTGCCATCATTAGCAGACCAGCCTACATGGGTGTATAAAGGCCCAAAATCATGTCGACTTTGCGGATACTATAAGGAAGATTTCATACATATAATTTGTATATGCAATAAACTGCAAAAAGCACGAGCAACTTTATTCAGACAATCTTTCAAGGAAAGAGGCATAGAACCTGCAGAGCTGCAAATGTGCTTGTCTAAACCCATCAGATCCTCAACTGAACTGTAAATTGATTAAATTCCTGAAAGTTCGCGACCAGGCATATAAACAGACTATAAAAAACAGAAGCCTGGTCGAAGAGTAATAATTTTAATGGAATCTTAAGGGTTTTTAGAGATGTGAAACTGACTTATGAATTTTTAATTTTAAAATATTTAATGTATCTGTGTTTACTTTTTTAACATTGTTAAGGTTTTAATTGACCAAACAATAAAATTTACTTACTTACTTACCCACGGATCCACAATACCACGGCTGGAGAAAAATCCTTCTCCTACCTCGCTGCGAAGACGTGGAACTCCCTGCCTCTGCACCTCAGGCAGTCCCCATCGCTGCCGCAATTCAGGAAGGACCTCAAGACATGGCTCTTCGACTGAAGCACAGATCCACCCCCCCTCAGTGTCTTGAGACCCTCACCGGTGAGTAGTCGCACTTTATAAGATTACTAATTGATTGATTGAATGAACATGCGCTGACTGGGGAAATATAAATCGCTCATCCACCTTTGTTGCTACATTCAACACTCTTCATTTATAACTAACGGAGTAAATAGACCCTTCAATGTTTATACAGTTATCTTGGTATAGTTCCAGAATTTAGTAGCCAAAATATCCTGTGACAGAAATATAGTGTTCCACTTATTGTTTAGTACAATATGGCCCCACCTGATTTAATAATAAAATAAGGCCTGAGGAAATGCCACCTTCCTGGGGCACTTTCAAATATGTGTGCAGCCAGGCTCGCTTGGCCCGCCTGCGCTCTGGTTACAGCCACCCCCCTGGGGTAAGTGAAGTTAATTTAAATCAGGGGGAGCCTGTGCACCCCCCCCGCAGCCCTGGGGACCACCACCTCCCCGGGGCACTATGAAAAAATATACACAGGCAGGCCTGGGGCAAAACATAAAATCAATGCGGTGGGCCGGCAAGGACCCCCTGCAGCTCCAGCGACCGCCACCTCCCTGGGGCAATTTATTGAATTTAAGGGTGGCTGCCCCTGGGACGGCTGCCTCCCCGGGGCTGAAATCAATTAATGTAGGGGGTCCGTCACAGAGCCCCAGCCCGGTCGATTGCCACCTCCCTGGGGTACAGCTTTAAGATAGAGGGGGGGCATTTATGACCCTGGGGACCACCACACCCCCTGGCTGCCTCCTGCTACCTCCCAAGGTACCCACACTAGTGAGGCAGCTTTTTGCTTTTGCATGGTGGGAGCTGACAACAAATATAACTCCGCTTTCTGCATGCAAATATGTGTGCAGAGAAATAGATGAAAATATTGTTCTGACAGAAAGGGTGCTGTCTTTCAGCAGTCCCCTGTCTGTCAGAGCAATGCCGGCTCCAGTAGGAGGTAGGGAGCCTGCACGGACCACAGGGGCCTTGAGGCTCCCCCTGCAGTCCCTAACAGAGGTCACAGGGTTCCCTGGTGGCACCCAGAATAAAGAGGCCGGGTCCCAGGGGATAGGATCCTGGGGCCCGAAATCAGCCTGGGGAGGGGTCAGCGTGGCCACCCTCCCATAGTATAGTGGCTGGGCCCTGGTGGATGCGGTCCTAGGGCCAAAATTGTCCCGGGGAGGTGAGTCACATGGTCCCTCTCCCCAAAATAAAAATTTAATAAAAGGCCGGGCCCCGGGGGATCGGTTTCCCTGGGCTTAAATCGTCCAAGGGAGAGGTCCATGTGGCCCCTCTCCACATAGTATAATGGCCTGGCCCCAGGGGATGGGGTCCCCCAGGGTGGATATCGGCCTGGGAGGGGGGCCGGATGGCCCCCTCCCCATAGAATTATGGCAGGGCCCCAGGGGATGGGGCCCCAGGACTCAAATCGGCCCCAGGAGGATTGCTGCATGGCCTCCCAACCCTATTAAAAATAATTTTAAAAAAAGGTCGGGCCCTAGGGGATGAGGTCCCCGGGGCCAAAATCGGCTTGGGGAGGGGGTTCTTTCTTGTCTTCTGTGGCTGAGACCAGAGATTGTGTTCTAAACATTTACAAACTGGAAGTATGTAAACTTGCCTACAAGCACCGCCCCATATACACCAGCGGTATGCAAAGTCTTCCCACCCTTTTCCCAGGATAATGGACAGCTTACTAAAAGAATCGCCCATTGCCTTACCCCTCCAATTTTGGAAACACGCTCCTCATGCCTAGAAATACAATTGTATCTCCCCCAAACAAAGAAGCACTTACTTCTGCAAAGTAGAAATCATCCAAGTGTGTTTTCTCTGCGGTTCCACAATTATAAAGATATTTGGTGAATACGCTAAAGGGAAAATAACATTGGCAAAGTTACAGACACACAAGGTCTCATGAGACATTTTCCTGGCATCCTTTATGCAGTTGTGGTGTAGGAGATGCACTATACATTTTCTCAACCAGGTAGCACTTACTAATTAGTCAGTAGAAAGTACTGAAGTTGGGTAGAGGTGTTGCACAAAATGGTGTCCTCTTGTTGGATAAATGCACAGGGCAAGATTCATTCTGGCACGATGCTCATTTCACAGAAATTAAACCTCAACAGGTTACAGTTAGGAAATAAATAAAAAAAAGCCTTTGAAATTCACTTAAGAAAACAAAGGATACAGGGATGTTACAGTTGGGAAATAGATTTTAGAAAACCTTAGAAATTCACTGAAAAAACCAAAGGTTACAGGGACGTTATAGTTAGGAAATAGAATTTGAAAAAAACTTAAAAATTCGCTGAAAAAACAAAGGTTACAGGGATGTTATAATTAGGCTCAGATTTCACTCTAACAAAACCAGTGAAATTCAGCAGGTACAGTTACCTGAGCTACATATAACATATGTCCCCGCAATGCACTGCTTATGACCTCACATATTACATCACTCATGACATGGTCAGTTTCATCATTGATGACATCACTGATGACATCTCAAATGGCATCACTGATGGCATCATCCACAAAACCACTCACACACCCACTCACACCACCATACAACCTCTCATATGCCCACTCACACACCCACACAACCACTCACATCCCCCTTCAGAGACCCATACCAGTACTCACATACCCTCTCACTCCCCCATAGAGGTACTCACATACCCACTCACTCACTCATACAGCCACTCACACACCCATTCACCCACCCATACAGCCACTCATTTAACCAGTCACTCTCCCGTACAGCCACTCTCATAGCTACACACTCACCCATACAGCTACTCACATACCTACCTATTTAACTACATAGTCACTCGCACAGCCACTCACTCACACATACAGCCTTTCAAAACAGCCACTCACTCACCCATACAAGCACTCACAAACACACCCACACAACCACTTACATAACTATTCACACATCCATAAAAGCACTCACACATCTTCTTACTCACCCATACCACCATTCACAGACATTTACTCTCCAAAACAGCCACTCACACACCAATTCACTTAACCAAACACCCACTCAAACAGCCAATCGCTCACCCATACAGTCACTCATACACTGAGTCACTCACTCATACAGCCATTCAGATACCCACTTACTCACCCATACAGTCACTATACACCCACTTACCCACCCATAGAACTACTCACACTGCCACTCACTCACCCATACAGCCACTGACACACCCACTCACTCACCAATACCGGCACTAACACAGCATCTCACTCACCCACACAGCTACTCACACACCCATTTATACACCCATACAGCCACTTACACACCATACACACAAAGATACATACAGTCACACAGCCACTAACATTATATATGTTAAAGTAGTATCACTCACTAGTAGTGCACCTAGTATACTAATTAAACTTTTGGAGAAGGTTAGTATATATAAGTTTAATACCCATAGCCTCCTAAAAACACTTACACTCACAGTGATATCATCAGTGTGTGTGTGTGTGTGTGTATATATATATATATATATATATATATATATATATATATATATATATATATATATAATCTACTGGCGGTCGCCAGTAGATAGTTATAGTTACAACCTATTATCCATAGGAAATCCGCGACATTCTATTTGAAATAACTCTCTTGCCGGTTGACGTATCATCGCAAAATTTTCAAACTTTGTGGCCCGCTCCGGTCCGCTCCTACCCTAAAAGTCTCGGGGGGATTCGTCAAGCGGGGGCAGAGAAAAAAGGGGGGTCCCAAAACGCGTTTTCCCCATGCAATTTTCCATAGGAAACTTTAGACACGGCTACAGCCCGAACTGCTGAACGGAATTACACCAAATTTGGCAAAGAGCTGGTTCTTGGTTCAGAAAGAACCCTTTTGTTAAATGGTGTAAATCCGTTCAGTAGTTGCTGAGAAAATCAAAAGTAAAAAGATAGTGATATCTATGGCCGAGTAGGGTCCGCGTACCCTCCCGATCACGAGCTGCATGTTAATTGGCTGTCAGCTGGCTGTCAACATTCCGATTCAGGAAATGTTGGCAGCCATTTTGTCCCTCGGTAGAACCGAGGGACAGAAACAAGTGCGCAAAGCGCACAAAGGGGGCAGGGTAGAAACACCCTGACCCCTAGGTTTGCTCAGGGGTCCCACAAGGACCCCCTGGGCAAAAAATATATATATTTTTTAAATCGGCAGGATGCGCTCAGGGTGCGCGAATCCTGCCGAAAAATCGAGCGCGGTCTCCCGCGCTCGATTGTGCTTTGCCCCGGGTGGCCCAAGTCCCGGGGGCATGGTGGGGGGGTTAATTTTATGTGTGGGGGCCTCAAAGGGCCTCTCAAGCCCCGGGGACCACCACCCCCCGGGGCTTTTTTAAAAATGTTGCGGGAGGGCTTTGAGCCCTCCCGCAGCCCCGGGGACCACCACCTCCCGGGGCTTTTTTTTTTAAATTGAACAACCTGTGTGGGGGCTCCAGCCCCCACACGCCCGGGACCGCCACCTCCCGGGCACTAACAAATTAAAATGGGGGTCCGTTTTGGACCCCCGAAGCCCCGGGGACCACCACCTCCCCGGGGCTGTGCTGATGTAGGGAGGGGGGACGCGCGGCCCCCCTCCTGGAGCCCTTGATGGCCCTGGGGACCGCCACCCCCCAGGGCCGGCTCCTGCAGTGTCCCAGGGTGCCTACCCCCGGGACACTGCTGTTTGCAATGGCAGGACGGGAGCCTCGCGGCTCCCGTCCTGTCATTGCAAACTTGCTTTGGATATTGGAAGAGAGAGCAGGAAACGTGCTCTCTCTTCCAATATCCAAAGCCGATTGCTTTTCCACATGGGGAGCTGCATCTTAGCAGCTCCCCATGTGTAAGCAATGCCGGCTCCCGTAGGACACGGGGAGCCGGCAGGACTGTGGGGGATTGGGGACCCCCCACAGTCCCCAACGAGAGGGCCAGCCCCGGGGATGGGGTCCCCGGGCAAGTAGTGGCCCGGGAGGGGGCCACGCAGCCCCTCCCCAAAGTTTAAAAAAAAAAAAAAAAGGGTATGGCCGGCCCCGGGATGGGGTCCCCGGGGCCTTAAAATGGCCAGAGGAGGGGGCCACGCAGCCCCCCTCAAAATAATAAAAATAAATATAGAGGCCATGCCCCGGGGGATGGGGTCCCCGGGGCCAATACAGGCCCAGGGAAGGGGGCCACGCGGCCCACTTCCCGTTTTTTTTAATTTTGTAATTTAAAAAGGGGTAAGGCCCTGGGGGATGGGGTCCCCAGGGCCCAAAAACAGAAAAAAAGGAAGGGGGCCACACAGCCCCCTTCAGGGACAAAAAAATTTTTTTTTAAACGATCGGGCCCGCAGGCCCCGCCCCTTCCTTCACCACTCTGCAAACGCGCCCCTGGCGCGTTTGCAGAGGGGAACGAATTCCCCTTGAATACTGGGGGTCCCTGGGGGCCAACTAGCCCACCAGGAACCTCCAGTATGCGCCAGGGAGCTGCCTTGCAGAGAGGTGTACAGAGGCCACGCCCTTTTACACCTCTCTGCAACGCAGCTCTGTGGCGCTTTTGGAGGTATATGGTGGGCTAGTTGGACTCCGGGGACCCTCAGGATTCAAGGGGACTTAATCCCCCAACTTAAAACGCGCCACGGGCGCGTTTGCACAGTGATGAAGGGAGGGGCGGGGCTTCAGGTGACAAGTGTGCAAACAGGCCCCGTGGCGCGTTTTAAGATGGGGAATTAAATCCCTTCAATCCTGAGGGTCCCTGAGGGCCAACTAGCCCAACAGGTACATCCAGAAAGCGCCACAGAGCTGCGTTGCAGAGAGGTGTAAAAGGGTGTGGCCTCTCTACACGTCTCTGCAACGCAGCCCCTGGCGCATATTGGAGGTTCCTGGTGGGCTAGTTGGCCCCTAGGGACCCTCAGGATTCAAGGGGACTTAAACCCCCAACTTAAAACGCGCCACGGGGCGCGTTTGCACAGATGTCACCTCAGGCCCCGCCCTCCCTTCACCATTGTGCAAATATTCTTCTAAAATCATCCGAAATACGAATTCCGATTTACTCACCTGTTATAAGGAGAGACCTCAGTGCTGCATCTTTCAGCCCAGTACTGGTCCTGAAAAGTAATTTTAACCGTACTTACCAGTAACTTGAATTTCCTTCCATAGGATATCATTGCCTGCTTTTTGCTGAAAAAGTTTCTAAGTGTTGATTTTTGAAACATACAAATATTCCTCTAAAATCAGCCGAAATACGAATTCCGATTTACTCACCTGTTATAAGGAGAGACCTCAGTGCTGTATCTTTCAGCCCAGTACTGGTCCTGAAAAGTAATTTTAACCGTACTTACCAGTAACTTGAATTTCCTTCCATAGGCTAACATTGACTGGTTTTACTTGGAAATTCTTCTAAGTGTGGAGTTTTGGAACTTTAAAATATTCCTCTAAAATCAGCCGAAATACGAATTCTGATTTACTCACCTGTTATCAGGAGAGACCTCAGTGCTGCATCTTTCAGCCCAGTACTGATCCTCAAAAGTAATTTTAACCGTACTTACCAGTAACTTGAATTTCCTTCCATAGGATATCATTGCCTGCTTTTTGCTGAAAAAGTTTCTAAGTGTTGATTTTTGAAACATACAAATATTCCTCTAAAATCAGCCGAAATCCGAATTCTGATTTACTCACCTGTTATCAGGAGAGACCTCAGTGCTGCATCTTTCAGCCCAGTACTGGTCCTGAAAAGTAATTTTAACCGTACTTACCGGTAACTTGAATTTCCTTCATAGGCTAACATTGACTGGTTTCACTTGGAAATTCTTCTAAGTGTGGAGTTTTGGAACTTTATAATATTCCTCTAAAATCAACCAAAGTACGAATTCCAATTTACTCACCTGTTATCAGGAGAGAACCCAGTGCTGCATCTTTTAGCCCAGCACTGACCCTGAAAAGTAATTTTAACCGTACTTACCAGTAACTTATATTTCCTTCCATAGGAATCCATTGTCTGCTTTTCAGCAGAAAAGTTTCAAAGTGTCGATTTTCACAAACTACAAATATTCCTAAAAAATCGCCTGTATGACTTAAACGCATTCTTTCAACTGTTTACAGGAGATGCACCAGTGCTGGATCCAGGATCCAACACTGAGTAAGAAAAAGTAACGATAACAGTTTTTACCTTCTAAGTGAATTTACTTCCATAGGATAACATTGGTGATTCTATGAGAAAAAGTTTCTAAGTGTCAACTTTTAAAGTACAATAATATTCCTTAAAAATCACGACTGTAACCAAAACGCTTTTACTCAACTGTTTACAGGAGATGTGCCAGGACTGAATCTAGGATCCAGTCCTGTGGTTAGAAAAGTAATCCATAAAGTAACTAATTGCATTTAACTAGAAATTCACATTGAGCTGAATGTTGCATTGTGTTTGAAAATGTGTTGCCCATTGCAACAACTGTAACTACTGTACTTAAAAGTCTATTGCCTATGTGCAAAGTATTTAAACTAAAGTAATTCATTCTGAGAAAGTATTTTTTGTAATGTAATGTATAATGTAATTACAATGTAATTTAAAAATAAAATATGTAAAAAAATTGTTTCTAAAAATGTAGTAAATTAGTATTAAAAAAATGTATATAACAATTAATACATTTAAAAATTGTCATTTACAAAACCTTTGAAATTCACTGAAAAACCGTAGGTTTCAGACATGTTATAGTTACAAATTAGCATTTAAAAAACCTTTGAAATTCACTGAAAAAACCATAGGTTTCAGGGACGTTATAGTTACAAATTAGCATTTAAAAAACCTTTGAAATTCACTGAAAAAACCATAGGTTTTAGGGACAGTTATAGTTAGTTGGACATTTCACTCGTACAAAACCCGTGAAATTCCTCCGTTATAGTTAGTCCAGCTAACTATAACTCGCGCCTCGCAATGCACTGCTGATGACGTCACATATTACATCACTCATGACATGGTCAGTGACATCACTGATGACATCACTGATGACATCTCAAATGACATCACTGATGACATCACTGGTGACATCATCCATGTGATAATTTCATGCATCTTCTCACACCCTAATATAACCTTTGATACACCCACTCTAAATTACAGACTGCCATTCGCAAAACCATAGACACTCCAACACCAATAACTACATACCCACTCACTGATTCTTAGGTCTACGCACACATCAACTCACTCACCCGTACAGTCACTCATACTTACGGTCACTCAGTACAGGACTATCATATGCACATATACACATACCAGCTCACTTACTCATACAAATACTAGCACATTCTTACGCTCTTATACAATCACTGATACAAGCACACACTCATCCATACAGCCACTATCACAATCACTCACTCTCGCTTATAGCTATTTATATACTCCAACACACATATATACTGCCTTTCACATATGTAGTTACTCACACATGTACCACTGGGACATACATTCACTCACTAACACACTCTTACACACACTTACCCACCCATACAGTCTATCACAGATGCACTCTTGAAACCATCCACCCAGTGAATCACCCACTCACACATTTATGCACAGAGTCGCACACACCCCTCCCACACAAACACTCAGGCACCCATACAGATACTCACACAAGCATTCATTAACTCATATAGACACTCATGTAGCTATTCACAAACACATGCAGCCACTTACACAGCAACAGACAGACGGATACAGACATTCACCCAGTTTAGTCACTAACCCATGCATTCAGTAAGATACGTTAAATCACTCACTTATACAGTCAGTCACGCACCTACTAAATCATCCATACAGACACTTACACACCCACTCATTCTTCAATACGTCTTTTCCTATATATATTAAAAATATTTAAACTTTTACAGAAACACACAGTCACTGGATGATGTCAACAGTGATGTCATTTGAGATGTCATCAGTGATGTCATCAGTGATGTCACTGACCATGTCATGAGTGATGTAATATGTGACGTCATCAGCAGTGCATTGCGGGGGCGCGAGTTATAGTTAGCTGGACTAACTATAACGGGGGAATTTCACGGGTTTTGTACGAGTGCAATGTCCAACTAAGTATAACTGTCCCTAAAACCTATGGTTTTTTCAGTGAATATATATATATATATATATTTTCTACTGGCGGTCGCCAGTAGATAGTTATAGTTAGGACCTTTATCCATAGGAAATCCGCAACATTCTATTTGAAATAACTCTTGCGCCGGTTGACGAATCTTCGCGAAAACTTCCAACTTGTTGGGGCGCTCCGCTCCTACCCTGAAAGTCTCGGGTTGATTCGTCAAGCGGGGGCCGAGAAAAAAGGGGGGTCCCAAAACGCGTTTTCTCCGTTTTCTCCATGTTAATTCATATAGGAAATTTTAGCCACGTCTACAGACCGAACTGCTGAACGGAATTACACCAAATTTTGCAAAAAGGTAGCGCTTGGTTCAGAAAGCGACCTTTTTTTAAATGGTGTCAATCCGTTCAGTAGTTGCGGAGAAATTCAAAAAATAAGAGTGAAAAAATCAATTTCCTATAGAAAACTTTATGCAAGGCTACAGAAAAAACTGCTGAACGGAATTACACCAAATTTGGCAAAAAGGTAGTGCTTGGTTCAGAAAGCACCCTTTTTAAAAATGGTGTAAATCCGTTCAGTAGTTGCTGAGATAATCCAAAATAAAAGTTTTGATATTTAGAGGCACGGAGGATCCGCGCACCCTCCCGACCACGAGCTGCATGCTAATTGGCTGTCAACACTCCAAACCAGGAAGTGTTGGCAGCCATCTTGTTCCTCGGTAGAACCGAGGAACAAGAAATCAGTAAAACAACTGCGTAAAACGCACAAAGGGTGCAGGGTAGAAACACCCTGACCCCCTAGGTCTGCTCAGGGGGTCCCACAAGGACCCCCTGGGCAGAATTTTTTTTTTTTTTTTTTTAAATCGGCGGGATGCGCTTAGGGTGCGCGGATCCCGCCGAGAAAAAATAAATAAACAAGTGCGCAAAACGCACAAAGGGGGCAGGGTAGAAACACCCTGACCCCCTAGGTCTGCTCAGGGGGTCCCACAAGGACCCCCTGGGCCGAAAAAAGCAGTTTTTCAAAAAAGAAATCGGTGGGATGCGCTTAGGGTGCGCAAATCCCGCAGAAAAAAAAAAAAAAACAAAGCGCGGTCTCCCACGCTCGTTGTTAATTGGCACCGGGTGGGCCAAGTCCCGGGGGCATGAGGGGGGTATTTATAATATGTGGGGGGCCTCTAAGGCCTCCCAAGCCCCGGGGACCGCCACCCCCCGGGGCTTTAAAAATAAATGGTGCGGGAGGGCTCTCGGCCCTCCCGCAGCCCCGGGGACGCCACCTCCCCGGGGCTTCTTTATTAATTTTACCTGTGTGGGGGGGCTTGAGCCCCCCTACACGCCCCGGGGACCGCCACCTCCCCGGGGCACTAAAAATTTCAATATGTGTTAATTTCAATATGGGGGTCCATTACGGACCCCCAGAGCCCCGGGGACCACCACCTCCCCGCGGCTTTGTCAATGGAGGGAGGGGGGCCGCGCGGCCCCCCTCCTGGAGCCTGTAATGGCCCTGGGGACCACCACCCCCAGGGCCGGCTCCTGCAGTGTCCCGGGGTGCCTACCCCCGGGACACTGTAGTTTGCTATGACAGGACGGAGCCTCGCGGCTCCCGTCCTGTCATAGCAAACTGCTTTGGATATTGGAAGCGAGAGCAGGGAAACCTGCTCTCGCTTCCAATATCCAAGCAAATTGCTTTTCCACATGGGGAACTGCATGTTAGCAGCTCCCTATGTGGAAAAGCAATGCCGGCTCCCGCAGGAGGCGGGGAGCCGGCAGGGTCCGTGGGGGAGTTGGGGTCCCTCCACGGACCCCAAAGGATAGGGCCAGCCCCGGGGGATGGGGTCCCCGGGGCAAGTAGTGGCCCGGGAGGGGGGCCACGCGGCCCCCCTCCCCAAAAATAATAATTAAAAATAAATAAATAAATAAAGGCCTGCCCCGGGGCAAAAGGAGGCCTGAGGAGGGGGGCCACGCAGCCCCCCCTCCTTAAAAATGTATTTAAAAGTGTGGCCGTGCCCCGGGGGATGGGGTCCCCGGGGCCGGATTCGGCCATGGGAGGGGGCCACGCGGCCCCCTTCCCGTTTAATTAAAAAAAAAAAAAAAGGGATAAGGCCCTGGGGGATGGGGTCCCCAGGGCCCAAAAATAGGAAAAAGTAAGGGGGGCCACACAGCACCCCTTGGGGGAAAAAACCCAAAAAAAACCGATCGGGCCGCAGGCCCCGCCCCCTTCCTTTACCACTCTGCAAACACGCCCCCTGGCGCGTTTGCAGATGGGGAACGAATTCCCCTTCAATACTGGGGGTCCCTGGGGGCCAACTAGCCCAAAAGGAACCTCCAGTATGCGCCAGGGGCTGCGTTGCAGAGAGGTGTACAGAGGCCACGCCCTTTTACACCTCTCTGCAACGCAGCTCTGTGGTGCTTTTGGAGGTACATGGTGAGCTAGTTGGCCCCCAGGGACCCTCAGGATTCAAGGGGACTTAATCCCCCAACTTAAAACGCGCCACGGGGTGCGTTTGCACAGTGGTGAAGGGAGGGGGCAGGGCTTCAGGTGACATGTGTGCAATCAGGCCCCGTGGCGCGTATTAAGATGGGGAATTAAATCCCCTTCAATCCTGAGGGTCCCTGGGGGCCAACTAGCCCACCAGGTACCTCCAGTAAGCGCCACGGAGCTGCGTTGCAGAGTGTTGTAAAAAGGGGCGTGGCCTCTGAACACCTCTCTGCAACGCAGCTGTCTGGGGCATACTAGAGGTATCTGGTGGGCTAGTTGGCCCCTAGGGACCCTCGGGATTGAGAAGGAATTAATTCTCCAACTTAAAATGCGCCACTGGGTGTGTTTGGAGACATGTAACCTCAGGCCCCACCCCCTTCCTTCACCATTGTGCAAATATTCCTCTAAAATCAGCCGAACTACGAATTCCGATTTACTCACCTGTTATCAGGAGAGACCTCAGTGCTGCATCTTTCAGCCCAGTACTGATCCTGAAAAGTAATTTTAACCGTACTTACCAGTAACTTGAATTTCCTTCCATAGGATATCATTGCCTGCTTTTTGCTGAAAAAGTTTGTGTCGATTTTTGAAACATACAAATATTCCTCTAAAATCAGCCGAAATACGAATTCCGATTTACTCACCTGTTATCAGGAGAGACCTCAGTGCTGCATCTTTCAGCCCAGTACTGATCCTGAAAAGTAATTTTAACCGTACTTACCAGTAACTTGAATTTCCTTCCATAGGATATCATTGCCTGCTTTTTGCTGAAAAAGTTTGTGTCAATTTTTGAAACATACAAATATTCCTCTAAAATCAGCCGAAATACGAATTCCGATTTACTCACCTGTTATCAGGAGAGACCTCAGTGCTGCATCTTTCAGCCCAGTACTGATCCTGAAAAGTAATTCTAACCGTACTTACCAGTAACTTGAATTTCCTTCCATAGGATATCATTGCCTGCTTTTTGCGGAAAAGTTTCAAAGTGTCGATTTTTGAAACATACAAATATTCCTCTAAAATCAGCCGAAATACGAATTCCGATTTACTCACCTGTTATCAGGAGAGACCTCAGTGCTGCATCTTTCAGCCCAGTACAGATCCTGAAAAGTAATTCTAACCGTACTTACCAGTAACTTGAATTTCCTTCCATAGGCTAACATTGACTGGTTTCACTTGGAAATTCTTCTAAGTGTGAAGTTTTGGAACTTTATAATATTCCTCTAAAATCAGCCGAACTACGAATTCCGATTTACTCACCTGTTATCAGGAGAGAACCCAGTGCTGCATCTTTTAGCCCAGCACTGACCCTGATAAGTAATTCTAACCGTACTTACCAGTAACTTGTATTTCCTTCCATTGGAATCCATTGTCTGGTTTTCCGCAGAAAAGTTTCAAAGTGCCGTTTTTCACAAACTTCAAATATTCCTTAAAAATCGCCTGTATGACTTAAACGCATTCTTTCAACTGTTTACAGGAGATGCACCAGTGCTGGATCCAGGATCCACCACTGAGTAAGAAAAAGTATCGATAACACTACTTACCTGCTAAGTGAATTTCCTCCCATAGGATAACATTGGTGATTCTATGTGAAAAAGTTTCTGTCAACTTTTAAAATACATTAATATTCCTTAAAAATCACTACTGTAACCAAAACGCTTTTACTCAACTGTTTACAGGAGATGTCCCAGGACTGAATCTAGGATCCAGTCCTGTGGTTAGAAAAGTAATCCATAAAGTAACTAATTGCATTTAACTAGAAATTCACATTGAGCTCAATGTTGCATTGTGTTTGAAACTGTGTTGCCCATTGCAACAACTGTAACTACTGTACTTAAAAGTCTATTGCCTATTTGCAAAGTATTTAAACTAAAGTAATTCATTCTGAGAAAGTATATTTTGTAATGTAATGTATAATGTAATTACAATGTAATTTAAAAAATAAAATATCTAAAAATAAATAGTTTAAAAAATGTAGTAAATCAGTATCAAAAAAATAAATATAACAATTAATACATTTAAAAATTGTCATTTACAAAACCTTTGAAATTCACTGAAAAAAACCATAGGTTTCAGACATGTTATAGTTAGGAATTAGCATTTAAAAAACCTTTGAAATTCACTGAAAAAACCATAGGTTTCAGGCATCGTTATAGTTAGAAATTAGCATTTTGGTGAACTTTAGCGTGTTCAGTCTATTGTAATTTCGTATTGTGTTGTTGTGCTATGTGTTTTCCATATAGTATCCCTTCCCATTTATCCCACTCGGTTTTCACTATTTTCTCCTCTTTGCCATTAGATTTTACATTGTTTTTAATTGAGATATCCACACTTGTGGTATTCTAGACATGTATCCCTGTATATTGAGTGCGCGCTACACGCATTATGCTGACATATCCTTGATCTCTGTGTTTATGTTTATTTTCTGAGATACACACAGTAAACATACTCCATTCTCTGCTCCATAGGACTTGATTATTTGTTCTGAACAAGCTTGCACTCATTACAACATGACTATGATGTTCATGTAATCCACATAGCGCCGCTTCGTACTTTTAGCCTCATTTTAACAATATTTTCACAATATGTTTAGATGTGTTCCCTGCACCGTGCTTCCCCGTCACTTCCTCAGCCCCCAAATAGTATCACACTCAGGGCACTGAGCACACATTTTTTGTGTCACGTATACTGCACTTGCTTAAAGTTCTTCAATTACCTCACTTCCTACGCAGCGAACACCCGCCCATTCCCCTTCTCTGCCTATGCCTTTACATTATCCGGAGACCATATCCTCCATTCCCAGGAGACATTGAGATTCGGTCTTACTGCAGGCGATTAGTTCTCTCTGATTTGCGCAACTCAGGCAGCATTAGCATTGTCATGACAAACTCCGCATTTAGGCGTTATACTTGCAGCTGCCACCCCCGGCTTCTATTTCACGCCGTTTGGGCTGCATACCTCACATTCTGTGACTTATGCCCATATCTCTCCTGCATGCGCTTAGAAGTTACACTCGCACGTTTCGCCATAACACACAGTTTCACTTACCTCGCACCAGCACACAGCATGTCCAGCATGACTAGGCTATTACAGATCCTCTTCTATTTCGTCTGCTTTATAGTTGGAGGCCCACAGTCTGTTTTTAATGTCTATGACCTACGTGGTCACTAACATGTTCAAACCTGTTTACAGTTAGGGGGCGGAGTCATGTTGTATTTTCAGCTGTGTTCGCTTGTAACTATTAATCACGGTTGGGTCACATGTTTGTACACTATATAAAGCTCATTACGGAATGTAGCGCGTTATGTGATCAAGGCCACAGGACTGTGGCCAAAACGCGCCATATGGACTATGCAAATTGAATAAAACCTCATGTTTTATCACTAATCCCAGTGTCTGTGCCCGAGTTGTGTTTGTCTACCAACGGATCGTTGGGAAAGGAGTTGGATATCTATATATATATATATATATATATATATATATATATATATATATATATATATATATATATATATATATCTTCACAGAAAAAACCATAGGTTTCAGACACGTTATAGTTAGAAATTTGCATTTAAAAACCTTACAAATTCACTGAAAAAACCATAGGTTTTAGGGACAGTTATAGTTAGTTGGACACTGTACTCGTACAAAACCCGTGAAATTCCTCCGTTATAGTTAGTTCAGCTAACTATAACTCGCGCCCGCAATGCACTGCTGATGACGTCACATATTACATCACTCATGACATGGTCAGTGACATCACTGATGACATCACTGATGACATCTCAAATGACATCACTGATGACATCATCCAGTGACTGTGTGTTTCTGTAAAGTTTAAATATTTTTAATATATATAGGGAAAGGCGTATTGAAGAATGAGTGGGTGTATAAGTGTCTGTATGGATGATTTAGTAGGGGCGTGACTAACTCTATAAGTGAGTGATTTAACGTATCTTACTGAATGCATGGGTTAGTGACTAAACTGGGTGAATGTCTGTATCCGTCTGTCTGTTGCTGTGTAAGTGGCTGCATGGGTTTGTGAATAGCTACATGAGTGTCTATATGAGTTATTGATTGGTTGTCTGAGTATCTGTATGGGTGCCTGAGTGTTTGTGTGGGTGGGGTGTGTGCGACTCTGTGCATAGATGTGTGAGTGGGTGATTCACTGGGTGGATGGTTTCAAGAGTGCATCTGTGATAGACTGTATGGGTGGGTAAGTGTGTGTAAGAGTGTATTAGTGAGTGAATGTATGTCCCAGTGGTACATGTGTGAGTAACTACATATGTGAAAGGCAGTATATATGTGTGTTGGAGTATATAAATAGCTATAAGCGAGAGTGTGTGATTGTGAGAGTGACTGTATGGATGAGTGTGTGCTTGCATCAGTGATTGTATAAGAGCGTAAGAATGTGCTAGTATTTGTATGAGTAAGTGAGCTGGTGTGTGTATAACTGTATAGGTGAGTAAATGGCAGTGTGTTTAATTATTTGCATGACTGACTAGGTGTGTGAGTACCTCTATGGATGAGTGGTGGTGTTTGAGTGTCTATATAGGAGTATGAGTGCATATGATAGTCATGTACTGATTGACCGTAAGTATGAGTCACTGTACAGGTGAGTGAGTGGATGTGTGTGTAGACCTAAGAATCAATGAGTGGGTATGTAGTTATTGGTGTTGGAGTGTCTATGGTTTTGCGAATGGCAGTCTGTAATTTAGAGTGGGTGTATCAAAGGTTATATTAGGGTGTGAGGAGGTGCATCAGATTATCACGTGGATGATGTCATCAGTGATGTCATTTGAGATGTCATCAGTGATGTCATCAGTGATGTCACTGACCATGTCATGAGTGATGTAATATGTGACGTCATCAGCAGTGCATTGCGGGGCGCGAGTTATAGTTAGCTGAACTAACTATAACGGGGAATTTCACGGGTTTTGTACGAGTGCAATGTCCAACTAACTATAACTGTCCCTAAAACCTATGGTTTTTTCAGTGAATTTGTAAGGTTTTTAAATGCTAATTTCTAACTATAACGTGCCTGAAACCTATGGTTTTTTCAGTGAATTTCAAAGGTTTTTAAATGCTAATTTGTAACTATAACTGTCCCTAAAACCTATGGTTTTTTCAGTGAATTTCAAAGGTTTTTTAAATGCTAATTTCTAACTATAACGTGTCTGAAACCTATGGTTTTTTCAGTGAATTTCAAAGGTTTTTTAAATGCTAATTTGTAACTATAACGTGCCTGAAACCTACGTTTTTTCAGTGAATTTCAAAGGTTTTTTAAATGACATTTTTTAAATGTATTAATTTTTATATTAATTTTTTTCATACTGATTTACTACATTTTTAGAAACAATTTCTTTTACATATTTTATTTTTTAAATTACATTGTAATTACATTATACATTACATTACAAAAATACTTTCTCAGAATGAATTACTTTAGTTTAAATACTTAGCACATAGGCAATAGACTTTTAAGTACAGTAGTTACAGTTGTTGCAATGGGCAACACATTTTCAAACACAATGCAACATTCAGCTCAATGTGAATTTCTAGTTAAATGCAATTAGTTACTTTATGGATTACTTTTCTAACCACAGGACTGGATCCTAGATTCAGTCCTGGGACATCTCCTGTAAACAGTTGAGTAAAAGCGTTTTGGTTACAGTCGTGATTTTTAAGGAATATTATTGTATTTTAAAAGTTGACACTTAGAAACTTTTCCTCATAGAATCACCAATGTTATCCTAAGAAGGAAATTCACTTAGCAGGTAAAAACTGTTATCGTTACTTTTTCTTACTCAGTGTTGGATCCTGGATCCAGCACTGGTGCATCTCCTGTAAACAGTTGAAAAAATGCGTTTAAGTCATACAGGCGCTTTTTAAGGAATATTTGTAGTTTGTGAAAATCGACACTTTGAAACTTTTCTGCTGAAAACCAGACAATGGATTCCTATGGAAGAAAAGATAAGTTACTGGTAAGTACGGTTAAAATTACTTTTCAGGGTCAGTGCTGGGCTAAAAGATGCAGCACTGGGTTCTCTCCTGATAACAGGTGAGTAAATCGGAATTCGTATTTCGGCTGATTTTAGAAGAATAATTTAAAGTTCCAAAACTCCACACTTAGAAGAATTTCCAAGTGAAACCAGTCAATGTTAGCCTATGGAAGGAAATTCAAGTTACTGGTAAGTACGGTTAAAATTACTTTTCAGGACCAGTACTGGGCTGAAAGATGCAGCACTGAGGTCTCTCCTGATAACAGGTGAGTAAATCAGAATTCGGATTTCGGCTGATTTTAGAGGAATATTTGTATGTTTCAAAAATCAACACTTAGAAACTTTTTCAGCAAAAAGCAGGCAATGATATCCTATGGAAGGAAATTCAAGTTACTGGTAAGTACGGTTAAAATTACTTTTCAGGATTAGTACTGGGCTGAAAGATGCAGCACTGAGGTCTCTCCTGATAACAGGTGAGTAAATCGGAATTCGTATTTCGGCTGATTTTAGAGGAATATTTTAAAGTTCCAAAACTCCACACTTAGAAGAATTTCCAAGTGAAACCAGTCAATGTTAGCCTATGGAAGGAAATTCAAGTTACTGGTAAGTACGGTTAAAATTACTTTTCAGGACCAGTACTGGGCTGAAAGATACAGCACTGAGGTCTCTCCTTATAACAGGTGAGTAAATCGGAATTCGTATTTCGGCTGATTTTAGAGGAATATTTGTAGGTTTCAAAAATCAACACTTAGAAACTTTTTCAGCAAAAGCAGGCAATGATATCCTATGGAAGGAAATTCAAGTTACTGGTAAGTACGGTTAAAATTACTTTTCAGGATTAGTACTGGGCTGAAAGATGCAGCACTGAGGTCTCTCCTGATAACAGGTGAGTAAATCGGAATTCGTATTTCGGATGATTTTAGAAGAATATTTGCACAATGGTGAAGGGAGGGGCGGGGCCTGAGGTGACATCTGTGCAAACGCGCCCCGTTGCGCGTTTTAAGTTGGGGGATTAAGTCCCTTGAATCCTGAGGGTCCCTAGGGGCCAACTAGCCCACCAGGAACCTCCAATATGCGCCAGAGGCTGCGTTGCAGAGACGTGTAGATAGGCCACACCCCTTTACATCTCTCTGCAACGCAGCTCTGTGGCGCTTTCTGGATGTACCTGTTGGGCTAGTTGGCCCCCAGGGACCCTCAGGATTGAAGGGGATTTAATCCCCCAGCTTAAAACGCGCCACGGGGCGCGTTTGCACAGATGTCACCTGAAGCCCCGCCCCCTCCCTTCACCACTGTGCAAACGCGCCCGTGGCGCGTTTTAAGTCGGGGGATTAACTCCCTTGAATCCTGAGGGTCCCTGGGGGCCAACTAGCCCAACAGGTATATCCAAAAGCGCCACAGAGCTGCGTTGCAGAGAGGTGTAAAAGGGGCGTGGCCTCTGTACACCTCTCTGCAACGCAGCCCCTGACGCATACTGGAGGTTCCTGGTGGGCTAGTTGGCCCCCAGGGACCCCAGTATTCAAGGGGAATTGTTCCCCCTCTGCAAACGCGCCAGGGGCGCGTTTGCAGAGTGGTGAAGGAAGGGGGCGGGGCCTGCGGGCCCGATCGTTTTTTTTTGTCCCCTGAAGGGGGGCTGTGTAGCCCCCTTCCTTTTTCCTGTTTTTGGGCCCTGGGGACCCCATCCCCCAGGGCCTTACCCTTCTTTTTTAATTAAATTTTTTAAAAAAACGGGAAGGGGGCCGCGTGGCCCCCTTCCCTGGGCCTGTATTGGCCCCGGGGACCCCATCCTCCGGGGCATGGCCTCGATTTTTTTTTCTTTGGAGGGGGCTGCGTGGCCCCCTTCTCAGGCCATTTAAGGCCCTGGGGACCCCATCCCCGGGGCCGGCCTTTCCGTTTTTTTTTAAATTTATTTTTTATTTTTGGGGAGGGGGCCGCGTGTCCCCCTCCCGGGCCACTACTTGCCACGGGGACCCCATCCCCCGGGGCTGGCCCTCTCCGTTGGGGACTGTGGGGGTCCCCAATCCCCCACAGTCCCGCCGGCTCCCCGCGTCCCTTGGGAGCCGGCATTCCTTTTCCACATGGGGAGCTGCTAAGATGCAGCTCCCCATGTGGAAAGCAATGTGCTTTGGATATTGGAAGAGAGAGCAGGTTTCCCTGCTCTCTCTCCAATATCTCAGCAGTTTGCTATGGCAGGACGGGAGCCGCGAGGCTCCCGTCCTGCCATAGCAACTACAGTGTCCCGGGGGTAGGCACCCCGGGACACTGCAGGAGCCGGCCCTGGGGGTGGCGGTCCCCAGGGCCATCAAGGGCTCCAGGAGGGGGGCCGCGCGGCCCCCTCCCTTACTTTGCACAGCCCCGGGAGGTGGTGGTCCCCGGGGCTCTGGGGGTCCGTAATGGACCCCCACATTTATTTTATAAGTGCCCCGGGGAGGTGGTGGTCCCCGGGGCGTGTGGGGGGGCTGGAGCCCCCCCCCACACCTTATTCAAATTAAAAAAAGAAGCCCCGGGGGGTGGCGGTCCCCGGGGCTGCGGGAGGGCAGAAGAGCCCTCCCGCACTATTTTTGCAATAAAGCCCCGGGGGTGGTGGTCCCCGGGCTTGGGGGCCCTTGAGGCCCCCACACATAAAATTAACCCTCACCATGCCCCCGGGACTTGGGCCACCCGGGGCAAAGTACAGTCCGAGCGCGGGAGACCGCGCTTCGATTTTTTTTTCAGCAGGATTCGCGCACCCTGAGCGCATCCTGCCGATTTGTTTTTAACATTTTTTTTTTTTGCCCAGGGGTCCTTGTGGGACCCCTGAGCAAACCTAGGGGTCAGGGTGTTTCTACCCTGCCCCCTTTGTGCGCTTTGCGCACTTGTTTCTGTCCCTCGGTTCTACCTAGGGACAAAATGGCTGCCAACATTTCCTGAATCGGAATGTTGACAGCCAGCTGACAGCCAATTAACATGCAGCTCGTGATCGGGAGGGTACGCGGACCCTACTCGGCCATAGATATCACTATCTTTTTACTTTTGATTTTCTCAGCAACTACTGAACGGATTTACACCATTTAACAAAAGGGTTCTTTCTGACCCAAGAACTACCTCTTTGCCAAATTTGGTGTAATTCCGTTCAGCAGTTCGGGCTGTAGCCGTGTCTAAAGTTTCCTATGGAAAATTGCATGGGGAAAACGCGTTTTGGGACCCCCCTTTTTTCTCGGCCCCGCTGACGAATCCCCCGAGACTTTCAGGGTAGGAGCGGACCGGAGCGCCCCACAAAGTTTGAAAGTTTTGCGAAGATACGTCAACCGGCAAGAGAGTTATTTCAAATAGAATGTCGCGGATTTCCTATGGATAATAGGTTGTAACTATAACTATCTACTGGCGACCGCCAGTAGATAATACATATATATATATATATACACACACTTGCCAACAATTGTGCTTATACACTCACACACCCACTCAGAGATGCACTCACATATTGATGCACCCACTCACAGACTCACTCAGACACTGACACACTCACTCACTCACTCACTCACTCAGAGACCCACTCAGACATTGATGCGTTTACTCACAGACCCTCTCAGACACTTACACACCCACTCACATACTCACACAAAGAATAATGCACTCACTCACATATCCACTCAGACACTCATGCACCCACTCACATACCCACTCTGACACTCACTCACCTACTCACTGACTCACTCAGACACTCAAGCACCTAGTCATAGACCCACTGAGAGACTCACACACCCACTCACAGACACACTCAGAGAGTCATTTGCCCAGTCACATACCCAATAAGAGACTCATGCATCCACTCATATACCCAATCAGAGACTCTTGCACTAAGTTGCATATATCCTCAGACACTCATGCACCCACTCAAATACCCACTCAGAGACTTATGCACCCATTCACAGACCCACTCAGAAACTCATATACACACTCACAAACCCACTTAAAGACAAATGCACCTACTGACAGAGACAATAAGAGACTTATAGTGCCACTGAGAGACCCACTCACAGACTGATATACTCACTGACAGACCTAGTCAGAAACGTATGCATCCATTCACAGTTCACATTCAGAATGTCATGCACCCACTCAAAGACCTACCAAGAGTCTGATACACTGACTCACTGACCCACTCAGATAGTTATGCATCCACTGACAGATCCACTCAGACACTTATGCATCCAGTCACAGACCCACTTAACCCCTTATACACCCACTGAGAAACTCAGTGACACATTCACATAGCCAGTCACATAACCCAATTCATGCACACTGTTTCAGAGACATTCATAGACTGAGATATGTTTTTATAGAGTTATTCAGATTGTGATGTGTCTATTTAGATGCAAACACAAGGAGATGATGGACGGAGCGCTGAAACGTTTGAGACGCTCACCCCCAGTCACAGATCTGGGTTGAATCCATCATCATTCTTGAGCTCACTTTGCCATCTCAGTTCAGACCCAGCTATATGCAAATCAGTCTTGACCCTGTGCCTCATGGGAACAGTCCAGCCCGAACTGCCAAGCCAGGTCTTCCCTGAACCAGAAACAAGCATCCTGGGACCGGTTTCTGGGTAACACCCTTCATCAGACAGGCTAGCTTGAATCCAGTGGCAAAGTGAGCAAGGAACCCACGTCTGGGCATACCCTGCCAACTTAGGGTGAACAAAGCAAACACAAGGAGATGATGGACGGAGCGCTGAAACTTTTCAGACGCTCACCCCCAGTCACAGATCTGGGTTGAATCCATCATCATTCTTTAGCTCACTTTGCCACCGCAGTTCAGACCCAGCTATATTCAAATCGGTCTTGACCCTGTGCCTCATGGGAACAGTCCAGCCCGAACTGCCAAACCAGGTCTTCCCTGAACCAGAAACAAGCATCCTGGGGCCAGTTTCTGGGTAACACCCTTCATCAGCCAGGCTAGCTTGAATCCAGTGGCAAAGTGAGCAAGGGACCCACGTCTGGGCATACCCTGTCAACTTAGGGCGAACAAAGCCAACACAAGGAGATGATGGACGGAGTGCTGAAACTCTTCAGATGCTCACCCTCAGTCACAGATCTGGGTTGAATCCATCATCATTCTTTAGCTCACTTTGCCACCTCAGTTCAGACCCAGCTATATGCAAATCAGTCTTGACCCTGTGTCTCATGGGAACAGTCCAGCCCTAACTGCCAAGCCAGGTCTTACCTGAACCAGAAACAAGCATCCTGGGACCGGTTTCTGGGTAACACCCTTCATCAATGTATGACATTGTTCTGCATTCTGTCCATCAATAGTTCTTTTTGCATTTGTCAACCCCAGTGGGACGGGTATGCCCAGACATGGGTCCCGTTTTCTCCATGCAAGTGGAGTCAAGCTATCATGGCTGTTGAGGGCTGGATGCCCGAAACCGGTCCTAGGATGCTTGTTTCCAGTCCAGGGAGGACCTGGCCTGGCAGTTCGGGCTGGACTGTTCCCATTGGGCGCAGGGTCAAGACTGATTTGCATATGGCTGGGTCCAAACTGGAGTGGCATGGTGAGCAAAAAAACGATGGATTTAGGCCCAGATCTCTGTACTGGGGCCCAGATCTCTGTACTGGGTTGAACGTATGACATTGTTCTGCATCCTGTCCATCAATTGTTCTTTTTGCATTTGTCACCCCGAGTGGGACAGGTATGCCCAGACGTGGGTCCCGTGCTCTCCATGCCACTGGAGTCAAGCTATCCTGGCTGATGAGGGCTGAAAGCCCGAAACCGGTCCTAGGATGCTTGTTTCCAGTCCAGGGAGGACCTGGCCTGGCAGTTCGGGCTGGACTCTTCCCATTGATCGCAGGGTCAAGCCTGATTTGCATATGGCTGGCTACAAACTGGAATGGCATGGTGAACAAAAAAAACGATGGATTTAGGCCCAGATCGCTGCACTGGGGTGAATGTATGACATTGTTCTGCATTCTGTCCATCAATTGTTCTTTTTGCATTTGTCACCCCGAGTGGGACGGGTATGCCCAGACGTGGGTCCCATGCTCTCCATGCCACTGGAGTCAAGCTATCCTGGCTGATGAGGGCTAAAAGCCCGAAACTGGTCCTAGGATGCTTGTTTCCAGTCCAGGGAGGACCTGGCCTGGCAGTTCGGGCTGGAATGTTCCCATTGGGCGCAGGGTCGAGGCTGATTTGCATATGGCTGGGTCCAAATTGGAATGGCATGGTGAGCAAAATAACGATGGATTTAGGCCCAGATTCCTGTACTGGGGCCCAGATCTCTGTACTGGGGTGAATGTATGACATTGTTCTGCATTCTGTCCATCAATTGTTCTTTTTGCATTTGTCACCCCAAGTGGGACAGGTATGCCCAGACGTGGGTCCCGTGCTCTCCATGCCACTGAGTCAAGCTATCCTGCCTGATTAGGACTGAAAGCCCGAAACCGGTCCTAGGATGCTTGTTTCCAGTCCAGGGAGGACCTGGCCTGGCAGTTGGGGCTCGACTGTTCCCATTGGGCGCAGGGTCAAGACTGATTTGCATATGGCTGGGTCCAAACTGGAATGACATGGTGAGCAAAAAAACAATGGATTTAGGCCCAGATCTCTGTACTGGGGCCCAGAACTCTGTACTGGGGTGAATGTATGACATTGTTCTGCATTCTGTCCATCAATTGTTCTTGTTGCATTTGTCACCCCGTGTGGGACGGGTATGCCCAGACGTGGGTCCCGTGCTCTCCATGCCACTGGAGTCAAGCTATCCTGGCTGATGAAGGCTGAAAGCCCGAACCCGGTCCTAGGATGCTTGTTTCCAGTCCAGGGAGGATCTAGGCCTGGCAGTTCGGGCTGGACTGTTCCCATTGGGCGCAGGGTCAAGACTGATTTGCATATGGCTGGGTCCAAACTGGAATGGCATGGTGAGCAAAACAACAATGGATTTAGGCCCAGATCTCTGTACTGGGGCCCAGATCTCTGTACTGGGGTGAATGTATGACATTGTTCTGCATTCTGTCCATCAATTATTCTTTTTGCATTTGTCACCCCGAGTGGGACGGGTATGCCCAGACGTGGGTCCCATGCTCTCCATGCCACTGGAGTCAAGCTATCCTGGCTGATGAAGGCTGAAAGCCAGAAACCGGTCCTAGGATGCTTGTTTCCAGTCCAGGGAGGACCTGGCCTGGCAGTTCGGGCTGGACTGTTCCCATTAGGTGTAGGGTCAAGACTGATTTGCATATGGCTGGGTCCAAACTGGAATGGCATGGTGAGCAAAAAAATGATGGATTTAGGCCCAGATGTCTCTACTGGGGTGAATGTATGACATTCTTCTGCATTCTGTCCATCAATTGTTCTTTTTGCATTTGTCACCCCGAGTGGGACGGGTATGCCCAGACGTGGGTCCCATGCTCTCCATGCCACTGGAGTCAAGCTATCCTGGCTGATGAGGGCTGAACGCCCAAAACCGGACCTAGGATGCTTGTTTCCAGTCCAGGGAGGACCTGGCCTGGCAGTTCAGGCTGGACTGTTCTCATTGGGCGCAGGGTCAAGACTGATTTGCATATGGCTGGATCCAAACTGGAATGGCATGGTGAGCAAAAAAATGATGGATTTAGGCCCAGATATCTGTACTGGGGCCCAGATCTTTGCCCTGGGGTGAATTTATGACATTGTTCTGCATTCTGTCCATCAATTGTTCTTTTTGCATTTGTCACCCCGAGTGGGATGGGTGTGCCCAGACATGGGTCCTGTGCTCTCCATGCCACGGGAGTCAAGCTATCCTGGCTGATGAGGGCTGAAAGCCCGAAACTGGTCTTAGGATGCTTGTTTCCAGTCCAGGGAGGACCTGGCCTGGCAGTTCAGGCTGGACTGTTCTCATTGGGCGCAGGGTCAAGACTGATTTGCATATGGCTGGGTCCAAACTGGAATGGCATGGTGAGCAAAAAAACAATGGATTTAGGCCCAGATCTCTGTACTGGGGCCCAGATCTCTGTACTGGGGCCCAGATCTCTGTCCTGGGGTGAATTTATGACATTGTTCTGCATTCTGTCCATCAATTGTTCTTTTTGCATTTGTCACCCCGAGTGGGACGGGTGTGCCCAGACGTTGGTCCTGTGCTCTCCATGCCTCTGGAGTCACGCTATCCTGGCTGATGAGGGCTGAAAGCCTGAAACTGGTCCTAGGGTGCTTGTTTCCAGTCCAGGGAGGACCTGGCCTGGCAGTTCGGGCTGGACTGTTCCCATCGGGCGCAGGGTCAAGACTGATTTGCATATGGCTGGGTCCAAACTGGAATTGCATGGTGTGCAAAAAAACGATGGATTTAGACCCAGATCTCTGTACTGGGGCCCAGATCTTTGTACTGGGGTGAATGTATGACATTGTCCTGCATTCTGTCCATTAATTGTTATTTTTGCACGTATCTATTTAAATGGCTAGAATGAATTATATAGTTATATTTTTTTAATGTGGTGGTGGGTATTGAATTCCTGCTTTTGCTTTGCATTTTCGCAGCATATTCTCGATGGTTGCGGACACTGACGTCATTGCGACTCCTGGCATCACTGCAAAAATGTAAAATTGGTTTTAAAGATGTTTTTTATAGAAGCTCACTATAAAAATATGAGGTTAAACAGTATATTAATAAACTCCTAGTGTCCGAAATACTATATAATGTGTGTATATATGTGTATATATGTATTTTACACTTTATGAAAAAGGCATTATCGTCTCTGTAACCGACGTCAATGTGGCGTTCGGCATCACTGTGAAAATGGAAAATAGGTTTATAGATGGATTTTGAAGACACTTACTAGAAAAACATGAGTTTAAACATGTTTTTATACAGTCATGTAGATAGTAGTGTGTGTAGTGTAATGTTTAGAATGTTTTTTTTTATTTTTTATTTTGAATATGCTGTTGGCCGTTGAATGTCTGCTTTTGTTTTGTGATTTCGTGACATATGTGCGACCATTGTGACGTCGTCGTGCAGATTCCCAAAAACTAAAAAAAAGGATAAATAAAGAAAATTTACAATATTTTGGGCACTAGGGTGGCTCTGATAAGAGCCTTTGTGTTGGTTGTGTGTATATGAGAGCTACACATAAGACCGGATGCAGAGTTTCAGATTGCGTAGAAACACCCTGTTGCATTTGTATGTAAAGTGCACTCCATCACTTCTATAGATCCCATGCTTATCAAAACACAGGTGGTTGTTGTAGATAGAGCCCATGTTATAGTCTCTGAGGAATGCAGAAATAGTTTTATTAACATGTTTCCTGGCTTTATCAAACAGTGGACAGAATTGATTAGACCACTGCAAATTCTGTCTTTGACATATTTTGGAGTACACCAAGACAGTGTTAGGGAATATCATCATCAATTAAGCAAAGGTGTTCTTCATTAGGATCTCCAGTCCAACACCAGTCAATGTGCCTAGGTCATTGCCACTACAGTGCATAATCATGAGGTCAGGAGCTGGGGAATCCACAATGCATTTAACCAAAGGCATTAATTGATGACACTTTAACCCTCTATGGCCAATCTAAGTACTGTCCACATTAGCCAAACCCAGGTCTCTGTCAATACTTCTCTTTCTTACAGCTTCAGCAGCCCAATATACATAGATTTGGCCCACAATACACACTCTAAGCATTTTGAAGGAAGGAGAAATAGCACAGAGGACTTTAATATTAACAGCTGGTAGAATGAAAGGCAGTGAAAATGTATGAGTGCTGGTGGTTTGAAAAAAACATAAAATTCAATTGGGTGGAGGGAATATGCAGGTGAATAAAAGTAGGTAGTGTTTTGAAAGCATACGTAAATATATGTTTCATTGGCTGTGCTAAACAGCAAAACATGTATGGCAAACAGTGTGTACAGTAAACCGCACCTGCTGTAGTTAAGTTTGTAACTAGTATGGTCCTTCTAGAATGTGCTATGAACTTGTGACCTACTGTAACTAGTGGATTGTTATGGAGAATGTGCTGAGGGTGTTTTGGGGGAAGGGTGTTAAAGAGATAGGTAGCAGTTTTAACAAATTGGAGAGGTTTAGGTTCTTTGTTTTATAAAGCAGGTAAGATTACCTAGTGAGGTCTTTTGCAATAAACTGTGGCATAGTATTAAAAATATGAAATTATAAAGGAAAGTAGGTTTTTCAACTTCCATTTTATTACGCGAATTAATGGCAATGATTGCTATTATGTCGTGACTATTAACACAAAGGCATCCTTTTTGAGCTACCTCTACAAAGGAGTGAAAGGGTTAACACACAGTAACCATTTGGGAATGCGGTTACAACAATAAAAAATGAAAAAAACATTTTTATTTGCTGACTTTTGCAGCATCAGGCAATGCAAAGTTCAGAAGGTTGCCATTTATGGTTGCTTTGTATGAGAGTGGTGTGCCATTCTTATGCTAAGTTTTTATAAAACCTAAGAGGTTTCCATTTATCTAATAAGAGGAAAAAAGGATTTTACCAACAAACACAATTTTCTGGTATGTCTATTGCATTATTTTGTAAGTATAAAAATTGATTAACAAGGTTTATAATTATGTTATATTGTAATAAATGATTTTGAAATATATGTATAAGTATTTAAAAAGATAGGATGATTTATAAGTGACTGTAAGTGTTTTTATATGTCTATTAATAGAAGACTAAGACATAGTTTGTCTCCGGTGCAGACTAGGTGTCTGTGAAGTTAGTTTTTAATGGTTAAACTTATTCATAATAATGTAGTGTTATATATGAACGTTTTAAGTGTATATAGGATGTGCTGCTTACAGCAAATGTTTTTATTTGAATTGTGGGAGTTGCAGTCTTATTTGTTCCATTATAAAAGAGGACTAGAACACTCACATTTGAAAGTAGAAACCGAGCACTGTAGCTGTATATTAATATGAATCTGAAAGGTGACAGCTATGTATTACATACTCTGTAGTGTAGGTGTTGGATAATTACAGGGCAGATTTGTATGTACATAGATGATGAGATATGTTCTTTAATTTTATTTAGAGTGAGATGTGTAATATAACAGTGCTAGGTATAGTTATAATTATAAATTCGGGGGCATATTTACAAGCCCCTTGCGCCACTTTTGCGCCGCCGTTGCATCACGCATGTGACGCAGCGGCGACGCAAATCATGCGCCGCGTTGCGCAATATTTACAACGTGACGCATCTAGGGAGATGCGTCACGATGTAAACCCCTGCGCCACATGAAACCTGCGTCAGGTTTCATGTGGGCGTTCCAGCGCAGGGTGGGCGTTCCCTCGCAGGTACGCCACGTAAAAGTGACGCAGTGAAATCTACAAGATTCCACTGAGTCACTTTTACGCCCATGCTGCGTCAAAACCCTGCGCCTGCTTGAAGCAGGCGTAAGGATTGACGCACCATGTTAGGGATAGGGCACCCCCGAGCATTGCTCGAGCTGCGTCGCGCATGCGACGCGTATCCAGCAATGCGCCGCCTTTCCGTCGGGGGATGCGACACGCATCTGCCATTCTGTGCGCCACGGCGCGCCGCATTGTAAATGCGGCGCATCGGCGGTGGCGCAAGGGCAAACTTGCGTGTCGCATATTCCCTGGCGCATCCCTGCTGATTTGCAGGGATGCGCCAGGGAACGTAAATATGCCCCTCGGTGTTTAAATATGGATTACACTTACTAGCATAGAGTGTGTCTTTGGTTTGTCACTGCCAGTGTGTAAAATCAGTTTGTTAAGTATTACATGTATGTTTTAATACATATACCTGACTTCTGACATATTTTGCAGATATGCCATGAACCATGGTTCTTTCTGGTTAAAAAAAATTGAGAGTCGCCCATTTGTGTTTCTGTAACTTATTCATCATGTGCACACTATTATGCCAAGCACTATGTAGACTATACCACCCATTATGTAACTGACAGACATTTTTCTAAAGTAAATAGGCTCTCCCTCACCTAGTCATGGACCACCAGAAGAACTTATACATTCACTAACATACTCACAAAGTAGATATATATTGATCACTATCAAAACCTGTTGCAGATAAGTTTCTAATTCCTGATACAGGCACTGAGGTATTCATTTAGGTTTGTATCTATGTTTACATTTCTACAGCTTTCAGAACAGAGAGACACACACTGGTACATTTTCTAAACATGTTATGGGACTGCTAGCTAGGCCACAGCGCATGGTACTATGTGATTAATATTTCAATATGTACTTTGAATATGTGAGTGAGCTGTATAAGCTTATAAACATGCTTGTACTCAAGTATACTCGCAGTGTCCTATCCACACTTTATTCAGACATAACTAAGTAGAAAACTAGGCAGCATGTCTTGGGTGTGATGTAATTCACCTGTGCATGCAGTTATACTGTTAGAACTGTCTTCTTACTTACAAATCCTCCACAAGGGGCAAACTGCTCTTCTAAAACATATGACTGCACACTAAGGAAATCACATATCAGCTAAAGAACTGACACTTTCAAGTCTAATATGCACAGAAAAACCTTTACATCATATTTTGGGCCTTATACAGTTTAGAGTCTGGATGCAGTTTTCCTGCTATATAACCTTCATATTTTAAACACCTACACCAGGCATAGACTGATATTTTATTAGATAAAAGGGTCCCCTAAGGTAGGCTGTAGCTAGGCCATCGGGTAGGCTGCTATGTGCTTAAAAGGTAAGACATGTACTCTGATGATTTACTGTGCTATATGCGTTCATAAAACCTAATGTACCCCTTTAAATGTTCACCTTGCCAACCAAAGTTTAATCTGACACAGCTTAGTAAGAAAGCATACAGGCACTGAAACACCCACTGACATAGTAACAGAAGTATCTAAAATGTACTGATACAGACAGGCAGAAGTGATATGTAGGTAGCCCTAATGAAGGCAGATGTACACAGACTTAAAAACCCTAATACTCACCGACACATCCAGGAGGCAAAGCATGCAGTCTCTTACAGAGACAGTTAGATAACCATAGAGGTTATGAATAGAGGCACTCATTTGGCCACAAACTTACATAGACATGCAACGAAAGCACAAGATATCACTGAGACATTCATTCACATATCTACTAATGACCTCATACTTTCAAGTGTAACATCCACAGAAGTTGCTTTGCATCATTTTTTGTGCCTTGTACAGTTTAGCGCCTGGATGCTGTTTTCCTGCGAGTCTTACTTTCATATTTTAAACTGCTCCACAAGGCATAAACTGATCTTTTATTAGATATAAGTAGCCTCAGAGGTAGCCTATAGCTAGTAGCACATGAAGTGTGAAGATTCACTGAGTTTTATGCATTATACAAACTCATGTGCCCCATTAAACATCCACCCTGCCAACCAGAGTTTAATCTGACACACCTTAGTAGTGACAGAATCATCTAAAGATTCACTGATATAGACAGGCACAAGTGATATCTATGTATCGCTAATGACGGCACTTCAACACACACCTCAAAAACCTTATAGTAACATATCCAATAGCCAAACCATGCATTCTTAACAGACATATTTTGAGAATCATATAGATTATAAATACATATAAAAATTTACCATGATAGTTACATACACATGCAATCAGGTTGTACGACGGTACAACGCAGGTAAATACATTGTATGCCTTTGCCACGCATTTTTTAGCACGCATGTTTTTACTGCGAATATGCATTTACAATGCATGCCAATACCACACATTGTTTTTAGATTTAAAAACAATGTATGGTATTGGCATGCATTGTCAATGCGTATTCACGGTAAAAATATGCATGCTAAAAAATGATTGGTAAATGCACAACGAGGTAAAAACCTCATTGTAAAGGCTGTTTCCCATGCAATCACACCTTATATAGGGAGTGAGACATTAATTCACAGAACTGATACTTTTCAATCTAACATCTAGAGAAATTCTCTTGTATTATGATTTAGGTCTTGTACAGTTTAGGCTTTGCATATAGTTATAGTGCTAGGCCAACCTTCATATTTCAAAGTCCTATAGAATACATAAAGTGTTGTTGTACTGTATATAAGTTTCCTTTTAAGGCAGTTGACACACACGTAAGAAACCTAATACTGACCAACACATCCAGGAGGCAAACATGCAGTTTCTTATTGGTACATTTAGAGAACTATAGAGGTTAGAAAGAGAGGCATTCATTGACCAAGAAACTTACATACATACGCAATGAGAGCCACATATACAAAGTGAGATATTCATTCACATATATGCTAAAGAACTGACACTTTCAAGATTAGTATGCAGGGAAGTAGCCCTTGCATCATGTTTTGGGCCTTCAACAGTTTAGCCATAGGCCAACCTACATATTTGAAACTTGCATACAAGACGTAAACTCATCTTCTACTAGATACAAATCAGCACTTAATTTGCCAAAACATAATTACAAAAGCAAGAAGACACAAAAACACTCAGTCAAATAGTGATAGAAGCACCTAAAGATTCACTCATAAAGAGACGCACAACTAATATATATCTAGCACAAAGGGAGGTAGTTGTACACACACTTGAAAAACCCAAGACTCACTAACACACCCAGTACGCAAACCATGCATTTCATTTCATTCTCTTTTAGAGAACTAGAGAGGTGAAAAACAGAGGCAGTCATTTATCCACAAACTTACATGCAAATGCAATTGCAGCCTAACATATTGGCTGAGACACTCATTTGGATATGGACTTAAGAACTGACCTTCTCTACACTAACATGTAGACAAGTTGCCCTTCCATCATGTTTCAGGCCTGGTAGACTTGAGGCAGTGCATGTTGTTTTACAGCTAGGCAAACCATCTGATTTAAAACTCCTATGCAAGGCATAAAGTGCTCTTCAACCATGTTTACATTACTACTGAGGTACTCTGCAGCTAGGCTATAGTAGAGGTTGATATGTGCTTAAAAGGTAACACATGTAGTCTGAACATTTACTGAGGTATATGCTCTCATACAAACAAAATGTTTAAATAGTTAAAAAATGCACTCTTATGCTATGAAATTAACTCGAAAATGTACTTCTCTTTTTTTGTTTTCAGACAATATTTAGTTAAGTACAGAGAGTTACAATGCCAACAAAAACTCAGTGAAGAAAGAAGCATCACCAAACACACCATCTCCTAGGAACTGAGAAACAAAAAGGGCAAAATGCAGAAAAGGTGGTCAAAGAGAAAAGAACTGCTGGTAGGAGGACAAAGACATTTCCTAAAATTGTATGTGCACAACTGGAAACAGTACAAAAAAAAGTAAACAAAAAAGAAAGTATTACACCAACAATCAACAGAAAAAAAGTCTCATATAAAAAGTAAGAAATAGTCGACAAAAGGACAGGCTTTAAACAGAAGGTAGAGGCAGTTAAAGGAAATCGGAGTTAGAATGTTCCATACTAGAGTAATTCACAACTTATTAGCATCTACGAAGAAGCATAAAAGAAGAGCACAAGCAATTAGACAAAAGGAATATGTTGAAGGTGTCGTTGCGTTTGCTCTGAAGAGGAAGCTATTTATCTTTATTTTAAACAGAATGAAGACACTGGACAAAATAGTATTGTCTATGAAGAGACAAAGCCAAAAGAAGAGAGTTGTTAATAGAAGTAACTTTTGTAAAGTTTCTAGTGGTGAAGGAACACATTCTTCGAGTACTGAGCTTTTCTTTAATGAAGAGGGTTACTTGCAAGACAACACATTAGTGCATGGAGTTGATGAATCTGGATGATGCTATAAGATGAAGAATGGTAATTCTATTGCAAAAGAAGTAATGGTACCAAGAAATGTAGAGGAAGTTAATGCCGAAGTGGTTGCAAAGGAGACGTAGACAGGCCCCTGTGTACACATGGAATTGTAATAGTGTTTGCAAAATTCGACAACAATCAACTGATAAATTGAGAATTCTTCTCAGTATGTTTTTCTTGCAGAAGTTTAAAGCATAAAATAGCTACTTTGTAAAGTTTCTAGTGGTGAAGGAACACATTCTTCGAGTACTGAGCCTTTCTTTAATGAAGAGGGCTACTTGCAAGACAACACATTGGTGCATGGAGTTGATGAATCTGGATGATGCTATAAGATGAAGAATGGTAATTCTATTGCAAAAGAAGTAATGGTACCAAGAAATGTAGAGGAAGTTAATGCCGAAGCGGTTGCAAGGGAGACGTAGACAGGCCCCTGTGTACAAATGGAATTGTAATAGTGTTTTCAAAATTCGACAACAATCAACTGATACATTGAGAAATCTTCTCAGTATGTTTTTCTTGCAGAAGTCTAAAGCATAAAATAGCTACTTTGCAAGGATTAGCTCCATGTAAAGTAAGAAAGCATACTAATTTACAAGGACACTCATTAGCTTGTCTATTCAAAAAAATTGTCAAAGTTGCTTTCATCATTTCAGAATGTTAGGTGTACACCACTCAAAAATGAGAACTTGTGTTATAAGACTTTACTATGTAAAAACTTCTGCTTTATGTCTAGGAGAAATGAATAGAGCTCTTTTGCATGGTGCTGTAGTGGAGGTGGAAAAGGTTTGTGATAATAAACAGTTTGTTTCTTTGGTCCTGAACAGGAGTGAAGGGAAAATGAAGAGTTGGTAACAACAGGAATTGGCGAACAGGATATAGGTATTACTGTTGGTAGTTTTGAAAAAGAGATTACAAACTTTAACACAGTGTGTTCCAAAATACCAAACTGTGTTTGGATATTTTGTTGATGCACTCACTACAAAAGTCAAACCCGTAATGTTGATTTGTATATTAAAAGTGAAAAACATAATAATGATAAGTGGCGTGAATTTGTTGTTTACTTATTTGTAGAAGAACGGATTGACTTGTCCATCCGAGAATTTATATGTAAGTACTGCTATAATAAGTTAAAGGAAAACAAAATGCCTGCTTGAGCAGTACACAACAACTTAAAAATATGATCTATTCCAGAAGTACTTTAAGATTTGAATGTTTATGAATCCATACTAATCCAACGTATACATCCTTTTCATGCTATAGTTCGTATGGAGCCTAAGACAGGGAAATTACCTCCAACTGAGCTCCAGAAAGGTCTCAAAGGTAGAGTTGTATATTTGCGATTAGATTTTAAATAAAATATTGAAACTATACGGTCCAGAGAAATTTGGAAGAAGGACTTGTAATTCTAGCAAATTGTATTCTTATCAATAGTAAAAAGATATGGCAAGAGTCGCAGGCTGAAGGCAAGCAGAAGCGCTGCTATTTTTAATAAATCCTCCTTGCATTGCTGCATTGCTGTTTTAACTGTTTTATAACTCTCAATTGAAGAAACTTTTCTTTTAATTGCGCCGCATCTCACTTTCACCTACCTGTCCTCCTCGAACCGCACTGCTCCCCGGTCCACCCCGGGTTGTCCCGATTGAGTGGAGGGAGTATCTGGCAACATTTCCCACCCACTTCTGGGCAGGAGACCGGAGGGGGCGGAGATCCCTCACTACTTAACCCACATGCCACAAGCTTCGCGCCAAACGCGCACCAAAGGCAAGCCTGTCTGCGCCCGTCCGCGTCCAGACAGGGCCAGGGGCCAGAACCCCTGTCCGTTCCCAGACCCACATCAGATCCTATAGTCCACACACCCTACGCAACTTAAGAGGACGCGCATCTGACAACTGCCGCCACATGTGGAATGTAGCAATTGAACACACTGGCTGTCCTCATTGTGGGTTTAAATTTCGGCCGGTCATTAAGGCGCGGAACCACCCTGGAAATCGTGCCAGTATAAAGATGTTTCTGCTAAACTGCAGATCGTTCCTTAAGCATGCCACTGAAATTGCCTTACTAATGGAGGAACTTAAACCTGATGCTCTCTTCCTGATGGAAACGTGGCTTAATAATGAGTCCGAGCCGGTCCTCGCTCAAAATCTCCCTTCCGGCTATCTTATACAACGAGAGGACCATAAGGAAGGCAGAGGGGGGGCCTGGCAATTGTTTTTAAAGATCACTTTAATTGCCGCATCTCTCCAGATCAGGTATCAGATTGTGAGAGTCTCCTCTTCTCCATTGACTTCTCCCCCACTATCACCTTCTCTGGGTTACTTATTTATCGCCCACTCGGACCCTTGGGTCAATTCCTCAATACCCTCCCGATAACCATTGCTAATTTAGCCTGCTCGCCCTCCAATTTCACTGTATTGGGGGATCTCAATATTCATCTAGACAACACCTCTAATCACACCACTAATGAGTTAAACCTGAGCCTCTCCGCACTCCAGCTAAAGCAGTTGGTATGCAAGCCCACCCACATTAAAGGCCACTTACTTGACCCCGTTTTTAGCAACTGCACAAATCTCACATCAGGGGAGCCTTCTCCGCTTCCCTGGTCTGACCACTTCCTGATTCCCCTGACTTGGGAAGTCCCAAATTACACCCTTCCCTCCAATTCAACCTCGCGCCGGGATCGCAACTGGTCCAAGCTTCCCAGAGAACTTTGGATCGCAGCCCTCGAAACCTCCAGACCTAACAGGGACCCCAACCCGATTTTAGCCAACGAGAAATTTAATTGCTGGATCCAGAACTCCTTAGACAATGTCACACCCACAAAAAATGCAGAGCAAAGACGTCTCCCTGGTACTCGCCTAAATTACGGGAGCTCAAACAACACTGCAAAAGATTAGAGAGGAAATGGAGACAGACCTATGCAGTCTCTAGCAAATCCGAATATAGGGAGGCAATAAAAATCTATAAAAATGAAATTAAACTTGCCCAAGCCGCCTTCTACGAGGAAAAAATCAAGGCAGCTTCTAACTCCCCCAAGGAAATCTTCAGAATTGCTAAAACCCTCTCAAAACTACCGCAGAAGCAACCAACCTCTGACGATGCTCTATCCCGGTGTAACAACCTGGTGGAGTTTTTCCACCAGAAAGTACAAAACATATACTCCACCTTTACTCCCATCCAGTCCGAACCCACTAATTGTTCAGGACCGGGAATCCAAGCAACGCTGGAACTACTCCCCCCCTTGGACCTCGCATCCTTAGACTCCATCATGCACCGGGTAAAGTCGGGCTCCCCCTTAGACCCAGCGCCCCCAGGCCCCTGCTACCAGTCATAGCAAACATCCTACCAACTGTTCTCGACCTGTTGAACGCCTCCATCTCCGCTGGAGTGGTCCCCCCGGCATGGAAATGTGCCATGGTAAAGGCCCTTTTAAAAAAGCCTAATCTTGATCAGAACAACCTGAGCAACTATCGCCCGATCTCCCTACTTCCCTGGCTGAGTAAGATCCTGGAAAAACACATCAACTCAGTGTTGGTAGAGTTTCTAGAAACCAACAACCTACTCCATCCTTCTCAGACTGGCTTCCGTCCCCAACACGGGACCGAAACTGCCCTCCTTGCCGTAATGGAGGAGGCAAGGAGGATATTGGATCAAGGAGGCTCCACGGCAATCATTCTCCTCAATCTCAGTGCCACCTTCGACACTGTAAACCACGACACGCTGAGCCGGAGACTTAGGTATCTGGGTGTATCTGGCAATGCCATCACCTGGTTACAATCCTTTCTAGGTGAACGATCCTTCAAAGTCTTTGAAGGCGATGTTGTCTCTAAACGGATGCCCCTCAGTTGTGGTGTGCCCCAGGGCTCTTCCCTGAGCCCCACACTATTTAATATTTACATGAGTCCCTTAGCAGAGATTGTCCTTCCATTTGGCATAAAAATCATCACCTACGCCGATGATACTCAGCTTGTGGTGGCATTAAACCACCCCGAAAAAACACTAAGTAATCTTGAAAGCTGTCTCAAGGAGGTGGCCAAATGGATGGAACTCTCTTGCCTAAAACTCAAGGGGGACAAAACCGAGCTTGTGTTTCTCGGAAACTCCCCCTCTCTCAGCCCAGAGCAACTTTGGCTGAAATGCCTTGGCCCCGCCCCAGTACCCAAAGACCAGATCAAAAGCCTTGGCATATGGCTGGACCGCTCCCTCAGCTTTAATCACCAAGCGGCGAAACTCTCTGCTACCTGCTATGGACTGCTGAGGATGCTACGTAAGGTCCTCCCCCTCCTCCTATTCCAAACAAAGAAAATCATGGTGCAGGCTCTTATCCTCTCCCATTTGTGTTATGGGAACGCCCTCTACCTAGGGGCCCCGCAAGCCACCTTAGGCAAACTTCAAATCATCCAAAACTGTGCAGCCCGCATGCTCCTCCAGACCCCCCACCAACAGTCCGTAGCCCCAGGGCTAAGGAGCCTTCACTGGCTACCGGTCAAGGAGAGAATCCAATTTAAGGCCATGTGCATTGCGCACAAGGCTTTTTGGAAGACGGGCTCTCTAATCAGCCAGCCCTTGATAATCCCCTACCAGCCCAACAGGCACCTCCGCTCAGCATCCTCTTCCCTTGCCCTACTGCCCAGAATAAAGAGAGTCAGATGCGGTGGACACTCTTTTTCCTACAACTCTGCCAAGCTTTGGAATGCTCTCCCCCTCCTCCGGACGGAGCCGAATCTCCTACCCTTCCGCAAACTTCTAAAAACCCTACTTTTTAACAAATACCTCTAACCGCTGATCCCTCGTCTGCGTCCGTCTACAGCGCTGGGATGCCTCAGGGTAGCTATCGCGCTATATAAATGTTTTTTCCATTTCATTTCATTTCATGTTACTAAAGTTAAAAATGCAACTTCATATCGGGTACAAAATGACATATATTATAAAAATTATCTACTGGCGGTCGCCAGTAGATAGTTATAGTTAGGACCTTTATCCATTGGAAATCCGCAACATTCTATTTGAAATAACTCTTGCGCCGGTTGACGAATCTTCGCGAAAGCTTCCAACTTGTTGGGGCGCTCCGCTCCTACCCTGAAAGTCTCTGGTTGATTCGTCAAGCGGGGGCCGAGAAAAAAGGGGGGTCCCAAAACGCGTTTTCTCTGTTTTTTCCATGTTAATTCCCATAGGAAATTTTAGCCACGGCTACAGCCCGAACTGCTGAACGGAATTACACCAAATTTTGCAAAAAGGTAGCGCTTGGTTCAGAAAGCGACCTTTTTTAAAATGGTGTCAATCCGTTCAGTAATTGCGGAGAAATTCAAAAAATAAGAGTGAAAAAATCGATTTCCCATAGGAAACTTTATGCAAGGCTACAGCACAAACTGCTGAACGGAATTACACCAAATTTGGCAAAAAGGTAGTGCTTGGTTCAGAAAGCAACCTTTTAAAAATGGTGTAAATCCGTTCAGTAGTTGCTGAGAAAATCCAAAATAAAAGTTTCGATATTTAGAGGCACGAAGGATCCGCGCACCCTCCCGACCACGAGCTGCATGCTAATTGGCTGTCAACACTCCAAACCAGGAAGTGTTGGCAGCCATCTTGTTCCTCGGTAGAACCGAGGAACAAGAAAGCAGTAAAACAACTGCGTAAAACGCAAAAAGGGGGCAGGGGAGAAACACCCTGACCCCCTAGGCCTGCTCAGGGGGTCCTATAAGGAACCCAAATCGGCAAAAAACACGCTGGGTGCGCGGATCCTGCCGGAAAAAAAAAAAAACGAAGCGCGGTCTCCCGCGCTTCGTGGTTAATTGCCCCCCGGGTGGGCCAAGTCCCGGGGGCATGCGGGGTTAATGTATATTTATATGGGGGGCCTCTAAGGCCCCCCCAAGCCCCGGGGACCGCCACCCCCCAGGGCTTTCTAAAACAATATGGTGCGGGAGGGCTCTGGGCCCTCCCGCAGATCCGGGGACCGCCACCCCCGGGGCTTCTTTTTTTAAAAATAAATTAACCACACGCCCCGGGGATCGCCACCTCCCGGGGGCACTAATTAAACAAATGTGGGGGTCCGTTTTGGATCCCCGAAGCCCCGGGGACCACCACCTCCCCGGGGCTTTGCCAATGTTAGGAGGGGGGCCGCGCGGCCCCCCTCCTGGAGCCTGTGATGGCCCTGGGGACCACCACCCCCAGGGCCGGCTCCTGCAGTGTCCCGGGGTGCCTACCCCCGGGACACTGCTGTTTGCAATGACAGGACGGGAGCCTCGCGGCTCCCGTCCTGTCATTGCAAACTGCTTTGGATATTGGAAGCGAAACCTGCTCTCTCTTCCAATATCCAAAGCACATTGCTTTTCCACATGGGGAGCTGCATGTCAGCAGCTCCCCATGTGGTAAAGCAATGCCGGCTCCCGCAGGAGGCGGGGAGACGGCAGGGTCCGTGGGGGAGTTGGGGGTCCCCCCACAGACCCCAACCAGTGGCCAGGCCCCGGGGGATGGGGTCCCCGGGGCTATTAGTGGCCTGGGAGGGGGGCCACGCAGCCCCCCTCCCCAAAACAAAAAAAATAAAAAAAACGTAAAGGCCGGCCCCGGGGGATGGGGTCCCCGGGGCCTTAAATGGCCTGAGGAGGGGGGCCACGCAGCCACCCTCCGAATATTTATAAAAAAAACAGTGGGCATGCCCCGGGGGATGGGGTTCCCGGGGCCAATAGAGGCCCAGGGAAGGGGGGCCACGCGGCCCCCGTCCCGTTTTTTTTTTTTTTTTAAAGAAAAGTAAATCCTCCGGCCTCGGGGGATGGGGTCCCCGGGGCCAAAAGTGGCCGAGGGAAGGGGGGCCACGCAGGCCCCCTCCCATAGAAAGAAAAAAAGACCGGCATCGCGCCGGAGGCCCCGCCCTTCCCTGCAGCAGTCTGCAAACGCGCCCCTGGCGCGTTTGCAGAGGGGAACAAATTCCCCTTGAATACTGGGGGTCCCTGGGGCCAACTAGCCCACCAGGAACCTCCAGTATGCGCCAGGGGGCTGCGTTGCAGAGAGGTGTACAGAGGCCATGCCCCTTTTTACACCTCTCTGCAACGCAGCTCTGTGGCGCTTACTGGAGGTACCTGGTGGGATAGTTGGACCCCAGGGACCCTCAGGATTCAAGGGGACTTAATCCCCCAACTTAAAACGCGCCACGGGGTGCGTTTGCACAGTGGTGAAGGGAGGGGGCGGGGCCTGAGGTGACATGTGTGCAAACAGGCCCCTTGGCGCGTTTTAAGATGGGGAATTAAATCCCCTTCAATCCTGAGGGTTCCTGGGGGCCAACTAGCCCACCAGGTACGTCCAGAAAGCGCCACAGAGCTGCGTTGCAGAGAGGTGTAAAAAGGGGCATGGCCTCTGAACACCTCTCTGCAACTCAGCTCCCTGGTGCATACTGGAGGTACAGGGTGGGCTAGTTGGACCCCAGGGACCCTCATGATTCAAGGGGACTTAATACCCCAACTTAAAACGTGCCACGGGGCGCGTTTGCACAATGGTGAAAGGAGGGGGCGGGGCTTCAGGTGACATGTGTGCAAACAGGCCCCGTGGCGCGTTTTAAGATGGGGAATTAAATCACCTTCAATCCTGAGGGTCCCTGGGGGCCAACTAGCCCACCAGGTATGTCCAGTAAGCGCCACAGAGCTGCGTTGCAGAGAGGTGCAAAAAGGGGCGTGCAACACAGCTCTCTGGCGCATACTGGAGGTATCTGGTGGGCTAGTTGGCCCCTAGGGACCCTCGGGATTGAGGAGGAATTAATTCTCCAACTTAAAACGCGCCACAGGGCGTGTTTGCAGACATGTCACCTCAGGCCCCACCCCTTCCTTCACCATTGTGCAAATATTCCTCTAAAATCAGCCGAACTACGAATTCCGATTTACTCACCTGTTATCAGGAGAGACCTCAGTGCTGCATCTTTGAGCCCAGTACTGATCCTGAAAAGTAATTCTAACCGTACTTACCAGTAACTTGAATTTCCTTCCATAGGCTAACATTGACTGGTTTCACTTGGAAATTCTTCTAAGTGTGGAGTTTTGGAACTTTATAATATTCCTCTAAAATCAGCCGAACTACGAATTCCGATTTACTCACCTGTTATCAGGAGAGAACCCAGTGCTGCATCTTTTAGCCCAGCACTGACCCTGATAAGTAATTCTAACCGTACTTACCAGTAACTTGTATTTCCTTCCATTGGAATCCATTGTCTGGTTTTCCGCAGAAAAGTTTCAAAGTGTCGTTTTTCACAAACTACAAATATTCCTTAAAAATCGCCTGTATGACTTAAACGCATTCTTTCAACTGTTTACAGGAGATGCACCAGTGCTGGATCCAGGATCCACCACTGAGTAAGAAAAAGTAACGATAACACTACTTACCTGCTAAGTGAATTTCCTCCCATAGGATAACATTGGTGATTCTATGTGAAAAAGTTTCCAAGTGTCAACTTTTAAAATACAATAATATTCCTTAAAAATCACTACTGTAACCAAAACGCTTTTACTCAACTGTTTACAGGAGATGTCCCAGGACTGAATCTAGGATCCAGTCCTGTGGTTAGAAAAGTAATCCATAAAGTAACTAATTGCACTTAACTAGAAATTCACATTGAGCTCAATGTTGCATTGTGTTTGAAATTGTGTTGCCCATTGCATGTCATGAGTGATGTCATCAGTGATGTCACTGACCATGTCATGAGTGATGTAATATGTGACGTCATCAGCAGTGCATTGCGGGGGCGCGAGTTATAGTTAGCTGAACTAACTATAACGGGGGAATTTCACGGGTTTTGTACGAGTGCAATGTCCAACTAACTATAACTGTCCCTAAAACCTATGGTTTTTTCAGTGAATTTGTAAGGTTTTTTAAATGCAAATTTCTAACTATAACGTGCCTGAAACCTATGGTTTTTTCAGTGAATTTCAAAGGTTTTTTAAATGCTAATTTCTAACTATAACGTGCCTGAAACCTATGGTTTTTTCAGTGAATATAGATATTCTTCAAGACATCCCTCATATGGAGGAAAACACATCACCATCCACAGGCCAGATAGAGAAAGTGGATTGATCCAGATTAGAAGAATTCTATGAACATTATAGCATCCATCCCCTACATTCGAAAGAAATTATTGGTGATGCTATTGATTCGTATCAATTGAAAGAAGCAAAAGGAGCTCCCTTAAGTGTGTGGGAAAAAGGTTTAGAAGCTCATTGTTTCTCACATCTCTTTCCTTCCGGACTAGGTGGTAGATACGATGACCGGCCTGTATAAAAACTATTTGAAAGTGACTTGTCTGGATTATCTTATGCCGTAAATCACATTATAAAAACAGCTAACAGTCCACACCGGGTTTTCCAGCGAGCCCGCAGTTCCGCAGTTGACCAACAACGCCAAAGCCGTGAGCACCGAAGCAGCCTGCCGCCACCGCTCTACACCACGCTTGCCCCGACGTCGACTCTCCTGCCCAGCTGAACCTCTCCTCAGACCCCACCTAGCAGCGGTAAGGCAAGACGGCAAGGCGGCCGCGAACAGGCCCGCGAACAGGCCACTCAACCGCGCCCAGGCAGCCTAAGGTGATGAGTGCGGCTGCCATTAGAGGTGGTTGCTGAGCGTGTGCCGGGTGGAACCCACAGAGGCGGCCCAACTAGGTTGGGCGCAGCCTGCGCATTTCACCACGAGTGCCCTGCTCTTCTGCCTGCTACACCACCTTGCCACTTGAGTGCCTCTTGGGTGCCACTTGGGTGACACTTGGGTGCGAGAGGCGGAGAGGAACCAAGGGGGTATCCGCGACTGTTGAGTTGCTGCAGAGTGTCACCCGCACCACCCTGTTGCCAGGAGGTAGGGGTGGCCAGCTGGGGGAGGTCCAATCTGCAGTATCTAGCGGCATCTAGCGGCAGGAGCTGCCAGCAGTCATCTGCTCCCTGCCATCTGCAATATGCCAAGCTTTTCTGGTTCTTTTGGTCCCTCTAAACTCTCTCTCTACCTACGCTGTCGGATGTCAGCAGCTGGGCTGGACCGAGGCTTCTCAGCAGCCCGCCATAGCCCAGGAACGCCAGAAGAGCCCCTGGAACACCATAAGGCAGTTGAGGACCTGCTGGGGCCCCTTCCTCCTTAGTCAAGGTCACCCCCATAACATCCTACTCAACTCCATTCGACCCGAATAGACAAATACCTGCAGGCCCTGCACGCAGGCAATTTGGTGCAACCCAACGTGGGGGGCTAATTGAGGACAGGAAGCAGTACCTACACAGTCCTTAAACGGCGCCCCGCCAGTCACCACAACTTCCCAGCGCATCGCATCGCACAGTCTCCCTTCAGAGGGGGAAAGCAGGGAGGTGCCAATCAATTGGGAACCCACTTACACCAGCCCCAGCACCAGCTCCAGCACCACTCTTGAGGTCCCTTCGCTTAGTGGTGGCAACGGGAGCGCTGATACTTATCTGCGTAAGAGAAGGCAAATGGTCCCCTGGACGTCAGTCTATACAACTCTAAATATCAGACTAACAACTCCCCAAACCGGAGCTCAAGCCCAGAGCCCATAGCCACCCTTTCCCTCCACTCCAGCCAAACCAGCAGTCCACCAGCGGGCATAGTTGAGGTCGGGGAAAGCCAAAGTGGCCACTTCCCCGAGGCCGGGGGAAAAGAAAGGGAAAAAACAAAAATCATGCCCCCCTGCTCGAGCCAGCGCCAGCGCTGCATTAATCACAAGAGACCCTGCATCAAAAGATTTGATGAGCGGTTAAACTGTCTTAACCCCACCAAAAATCTATACAAAGTTCAGCTTCCTCACCGACGCAGGCTCTGCAATATATTCAAGTAATGATACCCTCAAAGGTTTGCAGTCCCCTTTGCTTCCCCTACACACTGAGTTGTCCCCATCAACCACTCAGACGCAAGAGAAGACCAGCCCAAGCGGTGAGGAGCTGCCAACCCTGCCACTAGCCAACAACTCAGTCACAAGAATGCTTACCTCCTAAGTGGCCCCAAGGGCTCCAGAGATCTGCAACAACCACAGCTCCCCTTGCTCCACCTGCCACAGTCAGCTAGGGCTCTCAAAGGCACGTTTCAGCACAGCGAAAAAAAAACAGCCCCCTTCCAGTCTTGCAAAGCCTCAAAGAACCTGGAGCTCGACCAACTCACGACAAGTACAAGCACTAGTACACCAAGGTCAAAACAAGCCCGGGGCAGCCAACTGCTTAGATTCAGAGGATCACTGCCACAAAAGGACCATGCAGTCTAACCAACTAGAATCAGCCTCAGAATGCACTCCAGAAAGTGACTCAGTGTGCTGCCCTTCCCTGACACAAAAGGAGAATAGCGCCTCATGCCCGACACGCTCTGAGAGGATCCAGTAGGAAGAACGAGACCTGGAAAGCAGTTCCAGTCAATCACTGACATGCAGGTAAACCACGCCAGCAGCATCGCTGCGGCAGGCAGTCACAAATGTATCAACCCCAGAGCCGCTACATCCACAACTTTGGACATCCCCCCTTCCACCCAGACCTTCTGAAGAAACAGGGGAGTCCGCTGACTCGATCCATCAAGAGGGGGGAAAGCAGTTCTATGCTATCTGAACACACAAGAATGGGAGGAAATGCTCGCCGCTTACTCACCTGACCCGCAACAGAGCGCTACCCCAGCCACGGTCCCCCAACTGCGCTCCCTAAGCCTCAGCCGATCGCCTGGGGAGGAGTCCACAGACAAACCTAAGAGGGGGATGCAACCTAAAGAGCAAGTCAGCAGCACCTGGGCCTCCCTCTTAAACACGATACAACTGGCCGTCGATGTGCTCCAATATCAGTCTGAAAAGATGGATATTCAACTCTCACTCTTGAACACCTTGGCTCTGTTCACCGCAGGCATCAATGAGAAATTGGGGGCCCTCAACGGCTTAATCACGAGGGCTCAATCTGAGGTCCAACTCAACTGCGGCTGCAGCTACATAGTTGATAAACTTTCTACTCTGCCCTCAATGTTACACAACCTACTAAGGGAGATGAGATCTGCAACAACCTGACCCGGAAACAAGCCATTAAGTGGCAGCGCTATGGCACGAGGACCGCTCGAGGGGCATCAGGCAACTCTGAACACCAAAATCAGCAGACTGGACCTGCCACCAAGGAATCTGCCGGGCTGCCAGGGACTCATAAGGACAAGACGACAGAGCCCCAAGAAGGAACGCATGTCTTGAAGCTAAACGCCAAACAGCGACGCCAACAGAGAAGGAAAGGGCGCAATCAGAAAACCACTGAGAAGCCCACAATCTTCTACCCAATCTTCTCCCGTCAACAAAGATAGCTGCCCAATAAACCTGGTTCAGTCAATACTCATACCAGAGACCCCCTGCCGAATAACCAATCGGACCAAGGGAGCCCCTCTTTCTCACAAAACCAGGGGCTGAAGCACATGCCAAAAAAAAGAAACAATGGAAATGGGAACTTAACTTTACTTCAATGTAGAATGCGCCCTAGAGCAGCAGCCAACCGAGGTTCAAACAATCAGAACCAAACGGAGGGCCTCTGCCTCCCTTCACAACTCCAGAGCAACCGCGACAGTCTACAGTTATGGATGGGCTCAGACCACTGTCGCTGGAGGCAGCCTCAAAGAGTCCTAAATCAGAAAAGGATATAATCAAAGAGATCGGCACTGAAGTCCTCAGCAGCAAAACTGGTCAGTCCCGGCCAGCAGTGCACAACCTGGAAAACTTGCCCTCATCAACCATTCTCATGTCTGGAAAGCACCTTGTAGATCAGAGAGAGAATCACGCAGCTCAACCTGAACAGAACACACTGCACCTCCCTAAGCATCCTCCAACAGAGGCAAGCTCCGGGCCAATAACACTCGAGATAGAGCCAAGGAACATAACTGCAAGTTTGCTGAGCAACAGCAGGGAACCCCAGCCAAAGGCAGCATTACAAGGCAGTTGCCAACCTGGCACCCCAGCAGCTGCCAACAACCTTCAACAGAAAACTCCTCTGAAGGGAGATACTCAGGGGGCCACTCACGCCACTCTCTTTTACCCCATGTTTACATCAAAAGGACACCAGGATACCCTGAACAGGGGGAATATTCTAAGGCTGCTGCAAGCATTTCCAACTCTCACTGATCTGAGCTAAACTGACATACTCTCGATAGAATTCATTTGCCCCGCAGATCCTACAATGCCAGAGGCCACTAAGGCCACATGGAAATCAGCAACAGCCGCCCAGAAGGTTCTAGCTGCAGAGGGCACCTTCAAAGCCTGGGAGATACATATCGTCCCGTATCTAACTCCAGCGTATCCGCCGCCTTTTCTGGCCCCCACTTTTAGGCCAGCATCCACAAATCCCCAGGGGGGCCCAAATTCAGTGCTCAGCGGGGCGCTAGGTCAATCACCTCAGCGGGGTGTCAATTTAACGACAGACAGACAAAACAGCTCTTGGGCAGCACCCGTCACGTGGAGTAGATCGCCTGCCTTCAGGTCAATCACTCAGACAATAACCATCTCCGCAGGAAGGCAATGATGACCAACACAAAACGGTCTTAGGGATAGAGCAGACTCCAACCCTCTCCGCTTATGCTCGTGGAATATAAACGGCTTGTTGACAAAAATTATGGATCATGACTTCTTACAATATCTCAGATTTTTTGACATAATTATGCTGCAGGAAACATGGCTCACACTACCGCATCATATCCAAGGCTATATGTGTTTCTCCACACCGGCCACAATGAGCAACAAATTTGGACAGCGCTCAGGAGGGCTGGCGATCTACGTCTCCACAACGAGAGTCTCCTCAGCAGCCCTGGTCGGCTCCATTGCACCGGCCACCTTTGCAGTGAAGATTGCCCTCTCTCTTTATGGAGGGCAAGACGAGGTGGTCCTAGTCAACACTTACGTCAACCCAAAACGGAAAGCCAAAGATTCAGAGAAACTAATAGACTACGTATCTAGCTTCATACCTGAAATGGAAACCCCATATTTCATCGTAACTGGGGACTTAAATCAACACCTCCTTGGCTCATCGGGGGTGAAGAGACCGCCATCCTCGCTTCACTCTGCAACATCCTGCCATAATGCGCACCACTAATCGCAAGCAAGAGCCGCAAGAAAAACCGTCTCTTGGAAGACCTAGAACATCTAAACCTCAGGGCTCTCAACGGCAGATTCCCTGAGGATTCTCCCCCGTTCCCTCACATTACACTAACTCATCATGTTCAATTTTAGATTACACATTCGCAAGCCTCTCACTGTTCCCCTTCATTCAAGGGTTCAGAATGGGACACAAGGGGGACAGCGACCATCGCCCTCAGGAAATCCTACTGCCAGCCACCGCAACCTTCGCCATCCAACCAGAACTAGCTTTGCTGCCTACCTACACCTCTAATTTAAGGAGGATCAAATGCGTAGCAACAACTACGGAGTCTCTTTCAAATGCAGCAACCGAGTTTCTTCAATCAACAGCAACAGGCACAACTGACCAAATAACACACTGGGAACACTTTACCCCAAAGCTCTTAAACCTCCGGGGCACAACACCAACGAAAGTAGACACTTGCCGGATAACCGGCCTGAGAAACAGGATCCTCAAAGCTCAAAGGGACCCACTAAAAGCGCTCAAGAAATCAATAAACTCCACCCTAAGGCGCCTGAGAAGACACCCAGGGGATTAAGCTCCCGCACACTCTGCGAGACCGACGGAAGCTTCTGAAGAAATTGAACTGGGAAATCAAGAAAGAGCAAGAAGACGAAATCTGGGCAAAGCTGCTTCATGATGCTAACCACAACGACAGCGCCCAATTCTGGAAAAAAGTGAATGCCATAATCCGCCCACACCACGAGGGAATCTCATCTCACATGTCAAAGGAAATATGGCTTAAATTTCTATTCGTGCACTTTAACAACGATGCCAGGGACATCTGCTCAATGGACCCAAACGGACGGATGCCATGCGATCGCCCAGGAGCAGGCCCCAAGGTGATGCTGGGGTTGAACATGCCTGATCCAGTAAAATCATCAGGGCGCGAGCCAGGCATTCCACCCCCATCGGCAATCAAGAAGCAAATCGCAAAAGGGAGAAGAGAGGAGGCTCCGGGCCTGAATGGAATCCTACCGGCCCTGTTTAAACACAAACCGTCCGACTGGGCTAATTTCCTGCAACCTCTATTTTCAGAAATCTGGTCACAAGGCAAAATACCTGAATCATGGAATTGCTCAACGATCGTGCAGATCTATAAGAGCAGCGACAAGGCCCGGCCTAGCAACTATCGCCTAGTGGCCCTGATCGGCAACGAGGCAAAGTATTTTGCAGGCACCATCTTGGAGGATCTCATAGCCTGGGCAGACGCCAACAAAATAATCCAGCCAAACCAGACCTGCTTCTGAAAAATGTCTGGTACGACAACAAACATCCTTGCACTCTCTCTTCTTATCGATGCAACCAAAATAGCCAATCTGAAACTACATCTATGCTTCATTGACTTTAGTGCGGCATTCGATAATGTTGAGAGGGGGAAACTTTGGGGGAAGCTGGCACGCTGGGGAATCCCTCAGGACATCTTGGACATCCTGCTGCTTCTACATACTGACACCTGGGTCCAGGTGAAACTGGAAAGGGGAACTCACCTTTCTAGAAAAGTCCCTACAACCAAAGGCCTGAAGCAGGGTTGCGTGCTGGCACCCACTCTGTTCAACCTCTAAATGGCCGACCTCCCTCAAGCTCTCAACATCAGCAACGCACAGGCACCCAGGCTCGGTTGGTAAACCATTGACAAACCTTATGTATGCTGATGATGTGGTGCTGCTCAGCCACACACACGTCGGTCTCCAACATCTGCTCGATGAAATGCAGAAATACGCCGCAGAGAATAATCTAAAAATTAATTTCAAGAAAACGAGGACTATGACGATAAACAACAAAAGAAGGCAGCAGAAGAGGTGGCACCTGGGAGGTGCTCTTATTGACCCCACCACTGACTACAAATATCTAGACGTCATTATTGATAATGAAGGGTCCTTTACACGCCAGAAAGAAGAAATCAGAAGGAGAGGCCTGGTCATAGCAACAACGCTGAAAAACCTGTCTTCAAAACTGATGGGGCCCTCACTATGCCCCCTCCTGAAGGTAGAATAGGCCAAGCTACTCCCCATGCTAACCTACAGCAGCGAAGTAATGCAGGAGAGAGATGCTAAGCAACTGGACAGCTCCCTGATAACGGCGTACAGAACCATGTTCAGCCTCCCAACATATACTTCACCAGCTCAGATAAGGCTGGAGTTCGGTTTAGTGAAACAGTCACTGGCCAGGCATGGCGCCTACATCATCCGATGGAATAAGATAAGACTCTCTGCCTCAAATACTCTAAATCAGCTGCTATGGCAAGAACTCCAGCTTAGGGATACCTCTCCGGGCAGACACTACCTACAAGAATCTATTGAAATCACAAGGCTCACTAATCTCTGGAATACTCAGCTACAACACACATCCTTCAAAAAATTGGTCTGGAAGTCAGTAAAACAACTCTCACTAGTGGAAGACAAGGCTCTGTTCTCAGCCAGATCTAATGCCTGGATGACCCTGAACTCTTGCAAATCATCTGCACCCCAAAAATACTTCAATCAGGGTTACCCTAAAACTCTCAAAATAAAGTTTTTAAAGCACCGCCTGGGCATTCTACTGTGGGTCGAACACCTTCCACCATGGCAGAGGGCATGCTCACCAAGCACTTGCAGTCTGTGCGACACAGGCCCAGGAGACATTCTGCACTTAATCTGCACATGCATGGCACTGCAGCAAAAGAGGATACAGCTGCTAAAGATCCCGCTCAAGCAGTCAGGGATCCGCACCAGGCAGCAAGCGGTGCTGGCATGTTTCGATTCAGGGGCCATACAAATGAACTGCAGAGTGGTCAAATTTCTCACACTGGCGGAGCAAAAAATTAATCAACATCATGGGAGCGTACAAACCACTCCAGCATTAAGCGGACAATGAAGAACACAACATGCCAACCGGAAGCTGCTTCCTTAAACTTAATTTTAGCAACTCAAAAAATAGCCCGCCAAGATGGGAAACTCCGTCCTGCCGCTCAGCCATCAGGAGCCTTCTCCTGATATGTACGCATTTTCCGCACTTTGCGCTGTGGCTGTCTGGCTCTTTTGTCTTATACAATAGATGCACACCGCAGGCCACACTAACCATTATCATCACAGCCATGTAGTACTGTAGTGCATACTTTTTAGGGCTTCTGTTTTTACTGTCACATTTTAACAGCACTCATCGAATGGTTTTATCAGCCTTTTTTTAAATTTGATGTAAGCACTGCACAATACTTTTATCATGTGTATCAATGTTTTTACTGCAGAACCACAATGATTTTTTTATCCTGACAGCAGAACTGTGCATTTGTTTTTAGTAACTATGCAAAATAAAAATAAACTTGAAACTTAAACATTATAAAAACAGGTGTGAATGTCCAAAATCTATCAGCAAGGGAATTTGTTGAGAAAGTTCATGAACAAAATGAATATAACTTGATTAATCTAATGGCATGTCAACGTGGGACCAACAAAAATATTGGTATTGTCGTCATGGTGAGCTGAAATGTATATTGAAAAATTTAGGAGCACCTATGGTTTGTACCACTCAGCTCTACTGAGTAGGCATGGGTTGACCTGCTGGACTTCTTGCAAGAGGCAAATTTAAATATAAAATACATTCACCTGAAGACACCAGGAGAACTCTGCTCATTGCATCCTGCAAATGTTTGCAGATAGTTCAATCATAGATTTCAAGCACTGATGTATTTTATCTGCAACAAAAGTAATCCTCCTCATGGCAAAGTAGCTGATTTCTTTTGGTGTAAAGAGTGTCAAGCAATAGGTGCTCTTCATATTCACATGCCGTTATAGGTAAAGGATGTCCCAAAGTTAGGAACAGACAGGTATGATTGTGTTTTGTCTTTTATACAGCAGTATGCAACTTGCATCATCCCAAAGCAGAGTGGTGACAAAATGTTGAGACAACAAGCTCTACGATTCCAAAATCATAGGTGAGGGAACTATTGTCATCGATAATACATATCGAAAGGAACATTTTATACAAGATGTCGTTTGGATTCCCACGACCTGTGATCTCAAAAGGAAGAGCTTTTTGTCTGCAGTCAGACACACTCTTCTATGGAAATCACTGAAAAACACATACAACCTCAGAAGAGCAGTAGTTTCAAAATACATCAGTGACTACAATACTATGATTTTGAAGATGTGGAATGCTAATATATGGATATGCAGTTTGTTGCAGATAACTCAATTGCTGTTGCTCGTTACGTCACTTCTAATATAACAAAGTCAAAGAAGACAGAGATGAAGTAGATGTGGGAGGAGATATCAGCAGAAAAGAGTCTTACAAAGATATTGTATAGTTTCAGTATGAAAATGCTTTCACACAGAGAAATAGGCTCCTATGAATGCGTAGACAGGTTGAGCTCAGCTAGTTTGTTTACTAAATCAAGAGGAGTTGTGTGGGTGAGTTTAGGGCTTGCTAATGGTCGTAATAGAGTATTAAAGTATTTTCCTGAAATACAATGTCTTGCAAAATTTGAGCCCGAGAGTACAAACATTCTGAAGTCTAACATGCTGGATACTTATCTATTGAAGAAGCAGTTCTCATCTTGTAAGGATGTGTCTATATAGAGTACTTTAAAATTTTATATATAAAAGTAATAACAGTGAAAACGTAAAAAATGGTGTTGTGCATGAGGAGACAAAACCAGAAAAAAGATTAGTAAATAGAAGTAACCTTTGCACAGTTTTTAGTAGAGAGTCCATACATACCTCTAGTACAAAGTCGTTCTTTAATGAAGAAAGCTATCTCCAGGAAAATGGATTAGTTCATGCTATTGATTACAGATGACAATGTTATGAAATGAAGAATGGCCCTCCTATAGCGAAAGAGGTGATGGCACCTACAAATGTAGAACAAGTTATTGGAGAACAGGTACAGGGAAGGCGAAGTCAGGCGCCTGTATATAAATGGAATTGTAGTAGTGTTTGTAGTATTCAACAGCAATCCATTGATATATTAAGGACATTTCTAAATATCTTTCCAAGACAAAGCTTAAAACAGAAAATAAGTACTTTACAAGGATTGGATTATTTCAAGATTAGAAAGCATACAAATTTGCAGGGACACTCACTAGTTTGTTTATCAAACAAAGTCTGCTTAAGTACCTTTCATCATTTCAGGATGTTAGCTGTACACCACTCAACAATGCAAACTTTAGTTAGGAGGCTGTACTATGTGAAAACTCCTGCTTTACGTTTAGGAGTGTTAATAGAGCACTTTAGAATGGCACTGTGGCAGACGTAGAAAAGGTTTGTGATGTTGTGCAGTTACATTTCTTTGGTTCTGAGCAGAATTTTAGGGAAAATGAAGAGTTGCTAAGAGGAGGAGTTGCAGAACAGGACACAGATATTACAGTTGATAGTTTTGAAAAAGAGATTACAAAATGTAGCAGTGTGGTCTCTAAACCCAGAGTATGTTTCTACATGTTGTCGATATACTCACTAGAAGATTCAAACACAGACTGTTGACTTGTATTTAAAAAGTAAATAATGATAACTGGCAAAAGTTAGCTGTGTATTTTTTTGTAGAGGAACGCTATGACTTGTCCATACGGCAAGTTATATGTAAGTAGTGTTACAATAAATTAGAAGATAATAAAATGAACAGCAAATAGATATTAGATACCTATTTTGTGCGATAATAAAAGACCTGCTAATGTAGAAAAACTATGAAAGGCCCAAAATAAAATAAAAAATCAGCATTTATGATTATTTGCAGCATTGTGTAGGGGTGTTATGTACTGCTCTCCAGCACTCACTACAACTCCACAATCCATGTGGTATGATGCCATTTGGGAAAAATGTGGAGCCAAATCTTGACGTTGAGATTGGACCTCTGAAGGGGCTCCCTTGTTGTGGCTGCTTCAGCCTTGCGTTGCCTTCTTATTGCTTTTACACTATCGACATGGTATGTTTTTAGATGCAAGAGGACGCACACTCAGACAACATCTATGTCCAAGTTTCATTCCACCACAAAAAAATGTCACCTGGTTACCCTCTGCCCCAAATGGTTACTACAGATGTGGTTCATGCAGCATTTGCTGCTTTGGTATGCATAAAATAAATAGATTTCAGTACAACACGGAGAGATTCCACACTATCAGGAGTTTTATTAACTGTAACACCAAATTCGTAGTGTATTGTATCAAATGCATCTGTGGTAAAATTTATATTGGGAGCACAATAAGATCTTTGAAAGAGCGAATTCAGGAACATATCCGGGCAATCAGGAACAACAACACACTATATCCCTTAGCAGTTCACTTCAATACAACACATAAATTGAGTGAATTACTGAAATTGGGCTTTCATGGTATTGATGCAATCAATCCTGGATTGAGGGGGGGGGAGATAGAATGTCCCAACTTCGAAAAATGGAAAGTACTTGGATTATTAAATTGAGGGCGGTGGAATGCGGGTTAAACATTGACAAGGAGATGTGTGAATTTCTTTAAAACCATGTTAAAGTCAGCATTTCATAGAATGGTTATAACTACTGCATCTCCTATTCATGTGTAGAGTATCAATAATGTTGTACTCACATTGGTAAAGTTTGCCACTTTTGTTGACAATCTGCATGTCAATTACACACCTAGAGGGGAACCTCTTTGCATGTATATTGAATATGAAAATAGATGAAGTAGATTTATTCTCTCACCATTTTCCTCATGCAAGATGTCGATCTAGCCACTGTATTTTTTTGGGTGCTAGAATGACTGTTCATACACACGAAAGTATATTGACTCTCTCTTCATGATTTCCATGTAAGATGTGGAGCCAACTTGCTGGATGTTTTCAATTTCAAATATGATATTTTAAACTTTGTTGATCAAGTATAGTACAGTCTCAATAGATTTATAAATATACGCACTTTTGTGATGTATAAACACCCTGAAGACAACAATGCAATAGGATCATTATCTAAGTAGGTTTAATCACAATCACTGTCTCCCCACAGTTTCTTTTGGTTCATACTTGTCATTCAACCTGAGGTTGTCTGCTCTTTGAATGTATCGAATACTTATTTTACAAGATGGCGTCAATTCTCGAAACTAATAGGCACTGTTTCGACTGTGTCAAGCAAGTCCCTTCTCTATGTTTATAACAAAATCGGGAATTTTGAACATTCCGGAATAAGGATGTAAAATTAAATGAATGGATGTAATAAGATTTATAAGCGATGAACACAATGATCACATCTCTTACCCAGATAAAGTTTGATAATTTTTAATCTGATCAATGTTAAATTACCGGGTGAGGTTATATGTGCCGATATTAATTGTCGGCACGGAACCGTTTCTTACATAATTATTTTTAATAAATAACAATATGCACATGTGAATTTAAGGTTCACAATATGGAATTATGACTGTATTACGATGAACCTATTCCAGTCCGTTTTTAGTTTTTAATGAACTTACATACAGGATGATTTAAAAAGATGGCGGCCGCAACTTATGATCGCGTTACAGCTGGTCATGAGGAACGGTTAAGACGAAAGGACAAAGGTAAAAACATGCATCTTTAACGGCATGAACAAACATGTCATAATATAGATTTGTGTAAGTCAATTTGTTAGATGAGGTAACTAGGCCGTGAATAGGAGTTTGTTAGGCTAATATATAGTTCGCTTTTTGCTTGGATATATCCCTACAGAGAGGACGTATCAAGGTCCGAAACAAAGAACTAAGCGGTTTGTTTGTGAGGCATCTCTTGGAAAGGAGATAGATCTTCCAAGAATTTCTACTGCCATTGGGTTGGTACTTCGCCCTACATACTTGTTCGGGTAAGGAGCGTCATCAGAAATCACCCACAACAAATGCTTTTACTATAAGGACTGGATGTTGATTCTTGCGAGCACACTATACATGTTGGCTTGCATTTGTTTAAAGGGGAATCGTAGGATCTTTTTTCTGATTGGGATTAATATCGTTTTTTTCCTTTCAGAAAAAATCATAACGGAGTTCATCTAAATAATATCAGGGACACGATACTGAAACGAATACATTTTCTAACTTGAGGTGAGGCCCGTGACAAGTTTTATTTCTGAGTTAGTGAATAGGATGATTTGGCACGGGATGGTTTACATCTCTATCGTCTATAACTCGATCAATTGGTGGTGGAGACTTTCACACGAATCTAATCAATCTATCTCTCCTAGACTTTCACAACTTTCCACATATACTGATGACGGATAATAAAACATGGTGTCCAAGTTGATAACCTGTCTCTCTGCGCCGTTTTTCTTTCTTTTTCCTGTCAACTCATATTTGTTTTTAATTGTGCACAAGTGGTGCATTATTTTATTGGTTCATTAGTTTGACACAAAAACGTTTTGAATTTGTGTATAAAATGAACTTGTCTTTTAAAATGGACTGGAGATATCACAAGGTGTGTTTTTGTAATGTCATTGTGTGTTATTTAAAAAAAGCAACGCTTTTATTGTTGTAAATAGTCACCTTTCTTAGCTAAGGTAAATCTCATAACAAAAGGGCATGTGTATATTATGTTTTGAATTGTGACTGTAGATTGTCACAGTATACAAAAATGGTGTGTACATGTTTTTCTGCAGCCTTGAGAAAGCCCAGGGGGCGAAACGTACGTCGGCTGCTGTTGTTCTCCATGTTTTAAGAAGTGTAATAAAGCAAATAGAAGGACCTGATTGAAGACTCTTTGCAATTTCCAAATTTAAAGGACATTGATCTGTGGCAAACGGATATATATATTGTGATAAAAATTCCATTTTTTTCTCTCGGATTTATTCATTGTCCTTTGGATAATAGTTATAATGATCTGGTGTGCTTTGGTGTAATTTGGTTAAATATTGTTCTAGGCCCTGCAGTCCTAGTGTAAGCATACCCTGGTGGGTGGGTAGTGTGACACCATATAAGCACCCTCAAGAAATGTTTGTATTGAACAATCTAGAAAAATCACTGTGAATGGATGTGCAGATCGCGTAGCAAACCCACAAAGTTTTGGAAAGAATATGTTTTTAGATGTTAAAGCATTGAAGTAGTCCCGCAAGAATATTTTTTATTTGTACCCCTTGACAATGTCTTGTGATATATTGTGCATTGTGCAAATCTGCTCACTATGAACTCCTCTTAAAGAATGTTCAAGATAGATAAATGGCCATGTTTATTCTTTTAGTTGAAAAGTGTATTATCCAATGATATTCCTTTATTTTCTGGTGACATGATTTTCTCATTTCATTTTGATTTTTTTGTGATTTTGTAAACTTTTAAATGTTTTTGTTCTTTTTATTGTAACAAAAATGGCAACTGGGACAGGAAGAATTCGAAAAATTTGCCCTGAGAGATGTACAAAATATATAAAAGGGGAAAAAAATGTATGATTTTTTGCAGCATTGCGAATAGCTGTCTCTCACTGCTCACCAGCACTTATAACAACACTACAGTCCCTGTAATACTTGGCCATTCTTGAAAACTCTGGAGCCATATCTGTTGTAGTAGTCTGCACCTCTGAAGGGACTTTCTGGCCGGGAATTCTTGCTGCTGCCACTGATGTAGATGATCCTCCAGTTTCCCTCAGCTTGATCGCCATTTGTAGACATTTTCTATGATAGGTTTTAAGATTATATAACATGGACGTCGTCCCACATGAATATTTTTTGTTCATCCCTCTAGAGAGGGTCTTGTCACAGATTGTGCATTGCAATAGTTTTGCAGCAGTTTTTGATTCCCCATGAGTTTGGGTAACAATGGGTAGTTTGATGAGTGTTTGGTAGTTATGTTCTATTCGTGGGTTCAGATGTTGAAAGTTCTTTTTAGAAATTGCTGTTTTTAGAAATGTGATGTTAAAATAAAGTTATACCAATATGTGACTAAACAGCTAGACTTTGTGTAAAATATGTACATATCTGTTTTACACTTTGCCATTTGTATTCGTGACTACTGATGTCATTGCGACCTCCAGTGTTGCTGTGAAGAAGGAAAATGCATTTTTGTTGTAGTTATTTCAACAAATGAATACAAAGGGGAAAGTTAAATTAGTATCTTAATAAATAGCTACAGTGAAACTTTATGTAAAATATGTCTATATATATGTTTTATACTTTCTCAACAACACCCGGTATTCACAGTGTGTCCTTGGCAATTGCACTCGTAGAATGACACAGGCGCTACCTATGCAAACATACAATCGCCCAGGTACTACTCATGCACTTACTTAATTACCCAGGCATTACACACTCACTCACAGACCCATACAGCCACTCACACACCCCGTCACCAACCTATATAGTGACTCACACACTCACTCTCAAAGTTTACAGGTTACAGTTAGGAAATAACAGGGACATTATAGTTAGGAACTTGCATTTAAAAAACCTTAGAAATTCACTGAATAAAACAAAGGTTACAGAGACATTATAGTTGGGCTCAAATTTCAGTCATATAAACCAGTGAAATTCAGCAGTTATAGTTAGTTGAACTAACTATAATTCATGCCTCCACAATGCACTCCTTATGACCTCACATATTACATCACTAATGGCATGGTCAGTGACATCATTGATGACATCATACAGTGACTGTGAGTGTTTTTAAAACGTTTGAGTGTTAAATTATATACCAAGGTGTATTGGTGAATCATTGGTTGCATGAGTGCCTGATTGGATGATTCAGTGGGTGTGTGACTAACTGTATAAGTGAGTGATTAGGTGTCTCAGTGAATGTATGGGGGAGTGACTGGTTGTGTGAATGTCTGTATCTGTCAGTTTGTGTCTAGGTGGCTGTATGGCTATGTGAGTAGGTATGTGACTTTCTGTATGGGTGAGTGATTGGTTGTCTGAGTATCTCTATGGGTATGTGAGCATCTGTGTGGATGGGTGATTAGTGAGTGGGTGAGGCAGTGGCTGTATGGGTTAGTGAGTGCATGTGTGTGGGGCTATATGGGTGAGTGTGTGTATGGCTGTCAGTGAATGAGTGCATGTGTTAGTGGTATATGGTTGAGTAACTGGGTATATGAAAGGCAGTATAGGTGAGTGATAGGGTATATGAGTGACTGTATGGGTAAGTGAGTGAATACGAGTTTGACTGTATGGGTAAATGTGTTCTTGTGCCAGTGACTGTATAGGTGAGTGAGTACGTGTTAATATCTGTATGAGTAAGTGAGTGAGTGTGTGTTCAACTGTATGGGTGAGTAAGTGGCTGTCTGATTGACTGTATGGGTGAATGAGTATGTGTATGAGTGACTGTATGGGTAAGTGAGTGGATGTGTGTTGATCTATGAATCAATGAGTGGCTGTGCAAGTACTGGTATGGGTGTGTGAATGGGTTTGATAATGGTAGTGTGGAAGTTGTAGTGGGTGTATGTAAGGTAATTTATATGGGGGTGTGTCAGAGATTCTGTGGATGATGTCATCAGTGATGTCCTTTGCGATGTCATCAGTGATGTCACTGACCATGTCATGAGTGATGTAATATGTGTGGTCATAAGCATGGTTTTGTACAGGTGAAACTTGAGCCTAACTACAACGTCTATGTAACCTTTGGTTTTTTCAGTGATTATATATATATATATGTAAAGTCACTGTAAAGTAACAGTATAGTTAAGTGAATTTGCCAGTGTGAACATGAATATTTTGAACAAAAAGAATCACAGAAATTCACCAGTTATAGTTAGTAACGCTAACTAAAACTTGTACCCCTGCCATGCACTGCTTATGAACTCAGATATGACATCAATCATGACACGGTCTATGACATCATTTATGATATCACTGATGGCATCACAAATGATGTCATTGATGACATCACTGAAGACTGACTTCATCCAATGAGTTTGCAAGTTTGCTTTACAGACACATAGCGGTGATTAACTACCATTTTACTTTTCTACGTAAGTTTGGACAGCTGAGGTACAGCTAATGGGTGTAAGTGTTTACAAAACACATGTGAACAGATTTACACCAAATAACAAAGAGCACAATCTGTTGGCCAAGGTCTATCTTCATGCAAAATTTGGTGGAATTCCGTTCAGCAATTTTTGTAATAACCTGTCTTAGAGAAGTCAATGGAACATGCATGTCGATTTTATGTTTTAGGACCCTGCTTTTTTCTCACCCATGCTTGGCGGATCACCCCAAAACTTTTCAGGAAGAAGCTAAGGTGGATGAACTTTTTTTGGGGCGGAAGTTTCATGAAGTCTATCAAATGGGCCCAAAGTTATTAGCAAATGAAACATCGCTCCATCAATAGAACAGCAGACCTAACTATAACTATCCAGTGGCGACCGTTCCTAGGTGATATATATATATATATATATACATATATATATATATATATGTATATATATATATATATATATATATATATATATTATCTACTGGCGGTCGCCAGTAGATAGTTATAGTTAGGACCTATTTTCCATAGGAAATCTGCAACATTCTATTTGAAATAACTTCGGCGCCGGTTGACGAATCTTCGCGAATGTTTCCAACTTGTTGGGGCGCTCCGGTCCGCTCCTATCCTGAAAGTCTCGGGGTGATTCGTGAAGCGGGGGCCGAGAAAAAGGGGGTCCCAAAACGCGTTTTCCCATTCATTTTTCCATAGGAACCTTTAGTCGCAGCTACAGCCCGAACTGCTGAACGGAATTACACCAAATTTGGCAAAGAGGTAGCCCTTGGTTCAGTGTCGTGCCTTTGCTTAAATGGTGTAAATCCATTCAGTAGTTCCTGAGAAAATCAAAAGTAAAGTCACATATATATCTATGGCCGAGTAGGGTCCGCGTACCCTCGCGATCACGAGCTGCATGCTAATTGGTTGTCAAGTGGCTGTCAACACTCCAAATCAGGAAGTGTTGGCAGTTATTTTGTCCCTCGGTAGAACCGAGGACAGAAACAAGTGCGCAAAGCACAAAAGGGGGCAGGGTAGAAACACCCTGACCCCTAGGTCTGCTCAGGGGTCCCACAAGGACCCACTGGGCAGAAAAGCATATATTTTTTTAAACGGCGGGATGCGCTTAGGGTGCGCGGATCCCACCGATTAAAAAAAAAACCCACAAGAAACAAGTGCGCAAAACGCACAAAGGGGGCAGGGTAGAAACACCCTGACCCCGTAGGTCTGCTCAGGGGGTCCCACAAGGACCTCCCCGGGGCTGTGCAATTGAAGGGAGGGGGGCCACGCTGCCCCGCTCCTGGAGCCTGTGGTGGCCCTGGGGACCGCCACCCCCCCGGGCCGGCTCCTGCAGTGTCCCGGGGTGCCTTGTGGGACACTGCTGTTTGCAATGGCAGGACGGGAGCCTCACGGCTCCCGCCCTGTCATTGCAAACTCAGCTTGCTTCATTGAAGCGAGAGCAGGGAAACCTGCTCTCGCTTCAATGAAGCAAGCAGATTGCTTTTCCATAAGGGGAGCTGCATGTCAGCAGCCCCCTTATGGAAAGCAATGCCGGCTCCCGCAGGACGGGGAGCCGGCGGGACCGTGTGGGGATTGGGGACCCCCACGGTCCCCAACTAGTGGCCAGGCCCCGGGGATGGGGTCCCGGGGCTACTAGTGGCCTGGGAGGGGGCCACACAGCCCCCTCCCCCAAAAAAAATGTCAAAAAAAAAAAAAGGTTAAGGCCGGCCCCGGGGATGGGGTCCCCGGGCTTTAAATGGCCTGAGGAGGGGGCCACGCAGCCCCCTCCAAATATATATTTTTTTAAAAGAGGGCATGCCCCGGGGATGGGGTCCCCGGGGCCAATAGAGGCCCAGGGAAGGGGCAACGCGGCCCCCTTCCCGCTTTATTTTTAAAAAGAAAATCATCAGGCCCCGGGGATGGGGTCCCGGGGCCAAAAGTGGCCAAGGGAAGGGGGTCACGCAGCCCCCTCCCATACAAAAAAAAAAGAAAAAGACCGGCATCGTGCCGGGAGGCCCCGCCCTCTCTGTAGCAGTCTGCAAACGCGCCCTGGCGCGTTTGCAGATGGGGAACGAATTCCCCTTGAATACTGGGGGTCCCTGGGGGCCAACTAGCCCACCAGGAACCTCCATTATGCGCCAGGAGGCTGCGTTGCAGAGAGGTGTACAGAGGCCACGCCCCTTTTTACACGGTCATACTGCGGTGGGACGCAAACTCATTGACCTCTCATGGCACTGCTCCACACTTCAGGGAGGACGCTTTCCATTAGCTATGTTTTCTGATGACATGTCGAGCCGGCCCCGTACAACAACAGAACTCATTTAGATCCAAACAGACTCTTCCACTCTCTCACTGGAAGTGAAACCAGGCCACGCAGACACTTTCACAATACAACAGCCGTGAATGCACTTTTCGGTAAAAAAACACATTCCTTCCTCCTAATTAATCAAATAAACGTCTCACTGAAGAACAGGGGCCAGCTTCGATCGGTAAACAGCCGTTACAACGACTTTTTTACTTTGCGATACAATTACAATGCATGCATTACCACGCATGCGTTGTACATCATGAAGTCATTACTACGCATTTTTTAGAACGCATGGTCATTTACCACGCATGCCTTTACAACGAATTTTGTTGTAAAGGTATGTATGGTAAATGACCATGCGTTCTAAAAAACATGTAGACGTTCCATGTCATTGTAAGGAAACAGAGGCTGTTCTGTTTCCTCACACCGACGTGCACCGCCCCTCAGAGATGACGTGAAGCAGGAACCAAGAGGAGAGATGAACCATGAGGAGTGAGAGGTAAGGGGGATTGGGCATGGGGTGGGGTTTCTTTTCTATGGTTTAGGGTAGTGCAGTGGTGTTGGGTGGTGTAGGGGTCGTGCTGGGGGTAGTGTTTTAGGGTTTAGGGTAGTGCAGTGGTGTTTGGGTAGTGTAGGGGGTCATGCTGGGGGTAGTGTTTTAGGGTTTAGGGTAGTGCAGTAGTGTAGGGGGTTGTGCTGGGGTAGTGTTTTAGGGTTTAGGGTAGTGCAGTGGTGTATGGGTAGTGTAGGGGTCGTGCTGGGGTAGTGTTTTAGGGTTTATGGTAGTGCAGTGGTGTTTGAGTAGTGTAGGGGGTCATGCTGGTGGTAGTGTTTTATGGTTTAGGGTAGTGCAGTGGTGTTTGTGTAGTGTAGGGGGTCATGCTGGGGGTAGTGTTTTATGGTTTAGGGTAGTGCAGTGGTGTTTGAGTAGTGCAGGGGGTCAGTGCTGGGGGTAGATTTAGGGTTTAGGGTAGTGCAGTGGTGTTTGGGTAGTGTAGGGAGTCGTGCTGGGGGTAGTGTTTTAGGGTTTAGGGTAGTGCAGTGGTGTTTGTGTAGTGTAGGGGTTGTGCTGGGGGTAGTGTTTTAGGGTTTATGTTAGTGCAGTGGTGTTTGGGTAGTGTAGGGGTAGTGCTGGGGTAGTGTTTTAGGGTTTAGGGCAGTGCAGTGGTGTTTGTGTAGTGAAGGGGGTCATGCTGTGGGTAGTGTTTTAAGGTTTAGGGTAGTGCAGTCATGTTTGTGTAGTGTAGGGGTCATGTTTTAGGGTATAGGGTAGTGCAGTGGTGTTTGGGTAGTGTAGGGGTCATGCTGGGGTTAGTGTTTTAGGGTTTAGGGTAGTGCAGTGGTGTTTGGGTAGTGTAGGGGGTCATGCTGGGGGTAGTGTTTTAGGGTTTAGGGTAGTGCAGTGGTGTTTGTGTAGTGTGGGAGGTCATGCTGGGGGTATATTTAGGGTTTAGTGTAGTGCAGTGGTGTTTGGGTAGTGTAGGGAGTCGTGCTGGGGGTAGTGTTTTAGGGTTTAGGGTAGTGCAGTGGTGTTTGGGTAGTGTAGGGAGTCGTGCTGGTGGTAGTGTTTTAGGGTTTAGGGTAGTGCAGTTATGTTTGGGTAGTGTAGGGTGTCGTGCTGGGGGTAGTGTTTTAGGGTTTAGGGTAGTGCAGTGGTGTTTGGGTAGTGGAGGGGATAGTGTTTTAGGGTAGTGCGCCCAACCAGCCACAATATCCGTGGACAAAGGGGATCCTGACTCTTTGGAACGCTCCGTTAATTGAATAATTTGGGTCAAGGGCCCTACCACGTCCAAGACCTATCAATTCCTTTCTTGGGATCCCTCATATACTTGGAGAAAAAGGTATATAGTTTCTCATCAATTTCAGGCGTGTGTGAAACCTTCCCCTTCAGTGAGGGCCTGGGGCATTCTCCCCTCATCCTATTCCTGACCTCCCTTTCAAGGGGTTGATAGATTTTCCCCACCACATACTCTGCCACTTTGGCGTCAGGTGTCCACTCTGCCGACCTAGGATGGTAAATTTGGGTAGGCTCGAACATGTCCGAGTGGACCCCATCCCCAACCGGGGACTGAGAGGAGTGGGACTCTGGACGCCAGGGACGTCCCGAGTCCTTATCCTCATCGGAGGAGAAATCGTCCTCCGATACACCCTCTCCCTCTAAGGGAAACCCGCCGTCAAAGTCTACAATTGTGGTGACAGTGTCGCAATTTTCTCCGGGCCCCTCCTCCTCCCGGCAGGGTGCATGTTTTAGCGTACGCGTACTCTTGAGGAAGGTCTCCGTAAGTTTATCAAATCCTTCCAAGTGCCCCGCCTTATGCTTAACGGCCCTTTTATTCCCCATCTGGGAGCTACTTGGACCCGCCACCACCAGATCTGGGTCACTGAACACCCCAGGGATGCTTTTCGCCAGCTTATCAACCTGATCCCTAAGAGGAGCCAGCGCCCTAGAAATAGCCAGAGAGAGGCTTGGTCCACTGCTGGAGGGAGAAGTTGGGGGCCATTCCTCCTCCACTTCCTGGTAGGAGGAGTAAAAATGGACTTCTGGAGAAGACATGATAGCAGAGGGTGTGAGCACAGAACAAATGCCCTTAAAATCCTTAAGACAGCCCCCTCGCCGGTGCTCCAACAGCTGGGCTTTCCCCGAAGCTGTTATAAGAATAGACTGAGGCTCAACACCAATTACCACCACCAGGTGGCTCTGGTCACTAACGTGGCCGTGTGGGAAAATCACCGCGTAGCGGTGTCAAAATTAGGCGAGGGTTGGTCGGGAATCAAGCGGACACTAAAGGAGTGACCGGATTCCCAAACGCGCGTACAGACCAGCGGGAGCGCTCGACGGAGCTGCCTCGCTCGGACCAGACGCGCCTGACAGGATCTCACCGCACGCAGAGCACACAGTGGGAGAAACTGCGAGGGGGAGAATGCGCTCGGGCAAGAGCCTGCTGCGCAGGGAATATGAAACAATACCAAGGCAATAATGCTAATAACGTGCACAAGAAACCGCTATACAAACAGCAACAACGTCAGATTAAGCCAAGAATGTAAGGAATGCACTTAACTGACGAGCAGTGAAGAAAGAGGAAGCGGAAGAGACGTCACAATATTATATACGATGGACTGTGATATGATTGGACTATAGTTGCCTTGGAGACTACCCCCTAATGGTTCATGGGTTGTGTAGTCTTTTGTTTAATGATTGTTGTGTTACGTTTTCTTTGAACTGCTATGCAAATAAAGTGAGGAAAGATATGCATAATCCTCGCCTCCGTCCTGCCATAGAATTCATTAAACTTTATTTGATCTGATTTAGAAACATAGATCATAAAAGTGTACATAAAAACAGTAAATCCTCTTTCCTAATACAATACAGTGAGAATTAATTAAAACCAGTAGGAAAAAACGGGTGTTACAAAGCCCGGTTCAGAGCAACTTCAAGTTAACAGAATCGTAAAGTTCAATGTTTCGCAAGATCACTCTCATGTACTTCGTGCAAAATACGCAATAAGGGGTCCAAGTAAGATGTAACGCTCCAATACCTGACCAGTTTGCACTATATAAAACTGCAGGAAAACTAAAAATAAAAAGTGTTTTGCACACTTCTGTCATTGGGCTATATGTGGGCTACATCTGGGTGATATTTGTGCTACATTTGGGCTCTTTTTTCTCTGGTGGCCATCTTGGGAGACTTATTTGTTATGAAGTTTCCTAATTTCGTCATTTACTGCAGTCTCCTCAGTAAGAAATGCTTTCAGTTTTTTACTTTGATTCCATCAAGAAGGCATTCAGATGTGTCACACATTTGCCATAAATTCAGAATGTTAGCACTCTAGTTGTTCATTAGATCACTGTAGTAAAGCTACTGCTCACCAGGGAGTTAACTGGAAGTCTACTGCTGGTATTGAAAGTGATTGTTTCAGTCTGCATGTCAGAATTTTCTAATGAAATAGAGGAGGATTTGAGATCTCACTTAAAACATGCCCTAAATTTTCTTTCTGCAGCACTAACCATAATTTCTATGGCAAAATGAACCCCTCATTTTGTTCCTTTTTAAATTAAATGTTTTAAGTGTTACCAGTTTATTCCAATCAAGATGGATTCAGGTGTGCCATACTTTTGTCATAAGTAAGACTGTTAGCGCTCTAGTTGTTCTTTAGAACACTCTGGGAAGCTGCAGTAGAACACAAAGGCATCAACTGACAGGCTGCTCCTGTTGAAATATAACAGGAAGATATTTGAGATCACACTTGAAACATGTCCTAATTTTTTCTTTCTACAGCACTAACCATAATTTCTATGACAAAATGAACCCCATCATTTTGTTCCTTTTTAAATTAAATGTTTTAAGTGTTCCCAGTTTATTCCAATCAAGATGGCTTCAGGTGTGCCATACTTTTGTCATAAGTAAGGCTGTTAGCACTCTAGTTGTTCTTTAGAACACTCTGGGAAGCTGCAGTAGAACACAAAGGCATCAACTGACAGGCTGCTCCTGTTGAAATATAACAGGAAGATATTTGAGATCTCACTTAAAACATGTCCTAATTTTTCTTTCTACAGCACTAACCATAATTTCTATGGCAAAATGAACCTCCTCATTTTGTTCCTTTTTAAATTAAATGTTTTAAGTGTTACCAGTTTATTCCAATCAAGATGGCTTCATGTGTGCCATACTTTTGTCATAAGTAAGACTGTTAGCTCTCTAGTTGTTCTTTAGAACACTGGGAAGCTGCAGTAGAACACAAAGGCATCAACTGACTGGCTGCTCCTGTTGAAATATAACAGGAAGATATTTGAGATCACACTTGAAACATGTCCTAATTTTTCTTTCTACAGCACTAACCATAATTTCTATGACAAAATGAACCCCATCATTTTGTTCCTTTTTAAATTAAATGTTTTAAGAGTTACCAGTTTATTCCAATCAAGATGGCTTCAGGTGTGCCATAATTTTGTCATGAGTAAGACTGTTAGCGCTCTAGTTGTTCTTTAGAACATTGTGGGAAGCTGCAGTAGAACACAAAGGCATCAACTGACAGGCTGCTCCTGTTGAAATATAACAGGAAGATATTTGAGATCACACTTGAAACATGTCCTAATTTTTCTTTCTACAGCACTAACCATAATTTCTATGACAAAATGAACCCCATCATTTTGTTTCTTTTTAAATTAAATGTTTTAAGTGTTACCAGTTTATACCTATCAAGAGGGCTTCAGGTGTGCCATACTTTTGTCATAAGTAAGGCTGTTAGCACTCTAGTTGTTCTTTAGAACACTCTGGGAAGCTGCAGTAGAACACAAAGGAATCAACTGACAGTCTCTGCCCTTGTTGGATGTACATGTTTTACTGAGAATGTCAGACTTCATTCTCACATGACTGAGAAAGATAATGTGAATTTACAGAAAATATGCTCTCATTTTAGCTTCTGGAGCACCTTCCAAAACTCTATGGGACAAGCATGTGAAAATAGTTTTCTCTCAAACATGATTCATGATATCCCAGCAGAAGGTTTTTCACAGGGTAAAATCACCTTAGAACACACCACAATTCCTGAAATTAGTATGGTACCATCAACAAATGAATTCTAATGTAACTAAAGTCTGTTATCACCCTTTATAGTTCCCTTTTGGTAACCCTCAAAATCTTCGATTCACTACAATGCATTTCAATGGGGTACTATTATTTATATTGGTCCCAAGATGGCTGCCAGCAATTCCAGGATGAAGTGCTGACAGCCAATCAGATCTCACAATGACATGTGTGGTTAGGCTCCGCCCAGATATACATGTTTATTCTTTTTCAAATTTCTCAGGAACTACTGAACGGATTTACACCATTTAACCAAAAGGCATGACTCTGAACCAAGGGCTACCTTTTTGCCAAATTTGGTGTAATTCCGTTCAGCAGTTCGGGCTGTAGCTGCGATGAAAGGTTCCTATGGAAAATTGCATGGGGAAAACACGTTTTGGGACCCCCCTTTTTTCTCGGCCCCCACTTGACGAATCACCCCGAGACTTGCAGGATAGGAGCGGACCGAAGCGCCCCACGAGTTTTGAAAATTTCGCGAAGATTCATCAACCGGCGCCAAAGTTATTTCAAATAGAATGTTGCAGGTTTCCTATGGAAAATAGGTCCTAACTATAACTATCTACTGGCGACCGCCAGTAGATAATATATATATATATATATATATATATATATATATATATATATATATATATATATATATATATATCACTGTAAAAAAAACCATACGTTTCAGGCACATTATAGTTAGAAATTAGCATTTAAAAACCTTAGAAATTCACTGAAAAAAACCATAGGTTTTAGGGAAAGATATAGTTAGTTGCACATTTCACTCGTACAAAACCATAGAAATTCCCCCGTTATAGTTAGTTCAGCTAACTATAACTCGCGCCCCCGCAATCTGCCCAATCTGGTTTTGTACGAGTGAAATGTCCAACTAACTATAACTGTCCCTAAAACCTATGGTTTTTTCAGTGAATTTCAAAGGTTTTTTAAATGCTAATTTCTAACTATAATGTGCCTGAAACCTATGATTTTTCAGTGAATATCAAAGGTTTTTTAAATGCTAGTTTCTAACTATGCCTACAGAGGTAGGACATGTGAAGAAAGAAGAAAAACGCACAGAAAGAAGCAAAAGAAATGCAGAAAGAAGCAACAGAAGTCCACAAAGACGAAGAAAAGTGCAGGAAGAAGCAAAAGATGTGCAGAAAGAACCAACAGAGGAGCAGAAAGAGGCCTTGTTGCAAAATCATCCTGTGCCCACAACTTTTTCAGACGGGTACTGGTGGTAACTGACTCTGACTAACCAGAGCCAGTGCTATGCTAAAAGACATTTAGAATAGAGTGAAAACACATACATACACTAGGGAACACTATGCGTTGGGGTACCCCTGTGATTAGCATGACCTCCTCTGTAAGTCCCTAGTACATAATAGGGCAGGGGATTAAAACTACCTCTTAAAACGCGCTACAGGGCGCGTTTGCACAGTGGTGAAGGGAGGGGGCCTGAGGTGACATGTGTGCAAACGCGCGCCCATGGCGTGTTTTAAGTTGCGGGATTAAGTCCCTTGAATCCTGAGGGTCCCTGGGCCCAACTAGCCCCCAGGTACCTACAGTTAGGACCCCATAGCTGAGTTGCAGAGAGGCGTTCCGAGGCCACGCACCTTTTTCACCTCTCTGCAATGCAACTCTGTTGTGCTTACTGAAGGTACCTGGTGGGCTAGTTGGCCCCCAGGGTCCCTCAGGATTCAACGGGAATTAATTCCCCAACTTAAAACGCACCACATGGGCGTGTTTGCGCACATGTCACATGAGGCCCCGCCCCCTCCCTTCACCACTGTGCAAATGTGCCCCGTGGCGCGTTTTAGGTTGGGGGATTAGGTCACCTTGAATCCTGAGGGTCCCTGGGGCGCAACTAGCCCACCAGGTACTTCCAGTAAGCACCACAGGCCTGCGTTACAACGCCTATAACAAATTGTGCAGTTGTGTTTAGGTAGTGAAGGGGGTCGTGCTGGGGGTAGTGTTTTAGGGTTTAGGGTAGTGCAGTGGTGTTTGTGTAGTGTAGGGGTCATGCTGGGGGTAGATTTAGGGTTTAGGGTAGTGCAGTGGTGTTTGGGTAGTGTAGGGAGTCGTGCTGGGGGAGTGTTTTAGGGTTTAGGGTAGTGCAGTGGTGTTTGGGTAGTGTAGGGGTCATGCTGGGGTCATGCTGGGGGTAGTGTTTTAGGGTTTAGGGTAGTGCAGTGGTGTTTGGATAGTGTAGGGGTCATGCTGGGGGTAGTGGTTTAGGGTAGTGCAGTGGTGTTTGGGTAGTGTAGGGGTTACTGCTGGGGGTAGTGTTTTAGGGTTTAGGGTAGTGCAATGGTGTTTGGGTAGTGTAGGGGGTACTGCTGGGTGTAGTGTTTTAGGGTTTAGGGTAGTGCAGTGGTGTTTGGGTAGTGTAGGGGGTACTGTTGGGGGTAGTGTTTTAGGGTTTAGGGTAGTGCAGTGGTGTTTGGATAGTGTAGGTGTTCGTGCTGGGGGTAGTTTTTTAGGGTTTAGGGTAGTGCAGTGGTGTTTGTGTAGTGTAGGGGTCGTGCTGGGGGTAGTGTTTTAGGGTTTAGGGTAGTGCAGTGGTGTTTGTGTAGTGTAGGAGGTAGTGTTTTAGGGTTTAGGGTAGTGCAGTGGTCTTTGGGCAGTGTAGGGAGTCGTGCTGGGGTAGTGTTTTAGGGTTTAGGGTAGTGCAATGGTCTTTGGGTAGTGTAGGGGTCGTGCGGGGGTAGTGTTTTAGGGTTTAGGTAGTGCATTGTTGTTTGGGTAGTGTAGGGGGTCATGCTGGGGTAGTATTTTAGGGTTTAGGCAGTGCAGTGGTGTTTGGGTAGTGTAGGGGGTCGTGCTGGGGGAGTGTTTTAGGGTTTAGGGCAGTGCAGTGGTGTTCGGGTAGTGTAGGGGGTCGTGCTGGGGGAGTATTTTAGGGTTTAGGGCAGTGCAGTGGTGTTCGGGTAGTGTAGGGGTCGTGCTGGGGGAGTATTTTAGGGTTTAGGGTTGTGCAGTGGTGTTCGGGTAGTGTAGGGGGTCGTGCTGGGGGTAGTGTTTTAGGGTTTAGGGCAGTGCAGTGGTGTTCGGGCAGTGTAGGGGTCGTGCTGGGGGTGGTGTTTTAGGGCTTAGGGCAGTGCAGTGGTGTTCGGGCAGTGTAGGGGGTCATGCTGGGGGTGGTGTTTCAGGGTTTAGGGCAGTGCAGTGGTGTTCGGGCAGTGTAGGGGGTCATGCTGGGGGTGGTGTTTCAGGGTTTAGGGCAGTGCAGTGGTGTTCGGGCAGTGTAGGGGGTCAGGCAGGGGGTGGTGTTTCAGGGTTTAGGGCAGTGGTGTTCGGGCAGTGTAGGGGGTCGTGCTGGGGGTGGTGTTTCAGGGTTTGGGGCAGTGCATTGGTGTTCGGGCAGTAAAGGGGTCGTGCTGCGGGTGGTGTTTCAGGGTTTTGGGCAGTGCAGTGGTGTTCGGGCAGTGTAGGGGTCGTGCGGGGTGGTGTTTCAGGGTTTAGGGCAGTGTAGTGGTGTTTGGGAAGTGTAGGGGGTCGTGCAGGGTTGTGGTGTTTCAGGGTTTAGGGCAGTGCAGTGGTGTTCGGGCAGTGTAGGGGGTCATGCTGGGGTGGTGTTTCAGGGTTTATGGCAATGCAGTGGTGTTTGGGCAGTGTAGGGGGTCGTGCTGAGGCTGGTGTTTCAGGGTTTAGGTAAGTGCAGTGGTGTTCGGGCAGTGTAGGGGGTGGTGCAGGGGGTGGTGTTTCAGGGTTTAGGGCAGTGCAGTGGTGTTCGGGCAGTGTAGGAGGTCGTGCAGGGGGTGGTGTTTCAGGGTTTAGGGCAGTGCAGTGGTGTTTGGGCAGTGTAGGGGGTCGTGCTGGGGCTGGTGTTTCAGGGTTTAGGGCAGTGCAGTGGTGTTCGGGCAGTGTAGGGGGTCGTGCTGGGGCTGGTGTTTCAGGGTTTAGGGAAGTGCAGTGGTGTTCGGGCAGTGTAGGGGGTCGTGCTGGGGCTGGTGTTTCAGGGTTTAGGGCAGTGCAGTGGTGTACGGGCAGTGTAGGGGGTCTTGCTGGGGCTGGTGTTTCAGGGTTTAGGGTAGTGCAGTGGTGTTCGGGCAGTGTAGGGGGTCATGCTGGGGCTGGTGTTTCAGGGTTTAGGGCAATGCAGTGGTGTTCGGGCAGTGTAGGGGGTCATGCTGGGGGTGGTGTTTCAGGGTTTAGGGCAGTGAAGTGGTGTTCAGGCAGTGTAAGGGGTCATGCAGGGGCTGGTGTTTCAGGGTTTAGGGCAGTGCAGTGGTGTTCGGGCAGTGTAGGGGGTCTTGCTGGGGGTGGTGTTTCAGCGTTTAGTGCAGTGGTGTTCGGGCAGTGTAGGGGTTCTTGCTGGGGGTGGTGTTTCAGGGTTTAGGGCAGTGCAGTGGTATTCGGGCAGTGTAGGGAGTCATGCTGGGGCTGGTGTTTCAGGGTTTAGGGCAGTGCAGTGGTGTTTGGGCAGTGTAGGGGGTCGTACTGAGGCTGGTGTTTCAGGGTTTAGGGAAGTGCAGTGGTGTTCGGGCAGTGTAGGGGGTCATGCCGGGGCTGGTGTTTCAGGGTTTAGGGCAGTGCAGTGGTCTTCGGGCAGTGTAGGGGGTCGTGCTGTGGTGGTGTTTCAGGGTTTAGGGCAGTGCAGTGGTGTTCGGGCAGTGTAGGGGGTCATGCAGGGGCTGGTGTTTCAGGGTTTAGGGCATTGCAGTGTTGTTCGGGCAGTGTAGGGGGTCGTGCTGGGGGTAGTGTTTTAGGGTTTAGGGTAGTGCAGTGGTGCTTGTGTAGTATAGGGGTCGTGCTGGGGGTAGTGTTTTAGGGTTTAGGGTAGTGCAGTGGTGTTTGTGTAGTGTAGGGGGTCATGTTTTAGGGTAGTACAGTGGTGTTTGGGTAGTGTAGGGGGTCGTGCTGGGGTAGTGTTTTAGGATTTAGGTTAGTGCAGTGGTGTTTGGGTAGTGTAGGGGTCGTGCTGGGGGTAGTGTTTTAGGGTTTAGGGTAGTGCAGTCGTGTTTGTGTAGTGTGGGGGTCGTGCTGCGTGGTAATGTTTTAGGGTTTAGGGTAGTGAAGTGGTGCTTGTGTAGTGTAGGGGTCATGCTGGGGATAGTGTTTTAGGGTTTAGGGTAGTGCAGTGGTGTTTGTGTAGTGTAGGGGGTCATGTTTTAGGGTAGTGCCGTGGTGTTTAGGTAGTGTAGGGGTCGTGCTGGGGGTAGTGTTTTAGGATTTAGGTTAGTGCAGTGGTGTTTGGGTAGTGTAGGGGTCGTGCTGGGGGTAGTGTTTTAGGGTTTAGGGTAGTGCAGTGATGTTTGTGTAGTGTAGGGGGTCATGCTGGGGGTAGTGTTTTAGGGTTTAGGATAGTGCAGTGGTGCTTGTGTAGTGTAGGGGGTCGTGCTGGGGTAGTGTTTTAGGGTTTAGGGTAGTGCAGTGGTGTTTTTGTAGTGTAGGGGGTCATGTTTTAAGATGCAACGCTCCAATACCTGACCAGTCTACACTACATAAAACTGCAAAAACTAAAAATAAAAAGTGTTTTGCACACTTTTGTCATTGGGCTATATGTGGGCTACATCTGGGTAATATTTGTCCTACATTTGGGCTCTTTTTTCTCTGGTGGCCATCTTGGAAGACTTCTTTGTTATGAAGTTTCCTAATTTCCTCATTTACTGCAGTCTCCTCAGTAGGAAATACTTTCAGTTTTTTACTTTGATTCCATCAAGAAGGCATTCAGATGTGTCTCACATTTGGCATAAATTCTGAATGTTAGCACTCTAGTTGCTCATTAGATCACTGTAGTAAAGCTACTGCTCACCAGGGAGTTAACTGGAAGTCTGCTGCTGGTATTGAAAGTGATTGTTTCAGTCTGCATGTCAGAATTTTCTAATGAAATAGAAGAGGATTTGAGATCTCACTTAAAACATGCCCTAATTTTTCTTTCTGCAGCACTAACCATAATTTCTATTTCAAAAAGTACCCCCTCATTTTGTTCCTTTTTAAATTAAATGTTTTAAGTGTTACCGGTTTATTCCAATCAAGATGGCTTCAGATGTGCCATACTTTTGTCATAAGTAAGGCTGTTAGCGCTCTAGTTGTTCTTTAGAACACTCTGGGAAGCTGCAGTAGAACACAAAGGCATCAACTGGCAGGCTGCTCCTGTTGAAATATAACAGGAAGATATTTGAGATCACACTTGAAACATGTCCTAATTTTTCTTTCTACAGCATTAACCATAATTTCTATGACAAAATGAACCCCATCATTGTGTTCCTTTTTAAATTAAATGTTTTAAGTGTTACCAGTTTATTCCAATCAAGATGGCTTCAGGTGTGCCATACTTTTGTCATAAGTAAGGCTGTTAGCACTCTAGTTGTTCTTTAGAACACTCTGGGAAGCTGCAGTAGAACACAAAGGAATCAACTGACAGACTCTGCCCTTGTTGGATGTACATGTTTTACTGAGAATGTCAGACTTCATTCTCACATGACTGAGAAAGATAATGTGAATTTACAGAAAATATGCTCTCATTTTAGCTTCTGGAGCACCTTCCTAAACTCTATGGGACAAGCATGTGAAAATAGATTTCTCTCAAACATGATTCATGATATCCCAGCAGAAGGTTTTTCACAGGGTAAAATCACCTTAGAAAACACCACAATTCCTGAAATTAGTATGGTACCATCAACAAATGAATTCTAATGTAACTAAAGTCTGTTATCACACTTTATAGTTCTCCTTTTGGTAACCCTCAAAATCTTTGATTCACTACAATGCATTTCAATGGGGTACTATCATGTATATTGGTCCCAAGATGGCTGCCAGCAATTCCAGGATGAAGTGCTGACAGCCAATCAGATCTCACGATGACATGTGTGGTTAGGCTCCGCCCAGATATATATGTGATTTTATTTTTGATTTTCTCAGCAACTACTGAACGGATTTACACCATTTAACAAAAAGGGTTCTTTCTGAACCAAGAACTACCTCTTTGCCAAATTTGGTGTAATCCCGTTCAGCACTTCGGGCTGTAGCCGTGGCTAAAGTTTCCTATGGGAAAATGAATGGGGAAAACACGTTTTGGGACCCCCCTTTTTTCTCGGCCCCCGCTTGACGAATCTCCCTGAAACTTTCAGGGTAGGAGCGGACCGGAGCGGGCCATAAAGTTTGGAAATTTCGGAAAGATTCGTCAACCGACGCAAGAGTTATTTCAAATAGAATGTTGCGGATTTCCTATGGAAAATAGGTCCTAACTATAACTATCTACTGGCGACCGTCAGTAGATAATATATATATATATATATATATATATATATATATTCACTGCAAAAACAAAGGTTACATGGAGGGTATAGTTAGGCTCAGATTTCACTCATACAAAACCAGTGAAATTCAGCAGTTATAGTTAACTGAGCTTACTACAACTTATGCCCACACAATGCACTGCTTATGACCTCACATATTACATCACTCATGACATGGTGAGTGACATCACTGATGACATCACTCATGACATCTCAATGACATCACTGATGACTTCATGCACAGAACTACTCACACCCCCACGCTGCACTTCTGTGGGCAAGTGCTGAGCCCACTGATCTATTATGTTCCCCCAGCAGATTAAAAGATTAAATGGTCTTCCTGTGAACACATTGCTCATGCAATAATGTTCCAAATTGTCTCATTTATCCCAGTGTGTTACACACAGGTGTATGTTTATTTAAACACTCTGTGGGTGCATGCAGTGTCCACGGAGAGTCCGATATTGTGAAAATTGGCCTGCTGGGATAGTAGTCAGTCACTGAGCCTCTCCCAGACTACTGCTGTGACTCTTAAAGCGATAGTGTGCTGTCTGCCAGTACCCCTTTGTTCTGGTTGGTGGTACATGATATCAGTACGTGATGGACAGAAGCCCAAGAAACACCATATTTTGGGATGCCATTGGGCCTGAATAATGCAGTGCATGAACATTCTTGGGTGCTCTAAGTTTAATGTGCGTGCACGGGGTCCAGAGAACACATCCTTGTACCCGCACTCGGAGGGGACCTACGGATGTCCATGTTAGCTCTGGACATTAAAATGCAGCGATCGGTGCTCAAAGCATGTCTCGGGACAGAATGCTTTTTTGGCCTGGTAGGGTGCCTGGGGGACCCCACCCAAGGCTCAGTGGTCAGGGTATTCCTACCCAGCCCCCTTTTCTTTATTTTTACATTTTTTTAGGGACCCGGCTGAGGCTGAGTCCCAAGAGGGCTGCCAACACTTACTGATTGAAGTGTTGGCAGCCAATCAGATCTCTGCACAAGATCTTCAATATTTGCAGAGACGTTGCGAACCTAGATATAAAAATTGGGATTTTCTTTTATATCTCCAAAACTACTGAAAGAATTTCCACCAAATAACAAAAAGCGTACTTTCTGGACAAAAAGCTACCTTTCTACCAAATTTGGTGTAATTCGGTTCAGCGGTTCAGGCTGTAGTTGTGTCCTAAATCTCTATCGGAATTAACATGGTAAACACACTTTTTTTTACCTCGCCTTTTTTTCGGCCCTCGCTTGATGGATCTGCCAAAACCTTTCGATGCACAACTAGAAAAATGTATGAAGATTCGTCAAACGGCACCAAAGATATAGGCTAGTCAAAGAACTCTGGGTCCGAACTATAACTTCCCAAAAATATATAATTGTTCATACAGATAGTAAACTGTGGTATGTGAATTATGGGAAAACAAGAACTGAGAAACCACATTGGAGGAAACGAAATCATTGAAAACCAATTTTAAGGAAAGACAATTTTAAGGAAATACAAAGAAATCAAAAGTTAAGGAAACATTTTAAAGGAAAGATAATTTTAAGGAAAACATCCATGATTATGGGGAGTTTAGCACTAGTGAGAGGTTTTTTGGTTCAAGGATGGGTTTTGTTTAGAAGGATGAGGCATTTTTAGGAGTCAGAAATGTCTGGAATTGAGCCACAGGCAGGTGTTCAGGGATGGGTGGAGCTTAGGGGTGGTGAGGGTTTCTTTTAGGTATCATAAATGTGTGGGGTTTAGGGGAGCTGAGGGTTTTTTAGAGTTCAGGGATGAGTGGACATTAGGGGTGTTAGGTGTTTTTAGGCTTCATGGACGGGTGGAGTGTAGGGGTGTTGAGGAGTTCTTAGGTTCAGTGATACACAAATGTATAAAAACAGAAATAGCATTTACATTGTAAGGTACACAACTGAAAAAACAAATCATACTACTAACCCTGCAACCAATGAAATTAAACTTAAAAACAGCTGACAAACAGAAACACATTCCCAATGCTTTAACAAGAAAATTAGAATGTGTAACCAAACTGCTCCAAAAAACCACCACTGCTGGAAAATGTCACACTGCCTGACTGAAGCTACAGACAAAGTTATTAACAAATTGTAGGATATCTTATATTTAACTGGAAAATAATTTAGATATTTTAACGAACATAATAATTTAAACATTATATCTGCAAAAGTCAGATCCAAGACTGTAGCAAAAAAGCATCCACCAACACAAAAAAAGATCAAGCCACCAAATTATTGAAATCATACCATGTTACAGAAAAAAAGCAAAACAAAATGCATGTAAAATAAATAAAAAATAAAGCATAACCCCTAAAATAAATCAGTAGCAAACCTGTTTTAGGTTTAGAAATAGGCCTCAATAATGTTAAAATACAAAAAAAAGTCAATACCTAAACCATTTGTCTTACTCAGAAGTAACATTAAAAAAGGAGATTGATGAAAAAAAGGAAAAAGAACAACAATTAAAAAAGCACATAACCAAACAACCTATAAAAAAGAAATGCCAAACATTTAAGTAAATAATGGAAAGATGAATAATAAATGGTAAATATAACAGACAATATATTTAAATATAAAATATATTTAAATAATGCTGTGATCCACAGAAGTAGCTTTGGCAACTGTAATATATAAAGAGGATATGCCTGTGTCAAGGAAAGCTCTTCCAGTGAGGGGACACATTGCAAATGCACTAAATGTTCCTCCATTGCATGCTATGGCAGGGCTACCATCAAAGAAGATACTGTTGAAAGTTTGAGGGAACACATTCACCTTCTAAATGGCACTGAAATACAAGTTAGGAATGACCTACAGGAATTAAGAGAAAATAGCATAAGCTCACAAGAACACAAAGTAAATACTTAAAAATATAATTCCCCAAGTTCCTTCAGAATTGACAATGAACCAAGGACACTCCCATAGACAATCTAAAAAAACGAATAAGTAAAGTACAGAGAGTTTCTAGGGAAACACCAACAGCACAGAGAACATATAAAAATACAAATTCCCCAACATTTAACAATAATAGATACTAAACAAAATGTCTTACTGCATGACAATGTAAATAAAGGCAAAATATTAATTGTCTATGCAATTAAAAATAGCTTTCTAATAATAACACAATGCAACACATGGATGATGATGGAACACTTAAATCTAGTCCTGCACCATTTACGTAAATATACAGTATATATAGACAATACCATAACACAAATGTCCCTTTAGGTTATTCTCTACTGCCAAATAAGGATGGTGCAACCTAAATTGAACTCATAACACTAACAAAATGAAAACAAATAATTGCAATCCCCAAAAATACATTATTGGTTTTGAATAAGCTATGATTTCCACAGTTCTTAAAGTGTATCCACATACAGCAACAAAAGGGTGCTAATACCACTTCAACCAAGGTTTATGGAGGCATGTACAAAAGTCTACATATAGGATATAACATGCCACAAATGTAGAATTTGCATATGAAGTAACAAAAACAAATGCCACTAGCCTATGTGACTGTCACAGAAGTAAACAAACACTATAACTTGTTAATAAAAATCCCAATACTACCAAAGAAACAAAAACAATCTCTCACCATTGATCAACTATTTAAAAACCCTTGGCTTGGTCGCCTGCATTAATCAGGACACAGGCTCCTAGCTGAATTTCACAGTCTATGATAGCACCATCTCTCAAGAGGCAAAAACTAGCAATGCAGAGGAAAGGTGGAAAAATTCCTTCCAAGTAACACTACCCTCCAACATTCTACCAATTTCTAGAAATACTCAAAAAAGAACAAAGTTACAAAGAACTAAGATTATAACAAGACTTTCCGCAATTGGAGGCAAAAACAGCCTCATAAACTAGGGAAATGCATGAAATGCTAGCAAGCAAAGTGAGTCTATTTACTAATAGATCTTAGATGTAAGAGCACTGAGGTGGTAGGACTGCCTGAAAGCTTCCACAACGCCAACAATAAGGAATTTGTGGAAAAATAGCAGGCCATTATGATGACATCATAAGACATTTTTGAACAGAAGATGTTTGCCCTGCTCTTTTGGAGATGGTTAGATAGGGATGCTCTAAAGCGGGTCTCTGGCTGTAGTGATGAGACATTTCTTTGAGGTATGAATCACGGCTAAGTTGGTTAGTACAGGTATAAGAGCAGAAATCAGTTAAAAAGACCATCAACACACACTGAACACATAAAGGCACTTTATATCGCAATCACATAGACGGCTCCTGCTTCCTAACAATACAGGATTTAACTTGGAACGTTTGTGTCATGAACAATGTGACTAATTTTATAGAAGATTAATTTCTACATGAAGAGGTGTTGGGTCCAAGTTTCAGTCCTCACAGGAAACGCACCTCATAGGAGAGGAGGGCATTTGGTTACAGAAGCAGTAGTAACACTAAGTGATCAGCTTACTCTGCTTACATATGGGTGGAAACAGTAGTGAATTCGGAGATTCACAAAGTGCTAAAGACCAAGAGAAATACTAAAATTGGGTCAGGGGTAGGATGGATGGGCAAGATTTATTACTGGTGGGAAACATTGTTTATCACGAAGGCTCAACAATGAGAAGCCTTTAGAACGAAGCATAAACCTCAAGGAAGTCTTTAAAATGCTGTTTTTTACAACAAATAATGTATTACCACAAATGCCATTACAACGATGGTCTTTGCAATTAAAAAAAAGAAAAGTAGTAAGCACTCACAACGAACACCATGGGCGTGAATAAATGGCCATGAGGACAAGTAGATGTGTCGAGAGCAGACTTGAGGAAACGCTGCTTGAGAGTGTGTGGGGGTGGTGCGCCTGGTGTAGGTCTTAAGGCGCCCAGTTGTCGGGTTTAGGGCTCAGTGTTGGGGAAGGGGCAGTTTTAGAAAGGCACAGTGGGCGCAGCCAAGATGGCACTCAAGAATTTCCTAATGGAACAAGGTGCTTTGCGTTTGTGCACTTGAGTTTATTTTGTTTTGCTCTCTTGTGATGCAGGAAGCATTGGCCAGTTAGCCCCACGGAATGCTGTCTGACTAAATTATACACCAAGCGCAGACGTAAACCATACCCGCCCACGTCCCGACTGCATATACTGGACGTGGGAGCAAATCATGAGCAGTGAAAGGGGAAATAACTTAGAAATCTCCTCATTGATTCCCACTCACGGCCAATCAGCTACTTAGAATCCCTCAATCCACCAATCCACTCAACCCTGTTCATACTCACGGCTCAATTCTTTTTTGCTTCCTAGTATTTTAAACATGGCGGGCAACGTAACGAGTAATCGCTGATAATGTGTGCGTTTTAATGACGTTCAATGCAGCAGTACTTTTAATGATTACCTGTGGGGTGGCGTGATAATGGAGTTTGTTCTAAAACCTGGCGTTATTAAGACATTGTCGTTATTCCGCTTTTTGTTGAAAAAAGCCTTCGTTATGAAATGAAATTTGTACTTGTAAAGCGCACCCATACCCCCAAAGGGGTGTCCAGGCGCTGTACGCATACCACTGTGGAACCCTTCCTGGCTTTTCCTCGTGAAATGTCCACTCCTGGGCACCCCCAGGGTGAAGCCAGGCATCCCAGCGCTGTTGGGGCCGTTGTGGAGATTAAGCAAGCTATTGCCCAGAGTTGCAGAGTGGGACCCATGATTAGAATAGGCACCGAGGCGAGAATTATCAGGTCCGAGGAAATTGAGCCCAAGACCCGCCGAGGCGGGAATTGAACCCTGGTCCCAGGCCAGATCTCTGCATCAGGGTCTGCCGCTCTAACCATTGAGCCACACTTCTCTTATAAAGGCTTTTGTTGTTCCATCATACAACCATTACAGTTCATGAGTACCACGGAGTTGGGTAACAATGAACATCTATTATTCAGCGCCAAGATACCCTTGGGTGAATGTGCGCTTTACAAATACACATTTTATGTTATGTTAATACTGGCTAGTATATATGCACCAAACATAGATCACTCTGGGTTCTACGATGCATTACCCCCTGCTATTGCTGAATAATCACACTTGCTTATCTTTTTGCGAGATAGCATCAATGGTGTATAGGATATCAACAATTACAGAGCATGTCCTCCTCTGCACTTCCCCCAAGGGGTGAGAATATCCCAAATGCTAAGGGAAAGGGTCTCCTACTGGGTCTTGGTTAATGCTTGGTGGCTCTACAATCAAATATCCAGAAATGCATCGTCTTAGTCCCCTTCACACAATCAACATATGCATTTATACAATATTATTTGCAGTAGATGCCTGCACAAATCCGCTGTACAGTCAGAATACCTTATAGAACCTATGCCTGACTACAATTCCCTGTTGACTGTTGATGGGAATTGAACGAGGCAGAATAAGAATATAAATGCCATCACGGGAACTCAAAGCTACAACTTTGGAGAATCCTGCTCAGGGAACCAAAGGGATGTATACATGACTTATCTGAAAATTACTGAATGGCCTCAGATTAGCTGGTGGAACCTGAGTCTTGTAAAATAGTGAACAGGGGCCATTGCTTTAGAACATCATACAGAATTAAAAGGAACTAGAGAACTAAATAGTGCCCTAAAGTAACGCCTCAGGTGACTGGAATTGGTGGCCACCTGTAATCATACAATCAAAGAGGAGTATATGCAAGGCAAGAAACAGCATTCAACCTTGTTAGAGAAAAATAGATGTCTGGAATAAGCAGCATGTGCCAGAAGCACAGAAAAGGGGACAAGATCGGATGCTTACTGGCATGGATAATTAGACTTTGATTCCATGGTATCCCCAGTTACTATTATTCCAACACAAAATGGGAGATGGTTCATACCTAACTTGAGATTCATCAGTCATTATTGGATTATTACTTTAACCTAAACTAGTATCAGTACCTCTTTAGCTCTATTCACCCAAACCCAAATCTTTTGTCCAACACCTCAAACAGTCTTTTCTTTGTCTCTACCACCAAGATCATTTCCTCCACAGGAAGACATTTCTTCACACTTAAGCCCAAATTTACAAATGTGTCACAGAACACAGCACTGCTGCATTGTGAGTCAGGGAGAGAGAGAAGGAAAGTGCCATATCTACAGAAAGATGGCGCTCTCCTCCCTTCTCCATAGTGTTGGTGCACAATCAGGCTGCAGAGCACCATGTACACACCTTTGCACCATGGTGCAAAGTTGTTTGCATGAGTCTAGCATAGGTTTTGTACTGGAAGGGTATCCATCTAATACAAAATACTATGACCAGACAAGCCGTAAAACTGTTCCCACATTGTATGTGTGCTGGACAGTGCAGCACACATGCAAATTCGGAAAAGAAAGGAGAAATAATAGTATTTCTACTTTTAACACCTGCTTTCAAGTCAAGTTATTTATTGGTGCAAAACCCTGTCCGCTATTGTTAGTAGATAGGGGTTTGCTTCGAAAATCATGGATGGTTGCATGGGAACGCCCATGTACCACACATGGGATGCCCCCTTGATGCAAACCAACTCAGTACCAATTTGTGTTGATTTGTAAATACCAAAATGATTTATACGTCAGGTCTGCATTAAAAAAGGAATGCAAACCCGAACCAAAACATTTGTAAGTCTGGGCCCTAGTCTCTGTCATTGGAATGAAATGTTTGCAACTGGCAGATAATTTACTTCACAAAATGATAACTTGAAAATTATCTTTTTGTATTTCAATAGGTTGGTTGCCAAGATCATATAACCACTTAATGCTTTGCCTACATTTCCTAAGATATTATAAATACATATGTGCACATCCTTATTGCTCTGGTATGCTATCCTTTTCCACACCACTTACTTGCATGTGCTTTACTTTGAATATGCATTTCTAATTTGAAAATAATGTGAATACATTCCCTTGTCATCTTTACACATTAACTGATAATTGTGAATATAGAAAAAGATTAAGTGCTTCCATTTTAGATACATGTGCAATATATTAAATGAGCAGATAAAGTAAATGAAATATTAATGAAGAAGAAGAACCTTGCGGATCCGTTTTTATCTGCTTATTGCATGTATCAGATTTGTTTGCGATATATTGTCCCCCTATTGAGTTGCCTGCCATGGGGTGCAGGGATTAACACCACCTTTTTTTTCCCTTTGGGAGCATGTAATACAGCCGGTTTATGGCCGTAACACATGCTCCCATAGGGAAATGTTGGAATGCGACCGAACAGGTGGTCGGGACCGCTAACCGGAGGTCGGTCAGTCCAGTTTCTGAGACAGTGTCAGGTGGACGCAAATCTGCCTGACATCGTAATAGGCCCCTTAATGTTAGCTTTACGAGGGCAGCAGTAATACCCTAAAGGATGGATCACTGACATTTAGGTAAGAAGTGCAAATGTAATAAAAACTGTTTAAGGTAGCATATGGGAAGCCAGAATTGGGACTAACTGGGACTCATCAGAATGGTCCTGAATATTTCCACCAGTTCCACATCAATACCTGTTGATATCCTGAATGTCTTGATCCATTCGCAATCAGTAGTACAGTCTGCATAGTGATTGAATGGTGCTCTGGGCAGGTACACTTGATTTTTGTTTGTTTGTATATGCTTTATTTCAACAACTAGTGTCATAAAAACATTTGTGAAGAAAGGGGAAAAATACAAAATAACATATAGTACAGCACCATAATCAAAATAGTATACACAAGCGGTCCATAAAAGTACACTATTGCGCCCTCAACATATAATGCAGTTGTCGAAGGCTACATAATAAGAGCTATTATACAGTTCATCAATAAAATCATAAATAATTTGGTCTAAAAATAGTTAAAAAGTAACAGCATAACAAGCCTTCATGGTTTGGGCCTCATGATAAACACAATGTGGAACCCCCAATGCACGCCTGACAGAAGCGGATTAATCCCTCTTTGGGGTGACAGCAGGGGCAGTCAAATATAAAGTGCGAGTACATAAGGTGTAATCTCAATGGGAGGCTAAACAGCCATCAAACGCTGCCACAGAGAGTGCAGTGTTAGGCCACTCCTGACAAGGCTTTTCGCCTGATTAGCCATGCATGGCTGAGGAACTTGTCCACACCACACACAAAAAGAGGTCTGGGATCAGACCTAAGAATGCGCAGGGCAGCCCGATGGTCCTGTGTGCCCAGTTGTCGGCAAATTGGTTTTAGCCATTTAGACCTTGGAGCGTTATATGCCAGACAAGCAAACATAACATGTGCAATGCTTTCCATCGGGGCTCTGTAGCAAGGACAATCCTCTGGTGTCTGTTTGGGTGGGTGCCATTTTGCAGTTGTTGCGCAAACAGGGAGCATGCCAAACCTAAAATGAATGTACAGCATCCTGCCCCTCGGGACCTGGATTATATCTAAATAGGGCTCAAGGCATCTGGTCTGCTTATGTAGATAAAATTCTGCCGTCAGTCTGCCCACATTGGGTTTGCAGATTTCCTGGCTATCCACCCATTCCCAATACAACCGTTTTAGCTCCTCTTTACTAGGTGGTTCCTGCCTGTCCCAATGTCCTTGAAAACCCAGGGCTGACAGTGTTTTCCTAATGTTTGAAATCCATCCAATTCTGCGGCCAGCATCTATTTGTATGATCTCAGTAAGAGCTTCGGCATACTTAGAGAGTTCGGGGGTCCACCTGATGCAAGCCCAAAAGAGCAGTGGGCGGAGCCTTGCTGTGTCCCCAATCGACTGCCTGCCCATATCAAGCATTAAAGGTGTAAGTGGTATGTTGCAAGGCAACATCACCAGGTCCCTAAGGAACTTATGTTCAGATCTACGGATGTCATCAACATTGTCGAACCCCCATAGCTCGGCTCCGTAAAGAGCTGTGCTGGCTGCTTTGGTATCATAAACCATGAGGGCCGGTGCAACTGGCCTGCTGTGTGAGGAACAATGTTCTTTTCCTAGTGCTCCGGCCACACGTTTATGCCCCATGAGCATCTTTGCTAGGTGGGGCCTCCATGACATTTTATCAGAGAGTCGGACACGAAGATAGTCAAAGGTACCGACTCTTTCCAGGGTTGCTCCGCCCAGCAAAAGATTGCTTCTAAATGATTTTTGGGGGTTAAATGTCATGAACTTAGTTTTTGAGGTGTTAATGACCAGTCCCCGGGAGTCACAGAAGAGTTGAAATCTATTAAGTAATCTTTGTAGTCCTGCTGGGGTCTTAGACACCAGCAGGGTGTCGTCAGCAAACAAGAGGGTCGGTACCTTGTCGCCCGCCAGGATTGGTGCATCCGCTGGGTCTTCTTGCAGAAAACTAACCACCCCATTCATATATAAGGAGAACAGGGTGGGAGCCATGACACAACCCTGTCGGACTCCCCTGTTGACAAGGATCGGCTCGGTCAGCTGACCTTGTGTCCCCCATCTCACCTGAGCACAATTACCCTCCTGGAGACGGACCAGCAGATTGAGGATAAAAGGGGGAATGCCCATGTCTCTAAGTGTGTGCCACAGCTTGCTCCTGGGAACCAGGTCAAAGGCAGTCTTTAGATCAATAAATGCTAGGTAAAGACTGTCCTTGACTATTACCACTATTTTCCGTTAAATGAGGAGCAGCCTAAAATCCTGGTTGATCGTTCCAGTGCTGGCCCTAAAGCCAGCCTGGTACTGAGAGAGGATAGCTTCATCTTCTGCCCATGGTTGTATCCTCTGCAACAGAACTCTACCGAAAACCTTCTGCAGTGCATCTAAAAAGCTAATTGGTCTGTAGATTGAGGGGTCTTCTCTGGCGCCCTTTTTGTAAATCGAGACCACCTCAGCGCCCTTCCAGGACCCCGGTACTGGGCTGCTGCTGGCTATGGCATTAACGAGGAGAAGAATGTAGCGTGCCCAATTTGGAATATCTACGAGGAATAGGTCACCAGGCAGACCATCTGGTCCAGCTGCTTTGGCAGGGACTACTTTCCCTAACGCAGCCTCAATCTCAGCCAGATCGAAAAGCTCACTATCAGCAATGGAAAGGTCGTAAGAGTCACGTGGCTCTACAGATGGCGTGCCCTCAGGTGCAGAATAAAGCTTCTGAAAATGTTCATGCCATTCGTGGCCTGGAATATGATTGGGGGATGGACGTACATCTCTCTTGTTGCCTCAGGTAACTAGAGTCCAGAATAAGTTGGTATCCTTGGCTAAGCTTGCTTCCTTCAGTTGCTGCCGGCGTGATTCATCCCATGCTATCTTAGCGTGGAGCAAAGTTGCTCTATAGTTCTTCCTAGCAACTTTAATCAAGGGGCAATTCTTATCTTTGATTGCTGTGGCTAGGAGCAATCGTGTGTGCCTGCATTCTTTCCTGTACCACGAGTAGGGCCCTTTAGAAGGCAAACTGGACTTACTGCCCTTGTTGGGGGCTAAAAAATATGCGCTCAGTTGTTCCATTGTGCGAGAGTGGACAGTAAGTACATCTGCCAGTCTCGTGGGTCGGAGGCTGCAGCCTGAAGCTCTGAGGTGCTCAGGGCCAGGACTTGCCATATGCCAGCGATCTTAGATTCTTGCAGGGCTACCTTACGCCATTTTAAGAATCTATTGCAGTTGGAGGGAACAATCTCTCTAGTGATGGTTAAGGTTGGGATGCTCTCAAGCTGGTAAGGAGCTTCCCACAGAGGCTTCATAGTTGCGCAAAGGGGATTGTGGTCGCTGTCGGTGGTGGTGCCCACCCTCATATCTATCAGGTCTCCCAAGAGCCTTACATCTAATAAAATATAATCAATACGTGACGGGCAGCTAGCTCTATTATAAGTGTTTGCGCCCTGGCTGTCCGATGGGGTTCTTCCGTTAGCTGCCCTCAAACCAAACTCTGTGGTGAGGGCATTAAGTTGGAGTGCTAACTGTGTCCATCTTTTAATTGGGGGTAAATTTAGTGGAGGGATAGCCCATTTGTTGTCGTCATCCTCAACCCCCAACAGGTCCTCTGTATCCAAGGGCTCAAAGGTGCAATTAAAGTCTCCTGCCACCACCACTCTAGAGTGGGGCGAGCAGCTGGCCAAGCTTTCTTCCAATACTGTGATAATAGGTGAAGGTCTACCCCCTTAAGTCCCCCTTATGTAGACATTAAACAAGTCGATTGGGCCCCCCCCTGGGCCCCCTAATGCTAAGTCTCAGGATGTCTGGACTAGAGCTTGGTTGGCAAGTAATTCGACAGCCCAGGGAGATATTCACCCATATAATCAGTCCCCCTGACGGGCGCCCTCTCCCTACAGTTGTTGCTGGAGATTGGAAACAAACATAACCTGATTTATATAGGGGGGCCAAACTCCAGGTCTCTTGGAAAATGCATATGTCAAAGCACTCGATTAGTTCGTTCCAGTGGGGGATTGACAATTTGCTGCTTAGCCCAGCCACGTTCCACGATATTATCTTCAACTGATGATGCGAAGCTGAACCAGATACGATGTTTCTACCTGGAGTGTGTTGGCTGGGCAGAGTTTGGGCTTGGGGTGATGCCTGAGGATCTAAGAGTGTAAGGTGTTCTGCACCCCACGCCCTCTGGATGTTAATAGAGGAACTACTTTGTCCAATGCCCCCCCCCCCGGGATCTATCATCCATTAGGTCAGGTGCGATACGTGGGACCGGGATACTTGGGGGGCTAGCCATATGATTTAAAGGAGTGGTGTCTGGTCCAGGGTGCAATTGGAGCTCACTCTGTAGTCAGTCAATGGCCTCCAGTGAAGTGCATCCAGCTAAAAGAATAGGTGGTTGCGTAGCAGATTGTCTGCTCTGGTTGACAGATGGAGATCGCCTAAGCTGTATAGAAGAGGTTTCAGGGGGGCAGGTATGAAATTCCAGGGCAAGGAGGTTTTCAGGCAGATCGGCCCTATTCAAGGTAAGCTCGATACAATCTAGTAGTTGGGCTGGAAAGGTGCAGCTCCGAACCCTGGTAATATCGTCCCGTATTACTGAGCGGCAGCCCCTAACGTGGCGAATCCAATGAATGGCTTTGTTGATCAGGGAGTCTTCACTCTCAAAGCCATTCTTTGGGCCAAGCTTGGGGACATTAACCATAAAGATTTTCAGGGCATGGGGCAAGTGGAAGGTATCTAGATGGTTCAACTGATGTTGGGTATTCCATGGGGGATGCTGTGCCAGGGATGAAGAGATGGGTCTAGTGCGGTTTGCAGAGTCCTGCGTGGCTACTGTGCTATAGTGATCATTATGGAGATTAATGTTGGGGTTGTTTGGACGCTTAGCCATAGAATGAAATGGAGCGTGCTTGTAAGTTGAAACAGACGGGTGCAAGATGGAGCCATGGGCTATAGTACCCCTATCATGAATGACTGCCTCGTGCGTCATGTGATTAACATGATGAAGTTGTGAGTGGTGTTCTGTCATAAGGTTGGCACGCTGCGGGCAAGGTGGATCTTTTTGTAATATCAATTTGATCAGAGTGGTGAGGCCTTCGATCATGGACCTCATAGTTCCTATCTCAGATCTAAGCATATTAATAAGCTGATGCGTATCCTGGGGTTCTGAGTTGGGCCCTATACTAAGCCCTGCACTTGGTGCAGGAGGTGACTGGGGCGTAACTTCCCTATAGTCATCGGGCAGGTCCAACAAGGGTAAGAACCTGTTTGCGCAAGGGATGGCAGGTCCCAGCTGGTGGGTGTTAACCCGTTTACCACGGCGGCAATTCCGCTGCGGTGCGGGCGTTCCACGGAGTGGGCGGGGCTGCGTCGGCCAACAGTCGTTCGCAGCACTGGGGAGGTAGTGCTCGCGACGGCCGTTGGCCAACGCGAGCACGGAAGGGGTTAAAACCAGAAGGGGTGGTGGGGGAATGACAAGCCCTCGCAGTGTAATGGTGCATCCATGTTGGGTATAGGGTCCCCCTTTTGGGGGGGTTTTTGGAACATTGCTGGGATGGTGGTTAAGCGGGATGGGCTAATGGGTTCAGAGGGGGATTGGCCAGGAGTGTGGCGCGTAGTTGGTTCGGCCACTAAAATGCCTTCGCACTTGCTAATAAGGGTGTCTATTCGATCCAGGAGGCAGTTGCTTCCTGCGTGTTTGATTGACTTCCTAGCCTTTTTCCCCTTGTCAGCCCGGCCATTACCACCACCACCACCACCTCTGTTTCCCTCCATTGTTTTCCTCTTTCCCATACTTCTATCCCGCACAGAAATGTATCTTTTAACAGGAAGTGGCAATGAACAACCAAGTGACTTGTACTCAAATCGTTGGCAATAGTCAAAAAGCAATCTCCGGGCAGCAGTCGGCCGGGCAGCGTTGGTGTATGATCCCAAGATGGTTACAGTCAAAGGGATTTCAGCTATTCTCTGTGCTGAGCCTGCGCGTGCGAAGACAAGAAAGTAAGCGCAGTACCTCAATGAACAGGTGCCAGTCCACAGTGCACTCCGAGGGCCCGATGAAAGAGGGGTGGCCCTGCCCTGCCTCTTCCTGGCAATGACAGGCAAGGACGGGCCCGCCCTTGGCCCGGGATTTGCCCGGGCGCGTCCCGCACAGCCGGTGACAGCGGTTGCTCTTATAGAGCGTTGCTCCCTCCAGGGAGTGAAGGCTTCTGGGGCATGTGGTCCTCTGGCCCCCAGCAACAGGACAAGCAGCAGACAGGAAATGCGGAGGTAGGTGCTCCCGCGCAGCAGGTGACAGCGGGCGCTTTTATAGCGCGTTGCTCCCTCCAGGGAGTGAAGGCTTCTGAGGCATGTGGTCCTGTGACCCCCAGCAACAGGACAAGCAGCAGACAGGAAATGCGGGGGTAGGTGCTCCCGTGCAGCGGGTGCCAGCGGGCGCTTTTATAGTGCATTGCTCCCTCCAGGGAGTGAAGACTTCTAGGGCATGTGGTCCTGTGGCCCCCAGCAACAGGACAAGCAGCAGACAGGAAATGTGGCAGTAGGTGCTCCCTTTTACCTCAGGTCTCTGGAGGAATCCGGGCCAGGGGTTTCTCGCAGGTGGTACTAAGCGCTGATGCCGTCCGCTTCTGGGGACACTGCTGTAACCCTCTATCTCGTAGAGTAAAAAAACTGTCGCGGGAGAGCTGCCGAGAACTTTAGCATGACCTGAGCAGAGATCTCTCGGCACAGCACCTGCTCGTGTCCGCAAGGCTCCAACGGGCTTCCCCGGGCTCCAGACGATAAGTGACAGGTCCCAGTGCACCCAATCTTGGCCCAGATGTGGGCACCCTGCCACCTCCTCCGGGACTCCGGGTCCCCGCTTTGAAGCCCCCTTCCGGTTGCATGAGCGTGCTACCGCTCGCCTGTCACTAGCCAGTGCGAGGAGCCCCTTTGTTGGCCATCCCTCCACCTCTGGGTTGCTCCGCAGGCGACCACAGCAGCAACTTTTTCTTGCCCCCTTCTTCTCTGGTGATGCTCCTCTGAGATGGTGAATGAACGCCGACTGGCAGAGACACCCCTGCGCTCTGTAGGTACCGCCGGCACCAAGGGAACTGCATCCTCACAGCGCCTGTTTGTTTGAGGCAGGGTCGGAGCTCCCCTGCGCGCACCCTAGACCCTCCTCCACTCAATGGGAGTACACGGATTCTTATGAAGGTATTTTCTGATTTAAATCATATTTGTAGAGTGCCATGATTGTATTGACATTAAAACAATAATGCTGTGATGTACAGAACTGTGGGCCTCATTTATAAGAAGTGTTGCATCGCTGTGTGAAAGCAGCGATGCAACACTTCTCAGTGCACCCTCCTTGCGACATTCATGGATGCGTCATATTTACTGTATGACCCATCATGTCGCAAGGAATGACAGCTACATCAGTATTACTGACGTATCTGTTGGCGCAAAAGTGGCGCATTGCTGGGGTGTGTCTGAAAACAGACGCAACTCCAGCAATGTGTCCTGCCCCATGTGAAAGGGCCTGTGTCACCCTTACACCTGCCATGAGGCAGGCGTAATGTTTTGACACATTGGCGTCCTAGAAGTGGCGCCGTGAAATCTTATAGATTTCACTGCGCCACTCTTACGACCCTTTCTAGCTGGGTAATGCCCACCCTGCATACATTATATGTGACGCAGGTATAATGTAGCGCAGGGGTTTATGAAGTGATGCATCTGCCTAGATGCGTCACTTCATAAATATGGCAAAACATGGCACATTATTTACGCTGCCGCAGCGTCACAAGAAGTGCTGCAACGGCTGCGTAAATGTGACGCAGGCCTTCATAAATAAGGCCATGTGTTTTCCTGTCCTATGCTCAACTCGGCCTCAACTCCATCTTGATTTAGTATGGCCGCTTCTTCATAATATTCACTGCATGTTTATATTTCTCACTGACATTGCATACAAACTGTTTGTTTAGTAATGACATGTGGTTCTCGAAGAACTCTGGAGGCAGCCTTTAAATACTCTTCAAGGATATTCCCGCTCACTCACTGTAGACCATTCATCCATGAGTCTTTCCATTGTTTATATAACCAGATTTGTCTGACACCTCTAATGACAGTAAGTCAGAAGGGGTTAATCATTATTCATTTAGGGGAACAGCGGTAGGATGCTGATATTATATGACGTTTCATATTGCTGCATTTTGATTTGATGGTGTAATGTTTCATTTTCTTATCACGTTCTGACTGTGTGATTTTCATTGCTTTCTATGGTGAATCTTTTTATAAAAGGCCCTCAATTTGGCAGTGAGCCAGACTCTTTTCTGAGCCTCTCGGGATGCTGCCTGTTTTTCTGCTGATTTGCTGCACAATCTACACTATGGGGCCGATTCCGATTCGGGCCGGAAAACATACCGACCGACTCGGTACGGGAATGTTGTCCGACCGACACGTACCGGTGCTGTCCGACCCGCGTAGTACAATGAAATTCATGTGAATCACGAACGACTCGTACGGAACACAAGCCGAACGACCGAACCACACGGAAACAAGCTATCCGGCCGGGAAACTTCGTGAATCGAACCGACCGACACGCACCAGGAATGAACCCGACAGAAACGTACCCATGAACTCCGACCCGCGCAGTATGATGCGATGCGTGTAAAATCAGACCAAGTCGCACGGAGCCCAAGCCGTATGACCGACACGCATACAAAACCCAGCCGAAGCAACCCAATACTCCGCGACCGATGCGTACGCCGCACATGAAACCCAGCAGGAACACAGTTTGAAAGACTCGGAGAAGCCCGCACGAGCCAACTGCAGCGTCCTACTCGGTCAGTAGAACGTCTCCTACATGCCTAAAAAACTCAAAGGAAAAAATACAAAAAAAAGGGCCAAACAAGCAATGACAAAGTCAATAAATACAGGGGGAAAAAAACATGGAACAAGGACACACCCCCAACTCCACCCATATAAAGGCCACAAATCCCTACCATGATCCTTTGCAAATTCAACTGACCTACCAGCACAGAACACCATCAGACAGCAACCACAGACACACTCACAACTCATCCATCACACAAGCCACATACCATTAGCACCTCACAAATAGCACCCTCACATACACCCAGCAAAACCTACACTCACCCACCCTCACTTGCACACTCACACACACATCAATCCCCACCACCACCCATCACCATGCCCCCAAAGAAGAATCCAAAGTTCCTAGACAGTGAATTGGAAGTCCTGGTAGATGAGATTCTCAGGGTAGAGCCACAGTTGTTTGGTACATTGGTCCAACAGACCCCCATGTCGCAGAAAACCAAGATGTGGGAGAGGATCGTCGACAGGGTGAACGCACAATCACCATGTTTGCGCACAAAGGAAGACATCCAGAACAGGTGGTATGATGTGCGCAGGAGGGTCAAGGACCTACTCAAGAAGGATTACGCCTTGAGTCAGCGCACCGGCAGTGGCCCTCCTGCCAAACCACTATACCTCAGGCCCTGGGAGGAGAAGGTGCGGGCCATCCTACCACCAGTGAGCGTATAGGGACTATCAAACATCCCAGAGCCTGGTGAGTACACAACCAATATACCCAATATTGTGTGACAATACACACACATCACTGTCAAGGGGATAGTCAAACCATGCACCCTTAGCAAATCCACAGCAACCAAAAGATAATCATCCCAAGATGTGTATGTTAGTCAGATAAACACAATACATGCCATCTCATAGTGATATGTAACTGTGTCATGACATGTACAAACCTAACAACAAATAGAGCAAGGCAGTGGCACAAATCTAACCAACAAACACAGTCAGATATTTTGCCACCACTAGAACACCACCTCACAGGGAAGCTCACTGAAAGGAAGGAATTCTGTGTATGCTGGTGAAGTGAGTGTAGGCAATAGCATGATGGGAGTTGTAGTCACAGATATTGGTCACCCTCACAATTTGCCCATCAACACCACTCTGAACCATGCTCACATCACAGGGAGTGGAAAAGAACTGACAAGATGGCTGACACTGGGTACTGCTGTGGGGAGCACAAGGCCCTGCTGGGAACTGTGCAACAACCAACAGCAGGACACCACTGACTGACATCCTGAAAGCCAACTTGCACTCCCTGCAATGGAAGCGCGTTCCATGGTGGGATATCTGGCTGGGTGTGAAGGAGGACTGACACCTCTGACCATAGTTACCAGCAGCTTTTCTCACACACCCCCTTAACACAAACTCCACACAACTCACCTGGGAGAATGCATTGCCTCACACTCTAATTAAATATCCCACAAAGAACTACCACACTGGGTTATGCTGTGTGAAGCATAGGGACACTTTTGGGACTTGTAGCCAAACAAACGCCAGGACAACACTGTCAGCCATCCTGTCAGCACAGGCACACTACCCCACAGGGAAGCAGAGTCAAAAGGAAGGAAGTATGGGCATGCTGAGAAGGGGGTGTAGGCAATAGCATGATGGGAGTGGTAGTCACAGCTCAACATCCCCCACCCACATGGCCCAGCAAGCTCACACTGAAGCATGCACACCTCACAGGGAGTGAAAAGCCACTTCAAAGATGTCTGACAATGGTGCTCTGTTGTGGGGAGCACAAGGCCCTGCTGGGAACTGTGCACCAACCAACAGCAGGACACCACTGACTGACATCCTGAAAGCCAACTTGCACTCCCTGCAATGGAAGCACGTTCCATGGTGGGATATCTGGCTGGGTGGGAAGGAGGACTGACAGCTCTGACCATAGTTACCAGCAGCTTTACTCACACACCCCCTTAACACAAACTCCACACAACTCACCTGGGAGAATGCATTGCCTCACACTCTAATTAAATATCCCACAAGGAACTACCACACTGGGTAATGCTGTGTGAAGCATAGGGACACTTTTGGGACTTGTAGCCAAACAAACGCCAGGACAACACTGTCAGCCATCTTGTCAGCACAGGCACACTACCCCACAGGGAAGCAGAGTCAAAAGGAAGGAAGTATGTGCATGCTGGGAAGGGGGGTGTAGGCAATAGCATGATGGGAGTGGTAGTCACAGCTCAACATCCCCCACCCACATGGCCAGCAAGCTCACACTGAAGCATGCACACCTCACAGGGATTGAAAAGCCACTTCAAAGATGTCTGACACTGGCCTCAGTTGTGGGGAGCACAAGGCCCTGCTGGGAACTGTGCACTAACAAACAACAGGACCACACTGTCAGCCATCTTGCCATTGCTGTCACACTCACACACAGTGAAGTCCACTAAAAAGGAAGGAAGTATGTGCATGCTGGGAAGGGGGTGTAGGCAATAGCATGATGGGAGTGGTAGTCACAGCTCAACATCCCCCACCCACATGGCCCAGCAAGCTCACACTGAAGCATGCACACCTCACAGGGAGTGAAAAGCCACTTCAAAGATGTCTGACAATGGTGCTCTGTTGTGGGGAGCACAAGGCCCTGCTGGGAACTGTGCACCAACAAACAACAGGACCACACTGTCAGCCATCTTGCCATTGCTGTCACACTCACACACAGTGAAGTCCACTCAAAAGGAAGGAAGTATGGGCATGCTGGGAAGGGGGGTGTAGGCAATAGCATGATGGGAGTGGTAGTCACAGATATTGGTCACCTTCACAATTGGCCCATCAAGACCACTCTGAACCATGCTCACATCACAGGGAGTGGAAAAGAACTGACAAGATGGCTGACACTGGGTACTGCTGTGGGGAGCACAAGGCCCTGCTGGGAACTGTGCAACAAGCAACAGCAGGACACCACTGACTGACATCCTGAAAGCCAACTTGCACTCCCTGCAATGGAAGCACGTTCCATGGTGGGATATCTGGCTGGGTGGGAAGGAGGACTGACAGCTCTGACCATAGTTACCAGCAGCTTTTCTCACACACCCCCTTAACACAAACTCCACACAACTCACCTGGGAGAATGCATTGCCTCACACTCTAATTAAATATCCCACAAAGAACTACTACACTGGGTTATGCTGTGAGAAGCATAGGGACACTTTTGGGACTTGTAGCCAAACAAACGCCAGGACAACACTGTCAGCCATCCTGTCAGCACAGGCACACTCCCCCACAGGGAAGCAGAGTCAAAAGGAAGGAAGTATGTGCATGCTGGGAAGGGGGGTGTAGACAATAGCATGATGGGAGTGGTAGTCACAGCTCAACATCCCCCACCCACATGGCCCAGCAAGCTCACACTGAAGCATGCACACCTCACAGGGAGTGAAAAGCCACTTCAAAGATGTCTGACAATGGTGCTCTGTTGTGGGGAGTACCAGGCCCTGCTGGGAACTGGGCACCAACCAACAGCAGGACACCACTGACTGACATCCTGAGAGTCAACCTGCACCCACTGCAAGGGTGGCGATGCTTCATGGTGGGAGAACTGGGCTGGGGGAGAAAGAGGTCCGGATGTCAACCAAATACCACCAATGCTGGTCATGCACACACCTCAACATCCACATTGAAATGCATCAGGTTGGCAGGACAATGAGCCACACCAATATCAACCTCTGACTGTGACAACTTAGGACAATGCAATGTACAGGGCCGCATCCAGAGGTACAGTCACAACTGTCATGTGTTTGAACCATTGATGCCTGCAGAAACATAACATACATTGTGTGTCTCTTCCAAAAACAGGTGATGATGGGGACACAGCAGCAGATGAGGAGGAGTCCCTGTCCCAGGCTCCGGTGGCTCCTGAGCTCTCTGGTGTGGAACAGCCTCTGCCCTCATCGGATGGCGAAGACCAACCTGGCACCTCCGGTGTGAGTCATCATGCAGAACCAGCAGGACCACCATCTGCACCCCCTGACCCATTCCTCCAACATCTGCCAACACACAGACCACCCCCGCCGACACGGACAGACCAAGGACACTGAATGACAACAGCACGGGGACCACAGCCCACCGTGAAGCACCGGACAACAACCCCAGTACCAACCCCCAAGGGGGCCTAGGGTCACCTGTGCGTGCCACCGCAGCTCCCGCACGTGTGGCCAGGGGTGGTGGGAGGGGTGGTAGGCAGAGGTCGCTGTTTGCAGAGGGGTCTGGACTGCATGATGACCCACAACTGGCACGCATTGCTGATGCGTACCAGAATAGCACCGGAGAGGTCAGCCAGGTAGTGGGGATCCTCAAGGATATTCAACAGCAGCAGGCTGCCCATCATGCCCGCTTGGACTCCCACATGTCCCGTGTGGAGACACACATGTCCCGTGTGGTGACACACATGTCTGGCATGGAGTCCAAGTGGGACACATTGGAAGAACTGACAGTGGTGCAGAGGGACATATTGACATGCCTCTGCCAGATTAGCACCAACATGGCCACACCTCCCTGTGTGACCACAACATCTGGTGCCGCAACAACTGCAACTGCCACAGGGAGGGAGGATGACTCTGGTGGAGAGTCATCTGCACCGCAGCGGCCTGCACGTGAGGGTCCCCCCAGAAAGAAGAGGGATCGTCCGAGGAAGGACAACTGAGATGCCGATGGCCATGTACATCCCCCAGGAACCCAACATCTGTTCTGGAAATTCTCCTTTGTGTGCAAACTGTTCACCCTGTCGAATGCAACCCAACTCTCCCACATGACATGGGGAGTTTAAGTTGGACTAATGTATCAGATGACTGTGGACTTTACTCAGGACATTTCTACTACCAACACTTCCAACTCATCTGGGAACTTTGGATTCCAATACCAATGTACAGCACCCACCATCCTGTGCACTATCCTCACACATGTATGTAAATAAACTCACTAATACACCATACTTGCCTCTATTGTGATTCCAACGTTGTTTTTGTCATGGAGATGATGATCTGCTAAATGACACTGTGCATGCTAACTGCCACAGCAAGTTCAACACCGTCATGTGAGTCATGGCGACGTGACACATATGAGGGAGACACACCACTAGGGCTACACAACACATAGACACCAGGGCCATCTGACTCATCGCCTAAACTGATGTTGCCAGGAAATACAGTGGAATGCACAGACACCACACCTATTCAGAGTCTGTGTTAACTAGCCCACAGGTGTAGTAAGCAAATGTCAGTCAGATGTGTGACCACAGACAACGCACATCCAAAAGTGAAGCACAGGTTTATTACACATTTGTAACATGTTGTTTCCACTACAAATGCAAGGTAATCCCATGTGGCAGTGGCAACACAGTCAACAAGTGTAGAAGAAATAAAGTCCAGGGGTGTGTGGCACATCACCTGTAGGGAAACGACTGCTTCCACCCTGAAAGCTGAATCATGGTGTCGGGGGATCCGAGTTGACCAAACAACTCTGAAAGTACCCTGTGAAGGACAGACATGACACACAGTCAAAAGCACTGAAGAACAGGACAGAACTGCAATACTCATGCCCAATACATGTCACAAGATACCTACACAAAACCAAGTTAGCATGTCAACACTGTTGGGGAGTACAGAATACCTGTAAGGACACATCGCTGCACGCATCCAGTCAAATAGCACATGGCCACACTCAAACAGCACCAGAGCACCACCCACACATATCATGCAAACTCACATCATTGACATGACATCTCTGGATACTCACATTCAGCTGAAGAAGTTGGTGATGAGCTGTGTGCGGACATCACCCTCATCATCATCATCACTGGCATCGTGGCCCAGGCCAGGATCCTCCACAGGTGGCGGATGTTGATCATCGTCATCCAGGATGAGAGGCAACTCCTTCTGCACTGCCAGGTTGTGTAGCATGCAGCAGACGATGACAATCTTGCACAGCTTTGCTGGGGCATATGGGAGGGCCCCTCCTCTCTTGTCAAGGCAGCGGAAGCGGCTCTTCAGGAGACCAAATGTCCGCTCGATCACTCTCCTGGTCCGACCATGTGCCTCATTGTAGCGCATCTGGGCTGGTGTCACAGGGTTCCTGAGGGGTGTCAGCAACCACGGCATGTTGGGGTATCCGGAGTCACCTACATACAGACAATCGCACATTAGCTGAGTTGGAAAAGAGGGCGGAATACAACATTGCAGAACACACACAATGGTACAAAGTCAGTACACACCGACAAGCCAGGCACGCTGGTTCTGCATCTGTGGCATCATCCTCTGGATGTGACTACTCCTCATCACGTAGGCATCGTGTGCCGAACCGGGGAAACGGGCACACACGTGTGAGATGCTCATATCTGCAAGACATACCACTAGAGCATTGATTGAATGGTAATGTTTCCTGTTCCTGTATGCCTGCTCATGTGCCTGTGGTGGTACCAAAGCCACATGTGTCCCATCAATGGAGCCAATGACATGTGGCATCCTCCCCAGGGCATAGAAGTCACTCTTGACGTCAGTGAGTTGTTGACGGAAATAGATGCACTGGTTCAGGTATCTCAACATTGCCTCCAAAACATCACATAGCACACGGCTGAACATGGTCTGTGACATCCCACCAGCAGACGCCACAGTGTGTTGAAAGGTACCAGTGGCAAAGAAGTGTAGGGCTTCACCTTGGGGGTCAGCGCTGTAGGGTATGGCCGGCCAGGTTGCAAATGTGGGGCCAACCGCACCGCCAATTCCTCAATCAGCGCCCTGTTGAAGTGGTACCGTCGGATGCAGTCACGTTCAACCATCGTTGCAAGGTCAGGGAATGGTCTATGGACAGCTGGTGCCCTGCAGTGCATAGGTGAAGAAAGAAAGATTGTCAGTCACCCCACATATGTGGCATAGACCATACTCAATATCACATGATACATCATTACGAGACACAAGTACCTGATGTGTGTGCCGTTCTGTATGGACATATATGGCACCTACATGGCCAACATCTAACATCACAGTTCAACATGTGTTGACAACAAGTTCCAGGTTGTGCTATGGGAAATCATTAGGCTGTGTCACAGTACCCATGTACTGCTGTCACGTTCCAAACACACACCACAGTGACATGTGAGGACAGATGTGCCACAGGCATCACAGCTCATTGACAGGTAGATTCCCAGGGACCCTGTATTGCCACATGGACACTGGCATGACATGGCGTATCATGTACACGTCAGCAAAACAACCATGACTCCCACAGGTAGTGGCCCCTGTTGCCTCTTCAGGACAGACATGGACGTCTGTGACACACACACGCACAACATCAAAGTCCATGCACAAACAACGTGGATGTGGAGACTGTCTCCCATTGTGCACATGGAATCAGAGACATCGGAAACACAACATGCACACAGACTGTGGAGGGCCATCACTATTGTGGCAATGGGTCACCCTGTGATGTACATACCTTCCCACATGGGACTCAGGGGGTATGTGACATGACATACACATACACAACCTGGAAATGTGACCATGCCACATGCTCTGAAATGAACAGTTGCACACCACAGTGATCATGTGCACAACACACAAAGGATTCTGTCCCCATGAACACGTGCACAGCCTGGGAGTGGCTGCCCCCAAGTGCCACCCAAAAAACCACATGTTGACCCCCATACACAGAAAATGTAATGCAGCCTTGCATGCCTTAGGATACAGTGTGGACAGGCTGTGGTGATGTAGGTGTGCCCCTGAGTCCCTGGCAAGTAAATGTGGCTGGCATATGTTCACCAGTGACATCCATGGTGACATATGCGAGTGACTTGTACAGGGACGCGTTGTACAGCAATGGACCGATCGGTGCGCACGCATCGGCCATTGCATATGATGTGGATGGATGCGTGTTGTCATCCGAAATACGCGTTGTACAGCAATGGACCGATCGGTGCACACGCATTGGCCATTGCATATGATGTGGACGGATGCGTGTTGTCATCCGAAATACGCGTTGTACAGCAATGGACCGATCGGTGCGCACGCATTGGCCATTGCATATGATGTGGACGGATGCGTGTTGTCATCCAAAATACGCGTTGTACAGCAATGGACCGATCGGTGCGCACGCATTGGCCATTGCATAAGATGTGGACGGATGCGTGTTGTCATCCGAAATACGCGTTGTACAGCAATGGACCGATCGGTGCGCACGCATTGGACATTGCATATGATGTGAACGGATACGCGTTGTACAGCAATGGACCGATTGGTGCGCACGCATTGGACATTGCATATGATGTGAACGGATACGCGTTGTACAGCAATGGACCGATCGGTGCGCACGCATTGGACATTGCATATGATGTGAACGGATACGCGTTGTACAGCAATGGACCGATCAGTGCGCACGCATTGGCCATTGCATATGATGTGGACGGATGCGTGTTGTCATCCGAAATACGCATTGTACAGCAATGGACCGATCGGTGCGCACGCATTGGACATTGCATGTGATGTGAACGGATACGCGTTGTACAGCAATGGACCGATCGGTGCGCACGCATTGGACATTGCATATGATGTGAACGGATACGCGTTGTACAGCAATGGACCGATCGGTGCGCACGCATTGGACATTGCATATGATGTGAATGGACACGGGTTGTACAGCAATGGACCGATCGGTGCGCACGCATTGGACATTGCATATGATGTGAACGGATACGCGTTGTACAGCAATGGACCGATCGGTGCGCACGCATTGGACATTGCATATGATGTGAACGGCTACGCGTTGTACAGCAATGGACCGATCGGTGCGCACGCATTGGCCATTGCATATGATGTGGACGGATGCGTGTTGTCATCCGAAATACGCGTTGTACAGCAATGGACCGATCGGTGCGCACGCATTGGCCATTGCATATGATGTGGACGGATGCGTGTTGTCATCCGAAATACGCGTTGTACAGCAATGGACCGATCGGTGCGCACGCATTGGCCATTGCATATGATGTGGACGGATGCGTGTTGTCATCCGAAATACGCGTTGTACAGCAATGGACCGATCGGTGCGCACGCATTGGACATTGCATACGATGTGAACGGATACGCGTTGTACAGCAATGGACCGATCGGTGCGCACGCATTGGACATTGCATATGATGTGAACGGATACGCGTTGTACAGCAATGGACCGATCAGTGCGCACGCATTGGCCATTGCATATGATGTGGACGGATGCGTGTTGTCATCCGAAATATGCATTGTACAGCAATGGACTGATCGGTGCGCACGCATTGGACATTGCATGTGATGTGAACAGATACGCGTAGTACAGCAATGGACCGATCGGTGCGCACGCATTGGACATTGCATTTGATGTGAACAGATACGCGTTGTACAGCAATGGACCGATCGGTGCGCACGCATTGGACATTGCATATGATGTGAATGGATACGCGTTGTACAGCAATGGACCGATCGGTGCGCACGCATTGGCCATTGCATATGATGTGGACGGATGCGTGTTGTCATCCGAAATACGCGTTGTACAGCAATGGACCGTTCGGTGCGCACGCATTGGACATTGCATATGATGTGAACGGATACGCGTTGTACAGCAATGGACCGATCGGTGCACACGCATTGGACATTGCATATGATGTGAACGGATACGCGTTGTACAGCAATGGACCGATCCGTGCACACGCATTGGACATTGCATATGATGTGAATGGATACGCGTTGTACAGCAATGGACCGATCGGTGCGCACGCACTGGCCATTGCATATGATGTGGACGGATGCGTGTTGTCATCCGAAATAAGCGTTTTACAGCAATGGACCGATCGGTGCGCACGCATTGGCTATGGCCTGACATGGTAACGGACTCGTTTTCGAAGCTTGTACCAGTCGGATGCAGTGAATTCAGTTGGCCAGCCACAACAATGTTGCAAATTCATGGGTGTCATGAAGTTAAACTTTTGAAGGATGCTGTGGGCGTGTATAAGTGGTGCAATTCCATGGATTGGCCAGATTCAGAAGATGCAAACAACTTGGACCTATCACTTTGGAGACATGGGACAGTATCTGCCTCTGCAGCACACATATAATGCTGGCTGTTCCCCTGAGAGCTCACTTGCCCTCACTACATGCTCCAGGACGACATCTGCCACCACCACTGCTGCTGTCTCTGCATCCTCTGGCTACTGCTATGGCACGTACTGTGGATAGAGCCCCAGCCTTCAGCACTGAGGAGAACCAGGCCCTGCTGGACAGCCTCCTTCCACAGTACAGCAAGCTGTATGGGAAACCAGGGGAGCAGGTGAGTGTGCTGTCCACTGCCTTACTAATTGTGCATGTTGTCTGACTAGCAAGACGTACAGTGTGTACACCAGTGGGTAGCATGCTCACTGAGTAGTTGTCACCCCCCAAAGTGTGTAGTCACATGCACTGAACAGGCATAGTGCAGTAACAGTGCATTCCAACAAGGTTTTACTTCCCAGGCAATGATACCATGTAGTAACTGCTGGCAAACTGTTCATAGCCATAGTTGCACTACCTGTGTAGATCTTATGCCCCTGTGATTGAGACATGTATATCCAACTGTGTGATGCATGGAAATGTTGCATGTGTAGTAATGGCCTTTTCACTTTGTCATCCTCACAGGTTGATGCCCACCAGAAGCAGGAGATCTGGCTGACTATCGCCCGGGCAGTATGATCTGTGGAGGTCTACAGGCGCAGGATCCGCAACTGCCAGAAGAGGTGGCAGGACCTTCGGGTCTGGACCCGGAGGATCGCAAGGGTCCAGCTGAAGTTGTCGCCTCCTCGCAGGAGGGGCGGACACCGGACCCTGACCCCCCACATGCTCCGGATCCTGGCGGTGGTCTTCCCTGACCTGGATGGGCAGCTGAAGGCCAGACAGCAGCAAGGAGGGGGTAAGTGCTAGCCTCAACTGTGTACTATGACTGACATGCTCTATGTACTCCTTTAACCTGGTTCCACTTCCACAGTACAACTGTCATGTCGTCCTGGACTCATGTCCCTCACTTGTGTCATGCCCCCTCCTCATCTGATACACAGGTGTGGCCCTTACAGTCTGTGACTTAGGTCACTTGGGTACTGTGTACTTGCAGTTACCTGTGGTTCAAGTTGGGGACAGCATCAGTTACAGGAACTTTGTGGTGGGCTGCATGGGTGGTACAATTGCTCACATTGCCTGTGATCTGACATGTACTCTGGGTATGGCTTTAATATGTGTTCCAATTGATGCTCTGACTCACCACATGTCTGGGGTATGTGCCACACACCCATGCTGCTGCAGAGGCCAAGGTAGGGGCCTCAGAAGTATGTACATCATGTGTGTGACACATGCATAGCCACCTGCCTAATGTTCAGGGTAATACCATGTTGCACATGGACCAGGCCTGTAATGCCTACTCCGTACATTGAAGGCACTCTGTTCTCCCACTCCCGTGTGTCAGCATACATATTGGGCATTGTGAAGAGTGCACTCAGGTGTGTGCCTCTGTGTCACCGTGGTGTGGCCTTGCTATTTGGACTCCTGGAGTGTTTAACAATTTGGGGTGGCTAGCCATCTGAGTTATGACTATGGGATCTGCACATAGGTCAATGCATAGGTCTCTGATCCCTTGACTGTGCACAATGTTGTATGAAACATTGAGGTGCAGGCAGCTTTGGTTCATTCTCATCAGACGGTGAAGTGCTCATGTGTATGGATTTGTGTTTGCAGTCACTCAAATGTCTCATTTGATTGACGTGGGATCATCTCAGTCCTCATGATGTGGGTGGCCAGGGGTGCACATGTGCACCTGTCAGCTACAGGGCTTACATTTCTAAAACTCCCCTGATTGTGACACAGTGCAGACTGGTGTTGTGTGTATGCACTGCCCCTGTGACAGGAGACAGTTATGACTGACTTGCCAGACAGGCCTGTGCCATGACATTCCATTCGCAAAGGGTGATCCAGCAGTGGTGTGATATGTCCTGCATGCACACCATTGTTGCATTGTCTATCAGGACATGAGGACATCATTGTGTCTGGTGATGGAAGCAAAACCCGCATATCAACAGAGACTTTGCCCATCACTTTTCCTGACACATGTACTGATTCAGTGGCAGGAGATGGCATGTGTTTGGAGTGACACATTTCCATATATACTCTTGGATGTCCAACAACTGTGTATGTGGTGCATGTGTGCACATATGATTAGCCGCATACAACAGGCAGCAGACAGATGGGTGCATGGACAGGTAGGATATGTGTGGCATGACTGACTGTCAGACAGACAATGGGCTTCTTCAAATCAGTGTCAGCACTAATTGCAATGTCTAGCAAATGATGGCAGGGCTTGCTCTGTGATGTGCTGTACTTACTGTGGTGTGTGTGGTCAGTACAGGTGACTAATGTTGCTCTGTTTATCCTGATTGTTTGCAGATACATCCACGGCCACAGGAGGAGACAGCTCCACGGACCAAGAGGAGCGGCAGAGCCAGACTGGGTCCACTGCAGGGGCGAGCGAGGGACCCAGTGGCACGCAGGGTGAGGGGAGCCACACTGAGGAGACCTCAGCTACGACCACCTCGGCTGGGGAAAACAGCACTTCCAGTGAGGACTCCCTTGTGGAGGCGGGTGTCAGCAGACCAGAGGCAACGGCAATCAAGTCTGTCCCCGCCACCACCACCATCTCCACCCTCCCATCTGCTCCCATCCCACATGTCCGTGGAGGCTCCCGTGTAGGGGAGCGTGTCTCCTTCATGCCAGGCACCGCACCCCCTGCCTCTGTCCCCCCTGCTGCCCTGAGTGTGGAGTCTGTGGACTTACTTAAGCAGATCCATGTAGGGCAGACATCAATGCTGAGTATCCTCCATGCACAAACGGGTCTTTTGACACAACTGGTGTCATTCATGGAGGGCATGTCATCTGGCATGTCTGCCCTACATCGGACCAATCAGTCCATGGCCTCCTCACTGACGGCAGCAGTGTCCCTCCTGCAACAGTCCCTCACCCCTCCTACCTCTGCCCCATCCACAATACCCAGCACCCTACCTGTCCCAAGCACACACACACACCAGCACCGGCACGCACCAGCACAGACACAAGCAGCACACAGACACACACGCCAAAATCCAGACGCACAGTCAGGGGACTGATACCTCACTCACAGGGGATGGGGCCCAGACACACACACACGCATCCACGAGCACTGCGCAGTCCTCAGATACCTCTCCCTCCAAAAGCCCTTCCCTTGCATCACCTGCAACCCCCCCTCCCAGAAGCTCTTCCTCTGTGAGCTTGGCCTCTTCCCCACAGATACACCTGACACGAAGTCCAGGCGGAAGAGGCGACCACCACACATGGAGGGGAGTGCCCCTCACACCCGGACACCCTCCCCCAGGCACAGGCAGACAGAGGACCCCATTCAAAAGTCCCCCCGGACCAGGAAGGGCAAGACCCCACAACCACCACCATGCAGCTCCACCACACAGTCTCTCTCCTCCATCCCCCAGGCCACCACTGCACAGGTTCCACCGCCACACCCTGCCCCAGGTTCCCCCACACACCGATACCGCATCCCCAAACTGCTTAGGCCCTCCCCTCCTACCACTTGCTCTTCCACCCCCAAACCAGACGCTCTGCCTGTTTGTGCCACTGGTGTGGAGATCGGGTCCCCCCCTGTCCTGCCCACCTCATCTGCCCCCCCCTTCCACTCCCTTGGAGTTATGCACTGCAGTGGAGTCCACAACCACCCCGTCTGACTCGGGCACTGCAGTGGGGACCCAGTCCACTCCATCTGACCGGCCCACTGCAGTGGTTGCAGCACCCACAACATCTGAGTTGTGCCCTACAGTGGTGCCAGCCCCCACTGAGTCAGACACCTCCACTGCAGTTGCCGGTGACATTCCTGCACCCACCACCCCTTCACTGCCTCCTTCTGGCATCCCCTGATCCTGTCCCTGCGGTGCCTGGCCTGCCCCTTGTATGCCCCTCCGAGGGGGATGTCCCCTGTCCGTACCAGTGCAGGCAAGCAATGGCTGACAAGTTGTCACGTATCGCCCTGTTGGGACTGTGTATTTGGACTGGCCATTGGCCTTAGTTTCTTTTGGACTTCAAATTTTAATTTAACATTTGCTGAATAAAGCATCTTTTTGTTTAATTGTGGTTTTTCTTTGGATGTACATGATGTAGATGAGTATCATCATGCATTTGCAGTTGTAATAGTGTTCAGATCAGGAAAATGAAGTGTTGCTGTGATGGACTCCATGTGGTCCATGGGATATGTGTCCTAATGTAGTCTAGATCTATAGCATCCTTTGCTGCAGTCTGAGGGTGTAATGTTCAGCATTTGACACATGGATGTACGTTTTGCATTCGTAAATTAACATCTTTGGCTTACACTGATGCACATCTGGTGGGCTTACCACTGTTCAATATTTCTATTTCCATGACTGTGTGCCCATCTCCACTGGACATTCAGTTTAGAACATCAATGTTGAAGGACTCATCTGTGTATACAGTGCAACTTGCTTGACACGTGTTTAGGGTGTATGCAGATGACTGACGTGACACTCCCGTACCCAGGCTGATGTGAGCAGAGCCTTCAGTGTGTTGTAGTTGTTGACTCACTGACCGAGTGTTCTGCTGACATGTTTGAGTCGTGCACAGACAAGGTTTGGCACAGCGGACCTTCCACAGGAGTGGAGTGCCCTCATGGCAGTGTGTAATCCCATGACATTGCCTGGGCCCGTGTTGTGTGTTGTGTGAGCATGTCTGTGTGTGTTCCCTTCCCTTTTCCTACACAGGCTGTGTCCCTAGGGATGTTCCTGTTTGTGATGCTTGCTGAGTTGTCCTGTGTTCATACATCATCTTGGACCTGGTTTCTCTGGGATGTGGGTGCATGGCAAACTAATGTTCATCAGGTTGTCATCCCTAGTTGTCTTTGTTGTCAGGGCTGGGGATGTGGGCAAACGCAGATGGGACACAGTCAGGATTCCCCTTGGCACTTGTTGGTTACACAAGTCATGTAATTTACAGTTTGTGGTAGCTTTCAGTGATTGTGACACGTTGTGTGTGTGACTGCTGCCACTCCTCAGGGTCAGAGCTGCAATGTTGGAAGTTGTCTATGTGTGTTCTTTGTGTGTCACCTTGGCTTCTTCATTGGTGTGTGACTGTGGCCGGGATCCCATTGATTGGGATGGATTTCACGTCATGCCCATGTACGGCGTACTGTGCATTGTGTCAGACATTCACGAGTCTTGTTGACTGGCCATGTGTGATGGGATTCGCACCTTAGTTCCCACCACCCCCCCTGGGATTGTCATGGGTGCATGTGCAATGTCACCAGTCCATGTGAGCTTCACAGCTGCACATTGGTGGAGATCAAGGTGTGTGGTGTTGAGTGTGTGCAAATGTGAGTTGTTGCACGGCTAGACCCCTACCTCCATATTGGCCTTGGCTGACAGGCCGTGCTGATTGATTTGTGCTTGTGTAGGTGTGATGGTAGTTAGTTGCTCAGGACACATGGCTGTGGTTCACTGTGGGATTATCATGCAGGCTAGTGTCACCACAATGTGGTGTCCCTGGGAGTAGTGGTGTGGTGAGTCTGTCTCTTGCTGTGTTAGTTGCTGTTCCTACAAGCTTGTGTGACATGTGTAATTTGGGCTCCCTCTCATCTAACAATACCTGATTGCCCATATAGGGGAATCCGATCCATGAGTTACTTTTGTGTGGCACTGTATACACATCTGTGTAATTGGGATTCAGGCCTCCTCATGTGGTGTGTGGTTGCCTGGGGACACTGGCACACCCCCCCCTCACCTGTTGTGTTTGATATGCAGTGTGAGGCTGCCTGTTTGTGTTTGTGCATCTGCACCACTGCATTGGCATATCTTTAGTGTGCCATTGGCTGTATGTTGTTTGGTGGATTTCCTCTGCTGTCCCTGGGACTCCTAGGTCATCAGTCAGCACAATAATCATGGTTTGTATGTCCCATTGCTGCCATGGTATGGTATTTGTTCACCTCACATCTACAGTCTCCACAGGATATCTACATTTGTGTGTCCATTGGTGCAGATATGTGGGTCTGCATTATGATGGTCACTTCTGTCATTGTGTAATTGATAAATGTTGACAATGTCAGCCCCCATGGGTGATGTTTGTCTGCACATGGCCAAAGGTATGTCTTATTTGCACTGCACTGTTTGCCTCACCCAATCTATGTTGCTATGGGACACAAGCACTACTTTGCCACTGATGTGTTTGTTGTTGTGTGACCAGGAATCATCCATGCTGTTTGTCAGTTGCAGCTTTTTCCATGACAACACTTACCTTTTGGTCACTGTGATGATGGGGGTTTAGACCCCATTGCCACAATGTTCAAAATGTGCTTCAGCTATGGACCCCACACTTACATTTTGGTCACTGTGATGATGGGGGTTAAGACCCCATTGCCACAATGTTCAAAATGTGCTTCAGCTATGGACCACACACTTACATTTTGGTCACTGTGATGACGGGGTTTAGACCCCATTGCCACAATGTTCAAAATGTGCTTCAGCTATGGACCCCACACTTACATTTTGGTCACTGTGATGATGGGGGTTTAGACCCCATTGCCACAATGTTCAAAATGTGCTTCAGCTATGGACCCCACACTTACATTTTGGTCACTGTGATGATGGGGGTTTAGACCCCATTGCCACAATGTTCAAAATGTGCTTCAGCTATGGACCCCACACTTACCTTTTGGTCACTGTGATGATGGGGGTTTAGACCCCATTGCCACAATGTTCAATTGGGCTTCAGCTATGGACACCATACTTACATTTTAGTCACTGTGATGATGGGGGTTTAGACCCCATTGCCACAGTGGTCATGGTCTGCTTGCATTGTGGAGGCCACACACATTTATGTGTGACACATGTGATAGGGGGTCACATTGTATGTTCATTGTCATGTTCAGTGTTGTAGGCATTTGACACAGACTACACACGCTTGTCATGATGTTGGGGTGATGTCTTTTTCTGACATTCCTTATGTTGGAGTATGCTGGTTGTGTCATGCATTACCCGTCCTATGAGTGGGGATGGTAGTGGTGGTAGGCATCCAGGCCCCCTGAGTAGGGGTGGTGGTAGTGGTAGGCATCCAATCCCCCTATGAGCGGGGGTGGTAGTAGTGACAGGCATCCAGGCACACATGAGTAGGGGTGGTGGTAGTGGTAGGCATTCAGGCCCCCCTGAGTAGGGGTGTTGGTAGTGGTAGGCATCCAATACCCCTATGAGTGGGGATGGTAGTAGTGACAGGCATCCAGCCACACATGAGTAGGGGTGGTGGTAGTGGTAGGCATCCACGCCCCCATGAGTAGGGGTGGTGGTAGTGGTAGGCATCCATCCCCCTATGAGTGGGGATGTAGTAGTGACAGGCATCCAGGCCCCCCTGAGTAGGGGTGGTGGTAGTGGTAGGCATCCATCACCCTAGGAGTGGGGATGGTAGTAGTGACAGGCATCCAGGCCCCCCTGATGGTGGTGGTAGGCATCTATCACCCTATGAGTGGGGATGGTAGTAGTGACAGGCATCCAGGCCCCCCTGAGTAGGGGTGGTGGTAGTGGTAGGCATCCATCACCCTATGAGTGGGGATGGTAGTAGTGACAGGCATCCAGGCCCCCATGAGTAGGGGTGGTGGTAGTGGTAGGCATCCAGGCCCCCCTGAGTAGGGGTGTTGGTAGTGGTAGGCATCCAGGCCCCCCTGAGTAGGGGTGGTAGTAGTGGTAGGCATCCACCCCCTATGAGTGGGGATGGTTGTAGTGACAGGCATCCAGGCCCCCCTGAGTAGGGGTGGTGGTCGTGGTAGGCATCCAGGCCCCCCTGAGTTGGGGTGGTGGTAGTGGTAGGCATCCATCCCCCTATGAGTGGGGATGGTAGTAGTGACAGGCATCCAGGCCCCCATGAGTAGGGGTGGTGGTAGTGGTAGGCATCCAGGCCCCCCTGAGTAGGGGTGGTGGTAGTGGTAGGCATCCAATCCCCCTATGAGTGGGGATGGTAGTAGTGACAGGCATCCAGGCACACATGAGTAGGGGTGGTGGTAGTGGTAGGAATCCAGGCCCCCCTGAGTAGGGGTGGTGGTAGTGGTAGGCATCCAATCCCCCTATGAGAGGGGATGGTAGTAGTGACAGGCATCCAGGCACACATGAGTAGGGGTGGTGGTAGTGGTAGGCATCCAGGCCCCCCTGAGTAGGGGTGGTGGTAGTGGTGGGCATCCAATCCCCCTATGAGTGGGGATGGTAGTAGTGACAGGCATCCAGGCACACATGAGTAGGGGTGGTGGTAGTGGTTGGCATCCAGGCCCCCATGAGTAGGGGTGGTGGTAGTGGTAGGCATCCATCCCCCTATGAGTGGGGATGGTAGTAGTGACAGGCATCCAGGCCCCCCTGAGTAGGGGTGGTGGTAGTTGTAGGCATCCATCACCCTATGAGTGGGGATGGTAGTAGTGACAGGCATCCAGGCCCCCCTGAGTAGGGGTGGTGGTAGTGGTAGGCATCCATCACCCTATGAGTGGGGATGGTAGTAGTGACAGGCATCCAGGCCCCCATGAGTAGGGGTGGTGGTAGTGGTAGGCATCCAGGCCCCCCTGAGTAGGGGTGGTGGTAGTGGTAGGCATCCATCGCCCTATGAGTGGGGATGGTTATAGTGACAGGCATCCAGTCCCCCCTGAGTAGGGGTGGTGGTAGTGGTAGGCATCCAGGCCCCCCTGAGTAGGGGTGGTGGTAGTGGTAGGCATCCAATCCCCCTATGAGTGGGGATGGTAGTAGTGACAGGCATCCAGGCACACATGAGTAGGGGTGGTGGTAGTGGTAGGCATCCAGGCCCCCCTGAGTAGGGGTGGTGGTAGTGGAAGGCATCCAATCCCCCTATGAGTGGGGATGGTAGTAGTGACAGGCATCCAGGCACACATGAGTAGGGGTGGTGGTAGTGGTAGGCATCCAGGCCCCCATGAGTAGGGGTGGTGGTAGTGGTAGGAATCCATCCCCCTATGAGTGGGGATGGTAGTAGTGACAGGCATCCAGGCCCCCTGATTAGGGGTGGTGGTAGTGGTAGGCATCCATCACCCTATGAGTGGGGATGGTAGTAGTGACAGGCATCCAGGCCCCCTGAGTAGGGGTGGTGGTAGTGGTAGGCATCCATCACCCTATGAGTGGGGATGGTAGTAGTGACAGGCATCCAGGCCCCCTGAGTAGGGGTGGTGGTAGTGGTAGGCATCCATCACCCTATGAGTGGGGATGGTAGTAGTGACAGGCATCCAGGGCCCCATGAGTAGGGGTGGTGGTAGTGGTAGGCATCCAGGCCCCCTGAGTAGGGGTGGTGGTAGTGGTAGGCATCCAGGCCCCCCTGAGTAGGGGTGGTGGTAGTGGTAGGCATGCATCCCCCTATGAGTGGGGATGGTTATAGTGACAGGCATCCTGGCCCCCCTGAGTAGGGGTGGTGGTAGTGGTAGGCATCCAGGCCCCCCTGAGTAGGGGTGGTGGAAGTGGTAGGCATCCAATCCCCTATGAGTGGGGATGGTAGTAGTGACAGGCATCCAGGCACACATGAGTAGGGGTGGTGGTAGTGATAGGCATCCAGGCCCCCATGAGTAGGGGTGGTGTTAGTGATAGGCATCCATCCCCCTATGAGTGGGGATGGTAGTAGTGACAGGCATCCAGGCCCCCCTGAGTAGGGGTGGTGGTAGTGGTAGGCATCCAGGCCCCCCTGAGTAGGGATGGTGGTAGTGGTAGGCATCCATCCCCCTATGAGTGGGGATGGTAGTAGTGACAGGCATCCAGGCACACATGAGTAGGGGTGTTGGTAGTGGTAGGCATCCAGGCCCCCATGAGTAGGGGTGGTGGTAGTGGTAGGCATCCATCCCCCTATGAGTGGGGCTGGTAGTAGTGACAGGCATCCAGGCCCCCTGAGTAGGGGTGGTGGTAGTGGTAGGCATCCATCACCCTATGAGTGGGGATGGTAGTAGTGACAGGCATCCAGGCCCCCTGAGTAGGGGTGGTGGTAGTGGTAGGCATCCAGGCCCCCTGAGTAGGGGTGGTGGTAGTGGTAGGCATCCATCCCCCTATGATTGGGGATGGTAGTAGTGACAGGCATCCAGGCCCCCTGAGTAGGGGTGGTGGTAGTGGTAGGCATCCAGGCCCCCCTGAGTAGGGCTGGTGGTAGTGGTAGGCATCCATCCCCCTATGAGTGGGGATGGTAGTAGTGACAGGCATCCAGGCCCCCATAAGTAGGGGTGGTGGTAGTGGTAGGCATCCAGGTCCCCCTGAGTAGGGGTGGTGGTAGTGGTAGGCATCCAATCCCCCTATCAGTGGGGATGGTAGTAGTGACAGGCATCCAGGCACACATGAGATGGGGTGGTGGTAGTGGTAGGCATCCAGGCCCCCATGAGTAGGGGTGGTAGTAATGACAGGCATCCATGCCCCCCTGAGTAGGGGTGGTGGTAGTGGTAGGCATCCAGGCTCCCCTGAGTAGGGGTGCTGGTAGTGGTAGGCATCCAGGCCCCCCTGAGTAGGGGTGGTGGTAGTGGTAGGCATCCATCACCCTATGAGTGGGGATGGTAGTAATGACAGGCATCCAGGCCCCCCTGAGTAGGGGTGGTGGTAGTGGTAGGCATCCAGGCTCCCCTGAGTAGGGGTGGTGGTAGTGGTAGGCATCCAGGCCCCCCTGAGTAGGGGTGGTGGTAGTGGTAGGCATCCATCCCCCTATGAGTGGGGATGGTAGTAGTGACAGGCATCCAGGCCCCCTGAGTAGGGGTGGTTGTAGTGGTAGGCATCCATCACCCTATGAGTGGGGATGGTAGTAGTGACAGGCATCCAGGCCCCCTGAGTAGGGGTGGTGGTAGTGGTAGGCATCCATCACCCTATGAGTGGGGATGGTAGTAGTGACAGGCATCCAGGCCCCCTGAGTAGGGGTGGTGGTAGTGGTAGGCATCCATCACCCTATGAGTGGGGATGGTAGTAGTGACAGGCATCCAGGCCCCCTGAGTAGGGGTGGTGGTAGTGGTAGGCATCCATCACCCTATGAGTGGGGATGGTAGTAGTGACAGGCATCCAGGGCCCCATGAGTAGGGGTGGTGGTAGTGGTAGGCATCCAGGCCCCCTGAGTAGGGGTGGTGGTAGTGGTAGGCATCCAGGCCCCCCTGAGTAGGGGTGTTGGTAGTGGTAGGCATCCATCCCCCTATGAGTGGGGATGGTTGTAGTGACAGGCATCCAGGCCCCCTGAGTAGGGGTGGTGGTAGTGGTAGGCATCCAGGCCCCCTGAGTAGGGGTGGTGGTAGTGGTAGGCATCCATCCCCCTATGAGTGGGGATGGTAGTAGTGACAGGCATCCAGGCCCCCATGAGTAGGGGTGGTGGTAGTGGTAGGCATCCAGGCCCCCCTGAGTAGGAGTGGTGGTAGTGGTAGGCATCCAATCCCCTATGAGTGGGGATGGTAGTAGTGACAGGCATTTAGGCACACATGAGTAGGGCTGGTGGTAGTGGTAGGCATCCAGGCCCCATGAGTAGGGGTGGTGTTAGTGGTAGGCATCCATCCCCCTATGAGTGGGGATGGTAGTAGTGACAGGCATCCAGGCCCCCTGAGTAGGGGTGGTGGTAGTGGTAGGCATCCAGGTCCCCCTGAGTAGGGGTGGTGGTAGTGGTAGGCATCCATCCCCCTATGAGTGGGGATGGTAGTAGTGACAGGCATCCAGGCACACATGAGTAGGGGTGTCGGTAGTGGTAGGCATCCAGGCCCCCATGAGTAGGGGTGGTGGTAGTGGTAGGCATCCATCCCCCTATGAGTGGGGCTGGTAGTAGTGACAGGCATCCAGGCCCCCCTGAGTAGGGGTGGTGGTGGTGGTAGTGGTAGGCATCCATCACCCTATGAGTGGGGATGGTAGTAGTGACAGGCATCCAGGCCCCCCTGAGTAGGGGTGGTGGTAGTGGTAGGCATCCAGGCCCCCCTGAGTAGGGGTGGTGGTAGTGGTAGGGATCCATCCCCCTATGATTGGGGATGGTAGTAGTGACAGGCATCCAGGCCCCCTGAGTAGGGTTGGTGGTAGTGGTAGGCATCCAGGCCCCCTGAGTAGGGGTGGTGGTAGTGGTAGGCATCCATCCCCTATGAGTGGGGATGGTAGTAGTGACAGGCATCCAGGCCCCCATGAGTAGGGGTGGTGGTAGTGGTAGGCATCCAGGCCCCCATGAGTAGGGGTGGTGGTAGTGGTAGGCATCCATCCTCCTATGAGTGGGGATGGTAGTAGTGACAGGCATCCAGGCCCCCCTGAGTAGGGGTGGTGGTAGTGGTAGGCATCCATCCCCCTATGAGTGGGGATGGTAGTAATGACAGGCATCCAAGCCCCCCTGAGTAGGGGTGGTGGTAGTGGTAGGCATCCAGGCTCCCCTGAGTAGGGGTGGTGGTAGTGGTAGGCATCCAGCCCCCCCTGAGTAGGGGTGGTGGTAGTGGTAGGCATCCATCCCCCTATGAGTGGGGATGGTAGTAGTGACAGGCATCCAGGCCCCCCTGAGTAGGGGTGGTGGTAGTGGTAGGCATCCAACACCCTCTGAGGTGGGATGGTAGTAATGACAGGCATCCAGGCCCCCTGAGTAGGGGTGGTGGTAGTGGTAGGCATCCAGGCTCCCTGAGTAGTGGTGGTGGTAGTGGTAGGCATCCAGGCCCCCTGAGTAGGGGTGGTGGTAGTGGTAGGCATCCATCCCCCTATGAGTGGGGATGGTAGTAGTGACAGGCATCCAGGCCCCCTGAGTAGGGGTGGTGGTAGTGGTAGGCATCCATCCCCCTATGGGTGTGTTTGGCATTGGTGATAGCCATCCCGCCCCTATGGTTCTGCTGTTGCTAGTGTACGTCATTTCTGCATCCCTATGTGTGTGTGACATATGTCGGGTACGTGTCGTTTGTTTGTGTTGTGGGTGTTTGACTTACCGTCTGCGCTGTACGCGTCCGTACCGGTCCCGGTAATAGATGTAGAGTATTGGTAGGACCTGCGCGATGGGATTCATGGTTGGGTCGTCTCGTTTGGGTTTCTCGTGGCTTCGACTCGTACTCGTCGCTGGCTTGTTCGTCTCGTCGCCGTGGATCGTCTTGTGGCGCGAATCAGAGCTTATGTGCAGCTCTCCCGGATGCTCTGACGTACCGGACGTAGCGACGGGTTCAGCGCATACGGAAGGCGCATCGTACTAGTCCGGCCGGAAGGTGCTGTGTATTTGCTTCCGTGCGACTCGATTCGGCGTTTACGGGTCCGGCTCGGGCGGGGAACAGGAGCTGGATGGGTAAGTACGGCTCACTCGGAATCTGTGCTGTTATGCGCATCGTACTTGCTAGTTCGGACGACTGTTCGAATCGGTCGGGAAACACGCATTCGGCATGGCTTTTTTCCGGACAAATAGTGTTAGGTGCGCTTCCGGCCGAGATCGGAATCGACCCCTTAGTCTGTTTTCCATTTTTTTTTTTGCTATTTACTTTCCAGCGTGAAAGTTGCTTGAAAACGCATCAACGTGAAGGACTATTTTGTGTTTCTTACCATCAAGGGGGCGTTAAATGGGTGCTACATAGGCGTCCCCATGCAACCACTCATGCTTTTTGACACAAAAACTTTTCTACAAAAAAATTAAGACAGGGTTTTGCATCAAAAACTAGCGCCATTTCGAAGTAGGTGTTAAAAGGAAACCTTTTCATTTCAAATTTCTTTTCCAACTTTGTATGTGTGCCGCACTGCACAGCACACATACAAAGTAGGAAAAGTTTTAAAAGCTGTCTAGGCATAGTATTTTGTACTGGAAATGAACCCTTCCAGTTCAAAATCTATGCTAGACTTTCTATGCTAGACTTACACATACACCCTTGCACTATGGCGCAAAGGTGTGTGTGGCACTCAGCTGCAAAATTCTGCGCTGTCGCTAGGGAGAGGGGAGGAGAGAGCCATTTCTCTATATATCTGGCACTCTCCTGCTGTTTCATTCTCCCGCAACGCAGCACAACTTTTTTGGCTGCTGTGCTGTGTTACATAAGAATTTGATAATTCTGGCCCGTAATTTCGCGTATCACGCACAAAAAAATCACAATGTCATCCATCTCATCAAAAAAAAAAAAAAAAATTCATGCCAGAGGAACTTATACTCATATTCATGACACACACATACTGGTTAGAATTTTCAAATTTGCAGAGATTTGTTAAGCAGCTGACAAAACCTGTAAATGCTTTTATATCTTCTGTAGAAATGAGGACAACTAAATAAAATGAATAGAAAAAAATAAACACATTAGGTACTGCGTGTGTACATATGGATTAATGGTTGTGGGTTTCAAAATATGCCAGTTTATTTGAAGCAATGCTTCCCATCTGTGGTGTTTCTTAGCACCACGGTGTTATTAATTTTCTTGGAGTTGAACCTTTCAAATACACGGCTTTTATTTGCTAAAACCTGTTTATTTTTTCTGCTATTTGGTTCAAGGAAATCCAAGCTGAATCTTTTATCAATAACATCGCAAAAATCCGTGGCTCAGGACGAGCAAGTGGGGCTTCTCGTCTCAGTGTGATTTTGCTAGAAAGAAATCCTGGCTTAGCATCAGCATTGTTGTGCAGCCAATGCTCAAGGCTGCATCTGGGGCAGCTGATCGCAGCTATTGCTGTTGGCAAGGTTCTTCTTTTTGAAAGAAAATATAAAAACCACATTGAACAATTTACACAGCTGTTTGCATCAAAATCTACATGGTATTATTGCAAGTGCTTCAAAATATTGACTTGTTCTATAAAAGATGAGGCGATCCCATTGAGGAATGACTAAGCTTCAGATAACACACACATGGGGCCTGTCTTTCTGATATTAGATGTAGAAAAGAGTGGAGGCTCCACTGAGGACCTGGGGCGCTCATTTACAGGGAATTGGCGTAGGGCAAGAATGCACCATATTTGTGAAATACGGTGAATTTCTGTCCTTTCTCCCATTCCGTCCATCATCTGTTCTTGTTGTATTTGTCACCTTAAGTGGGAAGGGTATGCCCAGACATGGGTCCCATGTTTGCTATGCCACCAGATTCAAGCTAGCGTGGCTGATGCAGGGTGATACCCCGAAACCAGTCCCTGGATGCTTGTTTCTGGTCCAGGGAGGACCAGGCCTGGCAGTTCGAGCAGGATCAGGACAGATTTGCATATGGCTGGGTCTACACTGGAATGGTGTGGTGAGCAAAAAAGCAATGGATTTAATCCGGATCTGTGATTGAGGGTGAATGTTTGGTTTGTTCTGCATTCTGTACATTCTCTCTTCTTTTTGTATTTGTCAATCCCCCTTGCCTGGCTGATGAGGGGTGATACCCCAAAACCGGTCCCAGGATGCTTGTTTCTGGTCCAGGGATGACCTAGTCTAAACCGGAATGGCGTGGTGAGCATAAAAACATTGGATTTAACATATATATGTGACTGGGGGTGAATGTTTGATTTCTTCTGCATTCCACCCATCATCTGTATTTTTTTCATTTGTCAACTTGCCTGTGCTGGTGCACAATGTGCTGCCTAGCACCAACGCAGGCACTCTTGTACTATGGTGCAAGTCTCTCATAAATAAGCCCCTGGATATCTGCAGGTTCATTACCTCACCTATATTTCCATTAGAGTGGCAAGTCCTTTACATGATGACGTGTGGTCCAAATTCCAAATGTGGAGCTATATTTCAATCCCTGCACAGACTTGCACAGGGCTGGAATTGAGTGTAGTGTGGTAATTTTCACATGCTGCAGTTTTTCTCTGCCAAAGTTTTCCAGTTAAAATACGGCAAATTTATCTGGCCAAATTACCCAGAAGAAGGTAAAATGTGCAAAATTCGTTGAGATAAATACTGATTACACTTATTATGCTCCAATCCCATGTAAAGAAAACATTCAGAACAGGAGATATATACCACACCCGGTAAGTGACTCGCCCAAGGGATGGGTATTTACTAGCCCCAGTAAATACCCGTCCAATTCTGGAAAGTTTTAACCCCTTGTGTGCGCGGCCGATTTTCGCCCTGTGCGGGGCGTTTCATTGAGTGGGCGGGTTCATGACGAGCTCACACGAGCACCGCGCAGCATGACGAGCTGAGCTCGTCATGAGCATAGAAAGGGTTAACTTGGAGCTTTTTTGAATTCTTCTTTGTTAATCAGCCCCTTCATTTGTGGGAACCATGCATATGTTCATATTCGGTCTAGTTTTATACCACACACATTTTACAATTATCTAATTCTTTGTGCATCATGTATAAAATAAGAACATTTGCTTATAACATACCAGGCATGTGTGAAACCTGGACCTGGAAAAGCCTTGTGGTACAATGTACACGGTAGCCCATGTGTGACTCTCTTTGCGCTGACCATTATACATGCAGATTCAATCAATAGCACCACACTTTATAAAGAAAGTAGCTTACAGCTCCAAAAATGATCAAAAGGCCTTTTAGTCCCATGTTTATGATATGGGTCCGTTTATAAAATAGCTAAAGAAGTCCATAAGAAACATTTAAACGACCATTGTTTGTTAAAAGAGTGGAATGTAACATTTTGATATTAAAGTTTAAAGCAGTTGGAGATATGTCTGTTATGTGGGCATCAGTGTCCTCCTGGCTAGGATTTACTCAATCCTACTGACATCTTGTGTTTGTTTCTCACCATCTGTGCAAAAAAGCAGTCATCGCCTCCTTCTGCAGTAGCCCAGAAAGCGGATGTGCAGCCAAAGGCATAGATCCAATTAAAAAAGAAAAACAGAAAGTTACAGATATCGCCGCAGTCTATGAATGCTGATTAAACTCTTTGGCAACAAAACCATGCATTTCAGTTGGGAAATTAATGAAATTAAGTTCTATCTGCATAGGAATCTATAAAAAATACTTGTGTTGTTCAATGCACATTCAACACAACTATACAGCCCAATCCATTTTTACCTCTATGCAAAACAGCTTTTATAGAATGACACACACTATGGGGCAGATTTACAAGCCCCTTGCGCCACTTTTGCGTCACTTTTCTTATGTTAAAAATGGCGCAAAAGTGGCGCAAGGGGCTTGTAAATCTGCCCCTATGAGTCTTAGACATAAATAGAGGGTGCTGACAGGTGAGATAAGAGATTTATTTAAAACATTTGTATTGGTTTTCATACGAACTCGAGAAATTTGCAATAGTGCTAAGCAGTTTGTGTTCATAGTCATATCTGCATACAGCTTTTACGTGTTGGAATGTCCCCTTATTAATGTTTATAACATTTAACTACACACATAGGCCCTCATTTAAAATTTGGCGAATGGAGTTTGTACAGTCAGTTTGGCAGAGTACTTTACTACCGCCATTCCGAGAATACTCTGTCTTCTGAAATTAAAGATGTCTGCCAGCCTGATATACTGAGGGGCATATGTAGGAGGAAATGGCACAGAGCTGCAGCAAAATTTTCCACGCAGCCCCCGTTACAAAACGCAGGGATGCGCCATATTTACAAGAATATGGTGAACCCCTGTGTTTGCCCTAGCACTGGCACAAAAAATAGCAGCCCAGCCCTTGTGCCATAGTGCAAGGATGCCGGCGTTGCAGGGGTGATTGTTTATGTGCAGGAAGGTATCCCTTCCTGCTCATAAGCAATCAATAATGATGATTTGCTAATTCTATGTGTGCTTCATTCTGCAGCACACATACAAGTAGCAAATTGCCATTATTTAGTAATTGTTTTTGTGCATGAAGGGACACCTTCATGAACAAAAACAATAATTAATGGTGTTTTGCTCTTTCTATGAGTGTTCAGAATGCAGCACACATTGAAAAAGCAAAAACAAGCAGAAATAAATATTTCTCCTTGTTGCACCAATCTAATGCCTTCTTTTGTATGGTGTTTACAGATCCTTGTAAATGTGGGGCAGCATAAAAAAACAATGGGTGTTGCAGTGGAACGCCCACAGCAACAACCTTTGCATGCCCCTTTCACGCAGATACGTGCGTGAAAGGGTACCATATTTACAAAGTGGCATTAAGCCAAAAAAAGTAGCTTAGCTGGAACGTCGGTAATAGTGATGTTCCTGTGGTGCAATCCCCATGTACATATGCCTCTGAAAGTCTACTCTACTCTACTCTAAATGAGGCAGGTGGACCTTCAGTTTTGCGGAAAAAGAACCCTCTCTGCCAAATTCACAATCAAGCCCATTGAATACGGTTAATCCATATTCGGGTGTATTCATGTAGATTTTATGACCGTGAAAGGTGCTATACAAACCATTAACACACAGCAATAAAGAAAAGTGACATAAAAAAAGAAAAGATCATTTTTCTCTTCTAATACATAAACTATCATTAACCTCGGAGACTTATTTAGTAAATACTCTTCAGAGCTCGGCAAATGCATGTGATCCAAAGGGGAGCACCCCAGAGTTCATCCCTGCTCCAGCTCAGAGATGATACAAGGGTATTTTAGAAATTAAATTTATGAATTTACTTTTCACTTATTTGCATATGTATTGTATTTCACATATTAACAATCTTATTTGAAAATGTATAATACCATTTTATTTACAAATGCATTCACAAAATCATACTTTTTGCCACTGCAAACTAGCTTTTTGGTCTGCTGATATGTATAAAATCCATTTCACGACCAGGAAAAGCATTGCCAACTCGCAAAATGAGTTTACCGATGCATAATGAATCTCAATTTGGAAGGGACTTGAAAGGGACTTTCTTTTCTAATTGCAAATAGGTATTGTATCAATCAATGGTATGCAATTGCATTTGCGGTCACGACCAACTGATAAGTTACCAACATCTCAAAGGAGGTGGTAGCTGATTTACACCTTTGTGAATTGTGTTGGCAGCCTCGAGAGGAATACGCAGTGGTCCAGAGGACCACTGCCTACTCCCCCCCAAAGTTTTTCCTAATGGATTATTTTTTAAAGAAGCATCAGTTTCTTTCAGGGGCATGAACTGATTTAAAAAGTTTCGCATTTAGGAATAAACACATAGGTATGGTGGTCTGTCTTTCCCTGCAGGCCAACAACCTTGTGTTTGTAGGAATGTTTTGTGACCGGGAATGTGGTTGAAAATATTTGCAGTTACCACCAACTTCAAGTTGGTGGTAACCCATTCGCAAACAGGGAAGGGTCCCCTTAGTGAATGTGAGTGCCAACATTTTTAAAAATGAACAGAAAACTTTTCATTTTTATTTTTGTAATGCAGACAATTTCCTTTAAGGAAAACGGGCTGCATTAAAAAAAAATGTTGCTTTATTTAAAAAGCAATCACAAACATGGTGGTCTGCTGACCCCAGCATGCCACCATTCCTGTGATTGTAGCAATTCCCAATGGGTCGCAAATTGAATATTGATAAGGCAGGTCAATTTGTGACCCATTGGAAATCGTACAAATTAGAAATTAGGAAATCGCAAACTGACTTTTTTGTACATCTGGCCTCCTTGTGATGGGACTTATAAGTACATAGGATACATTGTTAAATTCAAAACTGGTCAAAAAAGTTGGTGCGCAATTTACAATAATTTTTTATGACCAGTCTTTTGATACATCTGCCCCTGCATGATTTGCCCAGATTCACAAAAGGCTTAGCCGATGCCTTAGTTGCTATACGATTCCTGGGCCAGAGGTTCTACAGAAGGCATTAGCCACTTGCCCATATTGCCCCTCTCAGTTTGATGACATTTAAGTGCATGTATGTTTATTTGCACAAGAAGATTTTCAAACAGGCAACATGAAACAGTTCCCATACACTACTGGCATTATATGTTCGCTTTTAGTGATCACACAAAGTGAATTTCCAATGCAAGATATAGCTAATTGCTAAAAGTAGCCACACTGAAATTCTAGAGTGTGGTTCCCCTGGAACTCTATCAGTGAAAATGGAAAGTCTCTAACAATGTAATTTGTGTGCCAATACATTTCGAATCACTTTTGGGATGCACAATTTGCAAAATGTGCACAGCCAACAATATGCTGATGAAAATATGTGCAAGCATAAAGGAGGGAGATAATATTCAAACAATGACTTCTTTAAGTTCAGAAGAGTGATGAAAAATACATAAGATGTTTAGGTTTTCAAGGCATTTGTTAGGTGGCCTCATCCATGAGATACATCTGCTAATGGAACATGAGACTCACAGAAGGCAATGACTTGTAACACATCAAAGTACTCATAAAAATACATCTACAATCCTGTGGGTTAAAACAATCTACAGTTGCTGTGGAAGATGGATGATTGTCTTATTCATCAGTTTTTTCAGGATCATACCAATGAACATCAAAAACACCCATTGATTTCCCAGACACCCCTTAGTTATAGAAAGTGAAATAAAGCTTCCAAATGCATCAGACTTCTCCACTTTCATTGGATCAATTGAAGGCACACATAATTTGATAAGTTCACTATTTGCCACACATCATTTTAAGAAGAAATATATCATTAAATGTTGCCTTTTCAGAAGTGGTTGACACCCATTGCCTGTTGCTTCCCTCCTCTCACCGTCAAAAAAAACACGCCCCCAAAACTGATTGTTGCCCTGCACAGTACCATCCAGTGGGGTCTTGTTGCAAGTGCGGTCGGAGACCTTCTTTTAAGTCCATTCAATGTGTCACACCCAGGGATCTCTAAATAGGAAATGATGGTTAATTAATGTGCAGCAACATTTGTTTTTAAAATGAAATGTGAGTGCTATGATGGTCAGCCCCAGTTTACTGCAGGGACACATATGCAATGTGTTAGACCTGTCAACCTAGGGGTAGCCTTCGCCAAATTTTTTGTATTTAGCCTCCTATTTTTCTGAATTCGTTTTTCTTGGCTTTAGGACTCTGTGCACTTTACTAGTGCTAACCAGTGCTGAAGTGCTTGTGCTACTCCTTAAAACATGATACAATTGGCTTACACCTGATTGGCCTATTTAATTTACTTAGAAGTCCCTGGTAAAGTAGTATATCATATACCCAGGGCCTGTAAATTAAATGCACTTATTTTGCCACTCTCTTCAGTAGCCCCTTAAAACTTGTGCCAGGCCTTCCATTGTAGTGTGAATGAAGCTTTAAACTGCCAATTCGACTTGGCAATATAACCCCCTTGCCAAGCCTTAACCTCACCTTTTATTGGATATAAGGCACCCCTAAGGTAGGCCCTATGTAGCCCATAGGGTAGTGTGCATTGTAAGTAACGGGTTGGGCATGTACTTTTATGTTTTACATGTCCTGGTAGTGGAAAGAAATCCTAAATTCGTTTTTACTACTGTGAGGGCTACCTCTTCCATAGGATAACATTAGGTTGCCTTATTTCATTTAATAAGTGCTAACTTTTGATTGGAAGCAAGTAAACATTTCATGTTTGGTGAGTGAGAAATTATAATGTAAACCAAATTTAATGCTAAAGTCGGATTTTAAGTTACAATTTTGAAGATGCCACTTTTAAAAAGCGGGCATTTTTTTGCACTATTTGTTGCCTGCAGCCTGTTCCTGGGTCACATGACTGGGTATAGTTGGCAGTTGTTTATTCCTATTTCACACCAAAAGAGGACCTGAGGAATTTTAGAGACCACCAGAGGTCGAGTCCCCACTATATAATTCAAAAACACAATAGAAGGCCAATGGATCTAGTACAAGAATGAAGGATTGGGGTATCCCTTTCTTAGGACGATTCCCCTCACCCACCCGTGGGTGGCATGCTTCATCATAGGGGATCTCATCGCACTACGAACCTAGTCGTAGTGCGGGCTACAAGCCCTGCTCTGAGAGGGAGGAGCTCACGGATGTTTTAATGGAGGTGATGAGGTAGACTAAACCTCTAGATGAGGAGGGTCTGGGGAGGGGATATGTGAACAAGTGAAGTGTAGATTAAAACTAGCTCTGCATTATGCTAAACTACTTTTAATGATGCATACGTAGGCTAGGAATAAAAGAAACAATGTAAGACAGAGGGAAATTCAATCCATGCATTGCTCTTGTGCTGTTTTTACTAGTAAATAGAATGAAAGCAAAGTAAGGACTGGTGTGAGCAGGTGAACCCAGTACTTCAAAAGAGGCTGGGGCAGCTGTGCTGTGTTTCCCCCTGGCTCCTTAGCAGCAAGGATTCAAGAAGTCTAAAGTATGCATGTCTGGTTGGTCACAGAAACCGACCTGTCCAACCCGACATGCGTTCTAGGCTTTAGCTACTGACTGCCAATAAGCAGGATTGGCCATGCTCTAACCTATGCCGAGACACATAAACGACACAGCGCTTCTGAAATGAACATGATCTTGTAAATCATGTTTGTCTAGTGCTACAAAAATCAGTTATGTGTCAAAGTTGGGAAATGCTCCTTTAATTATACCATTGTGACTTTTTAGGCTTTTTCATCTAACCCCCATGGCTTCAGATAGATAATAAAATGTCAAACCCATCTTGGACTGGCCAGCACCTCAAAGTGCGCATGACATTCAGCATTTCTTGTGATTTACCCATTTGTATCTTTGATTTAGCTCTTCCTTCTCTAAGTCTGCACCTCCATTACCAAATTAGTGGAGAAAGGTATTCTAGTGTGATGGTCTGATGGCCAATGAAGCCTGTCAGAATCTTAAGGAGTGTTTCACAGCAGCACTTATATTGCACTAGCCTAAATCCCAGTAATTGTATTTTGTAATCACAACTTCACCCAAAGACAGGTCATCTGTATATAGTGGGGTATTAGTCAAGGAAATTAACAATACAGGGGATAAAGTACAGAATCCCTTATAAGGAACTTTTAGCTATTAAGGAGGATTTTGAGGGCTGGGAACATGAACTCATAAATGAAATATCTCCAGGCACAGTGTAACCAAACCACTGAAATCTTACAATTGTTACCTCTGTCAAATTATCTACATGCCCATTGACATGGTATTTGTTTTATACAGAGTATGTTTTTGTGATGACATTTTTAAGCAGGGATGTCAAAAGGGGATAACTAATACATTATGTAGAAATCAGGTTCTTGCTTCCTCCATCAGAGGGGATACTTCCTGACTCATTATACTTACTACTAATGTAGATGGAACAAATACCAAAGCCTGAAACCCAAACATCATTGATCTAATAAAGGGACAACTCACTAAAGATCCAATTAACCAATGGGTATCAGAAAATGTAAAAAGAGACATTAAGGATGGCTGCCTTTCGTACCAGGGGAGTTTTTCTGTATCTATTGTTGAATTATGACAACAAGTATTTTGTGAAGCTCATGATTCTCCTCATTTAGGTAACACCAAACCTGAAGAAAAAAATGTAATGACAATTTTGGATGGATGATTTAAGAAAGAAAGTACAGTAATATGTAACTACTTTTAATATTTGCAGATGAGTGAAGGTAACCAATGGGATAATTACATGTATTAGTTAATCCACCATATCCTCTGCTTACTCCATCATTCAGCTTCATAGTAGATTACCAGCCCACAATGGATTCACTACTATCATGGTAGTAATTGATTCATTTGACAAGGTGGCCCTCTTAAATACAGTAAAAAGGAAATCCCACAGTAACAGAAACTAGTGGTATTTTCAATAGATTACATGGATTACCTACAGCAATAATTTCAGATGGAGAACCTCAGTTAATTTCATGATTTTGGTCAGCATTCTGTAAAGCAGTAGTATCCGAAGTCCATCTTTCTTCTACACATCTACAGTCTGATGGTCAAACAGCACGTGTGAATGAAGATTTAAAAACCTATTTGGGATGCTCTCGGTAATAATAAACATCTTGGGACCATCATCTTTGATTGGTAAATTTAGTCACAACAATTGAATTCATATTTCTTTGGATTATATAACCCATTCTTTTGTCATTAAGGTTATCATCCCCATTTATTTTTACTTCTCAGCCAAACTAAAACACCCTTGCCTTCTGTCATAGAGTATCTCCCTATGATTACCTATCTACACAAGGAAGAATAATTGATGAAAATGGTCCAGCATATCAGCCAGGTGATTCAGTATGACTCTTTACAAAATACTTACATTTGGAGGAAAAGAAAAATGTAAATCTTGTTTTAATGTACCATTCTCCATAATTAAGATAACAAATGAAGCAGCTGTGACATTGGCGATACATCCAACCATTGAGATTCAGCCATTTGTTTTATGTAGCTCTTTTTAAAACCAGTTAAGGACAATTCTCCTCTGATGTAACTTTCTCTACCTAACGTTGTTGGCACAGACAAAGAGTTAAGACAATTCTAGATTCTCAGGTACATCGGTTTCTTTGCAATATCTAGTTGACCAGAAGAGCTTAGACCCAGGTTAAAGATCTTGAGAACCAATTACACATATTCATGCACCTACGCTAGTGAGGAGATTTCATGATTTTGATCCAAACAATCCCAGTCCAGGGACTATCCCTTACAGTGCCTTGAGACCCTCACGGGTGAGTAGCGCGCTTACAATTCCCTGATTGATTGATTGACAGGAGGTACTGGTAAAAACATTACACATTGGGGCATATTCTCAAGGACTTATCGCCGATTTATCAGCACTTTAGCGCCGCAAAAGTGGCAATAGATTTATCGCCCTATTCTCAAGCTGGTGCAAACTGCCGATATCGCCAGTTTTCCAGCGATAGCTGACGCCAAAAACATCGCCACGTATGAGAGCGACAACTAACGCTAATGATATGCAGAGAAGGCGTTCCCGTGCAAAAACTCACGATAACACCACTTCGCGAAATTCACAACGACCAGCCAGATCGGCAATGCGGGCCTAAAACATGCGATAAGGCGCGTTAGCAGCAGGGATTTAACACCTGCCTTTTACTGGTGTTAAGCAGGACGACAACCTGCAGCATGAAAGGGAGCCCAGCCCAGAGCCACATCTAAAGACCAACAGATGCCATGGAGCCAATGATCATGCAGCTTGGAGACCGAAGAGCACCACAACACCCACCGCCACCACCCCCAGGACACCCCCCCCGGGCCACCACCCCAGGACTACCAGCTAGGCAGCGCAGAAGAAGACAGCTGACCTTCCGAAAACGGCATGGTCCCTCAGCCACACAATTGCAGAATGTGGGGAGAGGTGGGAACCAAGTATGTGTGAAGGAGGCAAGTCACCCATGAAAAAGAATGTACACAATGCCAAGTGTGGCGCTGATGTGCTGGACAGACTTCAGTATGCAGAGCACAGACATGTCCATGTGGACATATACTGCTGGTGTTTGTAGTGTTGTGGACAGTGGACGTAACCATGCTACCTCAGGCAGTGGGGAAGACCTCGGTCACGTAGCTGTGTCGTCCCCCCCTGTAAGCGTAAGCGGAGTGGGTTGGGCCGGCGTACGCCAGTCCAGCGTAGGAGTGTGAATAAATAGGAGCGTGGTTCACTTCCGGGATGGCCAACGCGTCTGCCAGGGCAGCGCCCCTCACCCTGCCACGAGTCCGCCGCAATGACCGCCAGCCTCCTCAGCCGATCGATGGCTCCCGCGACACAGGCCCCCAGCGCACCCAGCGGCACAGCACCGCGGGGTTATGTGTGTGCTGACTACTGTCTGCGGCCTGCACTGTGGTCAGCAGGGCTCACACATATCGAATCCAATCCTGACCTGCAAGGACACGCCATCATCGCTGGCTGCACACCCGCTGAGCGCTTCAGGTGCCAACAACTCAGTGCACCACAAGTCATCGCCACATGGCTGTGGGCCCATTCTGACCGCTGCCTCTGGCCTACACTCCGGTCAGCAGGGCTCACAATTCAAATTGAGTCTTGATTTATTTATGGCGCAGTCCAGTAGGCAACAGACATTGCTTCCAGTGCGGCCCGCCCAGATGACACATCATTGCAGGCTGCACACCCGCTGAGCGCTTCAGGTGCCACTAACTCAGTGCACCACAAGTCATCGCCACGTGGCTGTGGGCCCTTTCTGACCGCTGCCTCCGGCCTACACTGCGGTCAGCAGGGCTCACACATATGGAATCCAATCCTGACCTGCAAGGACACGCCATCATCGATGGCTGCACACCCACTGAGCGCTTCAGGTGCCACCAACTCAGTGCACCACAAGTCATCGCCACGTGGCTGTGGGCCCTTTCTGACCGCTGCCTCTGGCCTACACTGCGGTCAGCAGGGCTTACAATTCAAATTAAGTCTTGATTTATTTATGGTGCAGTTCAGTAGGCAACAGACATTGCTTCCAGTGCGGCCCGCCCGGACGACGCATCATCGCAGGCTGCACACCAGCTGAGGGCTTCAGGTGCCACTAACTCAGTGCACCACAAGTCATCGCCACATGGCTGTGGGCCCTTTCTGACCGCTGCCTCCGGCCTACACTGTGGTCAGCAGGGCTCACACATATCGAATCCAATCCTGACCTGCAAGGACATGCCATCATCGCTGGCTGCACACCCGCTGAGCGCTTCAGGTGCCACCAACTCAGTGCACCACAAGTCATCGCCATGTGGCTGTGGGCCCTTTCTGACCGCTGCCTCCAGCCTACACTGCGGTCAGCAGGGCTCATA